>OY728127.1:1048041902-1049291902 GCA_963277665.1 Viscum album | reverse complement strand
AACTATTTGGTACTTTAAATAACTAAGGAAATTTTCATAAAAGGGTACTTTAATTCTCTCTTCGGCTGAATTTTTTTTAGCATTTCCTTTTTTTCTAAATAAATTAAATAATATAATTAACATTATAAAAAATAATTTATTCAATAATTTATTACCAATGTTTTAAATATTAGAAAATTTATTCAAAATAATAGTTTTTTTCCAAAATTGTTATCTTTTAACCTTATTACAACAGTGTGAAAGGAATATTTTTTATCATATATAAATTGTATGGAATTACACAAAATTAATACCTCTTATTATGTTTTTCATTACTATAAACGTTTATGTGCTTTTTCAAAAAAAAAATTATCCCGAAAATTTGGGAAATATATTAGACTTTAATTATGTGATTTTAAATAGAAAAAAGTATTTTTCTAAATAAGATCAACAATATTTTTAAAATATTATCATATATATCAACATCCATTGATTAATATAATTTTTAGTATATATGATTATGAAACCATCTATCTTATTTCATGGATTATTTATGAAAATTTTTACTATGGATGTACTCTTGTATACCATTAAAAATATTACTCTGGATGGTTTATGATTTTTTAATGATTTGGGACATTTGTAACATTTTGTATGCTTGATATTCAATATTAATGTCAACATTTATTATGATTACCGCCATTTATATGATGAATTAATTGGACTTAGTAAGAGATAATTAATTCCTATTATAGTAACTCATTTCATCAATAGGTTTCTATAGAAAAAAATCATGGGTATTTGGCCTAGCCCTTACACATTTATGTAAATTTTCTTGGTATATGTCCTTTAAGGTTTTATTATGATTTCAAAACTTATGTATTCCATCATTATTACAGTTTTTATTTTTTTTCATGTTATTATTTTAGTATTTATAGTATCCATCTATAAATTTCAAGAACAAGTGATTATTTATATTTAATTATATGTCCATCCACTATTTATATAGTATTTTTCTTCCTGATCATGTTACTGAATAAATTAAATGTGTTTTTAGTTATTTACACTGTAATATTAATTATTTCAAATGTAGTCATGATAGATTACACTATATTCACACCGCTGCTGAAAATTTGAAGTCACACCTTTCTTGTGTTTCCTTTCCCCAAGATGATAGTAACTGTTTTATAATTTATATACAATGATAAACTAAATGGAATAATTTTGTTCCAAATTGAATTAAAATGTTTTATATTATGTTTTCAATTTTAACATTAGGCTTTTGTTGGTATCTAGTTTTTGAAAATTACAATACTATTAAGTCCACTAGGATGATATTTCATGTTTCTAGAAATAATGTAACAATTTAATTATGTAACGAAAAACTTTGGGTTGATAAGATTGGTGGTTTAAAAATATTTTATTTATGTTTAAACTTCTATATGAAGAAATCCTTAAAATAATAAATTTTTCCAATGTTGAAAATAATTTAATTTCATATGATCTTATGTAAAATGTTTGTCATCATATTAAGACACATAATCTAAAGTATTATTTAATATTTTTAGGATCCAAGGTTATATTGATTTATATAATAAAATGATATAAAATTATTATTCAATAATGATAAACTAGCATCATAACAAGAGTCCACATTTTCATGAAACAACATGGGTCAGTAGTCAACATAACCCATGTTGGATCACTATAGGGCTTGAGGCATGTTCCTGAATACTCTAGGATGGAAACTAGTTCCATAGAAGTATATTGAATCCTGTAGGAATGATTTCAACCTTTAAAATCCTCAAAATGTAGGGGAACCTTATTGAAATTCATGTGTGTTATTCCCAAATATTGAACATCCATTAAAAATTAAATAACTCATATAGAATACAAAATGAATCAAAAAAGGAGAAAATTAATAAAAACATCCAATTTCACTATTAAATACAATACATTATTGGGTGAAAAAGTATATGATATAGTGAAGTATTTGATAAAAATAAATTTTCTAATTATAAGCTATAATGAAAAAAATATTCAGAATATCTAAAATCACTTCATGAACATCTCAATGTGACCGGGTAACTAAGTAAAACACTAAAAATTTGAAAAAAAAATCTTCTCCTGATTAACAAAATTTCATAATATCGAGAATTAAATAAAAAAATACATGAAAGTGACCCTAGGCTATGAAAGATAAAATGGTTTTAATCTAAGAGATTACTGGGAGCCATGGAATTCCATATTGATTTCATTTATTATAATAATACTTTTATCATGATTCATCTAAATGATGGGTTTATCCTCAAAAAATACATTTCTAATTTTCATAAAACCTAAAATGGATAGTATAATGGCTGTCTAAAATAATAAATTTTAATATGAAACATTTTAAAAAAAATCGAATAATAAATAATAATGAATAATTTTCAATAAAAAGATGATAAAAATCACTATGAATTAACTATTTTGTTGGGCTTAATTGGTTAAAGTTGTCAAGGATTATTTATTAATATAAGAAAATTACATAATATAAAGTGATAGTATTTTAAAAAAATCTCTCATATAGAGGAAACTAAATTCATAAGAGATATCATCCAACCATGTAAGTGACATGCTAATTCCATTATTGGAAATAGATTCTTCCACAAAAATCACCTCTCTATAGACATGTTTGATGATTTATTTGATGATAGAGAGTGTTCATGCATTATATCCATAATGTAGTAAATGTATTTGAAAGGTAAAATTTTAAATTTATTATTTCTTACATAATTGCATTAGAATTTGTATCAATTCACAAGTTATTCCATCATTGGGATTTAGAAAAAGATATCACATTGTTGAAACCAAAAATCATGTCATCATTAGATGATTCCTATAAATATAAACCATAGAAAAATCAATTAATTTTCCCAATATGATCACATAAAACAATACCAAAACATAAAGGTATATGATTCTATTTAGAGGCACCATAAAAGTTTATTTTAATAAAAAATTGGAATTGAGGATAATCAGAAAAGATGCAAAGTCCATGTCAGTGGCATTACATTCCCAGCGAAATCCATCCTTATTAGGGATGTTATGTCATGAATTGAATTCCAACAAAATTATGATCACATCACATTGAAATCCCTTATGGAAAAAATTACATTTTCAATGGTTTAATGTAGGTTGATGGGAGTGATTTTTTGAATTAACTTATTGAAACCATACTAGATAATATGCATAATTTCCTCCTATACTACATGAGAGAGGTTGGAGAGTTATGGGTAAAGATATCGCTTTTCATACATCAAAAGAATATTAAGTGATTTAACCTTCTACTGCACATTTTTTCTATTTTTTAATGGTAATATATTTATGGATATATAAATAATATAATATATGTGTTTTGAGGATCCAAATTTCATCTCTATGTTTTCAAGATTATAAATATATAATTAAGAAAAATATATCATAGATAAAATATTCATTCGATAATGAAATAATGGATTATGAATTCATTAATAATTAATATTAATCATATTTATACAACTTGGTTATTTTCATTTTAATCATCTTTTTATGTTTAATATGGTTTACACACTTCCCATAAATAACTAAATCAACAATTTATAGCATGTAAATGCATTTTGGGTAAATTTTACTTATAGGAATACATGATTGAGTGTCATACAAATTAAAAATGAATACATTCATCGTTTTATTGAAAGTGAAAATTATTCTTAGCAAAATCACATATATAAGTAATATACAAAAGGGTTTTTTAATGGAGAATTCAAAAAATTTATTTTGTCAATTTTTTCATTTATATATTATTAATGAAACTAAAATTAGATTTATACCTACAGAAAAGGATCACATGAGTTAAATAACTTATTATTCAACAATACAATGAATAATGTATTGCATGATTTTTTACATAACATGATTTCTCATATTTTTTTATCGAAATATGTAGATACCAATGTTACCTAGGAAAGATTAAATGTATCTATAACAAACTATATCTTTAATATGTATTATTTAAATATAAATTATACAAAGATACACATAATAAAACCTAGAAGATCATGAGTGAAAAATTATTTGGGTATTTAAGAACATATTATATGAACCAGAAATAAATATACAATGACATAAACAAAAACTCCTTAATATTCCATTAATTTCCCCAAATATTATTAAACAACACTAGTTGAACTGGGGATTCTCATAAGGAAGGGGATAACTATAACAATAATAAATGGAATATTAAAATAATAACCTGATGATGAAATAAATTTTATAAAATATAAATTTCAATGAGACATATAATGGGTGAGAATCATAAAAAAGAACATTGAATCATGATATTATGTGCTATCATGAAGGCAACATTGGAATGTGGATACAGTATACAACATTACATAAGAATAGGTTAATTCTAGTCACCAAGAAAATATCAGATGTTAAAAATATTACATTGATTTATTAAGTACAGTATCAAATCACATACATAATATATCATGATACCAACAGATTACCGAATTCAATGTAGGACTATATAAATCTTTCTCACAATATGCATTCATAACATGTACACACATAAATGTTCAAATAGATTACACAAACTAAGTATGTATTTAATAAATTTTAATCCCAAGATAAGATATTATGTGTTATGTAAATATATGACCCTAGTCTATTATGTTGAGGTACATCTTTGTGAATACCCTTGAGTGGAAATGTGGATGGATATTGACTTCATAAATGTTTGGCATGGAAAATCACGAGAAAATATTAAAAGCATAACGGGGTAAATAAATAATAATGTTAAGGTATAATGCGAGTAAAATTAGTATCTCACTACATTGAATCAAAAGGGAACAAATAATTATGTCTAATAAAAAATACAATCATGAAAACATTAAAATCATGAAGCATCATAAAAATTAGTTTCTTGAATAAATGGTAGATGGAGAGCATCTTATACCTCTAAATTGGATATCTAAGAGAATGAGAGGAGATTATTATTATCTTTTGAACGCTATGGGAGGGATCCAATGAGGTAATGGTATAGTAATTTTGTTGTAAAAGATATTTTAGTGAATATTAAAGTGATTTTCCATGGTTTATATTGATAAAAATAGAGGAATTATTTATTAATTTCTAAAAAAAAGTTTTCAACTCTATAAGATAAAATAATCAAAACCAAAATACATAATATATTAATTTCCAATGGTTTCTACCAAAGGGGATTGGTTATCGATATTTTATATATTTAAGAACCAAAATCAATAAAATAATACAATTGGTGATGTGAAAGTGGGTCATATTTATAATAAATTTATTTTAAAACAATAAGATATAATATATTATTTAGATGATTAATTACGGGTTTGTAAAATTATTTTAATAACTTAAAAAATAATATTTTAAAGGGGAAACATAATATTTGTTATAGATACTATTTATTTAATTTATTACATCACTTTTTTCATTCATGATATCATTATACTAACCAAATTTAATTTGTACCGAAAAATTTGATTATTCGGTAAAATTATTATTTAATCCCCATTAGATAATTTCAAGGTTATAATTTAAAAAAATATATTTATTTTATCAAAATAATTCCATATATTTTATAATTTACACTTTATATAAGAACCCTGATTTATTAAACCACACAACTTTTTGAAAATAAATTTTTTTTTGACCTTATAAAAAATACATTTGAAATAATAAAATAATATTATTTTTTTGTATCTATATAATTTTTTTTAATATTATTAATTTATTTAAATAATATTTATTTCTAAAATTATTCATGTCATCAAAAAGAATATCTTTTTTTGAAATATATATTTTAAAAAATTAAAATTTATGTGTAATCATATCGATGTACAATTTCTATCAACGACATTAATTATTCATTAAAATGTGGTAATAAAAAGGAGGAAACATACCTTTTTTTCAAAATAAAATAGAAAAATTCTTATAACCATGGTTTTCATAAATATCTAATATTTATATATTGCTACACTATATGGGTAAGGTGTGTGATGAAGATTCTTTTTTGGCAAGGTTTTCCCAACATTGTTTTGGTTGTGATCTCTATAAGAATAAATGTCTCCTGTAAATGGAGTCACTAATGATTTAGTGGTTGAATCATACCATGGTCGTGTGTTGGGAAAATCTCCATGAATCCATATCCCTTTAAAATATATGATAAGTGTGCTACATAGGATACGATCCTACTGGTAGAAGCCATCGATCTGTCCTTTAGTGTCAATTGGTAATTATTTTAACCCTTAATATACTAAGCATAATGGTTACTATACAATATATATATTATCATGTATTATGAAGAAGAACAAAATTTTAAATTTTACAGGATATTTAGTGGTAAAAATTAACCAATTTTGGGCATGTTTTTTCTAAAAAAACATTAATTAATAAGTTATTTATTCATTTAAAAAGGTAATTTAATTTATAAGTTTTTAGGTCATTACATTTTTCCCAACTGTAAAAATTTATACCTAGAATTTATCATTTCATACACTAAAATATATATCAAGAATTTTATTTCATCACATATTCTAATTCTCATTCCTCTTCATCAATCTAGTGGTTATAACACAACACATTCACAAGGTATGTTTTCATTTTTTGTTGAACATTGTCTCAATAATCTAAGAAATTCATTCGATGGTCCTCATATGATAGATTTTATTCAAATGATACCACTTATGGATCTAGTACATGTGATTGGTCAATAATTATCTTCTTGGATAGGGATTTATAGAAAATATCATGTACATGATATATTATAGGTATGAGTGCTATTTTATAGGCCCTCATTCCTATGTGATCAAGGATATAATATGACCCAGTGTATCCTGGACAAAACATTTCGTTATTTAAAAACATCATGACTTGTTTTCATAATGATATATTAAGGAGCACTTTATCTCTGACTTCATACTCTAGTTCTCGTTGATGATTTCCTAAATTTATTTTATGTCAACATTGAAGTAATTTCATATGATATTGAATGTTTTGAACCTTCTCTGTCATCTCGTGGATATGATCAAATCCTATTATATTCCTCTCTCCAACTCCATCCCAGCATGTCAGAGTTGGACACCACTTCCCATATTGATCATTATAAGGATTCATTTTGATTATAGAGAGGAAATTTTGGTTATTTTAGAACTCTACTAGTGGAAGGTAATGATACCATCATCCATCAAAATATATTAAATATGATCGAAACAGAACCTCCAATGTTTTAATTGTCCTTTGATATTATCCATCAATCTAAGGGTGATAAATAATATTAAAACACACCTCTGTATCCAATTATTGCTGATGTATTGTCTCTATCCATGTGAAAAACATCATTTAATCATGATATACAATGTCGAGTGGAACTTCATTAAATATTACAACTTATTTTATGCATTCTTTTGTGAGTTGGTTGAGAGATAATTATTCCTTGATATAATTCAAATGCACTGACTTTATACGATGATAAACTAACACCTAGATAGTTTTATAATCATTAAATGTACTAAGGATTCTTATGAAGAATTACATGGTTATATTTCTCCAATTTCATACTTTTATGGGAAATAATTGCATCAAAACTTTAGATTTATGTCCTTATTACTTGAATGATAGGTATACAAAACATAAAGATACACACTCTACAACCCCCCCTCTTTATTTTATCCCCGCTAAAATTCTTCTTAAGATACATATACATCCTAATAATCTAGGATTAATAAATATTATTGATATATTCATATAAAAAAGATGTTAATTATCAATATCTTTTTTTTATAGGACACATATCTAAGTTCCATATCTTATAACTCCGTCTTTAGAAAAGTTAAACTCTCAAAAATATGATACATGTTTCTTTAGTTCATCATTATCTATCTATCCATCTATGATCATCTCAATGATGGATGGTGGAATATTTATTTGGGAAATTTATGATGAAGAAAATTTTATTAATCCCATATCAATAATTTTCATTTATAATAAGATTAGATCCATTTTAATCCACATTAGGGATAGGGTTGAAGGATCCTTTAATCTCAAAGAATAATTTTCATAGTTTTCCTTCCTTGTGTGTTATTTGATTAGAAAAATCACATTCTTAGATCATGTATAACCACATTCACTGGTGAATATTAGGATCCTCTAATGTGAATATATAAATTACATTTTATGATCCATATATATGTCACACTTTTATACATAGATATAATGTCGCCAAATATGTAATGTGATGAAAACTGAATCAAATTCTAAGTCATGAGATTGGAAGTTCTAATCATGGTTATTTAATTATTGGGGAGAATATGATATAATTTATTCATGTTTCATAAGTAGAAATCCAATTCTCTTTTTTTATTTATCTATGTTGAATTTAAATACTTCCGCAATAGTAGGTAAATTTTGAATAAGTGTATTGGATATAATTCTTTTAAACACCTTAATCATTTATTCACATTAATTATACCAGGCAATCATTAATCTTTTTTGAGTTATCTTTGTTAATGAGACTATAAATCATGGTAAATTTCTCACAAATCTATGATAGTAATAAACTAGTCCTAGCTAACTAAAAATTTACATCAAAAATGTTTTTCTATTCCATCCTTTAATTAATAATCCATTGATATGACATTATTGTTGATAACTTTATCTATTAAATTTACATGCCCCATCCCAAAACACATTTATTATACATCACATATTACATTTTCTTTGTCAAGGACATCGGTACAACATTATAATTCTCATAATATTCCTCTTAAATTTTGGAGTAGATAAGAATATATTTGATAAATATTACCAAATTTTTTTCAAGTTAATCACTAAAGAAAATATTAATATATTTCATGAAATTATGTGGAGAATTAGAGAGTCAAATAGAATCACAATGAACTCTTAGTTCTCAAAAAAAATAAAAAGAATTCTTGGGGATGTCATCCTATGTCACCTTTATATTATAATATCCAAACTAAAGAACCACCTTAGAGAAATAGATGGAACCACATAAATGATAAAACATATCATCAAATCGAAGAAAATGATCATTGTTCTTTTTCCTGATCCTTTTGAGTTTAGGATAGTCAATGTAGGGACACATTAACAAACCATTACACTTCATAATGTCGATAGGTAGACCCCATGGTGAAGGAAATGGGTATATAAACCCTTTATCTATATTAAGTTGTTTATTCTTTCTCACATCCTCAAGTTCAATATTACCTATTACATATGTATTATTTTATATTGGAAAATATTCAGGTATAATATAAATTTAGAACTCAATATCATGGATTGGAGGAAGACCAAACAATTCGTTGGGATTCACTTCATCACATTCCCTCAAAATGGTTATGTCTTCACAAGTGGTCATTCCATTAGTATCAATCATTTGATCATGATACAGTTTATTGTAATAAAATAATTTCAATTTTTGAGATGATGAATCCAAAATAGATTCATTATCCACTTTACACATGTATGGAATTAAAGGAAAATTCATTATATGAAGAGTGACTTCGTTCTCTTGGAAATTTATGCTGGATCACTATACTGAAATCCAATACATTCCCATAATTTCATCAATTTCTACAAAAGAGAGTATAAATACCCTTGATTAACAAAATTGATATTAAAACATTATAGATTAATTTTATTCACATTAAAAAATTACAAACCTGAGGACCATAATAGATTATTTCCTTTGAAATCATAGAGAAGAATAATATAACTTGGTGTAAGATCCTCAGCTTTTACCACCCATATTTTTGCATTTAGCACTCCTACTAAAAACCTTTCTTCAAAACTTGTGGGAATAAAACTTCTGAAATGATGATCTATTATGCTCATAAATATTAAATAAAGTAAATATTCAATCAAAACATGAGGAGAAGGGTATGAGAACATGGGAATAATATTTTAATATTATAACATGCATATCAAAGATCATATTGATGAGTCATGTTATAATGTCTGGTTGATCATAAGACATGATTCATTTGGTAATAAAAGGTGAATTCCCATATAGGAATGACATAGTAATAAGTCATAGTTTTCTGTTATATACATAATCATAGAAAATAATATTTCATGGAAAGCCACGTGGACCTTCATATCAGGTAAGTATTGGGCTAACCACCAATGTTATTATGTTCGTATTAGGATGACCAACCTTGTACCCTCCATTATAGTCTTAAGAGGACGTCTAATGTAACCTATTTTACATTCTTGGATTGACCACAGATGTTCCCTCCATTAGAATCTTGCGATTATAACCCATGTACCCTCCTTTAATGGACTGTGCGGAAAGATCATGTACCTTCCATTACTAGCCTGGTTTGACCATGTGTTTACCCACCATTACATGCCTTGAGTATCCTCACATATACCCTCTGAACATGAAGAGAATTTACCTTTATAAAATGCATTGTTGGGATATATAGTTCCCACAAACTACATAATGAAATAATTAATTCATGTTAATAGAGATAATAAAATATTCGGCATATCATGACCCATAAAAAGAGATGGTTCTCAAACAGTCATATCATAAGAAATGAAATGAAATAGGTTTCACAAACATTTCATCATGTCATAACCTGTAGAACACATACATGTTTCTTAATCATTTCATCATTGAATAACCCATGAAAGAATGTGGTTTTAATATTATTTTTATAATTTTATAACATATTGAAGGGGAAGGAGCTTCATAACATCATTTCATCTTAAACATAAACCATTCAATAAAATAATATAAATTGTGTAATTACATCATTTACCTAGTAAATTATAAACTCTATCATAAGGATTCATCATAATACAGATATTAATTATTAACTGTTCAATAATTGGGAAAAAAATTCTTACAATTCTTAAATCAAAGGGGGTTGAAGTCGTGATGGCCAATGTAATATACCATTAAAATAAGATTAAATTCATTTAAGATAGATCTAGTAAAAAACTAATGAATGATTTCCCCCATAAAATATCTATTTCTAAATAATTAACTAGTAGAAAAGATGTCTTACATCCATGTGTGACTAACCATAATTCCTCGATCGATGAACATTATGCAATTCGATATAAGGTAAGTAAAATCCCATGCTGGAAAAAAATTCCATGATAAATATCATCCAATATTTTAGATTCACATTCAACCTCCATAATGTTAATTTTTTAATGATGACACAAGGAAAGGCCACCCACCATAGAAATTGCATCATATCACATATAATTGATTATGTTATAGTACGTGATGAATCCAAAGAGAACTGAGCCTCTTCCATCACACAATTTGTGTCCTCTCATTTTCCCTTCAAAACATGATCCATTAACATTGCAATTTAGAATATTATATCTGGTATTCTATCTTACCCACTTCCTTATACTATTTATTTTACTTTAATCTACATGAAACTCCACCCTAGGAATAATGCCATGCTGAGAAAAATAATGTCCCCCACCGAAAATGAGGGCCCAATGTTCTACCACCAAAGATCTCAAACACAACTATTTGAAATAGGTAGGGTAATAAATTATTGCTATTTTATTTATTCTCACATCCAAGATAATCAAACATTCCATAACACATATCATTATACCTTCCATTATATCAATACCATATTGATCTGCAACATGAAACAAGGAACCCAAGAACTAAATTATTGAATATCTACTGATAAAGAGTCCCATACATTTCAAAATAAAACACCAAATGAAATGTTCCTAGTTCCCATTGAAAAATAGATTCTATGTTTTTTTATTTGATTAGTGTAACAACAATAGAAGTAACCAAGGAAAATCCCCTTCATCTGTATGTTTTCATTGATATGTAAGGCTTGACTTATCAATCTCAAATCCTCAAGGTTAATAAGTTGAAGGCATCGACTTTCAAAAAAGGTATGATTCAAAACAATCAATATTGTAGCTGACATGAGTCCAATCATGGTAATCCCTACATGAAAATTTCCAAGATGATTATACAGTAAAAGATATTATATCTTCTAATCTAATATAGTGATATTCCAGATGATATAACATTGATGGTTTTCCTCTATAGAGGTAATTAGACCATGTAATAATCCTTGATCTCTAAATGGAATTTTTTTGAGATATCCCAAAAAAATAGGGAGCCACTAGAATTGTAATATTTATAGATGTTAATTCTCTATATCCCACCACCTGCTGAACCATATCGTTCAAGTCTCCAATGGATCAATAATACTGATTAGAAGGGCTAAATTTTTTCAATTCATAGATTCTTACTGTCTCATGTCATCTCTAAATATATTTATCTCATGAACCTTGTGTAAATCATATTGCCAAAGTGGATTTCCCATGATAATTTGTTATGCATGGCTTGAATTGCTTCCAAAACATTGCACAAGTAAATTATACCTTCACTAATGTGTTTATTCATCCTCTTTCAGGGCACCCAATTTCATCTATAATTCTATTTTACATCCCAAATGTTTTTTCTATTGTTTTTTTCAATCCATTTGATCATTCTATTGGTTAATTTAATTTTTTTAAAAAATTAGACATATTTAGGATGGAAAACAATTCTCAAATTTGATACGATCTCTAAATTAAAGAAATTGGTTTTTCTAAGTTGATAACGATCCCTATGACCTGGTTAATAATTACAACGAAAATAAACTTCTTAATTCCACTATTTAATATATTATCCCTGTAATATTTCATGGGTTTTTTTCAACATTAAATCCCTAGATTTTGCTGAATAAGACATCTACATTGGCATGAGAATTTTGTGAGATATAAATATTTCAATTATCTTGGATATTCATTTATTAACGTTGGTTTTCATAATTCATCATGATTTTATTTAATCTATCAATAGACCTAAGAATATAGTTCATGAAAAATAGAATTTCATCAGGAAAATTTAAAATTGGAATAATTTTGTTATGATATATATAAATTTTTATTAAGATAGTCCTCTATTCCAATACATGTTTGAGATTCATAGTGAGTGAATCTTGGGAGTAGATGAATAGGATTGGATAAACTGTGTCACCTTTCTTTAGGAAACACACCATCAAGAAAAATAAAAACCCCTTCCACATAAATGATATGGATATCCACCATGAGGTGTATGATATAAATAGCATGTTACAAAACCAATCATTGAACCTTATGTTCCTTATAACTCTTTCAATAATGTACCATTCAATATTATCCTACGTTTTAATTATAAATGATTGGGATTAATTGATTTTACTTATTACAATGGTCCATTTTACCATTTAAATAACAAAACGTTGCACAGTTTTTTATTTAACTATGTTTATAAAATAATTTGAGGGATATTCAATATATGATTAAGACCTATCATTATAATGCATATTTTAGAGGAACAACATGGCTTCATCTAAGGGAATATTATTCAAGGGTTATGATTGATTTAAAATTGGATGGATGATGACATGGGAAAAATATTATGTAAAATAAATACCCTTTGAAAATACCTTTTTATGACATTAATCATTTTCAATATCATTTTATTTGAAAGTCACATTGAAAACGTAATAAGGAAGCTATGAAACCCATTTTAAAAAATTTTCAAAACATAAATAAATTTCATTTCTATTTTCTTGATAATGTTATTATAATATCATTTAAATAATTTTTAAAATCCTTTTTATAATAAGGTTTTTAAAAAACAGATTTACAACCAAAGAGATTAAACAGGGCATATTTTCATAAAAATACATTATTATTTATATTATCTTAAAATTAGTGGAAAATTGAACAATTAATTAAATATTTCCTAATTAAAAAAGGATAAGAAAAATTCATTACAATTTAGAAATATGGATCATATTATTACATCAATGGAATCATAAACATAACTAACCCTGAAAAAAATGAGATTATAATAATAAACACTTACTAGTTTTGTATCTTTGAATCATAATCCCTACTAATTAATAACATTAAATTATGCATCAAATATCATGAAAATATTTATATTAATTAAATAACATATTAATCAGTCAATATATAAAACTCATTAATAAGTATAAGTGTGTAACAAAAACATTTATCACAAATAATGAAACATGAGACCAAATTCCATTAAATATTTGGTAATTCTTGACCCATAAGCCCAATGAAATTGATATACTCAAAAAGTCCTATAAATCCCAATAATATTTATTTTAAAAACCATAAAAAACATTATTTTTAATTTCACACACCATATATAAGAAATAAATGGTGAACATGGATTGTATCAAATGGAAAATAAAATTGATATAGATAACCCTTACTACATGAGTGACATTATAATCGTGATACCCATAAAAAATAAAATCAATTTAATCAACGAATATCATGAAATAAATATAATTCATGATATAACATGTCATATAAAAGTATATACAATAATGAAATAAAAAAGTGGTGAAAATGGCATAAGTCACCTAGAAATATAAATGATACTAGTATTCCCATTACCTTAAGTCTTAACATCCTTTATACACATTAAATACTATTAAAAATCAAAAATATGTTTATTAAAAATAAAACACTACAAAATATTAATATATTTCATAATATATATGATTTTATTATTAATTTTTGTTACTTATTTATGAACAATACCATGTTAACGTAACGTTACGATCAATAATCGATTTTTTGATGTATATGTTTTGACATTATATTTATGGATATTAAACATAATAATGATTTCTTGATTTCTAAAATTTAAAACATGATATAAATACCATATATATAAACATTATATTTTTATTATAATATTTATAATATTTATATAGTAAATGAAATACACCATTCATTGAGATGGTATGTCATATGTTCACATGAACATTGTTTTAATATTCTTATCCCACTAAATTAATGAAGAGTAAACTATATATATTTTCATTTGAGTAGTATTTTTATTTCAAATATATATATATCAAAAAGTTCTTTTAAAGACTCCCTTAATACATTCTATATAAATCTGGAATGAATCAATTCACTTCATGAGGCCGTAGTCTACCTTACACATGAATGACATTTCCAATTCCCAAAAAATGGAAATCATGAATATAACTGTTATATTAAAATTTAATTAACATAGTTATATAATAAATATCATATTTATAATTTATAATCTATAAATAAATCATTAATCCCATCATTTAATGGCTGTAATGGAATAACAAGTGATATCGGTTCTTGGGGAGGTAGTCAACTGTACACTCGAATGATGATTATGTATCCCATTTGATGGATGATTATAAATTTTTTGTTTGGAACCTTACCAATATATATATAATTATGTCTAATATAATGATGTTATCATATAATCTTGATAAAATTAAAATTAAAGTGTTTTAAAAATAAATAACAAAAAATGATTCTTCAATGAATGTTTCGTTTTCTTCGGGTGTCTCTTTTTTTCACCAATGGCCTTCCATGGATGGATTTATATGAAATGTAGGGCTTATAGATTAAGGGATATAATTTATGAGTATTTTTTTGTTTATTAAACATAAAATGGATTAAATTTGTGACAAAGGTAAGGTTTTAGTTCCCTTTTATAATGGCGGAGGTGAATCATCCTTATAAATACCAAAAGGTAAAAACTATTGTGATGAATCGCTTACATAATGTTCATAAAATAATTAAAATGATTAATAAGAGATTTAATGGTATAAATATGTATATAAATGTTTTTTTAAATGTTTATATGTCATTTACCCTTATTTTTTAGGTTTAGTCACTTTGTAAACTCATTTTTCTATTAATCATCATGATTATTTTTAATGGTTTTCACTAATAATTATGGTCAAAAACTATTATTTACTTCTTATAAATTAATAGTCACACTTAATATATATATTTAATACAATTTTCCAAATTCCAATCACATATGTGGAATAAATTGATATAAATTCAACCCCATATACGGAATGAGACCACAAGTTTTTAAAGTGAAAATGTTCAATGTTTTCAAATGATTTTATAACCATATTTTTTTATTGATTCAAATTACATAAATTGGACTAATATATTTCACATTCATATAATAATATATATAAAATATAATTTAAATAAAAAAATAATTTGAAAAGAATGTTGTTCTTATTTAAATTTTTGTATTTTTCACTATTCATCCAAAAATGAAATATTTCAGAAACATAACAAAAATTTACCCGAAGATAAAATTGATATTAGTTATAAAAATTTATTATTATTATTTCAAATATAATAATTATAAATATAAATAATTATATATAATGTATTCATGTAATTATAACACGTTAAAACAACTTTTAGAAAAATATATCTCATTATAATAAAAATTGGATTTATTTATATCTTTATTCTAGAAAAAAATTAATATAAATGATAAATAATTTATTTAATATAATATATATTTTTATATTTTTAAAAATAATTCAACAATATTTATTTGTTTAATTAATTTATATAAAAAATATTAGTTCATGGAAAAAGAGTATTTTATATAAAAAATTAATGTATTTTCAAATAGTTCTTATACTGATTTATAGTTAAATTGTAACAAAGGTATTAGAATTATATATGTGTGTAATCAATATTTTCATAATTTTTTTAATCTTATTCATAACATTAATTCCAATGGATTGGTGATATATATAATAATATTTTAATAATAATACTTATAGTATATTTTAGTTTAGTAAAAATCAGTCTTGTCTATTACACAATATGTCAAAGGACTTTGGTATTGTGTGTAACCAAATAAAACATAGTTTTGTGTGTAATAATATGTAATATCCCCGAATTTCTGTATAATTTTATTTTAATTATATAGAATTATTTCATGACCGTGAAATATGATGGTGCGCGATTCTGAGGCCTAGATTGCCTGGAATGATCCGTCGATGTTTTGTTAAGAATTAATTTTTCTTCCTAAGAATTATTTTTAAAAGTTTAATAACTCCTAAACGGTGTCCCAGATCATAAATCTAAGGGCACTGTTTCATTCAAGATGATAGGTTTACCCTAGGCGTGAAATAAGTTTAGTCAGCGCGAGCCTACTGTGAGAAACAAAAAAATGGCATAACTATAAATAAAATAATAAAATAATGTTTTATTGTTTTTAAAATGATTATAAATAATGAACGGATAAATGGATTCAAAATATGAGACCACTACTGAACACGAGAGAGTATTCATTCATTAGGTAGATACTATCATTGGCCTGCACGGGCCACTAGTGAATGTTAGTTTTTGGCCATAAATAAAATAATTATGTAATAATTATTTTATTTTAAAATCCACTACATATAAATGGTAACTAAGATTGGAAATCCAAGAGTACGATTGGGTTTTTAGGTGTGTGTTTCAATTAGGCATTTACCAACATCGACTGGAGAAGGTCGAGGTTTACGGTTATTTATTTTATGAATTTTATTCGTGTACGTTACATAAACATGCGAGCGTCATGTTATAACTTTTGAACAGGTGATCAGATTAATAAAACTGAGGGAACCATTGAATATATAGCACTGAAATTCTTTTAAGAGAGTCTTTACATTGTTTGCAATAGTTCTAGAGAAAATGGCTTGTTTTTCATCTTTTTAAAATAAATGAAATGAAATAATTTTATTAATTTATCCTCTAACGGACAAGAAATGGGGTGAGGCCAACGATGTGTCAAGCCAATAAATGGCATGAAATTCTAACCCTAATGTAATGACCCAAAATATTGTTAATGAAAATGCCTCTTGATCTAATTAGATGTCTAAATATGTGAAATGGTTATACAATATATGCACTTATTTTGTTTTATGTTATTGGATATTAAAATACCATTATGAATTGTGATTGTTGCTAATATAGTTATTGAACAGTGATTACATGATTAACATAAATATGGGCTTTATCAAATCCAATTTTCTTAGACAAAGGAGGATATGGCCTCATCCAGTTGACTTTCCCTATATGAAGCCCATTTTTCAGAGCTCATAAAGGAAGTGGTTTCATTGGGCTTCACTCCTGGCCATGTTCAAGCCAAGATTGAACACATTATGCTTCATAGGAACCTCCTAAGAGATAAGTGGATGTTGACAGATATAACCACCTGGGTAATGTTATATAAGCCCCCCCAAGAGTCTGTCACCATCGAACACCTCACAATTCATTCTTATGCGGGTGTTTTAAGGGGTTACATAACAAGACCCTAGAAAAATGTTTATGTTCATTATTTTTGTATATAAAAATGAATGTACTTTCATTTTATTATTGTTACATTGAAAATATTTTTTAAAGCACAAATAGTATATTTAATTAATATTCAACTAATAAATATATTTTTATTAATTAATGGATTTTTGAATAATTTAATATTTTAATAAATTATTATTATTATTATTATTAAATTAATTTTTATTAAATATATATGATTGCATAAATTTAGGAATGAAATTGTAATTTTTATTAAGGATTTGAAGTAATTTTTTTTCAGAACCCATGAATTTTCGATAAATGTCAGTTCTTATTTTAAAAGTGAAAATTAACATGTTTAGAAAATTATTTAGATAAAATGTATATAATTTTTGGAATCAGGAAGTCGAAATTATCCAATAGTGAATTATTCATAATTTTCAGATACAGTCAAATTTGAGGGTAAAAAATAAATATCGTTTAAATATATAATGTGTTTTATGACATCATAATAACCCAATTGTGATATAATAAAATTCTATAATCTTTATTTTCGGACAATATATGTTTTTTCAATTATAATAATGTTATTTTGGGTTTGTTTTACTCATTTTACAAAGCATTAATGGACCCATAAAAACATATTAAACATCTGGTGTTTATAAATTGTTTTCCTTGGGAGTGTGACTCACCTCCACATATGCAACCCTATTATTTTAAGAAGATCAGACATTGGCCTTATAAAATATTTTCTTCCACATCCATTTCCCAAAAACCATGGGCAAAAACCTTGAGCTGGATTGTGGTTTTAATTAGTCTAATGTGAGGTGTCCCAAACCTAAATAATAAACAAATCACTCTCCTTTCCTATATAAACCCACCCATTCACCCACTTCATCCTCACACAATGCCAATGGATTTGATCCAACCTCTTCCCTCTTATCTCTCTATAATCCTCCCATGGTGCTCTAAAATTTCAAGAATCCTCTATCAAGCCTCTCTCAAGCCTTTGGAAGCATACTTCCAAGTAAGGGTTTTTCTTCATTTCTCATTTTTGTCCAATATTTTTTATGTTGTTATGACCATTTAATTTCAATTATAAATATTGGGGTATGGTTTCAAACATCCCCCAAACTGCCCTATTGATATTTTAATGTTGATAGACCCCTTTTTCTCTCATTAAATGCCTCCCATGGACACCCAATACCATTCCTAAATATCAAAAGGAATTTCCCTCTCCTCATTTACATTCATGAAATTCTTTTTTATCATGAATATAGATTCAATTACATTTATTGGGACATGTATCTATATGAAACCCTTAATTTTCATGTTATGTAAATTTTATGAGACACCCATTTCTCTCTCATAAAACATTTTTATGAATTCATAGGTCACGTCGTTATGCTACCGAAATTGCATCACGTTTTTCTATGACAAAGTCATTGTGTAGTGAGTACCATGCCCATTTCTCTATCAAAGGGAATTATTCTTTTTTCATGTTTAAGTATTGTCTAAATAGTATTATGTATGTATTCCACAATCGTTTATCATGGAATAAATGATTATGTTTATGGATTTAATGTTTTTAAGATCCATGTGGCAAACTTATACATGAAATGAAATTTTCAAGAAGGGTGTGCCCTGATAGCTCTCTCATGCATTGTGTAAAGTATAATATCATGATATGTTATGTGAAATGAATGTTTACTAAATCTAATTCAAGTTCTATTAGGGTTTACTCTTTCTTAATGTGCAATGATTTTTTTCTCATGCTCTATTTGCAATGATCCTTGGCTCATGCTTATTCTATGTTAACTATTGATATCGCATTTCCAAGTTATGATTATAATGCATTATCATGCCTTTATTTTTATGCTTCTCATGTGCTATATTGATATGCCTATTTTATAACATGTATTTTAATCCTCATGTTATTCCCTGTTTATTCCCTTACTGGTCTTTATAGATCACCCTTTTATTATGCATGTCCTTAGGTTATCCAATTCAATGATAAGTATGAGGGAATGTAGTGGTCATGTAAATGACTTTTTCAATAAGTATTTTTGATGTTTTAAGTTCTATGTTACTATTTAATGATCATAAGCCCCAAATACACTATACCTATCAATCTTCTATGTTGTATGAAGTTATTTTTATGTAATAAATCATGTTTAAATGTTAAATAAAAAGCATGGTTGTCATAATTGGTATCAGAGAGTGGTTTAGTAATTTTTTTGGATTAGGATTATAAAACCATAGAGAATTCATAGAGGAAAGAATATGTAACGCCCCAACTCCAGTTACCCAGAGTCGGTGCATTATTACATAACATTGGCATGATCACAAGAAAGATCATATCTCGAAAGACCGATTGGTCTAGTAGCCTTGGAAAAACTAAATATATTCATAATGTTTTAAATTACATCATGAAGTGAAAAACTACTACAGAAACATATTGTATCCATATTCCACACTATTATCCCCTCATAATATCCCTGAAGGTCATTAATAATTTACTTCTTCACATCCTGGGAAAAATAAAACATAGTATATGGGTGAGGTCAAATGCCCATAAGGATAACAATATAACAGAATATTTCATAAAAAAGAATAAACATTTAATGCAGTGTATAACTAAAACAAAATCCTTTGAAACATTAACTTCAACATAGTATGGCAAAAAAATGAAATAATTCCATTTACATATTCACATGGATATTCTACTAATTGAATAATCACATGAAATATCAAAAACCGCTATCATAATGATGGAATGCATAATGCTAGAATATCATAACCACATAGCCAAGCCCTCGTGCGAATACTACAAATAAGATTTTGTCAAGGCCTTGTGCCAAGACACTAGTTTGCATCATGAGACCTACTGATGCATCGAGGAACTATAGCGGGTTCCACCAGTCACATATTAACTCCAATGCATTCCCATATAAAAAGGATTAAACATAACACAAACATTCGTTTTAAAACTAGCATACGAAATGTAAATACATCATCCATAAACCATTAATGGTATAAAAATAACACATCCATAGTCAAAAATATCATAAAACCTTCAATACAATATATATGTTTTTTTATCATAATAAATCAACTTCAAATAAGTGTAAAATCCATCAATGGATTTGACATAAATGAAATCAAAACTCTTTTTAGAGAAAAATATATTTCTATTTTGAAATCATTTAAGATTCATATATTTATAAAATAAAACATTTTCTTTTAAAATATTCTTATATTCTTGTAATGGAAGATTAAAATATTTCATAATGGCGGAAAATATTCGCACCCGCCGTATAAGTTAAAAAAACATTCTTACCTTAATTCTGTCGAAAAGGCTAAAAGCACCTTGTTTGGAAAATGACGGAAAGATTCATTTATAAACCACATATAAAAAGTAAAATAAGGGTATAAATGAATTTAACCCATATTCTAGTATATAGAAAAAATGTTTTCAAATTCATTTTTAAGAAACATGGATGTGGATGATAAAGAGATCCTGGTATATTATTACGTATACACAACCTCAGATAATGAAGAGATTTCGAAATAAACCCTTAACTTGTACTTTCACTTGGTTGGGGTAGGATAACCTCCTGTATAATGGTGAAATAATTGTTACTAAATTATACAAGAATATGATATCATATATGATCTTTTAATATTGATTTGTTAATAATATCTTAGTATTATCGTCGTTTACGGTGTTAACTTAGTCGTTTTCTTTGATACATTTTGTTTCATATGACATGTTTTTTATGGATAGGATTTATCTTATTCATATCCATAATGATATCAAGTCCTTAAATATTATTTTTAAATCATAAAATAATAATTATACTTTAATGGATACGATGGAGAATGAATCTCATCACATTCGTGGAGACGGTAGTCCGTATGTACGCACAAGTGGCAATATCATTATTTTGATATTAAAATAATATATAATTGGATGGTATAACAAATATGCAGAATAATTATCATGTTATATTTATTATTTACCAGAGTTACACATCATTATTATACCCATCCAAATAATAATTTATTGAATAACAATTACACCACGACGTGGAGACGGTAAGCTGTACGTACGCACGTATGGTGGCATGTTATTAAAAGGATGGATAGAATATGGTTGTAACATATTTATAATAACATCACATTATATATAATATTCTTGAGTTATTATTTTAGAATGGTAATAACAAAGAAGGATGAAGTGTAAGAAGAAATGAATTTGAAAAAGGGTGGTGAAAACATTACCTCTTCTTCGGGTTCTTCCTTTTGATTTGTTCAAAAGGGCTCTTAAGATGGCTTTCTGACTAGATTAAGGCCTCTAGGATAAATTGATTGATTATGAGAGAGTATTTGGGTAGATTTTGGCCGAGCCAAAAGGCTTTGATGGTGTGAGTTAATGTGAAGGGAGAGTTCCCTTTTAGAAGAGGGGTGAGGGGCACCTTTGAAAAAGCTAGAAATATTATTTTATAATAAATTCATATTAGGTTTATAATGGCTCCAAAGTATATTATTTAAATTTTAAGGTGGGGATAGGTCTCAAACCACTCAACCAATAGAATTTAGACATGTTTGTGTTACAATATTAACCATATCATTAAGTATTAAGTCTTAGTTAATTAGTTTCACTTTTACAATGTCTCTTTGTATTTTTATATTATATGGTTAATAAAAATACTTTATACTTATAAGAGACCCCCATGTTGTAAATTACTGCTAAATCTATCATGATATAAGTCTCTTGGAAGAACAATAGATTTTTAGGAATTTAATATCAATTAATAATAAAATATTTGTTTAAAAATTCATTTATGTCAATTTTGACAGTATTAAATAATTGATTTTTGTGAACATCATAATAGAATTATTACTTTGAAAAATGTTACTTAAGTCACTCCTAAAAGTTCATATTAACCTAGAAAATTAGTTTAATTCATTAACAGTCTCATGTTATATTTATTTGGGTATTTATAATATCAATTATTTTAATTTTTCACTATTATGGTAATTCTTACATCATCATTGTTTCATAAATAAATTAAATTAATTAAAATCTAAAAATTATAAATAAAATATAATTATCTAGGAAATATTTTTAGATTTCTAATTAATACTTACAATAGAATTTATCTTATGTACAACCCTATATTAAAAATGTTTTAGTATATAAACATTGATTTTAACTCTTTTAACTCTTCTTTGAATTAAATTATAATAAATGTCTTAATCTAAGCCATGTTAACCTGAATGATAATATTTTATTCCTAAGGTTGTTTTTGGTCGAGATAAACTTGTCCAATAGAATTAAGACATGTGTTAGGGTAATATTAATATCATTTATACCCTTAATTACCCTATTTTCATTTAACTATGGTAAATAAAAGTAAAAAGTTACTATTCACCAAAAATTATTTTCAACCCATTGAACCACATTTTACTCCTTGATATTAACCGTGTATCTATGATTTTTTAAATTCCAATCACAGATGTGGTAAAATTATGTTTTATGAAAAATTCAGTTTTTTAACTACCACTTAGTGGTTTCACTATTCATCAAAAAATGAATGTTTCCAGAAAAATACCAAAAATTAGGCCTAATCTATATTTGATATTATGAATTATAAAATGATGTCTATTTTACCAAATTCAAAACAAAACAATTGAATTAATTAATTTAAAAATTAATTCCAATCGTCAAAACAAATAGCTTGTTTTTGTGAGATAATAACTATCAAAAGATTGACACTTGTTTATGTCTGGTTTAAATGTGAAATATCATCCAATGACCAACATGTTATTAAATGGTAGAAATATATTCTAAATATACTTTAAAACCACTCAAATTATTAATTTATCACTATTAAATATTTCAAATAAAAAATTTTTTTTAAATTAAAATTTAGTAATTTTCAGTATTCATCAAAATATGAAAGTTATCCGAAAATTACGAAAATTTCACCCTAAGCTAATATCGATTTTAAAAATCCAAAACTGATGTCCATTTCGAAAGATAAAATTTATAAATTTTCAAAAGTAGGTATTACTATTAATAACGACTAGTTTTATTGGTTGTGGTGTGTTAGAATCTCGAAGTTGCGTACAACGAACGTCATTGCATTATTCAAAGGGAAACATACCGTGGAAGATTGGGGTGTTACATTCTTCCCTCCTTCAATAAATTTCATCCTTGCAATTTTTTTAAAATTGGGATTCAGAATATAATGGAATGTCCCACATTGGAAAAAGATTCAATAAAACTATTACTTTAAAAGAAAGTAAGAGAGGTATAAAGGTCACCCAAGATAACCCATACTAGGATTCCATGTAGGAAAACATGGATATGGATTATAAACTAAGTGTTCAGTTCTGATGAAGAGGGATAGAAAACATGATTAGGAGAAAGTTAACAATAATAAAATCACAAACATGTGTTGGGACAAACGGTCCTTAGTCTCACAATAGGAAATCTAAACGGACAAAATTTTTTTGTTTTAAGTTACATTACATAAGGATGAGGAATTCATTTATGATATTGACTATGAACATAAAGAGATATACCAACTTTTTATGTAGTGTTTTATTCTTTAATAACTTTTTACTAGTAACTCATTTTTTTGAACAATGAGTATTCAAGAAGACTTGGTCACAATGGAAGAGCTAGAATAAACTTCTATAGAAATACATGATCCACGCAGGATAAACTATATATTTACCTTATCATTAGAGATTAATAAAAACCAAAATTGTTAGTATAATTTCTGATGACCCCCCAAATAGATATTCCATTAGAGATAAAAACACAAATCTTAATTTCTAAAATTAAACCATCAATACCCCAAAGTTAAATAAATACCATTCAATAATCAATTTTTCTTAAAATTCTTCAATATAATCCAAACTAATATTGAAACTCAAAACTTATAAGAATGTAGTATTCCATGTTAAATTGTATCTCCAAATGAAATTAATTACTTTTAATGTCCCATACTTAAAAGTAGTTAAACTAATCATTTCCATAAACAACCCAAATCACTATAAATCCATAACAAAAACATAGATAAAAATACACCATTACTCCTCAAATAAAATCCCATACTACTCTATTTTCCATTCAATAAAGAAAACAACTTCCAAAATAACATTTATCACATAATTGCCAAATAATTTTCCTATACTAAGGGTATTCATTTGATAAGACATAAGATCCCAAATCAAATTATTAATGATCAATAAAATCATTTAATTAAAAAATAATAGTCACACTAACCAGGGACTTCACGTAGTCCAGTGGTAGGTGATAAATCCCAATCGCACTTTGGTTGTGGGTTTGATTCCCACATCTTTGTCTGACGCGACGGGTTGTCACACGGTCTGCGTGTTGTACTTTTTAAAAGACAATATTTTATAACGTTACCCAAATGAGACAAATTCCTCAAAATAATCGTAACATAATTTAACCACGAATATTATCTCATACCTTGCATTTTAATCCCAAATTATAATAACTTATAATTCACTCAAACCCAATGATCATATAAAACCAAATGGTTATTCTCAACTATATCCACAAGAGAAAAGATAATTCTTCCTCAAATATCATTCTCACATGGAAAACTGCAGGGTTAAAAATACAATAGAAAATTATTCCAAAGTCAAAATCTCAACATGGAGCACTAATACTTTTTAAACATTTCTCCAACCATTTATTTACACATAGCTTTTTATTTGACCAAGAAAATATCTTATAAAATCGGGAATTCACTCGGGTAATCACCAGGTCCCCTACATTTACGGAAAATGACTGTAAATGGACTCTTGGGACCATTTTTATCTTATTCCACTTTACTCTTCATTTTTCTTGGGCAATTATTCACTTTATGTACTTCCTTCCTGCACGTAAAGAATTTCATTGTCTCATTGAGACACTTTCCTAGGTGTCTCCTTCCACATTTTCTGAATGATGGAAATTGAGGATTCCTTTCTACATGGTCTCCATTACTGGAGATCTTATCAATCATCTCATTTCTCTTCTTTTTTTGAGTCCAGGAATTGGTTAATATATATATTATTGATCATATTTTTGGAAACTTAATTTGAAATAAAGTTGATATCTTTTACGCCTATCAACATTCCATTTTTTCTAATTTCCACCATCATTCCCACCTTGTACATCATTCTCAATGTCACTATGGCTTCCTTGGAATCCAACCATTGACTAAAACCAGAAAGCATTGTGTGAGTAACAGTAGTCTTAAAATCATTTAGAGATTAATATGTTACCATATTCTCAATTTGAAACACATTAGGATTAACCAAGTTAATTTACTCTCAGCTTATATATTTAATAGTTCAAATCTGTTAGTAAAGAAAATGTAAATTATCCTAAGCATATCCCCCAGGAGTGTCGTAACCAATATTGCAGCAAGGCCCATTGTCGTGCACTAGTTCATGTTCGAGTCATGCTTAAAGCAGTGTTTTCGGTTTTTACCCCTAGGTACATCTGTTCCAGAGCCGCCTCTACCTGCTCGTATCCAAAAAGGGATGTATTTCTCAAAAAACTCACAAAATCTCTACAATACCAAAATTATAGGAAGTTCTTCTATACTAGTCCTCAAAGTACACCTTTGGTCTATATGCTCTAATCAGAGTTTATCTAAATCTAGCTTCCAAGGTTTGTACTAAACTTCCTCTGATACCAACTGTAACGCCCCGACCTCAGTTACCCATAGTCAGTGCATTATTACATAACATTGGCATTATCACAAGAAAGATCAAATCCCGAAAGACCGATTGGTGTAGTAGCCTTAGAAACAATAGATATATTCATAAAGATTCACATTACATCATGAAGTGAAAAACTACTACAAAAACATATTGACTCCATAATCCATACTATTATCCACTCATAATATCCCTATAGGTCATTCATAATTTACTTCTTCACATCCTGGGAAAAATATAACATAGAAATGGGGTGAGCTCAAATGCCCAGTAAGGATAACAATATAACAGAAATTTTCATAAATAAGAATAAACATTTAAGTCAGTGTATAACTAAAACAAAAGCCTTTTAAACTTTAAATGCAACATAGTATGGAAAAATAAAATTAAATAATTCTATTTACATATTCACATGGATATTCTACTAATCGAATAATCACATGCAATATCAATAACCGCATCCATAATGATGGAATGCATAATGCCAGAATATCATAACCATATAGTCAATGCCTCGTGACAAGACTACAAATATGATTTTGTCAAGGACTTGTGCCAAGACACTAGTTTGTCTCATGAGACTTACCGATGCATCGAGGAGCTATAGCGGGCTCCACCCGTCACATATTAAGTCCAATGCATTCCCATATGAAAATTTTTAAACATAATATAAACATTCTTATTAAAACTAGAAAAAGAAATTTAAATAATTCATCCATAAACCATGAATGGTATAAAAATAACACATCCACAGTCAAACATATCACAAAACCTTCAATACAATATAGAAGTTTTGTATCATAATAAAGCAACTTCAAATAAGCATAAAATCCATCAAAGGACGTTGACATAAATGAAATCAAAACTCTTCTTATAGAAAAATCTCTTTTTATTTTGAAATCATTTAAGAGTCACATAATTATAAAAAAAAAATTTCTTTGAAATTATTCGTATAATCTTCTAAAATAAGCTTTGAAGATTTTATAACGGCGGAAAATAGCCACACCCGCTGTATAAGTTAAAAAAACATTCTTACGTTAATTCTGTCAAAAAGGTTAAATGCACATTGTTTGGAAAATGATGGAAAAATTCCTTTATAAAACACATATAAAAATTCAAACAACGGTATAAATGACCTTAACACATATTCTATTAAATAAAAAAAATGTTTTGAAATTCATTTTTAAGAAACAGGAATGTGGCTGATAAAGAGATCCCAGTAGATTATTATGTATAGACAACCTCAGATAATGAAGAGATTGCGAAATAAACCCTTACATTGTAGTATTATGTGGTTGGGGTAGGTTAACCTCTTGTATAATGGTGAAATAATTTTTATTAAATTATACAATAATATGATATCATATATGATCTTTTAATATTGATTTGTTAATAATATCATAGTATTATCATCCTTTCGGGTGTTAACATACTTGTTTTCATTGATATGTTTTGTTACGTAAGACATGTTTTTTATGGATAGGATGTATCTTATTCATATCCAGAATTATATCATGTCCTTAAAAATTATTTTTAAATCATCAAATGATAATTATACTTGAATGGATATGATGGAGAATGAATCTCATCGCGTTCGTGGAGACGGTAGTCCGTACGTATGCACGAGCGATAATATCATTCTTTTGATACAAAAATAATATATAATTGTATGGTATAACATATATAAAGAATAATTATCATGTTATATTTAGTATTTACATGAGTTACACATCAATATTATACCCATAGAAATAATAATTTATTGAATAACAATTAAACCACGATGTGGAGACGGTAAGACGTACGTACGCACGTATGGTGACATGTTATTCAAAGGATGGATAGAATACTTAATATGGATGTTCCATATTTATAATAACATCACAGTATATATAAGATTATGGAGTTATTAATTTAGAATAGTAATATAAAAGAAGGAAGAAGTGGAAGAAGAAATGAATTTGAAAAAGGGTGGTGAAAAAATTACCTCTTCTTCGGGTTATTCCTTTTGGTTTGATCAAAAGGGCTCATAGGTTGGCTTTATGACTAATGTAAGGAATCTAGGTTGAAGTGAGGTATGTTGAGAGAGTATTTGGGAAGATTTTGGCCGATCCAAAAGGCTTTTAAGGTGTTATTTAATGAGAAGGGAGAGTTCCCTTTTATAAGAGGGGTGAACGGCACGTTTGGAAAAGCTAGAAATATTATTTTATAATAAATTATTATTCGGTTTATAATGGCTCCTAAGTGGATTATTTAAAGTTTAAGGTGGGGATAGCTCAACAACAACTCAAACAATATAATTTAGACTGGTTTGGGTAACTATATTAACATTATCATTAAGTATTATCTCTTAATTAATTAGTTTCACTTTTACAATGTCTCTTTGTATTTTTATATTATATGGTTAATAAACATACTATATACATCCACGATACCCCCAAGTGGTCCATTAATGATAAAACTATCATGATATAAGTCTCTTGGCCGAACATTATATTTTTAGGATTTAATATCAATTAATAAAATAATATTTGTTTTAAACATTCTTTTATGTCAATTTTGACACTATTCAATAATAGATTTTTGTGAAACTCATAACAGAATTATTACTTCGAAAAAAGTAAATTAAGTCACTAATAGCATATCATATTAACCCATAAAAGTAGTTTAATTCATTAAATGTCTCAAATTATATTTATTTGGGTATTTATAATATCAATTATTTTAATTTTTCACTATTATGGTAATTCCTGAATCATCATTGTTTCATAAATAAATTAAAATATTTAACATCTAAAAATTATAAATAAAATATAATTATGTAGGAAATCTTTTTATCTTTCTAATAAATATTTACAATAGAATTTATCTTATGTAAAACCCTATATTAAAAATGTTTTAGTAAATAAAAATTGATTTTAATTGTTTTAACTCTTCTTTGAATTAAAAAATAATAAATGTCCTAATCTAATCCAAGTGGACCTAAATGATAATATTTTATTCCAACGGTTGTTTTTGGTCGAGATACACTTGTAAAATATAATTAGGAAATGTGTTAGGGTAATATTAATATAATTTTTACCCTTAATTACCCTATTTACTTTTAACCGTGGTAAATAAAAGTAAAAAGATACTATTCATCAAAAATTATTTTCAACTCATTGAACCACATTTTACTCCTTGATATTAACTGTGTCTCTCGGATTTTCAAAATTCCAATCACAGAAGCGGTAAAATTATGTTTTATGAAAAATTCAGTTTTTTAACTACCACTTAGTGGTTTCACTATTCATCAAAAATTGAAAGATTCCATAAAAATACCAAAAATTATGCCTATGATATATTAGATATTATGAATTCAAAAATTATTTCTATTTTACCTAATTCAATACAAACCAATTGAATTAATTAATTTAAAAATTAATTTCCGTCGTCAAAACAAATAGCATGTTTTTAAGAGATAATAACAATCAAAAGATTGACACTTGTTTATGTCTGGTTTAAATGTGAAATATCATTAAATGAACAACATTATATTAAATGGTAAAAATATATTCTAAATATAATTTAAAACCACTCAAATTAATAATTTATCACTATTAATTATATCGATTAAAAAAATTGTTTTTAATTAAAATTTAGTATTTTCACTATTCATCTAAATATAAAAGTTATCCAAAAAGAACCAAACTTTTACCCTAAGCTAATTTCAATATTAAAAATCCAAAACTGAAGTCTATTTCGAAATATAAAATTTATAAAATTTCAAAACGTAGGTATTATTATTCATAACGGCTAGTTTGATTGGTTGTGGTGTGTTAGAATCTCGAAGTTGCGTACAACACACGTCATTGCATTATTTAAAGGGAAATGTATCTTGGAAGCTTGGGGTGTTACAACTATGTATAATAAAAACATTCATATGTTTTTGAGAGTATTGAGTAATAGGTTTATCATGCAAATACATCCCTTTCTGGATACGAGTAGGTAGAGGCGTCTCTAGCATAGATGTATCCTAGGGGTAAAACACGAAATCACCGCTTTATTCTAGACTTGAACGGGAACCTGTGCATGACAACGAGACATGATAAAATCTTGGTTATGACAATCTCGAGGGATATGCATTGGTAGATTCACAATATTTGTAAAAAACATTATTAAGGGTCAAAATAAATCCCATAAGAATATAAGTTAAGAATAGATTTAGGATAACCGAGATTTGTACCTAAGAAATCCCATGTTAGGATAAACATCTTCTTTATAAGTTTATAAATTTACGTTCAAGGATTCCTTTTTAGGATCAATGGATATGTATTTAAGACCTTTAATCATACGTTCTTTTTCATAGTTAATTGTGGTAAATAGAAGAACATGTTCCAACAAACAATGTGTTAGGAAATGTGAAGATTTCTCTAATGATATGTCTGATATGATATGAGAGGGTGCTCAGAACATCATGATAGTAATTGCTAAGATGGCCCATGTTATGAATAAGAACATGAATTATGTGGAACACCCTAATCATCCACAGAAAGTAAAAGATTCTGTAGAATCATTCAGGCAGCAAAGGCCACTCATGTTTAGCAGATCTTCTGATCACCTCCCCACGAAAAAATGTATTAACCCCATAGAAAAGATATTTTCCTTCCTCCAGTGATCTAATGATGAAAATGTTGTATTGGTTGGCTATAGTTTTGATGGGGAAGATGATTAGTGGTGTACAGTGATCAAGATTACAAAGTCTCAAGAGGAAATTGTTTCAAAGAATTGGGGGGCATTCAAGACGATTTTTTTCAATAAATATTCCCCTCGAACCCTCCATCTCAAGATGAAATAGAGTTCCTAGTATTAAAGCAAAAGGAATATGAGTCCATTAGGCATATGAAGAAAACATTACAGGGATTTCAGGGTATGCCTCTAGCTTTGACATTATCACTGAAATCAATGTGGATCTCTTATTTTGTGGACTAAAGCTATGTATACGAAAAGCATTGGCGATTTGAGACTTTGAAAGTTATGAGTATATTTTTCTTTGTTCCCTTAAGGGAGAATTTGATATTGGAGACTCTCAGTGGTCTCATGGGTCCTATGAAAAGAATCGAACAATGTATAACAACTTGGGTGGTCCACCAAACAAATCCCATGATGGAATGATTCTTGAATTTTCCCCTTGAATAAATTGTGGGAAGAAACATCCTGGTAACTATCTCAAGGGAACCAGAAATTGATTCAAATGTCGAATGTTAGGTCATCAGGCCATGAACATCTGAAGGGATATGAAAAATCCTGCTAATGATAGAGAAGAAAGGAAGGTTTAGATCCACACTATGTTGACAATGCAGTGTTACAACTACAAGGATCTTTGGAATTATTCAAACAATTTCCCTAAGCTGAGGGTTGTCGGAGGAAATCATCAACAAACTCTAAGGCAACATGTAGGGGCCTATGCTATCACAACCACTGAGGTGGAGCCAGAAAACTCTTTGGTGATAGATATGCTAGTTATTCATTCAAGAATATAGAAAATACTATTTGATTCGGGTTCTATGCATTCTTTCATATCATTCCAGTTTAGTAGAACAATTCAAACACCACCTCATAATTTGAAGGAAAAGTTATCTACGAGAACAACGAATGGGGAAATTGTTACGTCCATGGTTTTTAACTTCTCCCCAGTTATCGTTTGTGGACTGAACCTCCCAGTGAATCATGTCATACTTCCATTAGTGTAATTTGACTCTATCTTGGTGAAGGATTTGATGCATTTATACAAAGCCACTATTAACTATGGGGAAAGGGAGATCACTCTTCACATCCTAAAACATCCTCCAATTCATGACATGTGCAAGGAGGGAGATGAATCTCATTTTGAATCATCGCCTCAAGTGGGGATATTTATTAATTATGATCAAGAAGAATTTTCTCAAATGATTTATCTAATGGAGAGAATCATGGTTGAATACATGCCCATTGTGAGGGATTACACTGATGTTTTCCCTGAAGAGTTTCATGGTATTCCTCTGGACCGAGAGATTGAGTTCCCAATTGATCTTATCCCTGAATCTCTACTAATCACAATGAAACCTTACAAAATGGCCAACATAGAGCTAGAAGAGTTGAAGAATCAATTACAAGAGAATATGGAGAAGGCTTTTATACTCCCGAGTGCATCACTGTGGGGTTCTCTGGTCCTCTTTGTCATGAAGAAGGATGAATCAATGCACCTTTTCATTAATTATAGTGATATCAATAAAATCACGATAAAAAACAAGTATTCCCTGCCACGGATAGATGACTCATTCAATTAGCTTCATGGGGCCAGTTATTTCTGTAAAGTAGACCTTCGGTCGGGATATCACCAATTAAAGGTGAGGAAGGAAGATATTCCCCATACATCCATTTGAACGATGTGTAAACACTATGAGTTTATAGTGATTCCCTTCTGACTCATTAATTCTCTAGAAATTATCATGGATATAATGAATATAGTTTTTAGAGATTACCTTGAAAAATTTCGTAACATCTTTATTGACGATATTATGATATACTTCAAGAGCAAGGATGAACATGAGGATCATTTGAAAACAGTGTTAAAAACATTTCGAAGGGAGATGTTTTTAGCAAAGTACAGTAAATGTGAGTTCTATATGTAGGGAGTATCATTCTTGGGGAATTTATCACCAGTAAAGGGATTTCTGTAGACCCTACCAAGATGATGAAATTGATGAATGGCACATGCCAACATTTGAAACAGAAATCCCCAGCTTTTTGGGAGTAGCTGGGCATTATCGGCGATTTTTGATGAACATTTCACTGTTTTCAAAACCAATGACCATGCTAACACGGAAATGAGTAATGATTGTCTGGACACAAGAACGTGAAGATTGTTTCAAGGAGTTGAAAAAGATGATTATCCATGCGTCAGTACTCACACTCCCTACAAGTGGAGAACTATTTCTGGCGTATAGGGATGCTTATAAGAAGGGATTATCACGTGTGATGATGATGAATGATAATGTGATTTCATATGCTTGATGTTAGTCAAAAATCCATCAGAAAAACTATCCAACACATGATCTGGAGTTGGGGGCTATGATATTTTCCTTAAAAATATAGCGGCAGTATCTCTATGGGGAGAAATGTGAGATATATATTGAAAACACGAATCTCAAATATATATTCACATCGGAAGTGATTAATATGTGCCAGCGAATATGGATAGATCTCATCAAGGATTATGATTTCTCAATCCACTACCATCCCGGTAAGGAAAACAAGGTGGAACATGGTCTAAGTATAAAGTATAATGTATCTTTATCATTGATGGTAATTTAAAAGGATCCTATCATCTAAGATGAGAAAAGGATGGACACGGGAATCATTATTGGAGGAACATCAACAATAATTTCTCAAATTATTTCTCAACCATCACTTTTGGAGAGAATAAAGGATTCTCAATGAAATAATGTGGAAAATCAGAGAATGGTGAAGCTATTAGAAATGGGAAATCCTCTAATATCAAAGTTGATTAGGATGGAGTTAAAAGATTTGGGATGCGATTATGTGTTCCAAATGATCCAGTGAAAAAAAGGAAATATTGAATGATGTACAAAGCTCAACCTTCTCTATCCACCCAGGGAGGACAATGTTGTGTCAAGATCAGGAAGAAATAATTTTGGTGGGACAATATGAAAAGAAAATTTTCTGAGTATACATCAATGTGTCTAATATGTCAAATAGTAAAGGCTGAGAGACAAATGTCTAAGGGGATGATGTACCCACTACCCATACCAGCATGGATGTGGGAGAACATTATCATGGACTTTTTCACTGGAAATCTAAGGACATATAGAGGAAATAATTATATATGGGTCATTTTGGATAATTTTACAAAGACAACTCACTTTATCATGGTGGAAGAGGAATTACCATTGGATCAAATTTAACGAATTTACATCAAAGAAGTGGTAAGGCAGCTTGGATTACCACTATCTATTATGTCCGATCGATATCCAAGATTCACATCTATGTTTTATAAGAGTATTGAACATGATCTAGATACTGAGCTGAACTTCAGTAAGACTTATCATCCTCAAATTTATGGCCAATCCGAGAGGACTATCCGAAAACTTGAGGACATGTTAAGAGCGTGCTCAATGGACTTCAAAGGAGGATGGTATCAACATCATTATGTGGTTGAGTTCTCTTATAACAATATTTTCCACTCGAGCATACAAATGGAACCTCAAGAAGCCTTAGATGGGAAGAGGTGAAGAACACTGGCATGTTGGGATGATGTCAAAGAGTGTATGCAGATAAAACCAGAAATGGACGATGAAATGGTGCAGATGTTGAAAACCATTCAGCAGCATATCAAGGAATACGAGAGTCGACCGATGAGTTATGTAGATAACCATCGATGATACCATGAGTTTATTGTTGGATAAATGGTATTTTTACGTATATATCTACAGAATAACGTCATGAGGTTTGGAATGAAAGGGACGTTATGTCCCCTGTACATCGGCCCCTTCGAGATCATTGATCGGGAGGGATATGTGGCCTATCAAAAAGCACTTCCACCTACCATATCGAAAGTAAATTATGTATTTAATGTATCCCTCTTAAAATAGTACATTCCAGACCCTTAAAATGTACTCTCTTCTGAGTTGGTACAGTTGGAGGATGATCATTCCTATAATGAGCAGCCAGTGAAGATCTTGGATCGTAGATACAATGTTCTTCGCAAAAGACTACTCCTCTGGTCAAAGTATGATGGATAAATGGTATGTACAAAGAGTAAACATGGTAACTTGATGAATCATTGAAGGGAATGTACCCACATATGGTTTTTTACTAGAATTTAATATGATATTTCAAGGGAGGAATTTCTTAAGGGGGAAGATTGTAACGACACAATATTTTGTTAATGAAAATCTCGCTTGATCTAATTAAGTGTCTAAATATGTGAAATAGTTATACAAACTATGAACTTATTTTGTTTTATGTTTTTGTATTTTAAAATAACTTTATTAATTGTGACCATTTCTAATATAGTCATTGATCAGTGATAACAAGATTAGTATAAATAAGGGCTTTAACAAATCCAATTTACTCAGACGAAGGAAGAAATGGCCTCATCCAGTAGATATTCCCCCCTATGAATCCCATTTTTCGGAGCTCAGAATGGAAGTGGCATATTTGGGATTTTTTCTTGACCAATTTCGATACGAGCTTTAACACATTAAGCTTGAGCGGAACCGAATATGGGAGAAGTGGATGTTGATTAATATTACCACCCGAGTAATGTTATCTGAGCCACCCCAAGAGTCTGTCACCATCGCATATCTCACCATTCAGTCTAATGCGGGTGTTTTAAGGGTTTATTTAACATGATCGTAGAACTATGTTTTTGTACATAATTTTTTTTATATAATATTGAATGTACTTTCATTTTATTATTGATACATTGTATATAGTTTTTAAATCACTAATAATATTTTTAGTTTTTATTCAACTAAGATATCCATTTTGATTAATTAAGGGATTGTATAATTAAATAATATTATAATAAATTATTATTATTATTATTAAATTAGTTTTTATTATAAATAAATGATCGTATAATTTTCTGAATGCAATTGTAATTTTTATTAAGGTTTGAGTGCCATTTTTTTTCAAAACCATTGATTTTTCGATAAATGTCAGTTTTTATTTTAAAAGTGAAAATTAACTTATTTAGAAAATTATTTAGATAAAATGAATATAATTTATAGAACCAGGATGATGAAATTATCCAACGCTGAATTTTTCATAATTTTCTGAGATAGTAAAATATTCGGGTAAAAATTAAATACGGTTTAAATATATAATTTGTTATATGACATCATAATGACCCAATACTGATGTAATAAAACAGTATAAGAATTTTTGTTGGAAAATATATGTTTTACCATTAAAATAATGTGATTTTTGGTTTCAGTTTACTCATTTTACAAAGCATCAATGGACCCTTCAAGACTTATTAAACATATTGTCTTTTTAAAATTTTTTCTAAGGTACTGTGACTAAAATCCACATAAACATCTCCAATATTTTAAGAATTTATGATATTGGCCTTATAAATTATTTTTTTTACACTTCCCTTTAACATATAAACATGGGAAAAACCCATGGGATGGTTTGTGTTTTTGATTAGTTTAATGTGAGGGGACCCAAACCTAAATAATAATCAATTCCCTATAATTTCTTATATAAACCCTCACAAGATCCCACTTCCTCCTCTCTCAATGCCTTTGATTTTTGTCCAACCTCTTCCCTCCTCTCTCTGGAATCCACCAAAGTTGCCCCAATCTCCCAAGAAGCCTCTATCAATCCTCTCTCAAGGATTTGGAAGCACACTTCCAAGTATGGGGTTTTCCTCCTTTCTCATGTTTGTCCAATATTATTTAAGTTGTTATGCCCTTTTAATTTAAATTATAAATTTTTGGTTATGGTTTCTCACCTCCACCATAATTCCATATTTATGTTTTAATGTTGGGAGACCCCATTCACTCTCAGTAAATTCCCCCTATTAACACCAGTTACTATGCTGGAATTTCGATTGGAATTTCCCTCTCTTGATTTACATTCCAGCAATTATTTTGAATGATGAATCTAAATTCCATAAAATTTGTTGGAAAATTTATATATATTCCCCCTTACTGTCCATGTAATTTAAATATTTTGAGACACCCCATTCTCTTTCATCAATAATTTTTATGAGTTCTTGTGTCACGCGGTTATGCTGCCAAAATTGCATCGTGTTTTTCCATGCCAAAGTCATTGTGTAGTGAATACCATGCCCATTTCTCAATCAATGGTATTCACCGTTATATACATTTACATATTGTTTATAGAGATTTATGTATGTATTCGACAAATGTTTATCGCGGAATAAATGATTATGTTTAATGATTCGATGTTTTATGATACATGTGGCACACGTATGCATGAAATGAAGTGTTTAAGAAGGGTGCACCCTTATAGCACTCCAATGCATTGGGTAATGTATAATTTCAAGATACATTATGTGCAATGGGTGTTTAAAAATATTAATTCCAATTCAACAAGGGATTACTTGTGCTTCATGTTAAATGAGGGTTTACATAGGCTCTATGTGCAATGAGCCTTAGATCATTATAATTCCTTGTTAAGTTTTGTTTCCACATTTCCATGTTATTATTATCATGATTATCACACCTTTATGTTTATTCCTTTCATGTGCTCTATTTATATTCCCATTGTGTAACATGTATTGTAATCATAATGTTATTCCATGTGTATTCCCATAATTTTCTTTATAGCTCACCATTATCTTATGCATCTCCTCATGTAATCCCATGAAATGATATGTATGAGGGAATGTAGTGTTCATGTAAAAGAAGTTTTCAATAAATATGTTTCATGTTTTATGTTTAATCTTGTTATGTAATAAACCTAAGCCCCAAATACACTCGATCTATCGATCTTATTTGCTGCATTGAGTGATGTTTATGTAATAAATCATGTTTAAGTGTGTAATTAAAATTGGGGTTGTCATAACTATGTAATGACGTCATTGTTGAATTAAGAATCTTCCTAATTGATGAGCACAATTAAATTCAAAAATCTTTTCTTACCATCACACTCTCCTTTATAAATAAATGTTGAGGAGAGATACTGGCACAGCTTCGCCAAGAAAAAATGTGCTGATGGAGCACCGCGACGGCAGACCCTTAGAGGACGGAGCCGATCATAGTGGGAGGTGATGGGCGACAAAAAACCACAAACTGAAAGATGACGTGCGAGTGTCATCGTTGGGAATCAGTTTCAGGAATGAAGAACATGATCCACCCTCATGTCGCAGATGCTCTCCAATGGGTATTGAGGTAGGGGGATTCTTAATTTAAGATTTCTAAATGAATTCCTCTTACTTGTTCCTTAATAAAACTAATTACATGGGTCAACCGACTAACGGGTGGATCCACGATTCATTCTTCTTTATGGGAGGTTGTTGTGGGGATTCTTGTGGGGTTTATATTGTTTTTTTAATTCAATTGTTATTAAACCCTTTTCCCCTCTCATGTTTTGATCTAACACGGAGGGCATAGTTTTAACGAACCAACCCTGAACCCTTCTATATATTTTTACATACTTGTACTTCCATGGATTACTGAAATTGAGAAGACACCGAACAGCTACGTGGTGGAGAGCGTGAAAACACCCACGGTAAGAGAAGGTCATGACACAGATCACTGGAGGTCATTAGAGCGGCCAGCACCGTCTGGACATAGAGGAGGTGTGGTGCGCCGTCACACGCCACAGGTGTGAAAGGTGATGCGGCTCGTCAACCGTGTTAGTTGATTAAGGCATCTGTCACTTCGGTCAGCCGTGGAAGGGAATGGAAGCATGTCATCTCTCGCAACCGGTTAGAAGAATCCATGGCCGAAGCTGCATTGGAGGAGGAGGAACCTACACCTTCGGCTGCTACTGCAACAACAGACCGGTGCCCACACGGTGCAGCCGCTCAGCAAACCGAACAACATCCATGCTGTTAAGAAATTCGGGAGGTCGGGGGGTTACACCCTCCACATCGGATCAAACTATGCCACCACCCTCGGATCGGCCCACCTCCCTCGGACCAGGACCCAGCCCTCAGAGCGGGCCACCACCCTCGGTGCAAGTTGCCGCCCTCGGATTAGGATGCCACCCTCAGAGCAGGCCTACGCCCTCGGAGTGGGCCTCTTCCCATGGACAGGGTCACCTCCCTTGGAGCGGGGAGCTACCCTTAGACCTTGTCGATGCCTCTAGACCAGGCGCTGCTTTAGCGTGCCACACGCGGGTCAGGCTACCCTTGTGGGTCATCCCTCTTGTGGGTCGGATCGGACATCGGCCCAGCAGTCCGAGTTCACCTCAGACTTGCCCAGACCGATTCGGGCCCGGTGGTTCCGACAATGTCGGATTGGACACCGGACCAACCGGGCCCAGAAACATTCAAATGACCTTATCATGAGAACCGGATTCCCGATTGATGAACTGTCTATGGTGTTGGGACCCTTTGAGAAAGACATGACTTTTTCCTTACTCTAACAGAGATTCGAAGAAACTGGAGTATGGTCGGGTTGGATCGCACCTGAATCCAACCGACCCCTTAGCACTAAAATGCCAATAATGCATAGAACGTGCATCCAGTTGACACATTGTCTATTATGTTGGTACCCTCATGACATAGAGGGTCACATGGATACTTTTTTTTGTGAGACTTCATGCTAGTTGACATGCGACTGATGGATTGGGGAGTATTTTTCCCAAGCACACAATGTACAGAACCTTACGACTTTTGAGACATAACGACTTCTATCATTTTGAATCAGAGTGACTCGACGACCGCAATACGCGATAGGGAGGAGTACCATAGAAGGCCACATTAGGGGAGGGTGGTTCTGTGTGACCTGGAGTGCCATGGTGTGGAGAAGTCATGGTATATGATGGGGATGATTACCTTAGCAGCCCATGTTGGGGGAGGGAGGTTTTTTGTGACCTTACAGACCCACTTTATGTGATGGGGATAAGTACCTCAGTAGTTCAAGTTTAGTGGTAAGTTCCTCTATGGGATGAGGCAGGACCACTAAACTCGACAGCGGAGGAGTTATCTAGTATCTGAGGCATTCAATGATGTGACTGGGGATGTTTCATGTTACTACCCCTAGAATAAATCCTGGTGTGCCAGGTGATTACTCTGTGATTGTGCATGAGGATAATATAGGAGGTTCTTTACCTATGTGGTACTTCACCTTCGTGGTTTTACCCTGTTGTTTTTCATTGTGGAACTCTAGTAGACCTTCAGGGTCTCGGGGTCCCTACTGATATCGTTATACTAACCCCTATATGGGTTTCTCCTACATATTGATCTATCTTGTGCATATGACGAGTAGATGTGATGACGCTTGAAGGAGCCAGGACTAGATACTATGTTGAGGAGAAGGGCAGATGTGGAGTGACGATGAAGCGATATTTACCAACCCTACTGATAGGATCCTCAGAGAACTACCCAGTAGTTGTTTTCGGTTTTTTTTCTCTTTCAGTTGTACTTGTACTTTTAGAGTTGGGATTGTATTCTAGCCCCTTTTATATTAAGAACTCTTTTTACTACAACGGATTACATCAAATTTTATCCTTTTTGTGTTATTGGACCATGTGTTTGTACAAGTTTAAGGGTAGTTCCTTCCTGTTTTAGGGAATAAGACATCCACATCTAGTCACCATCCCTTGGAATATGGAAGACGGGTGTGGGGTTGTCACGGAATGGACCCCGTGAGACGATTCATGACAGAAGAGATTATTTTTTATCACATGAAACACGATATATGATCAGTTATTCATTTATTGTAACAGTAACATGTTTTTTATTTTAATGAATGATTTACTTCATGAAACGTGCAATTAAATCCATCAAATGTTTTTAATTTATTAAAAATTCATAAAAATTCAATGTGTTACCCCAATTAATATGATTATCTCATTAAAAATTATTCTTAGAAATATATGTTTTAATATTGTAATATATTTTTTTATAGAATCCCACATAATAATAATGAATGCTAAAACATCCTTTAAAAGGGGAATGTTATAAAAATAACGGTTACCAAAATTAAATCATAATTGGATTTCCACAAAAGAGGACATAGGTGGAAGGTAAATACATGGACATGGTTGAAAGGTTTAAATAATTATAATGACTATTAAGGACATTGAAAATAAGAAATTAATTGAATATTGGAATGATAAAGGTGTCAAAACTAAATAATCATCGATGATATATGACACCATCAATTCACCAAAAATGAATGTATTATGATAATTTCATTCAATATCAATTTCCTAGAGTTTATGAAGTCCCTTTCAAATCTATAAACGTAAGGAAACAAACTTAATTGATTTCATTTACATTCATTAGAAAAATATTGTGGTCCTAAAATTTATGAATACGATATCAAGATATGTCCATTAATTTTTCATGGAATAAAAACAAATCCTACGATGAATTTAAGAGAAAAAATGTATGAACTGCAGTAATTAGTCTATTCCATGGACTATAAAATGGTAAACAGACGATAACTCTATGTCATGAAACAGATATGGTCTCCATTTAAATGACTCCTGATGTAGCCCGCAACAGGGCCTAAAGGGCGTTCCGAATCCCCACAGGCCAGAACAAGTGCTTGGGTATCATAAAATTAGGATTTTAATTTATTTACCCATGATTATAAAAATTAAACAACAAACAAACTCAATAAATCAAATATGGATTTTTCACCTAAAACTATATTTTAAAACATTTAAGAACTGAATTATATAATTTAAAACTTTTATAAATGACTACAAAAACTGATGAAATCCATAATGGATAGCCCAAGAACCATCTTCATGGAAAGAGACAGAGCTCTCAAGCCATATCAACAAGGAAACACCATGAAGGACCTACTAGAAACCCAAACCACTGGCACTAAAAACTGCACCCAAACCTGTGATAGAAATAACCAAGTATACAAACACCCAAAGGGGTATGTAGGGTGTGAGCCAAATCCTGGTAGGATAGAACCACTAAGAGATCCATGTGACAAAAATTTAGACATGACAATAATAGATGTTCTCAAAACATGAAATGATATCAACAATTTCTCAAGGATGAAACTAAAAATAAAAAGAGTTTTTATAGAGACGTGAATCTTGACATACATGGACAGTACATTACAATTGAGGAATCCATAATACATAACAAAAACAAGCACACAAGGATCGTAATAGTTTAATGTCTTTTGAAACTCGGAATAAAATCTTCTAATCGTGATGAAAGATCTTCAACATCTCCCAATAAAGATATTCCCCTTGTTTTTTCTTAACTAAAACCATTATTTTTATCCTTGGAAAAAGAAAAAATAAAAGGGGTGAGATCAAATGCCCATTAAGGGAAAACATAGAGAACATAAAACAGTCTATAAACATTTGAATGCATAAACTTGAACATAAAATCGAAACATCAAAATATTGATCAAAGACATGAATCTTGGAAGTACGTAAGGCATATATCATAAATAAACATTAACCATGATAAAATAGCATGGGAGTAAATCATGTAATTGTGGAAACTATTAAGAAAATGATATTATTTCCATAGTAGCCAAGGCATTGCTTCTAAGACCATTTTAGTGGACAAAGTCCCTTTCAGAATCGAGTTCACTCCACGTTCCTGTCATGTATTACTAAACCGGTTTATCTTGTCATTCCAGCCATGTCTATCTCATGAGATATAAATAATTACCCATTGAGTTGGAGGGAGATATATGTCCCACCCATCTCATAATGAAATCATTCTTACATGTGCCACAAAATAAACATACATCATTCTTAGTAATCCAACGAATAAAATGGGTTTCATAAACATCATCCCATCCTCCCATAATCCATATAAATCAAATGGATATCAATTCATCATAAGAAAAGTAAAACCATGTAAATCATATAGACAATATACATGAAACATACAGATATGAAATAATGTCATCTTAGATGGAAAATGGTTTTGATAAAACACTTGAAATGAATTCTTGAAGAAAATATCCTTTCTTCTTCAAAATCATTTTTTTTCACAAAATGTCATGAAATTTTAAAAGAAAGATATTTTGTTGAAAAAAGTCATGAAATCTTTTGTAGGAAGATTCATGAAAATATGGCTTTATTAAACCGTAAAAATCCTTTTATGCCATATACGTTAAAAACATTCTTCTTGTAATTTTGGCGGAAAATTCAAAAAGTTCCTCGTATGGTAAACAAAAGAAAGACTCCTTCCATACGATGTGACAAAATTAAGAAAAGAGTAAAAATGTCTAAAAAATAAATAGAAGAAAGGTAAACATTTTATGAAAACATTCTGAGAGCATATGGACATGGATAATAAACATAACCCCCAGTAAATACTTATAAGTATACTATCTTGGATAAGAATGAGATTTGAATAATTATCACTTAACTTAGGTCCGATATGCTTCTTACGTATCCGCTCCTCCTATATAATGATATAAATAATGTCATTGACTTATTACAAAATCATATTCATAGTTATGATAGCATATATGGTTCACTAATGACCTTATATTAACCGTTATTCTGTAAATTCCATGTTAAAGTGCATTTTGGGAAAAAACTTTTCATTTGTTGTCCGTGTTTTGACTTGTAATTATTCATATGATTACTTAGATCATGATTAATTAAATCCAGAATATAGAACATGACTTATATATAATATATATTCAGAATATTAATATATATAATAGATTGATAAATGGAATGAAATACACCGTTCATGGAGACGGTAGGCCGTACGTATGCATGAACATTGTTTTCGTTTCCTCATTGAATTGAATGGAATTAATTGGATGAAATACATAAATATATATACATAAATTCAGTATCATTATTATCTCATATATTTCATGATTACTTATTATATATACTTTATAATCATTTATAAATGGTTAATCATTGAGAATGAATGTCATCGCGTCATGGAGACGGTATTCCGTACGTACGCACGAGCGATGATATCATTCCCATAATCGTGGAATTTTATTGTAGTGTATTTATACTATTAAAAAATAAATATCACATTAAAATAATCATATATAGTTATTATTTACATCATTAAAACCATCTAAGTAAGGTGGTGGTGGAAAATATATTACACCACGGCGTGGAGACGGTATTCCGTACGTACGCATGCGCGGTGATTTCGTTTTATGTAGGATGGATAGATGGTGAAATAAGTTTGTTTCATACTTATAATAACATATTGATAGATGAGTGACACTGATGTTATTACTTCATAATTAAACAACCTAATAAGAAGATGTGGAAGAAGAAATAAAGTTGAAAGAATCGGTAACGAACATTACCTCTTCTTTGAAGGGCCTCTTTGAGACCTCCTCTTAAGGCACTATAATTGGTCTTTGAAGAAGAACAGGACCTCTAAAATGTTTCTAGGGAATTTGAGAAGAGAACATGGAAGGGGTTGGCCGATATTGAAGGATCAATGAGGTGTGAAGAAGAGAGGGAGGAGGTGCCCCTTTATAAGGGAGGAGTGGGGCACCTTTGGAATAACTAAAAATATTATATTATTATAAAGACATATTCAGTTTTTAATAGCCCCAAATTGATATATTTCTAAGATAAGGTGGGGATGCGTCGAAATATTCTCATCCAATAGAATTTAGACATTTTTAGTTAATTATATTAACCTTATCATTTAGTTTTAACTCTTAGTTAATTCGATTCACATTTACTATGTCACTTTGTATTTCTATATTATATAGTTAATAAACTTACCATAAACATCCAAGAGACTCCCAAGTGGTCCATTAATGATACATATATCAGGATATAAGTATCATGGACGAAACATAGATTTTTAGGAATATATTAACAATTAATAATATAATATTTGTTTTAGAAAATATTTTATGTCAATTTACACACTATTTGGTAATTTATTTTTGTGAAAATCATAACAGAATTATTAGTTCATACAATGTTAATTTAATCAATAATAACATTTCATATTAACATATAAAATTATATTAATTCATAAAAAGTCTCAAATTACATTTATTTTGGTATTTATAACATCAATTATGTCAATATTTCATTAATAAGATAATTACTACATCATCATTGTGTCATAAATAATTTAAATTATTTAATTTCTATAAATTAAAAATAAAAAACTATTATGTAGGAAACATTTTTATATTTATAATGAATATTTATAGTAGAATTTATCTTATTTATAACCCTATATTAATAATGATTCAGTTATTAAACATTGATTTTACCTCTTTTAACCCTTCTTTAAATAAATTACTAATAAATGTCCTAATCTAATCCAAGTGGGCCTAAATGGTCATATTTTATTCCTAATTTTATTTTTGGACGAATTATAATTTTCCAATAGAATTACGTCATGTTTTAGAGTAATAATAATAACACTTTTACCCTTAATTACCCTATTTACTTTTAACCGTGGTAAAAAAAAGTAAAAAGTTACTATTCACCAAAAAATATTTTCATCTCATTGAACCACAATTTAGTCATTGATATTAACAATGTCTCTCGGATTTTTTAAATTCCACTTACATAAGTGTTAAAATTATGATTTATGAAAAATTCAATTTTTTTTAACTACCACTTAGTGGTTTCACTATTAATCAAAAAATGAACGAATCCAGAAAAATACCAAATATTAGGCTTAAGATATATTTTATATTATGAATTAAAAAATGATGTCTATTTTACCAAATTAAAAACATATCAGTTACATTAACTAATTTAAAAATTAATTCCCATCGTCAAAACAAATAGCGGGTTTTTAAGAGATAATAACTATGAAAAGATTGACATTATTTATGTCTGGTTTAAATGTGAAATTAAATCCAATGACCAAAATTGTATTAAATAGTAAAAATATATTCTAAATATACTTTAAAACGACTCAACTTATTATTTTATCACTATCAATTATTTCAATTATAAAGTTGTTTTTAATTAAAATTTAGTAATTTTCAGTATTCATCAGAATATGAAAGTTGTCCGAAAAGTACCAAAATTTCACCCTAAGCTAATTTCAATATTCCTAATCAAAAAATGAAGTCCATTTTGAAAGATAAAATTTATAAAGTTTAAAAAAGTGGGTATTACTATTCATAACATCTATTTCATAATAGTATTCTAATAATATCTCGTTTAGTGAAACTCAGTATTGCGTACTACACACGCTATCAAGGAAGGTCTTTATTGCATGTAATGCAAGCCTAGTCAAGGATGCGTGTTGTGCAAGATCCTTTTGGTGTAGCGTACAACACAAGAGTTTATTGAAAATTAAAAAGAATATTTTCCATAAAATCTAAGGGTGTTACATTCTACCCCCCTTAAAATGAATTTCGCCCTCGAAATTCGTCGATGTTATAAATGGTTTACGACTCGAATGTTTCTTTAATATAAACCCACATCATAAAAAGGAATACCAAAACATGTCTTTGAAAACTAATGTATGAAACGTAACGGTTACCCAAATTAACTCATCACTGGGTTTCCAAGTAGGAGAACATAGGTGAAAATATGGATATGGAAGAAAAATCTAACCATCAAGTTCTGATGGGGAGTGGTAGAGAACATGGCTATAAAAAACCCAACAATCACAAAGCCATAAATTTTTGATGATATAGGGTACAATCTGGTTCATCAGATATAATGGCACTATGACAACATTTTTGGTTTTCAAGATCATTTCCCTAAAGTTGATGAACTTGGAATTAGAAGAAATACATTCGTTATTTTGGTAAAGTCTCACCGTTGGTCGTTCTTTGGACAATTTCCACTTCATCTATTAATTAAATGAAGTTGAATTTGTCATTCATGATGTGTTAGTAGATCATGTTATAGAATGATGGGTCATTCCATCTGTCTCAAACAAAATGTTAGAAAAGTTATCAAAAAATACATTAGTCCATCAATAGTGAGATTAATCATATATGGTTCCAAAAATGGACTTATACTTCATATATCAAACTTATTATTATAATTAAACTAGTTTATACTAAACATGGACTTACTGTAGGCCAGTGGTAGGCGATAAAGGCCAGTCGCACTTCGGTTGTGGGTTCGATTCCCGTAGCCTTGTCTGATGCGATGGGCTGTCGCCCATCCTGTAGGTTGTCCTTTTTCTAAAACTACATTACTATAACATCCCATCAATAATATATAAAACTTCTATCCTTAAACAATACTAACTTATTTCCAACATAATCCATTCCAATCTTTAGGCTTATCTAAAATACTTCGGTCCAAGCTCATAGTATAAAGAAAACGATTACTTGAAAGGTCATCAACCAACCATCATTTATCCCCCATATATCTTATTGGTCACATTCCAATCATGTGAATACCTTAATCATGTATTCTCTTGAAAAATGAATACCCATTAAACCTTAGTGAAAACATGAATGTTGTCAAAAGATAACTCATTCCATATACGAAATACCCAAAATTCTATATACACAAACCATAATATAACAGTGTCCTTATATCAGTCATGAGCTCGTGAATACTATCAAAAATTTCATTTTCTCCTTTTCCCTTCATTATATACATATCATCTTTTTTCCAAAAATATCTTAATCACTTTCCATGGTTGCCGTTACCCTAAAATTATTGAAAACCACAATAGAACAATACATAAATATTCCAATATTCCATGATTCTATATACAACATTATTTTGGAATCCCATTACATAAACATTAAATCATTCCACCAAATCATTTTCATATTAAACATCTCCAATAGTGATCGCATGTGACTTCCCATTGTCATTTTCCTTAAGTGGTTTCTCATGTCCATCATCACTAACCCTTGGATTAGGGCATTTATTAGCATAATGCCCCATTTCCTTGCACTAGAAGAATTAAAGTGTTGGTGGTGATTTATCTGCAGTATTTTATTTATTCACATCATCATCAACCCTTTTTCCATTACTTCGACACTCAGCTTCTCGATGAACATCTTTTCCACACTTAAATCATTTTCTAGTCCCATTATGACAATGTCCACCATTCTTCTTTCCACACGTTGAGCATAAGGAAACATTCATCTTCTTTTCACCATTGTTCTGAGATTTATCCTTGAACTCCATCTTTCATTTCTTTTAAAAACTATGAGATGGATAAGTAACACCAACATCCATTTCTACATTAATATCACAACACACAATTTCGTCATAGATACTGAAGTCTCTTATAGCTAATTCCCTTCGAAGATTTGGTTTTATGCCACTGAAGAATCGATCATCTTTTCTTTCAGGATGGATGATAATGCCAGATGAATACCTTGCAAGCCTTGTAAAATTCTCTTCTTATACACCAATAGATTCATCATCATTTTTCATTAGTTCAAGAAACTCCTTCTCCATATTAGTTTGAAGAATATGAGGTAAGTACATATTGAAAAATAAGTTCTTGAAATCGTCCCATTCAATGGACTCAATTTCATCTCTTGGCCTCGTATCCTTGATAAGATTGCACCATTGATCAGATTCACCTTCCAAATGATATACTACTAAGATGACTTTATCATGATCAGAACATTGAAGAACTGAAAATATCTTTTCAGTGGTACTGATCCATTGTTCAGCAATAAGTGAATCAGAAGACCCACTGAAAGAAGGGGGACATTGCCTCATGAAGGACTCAATAGAATATTGTTCCCTTCTATGCTCATTTGGATGTCCATAATGATTCATAGCTTGTGTATGTATATAAATAATATTTTCACTCCATCCCACATAACATTTGTTTGTTCAGGAGGACAATCATTGCATTGTCTATTGCATTGATCAACACGGTTCTTTCGGGTTCCATCCATCGTCTAACACCCAAAAAGAATAGTGTGAGAGGAAAAAATTATGCCAGGGAAAACAACATAGTAAAGGGGGAGTACCCTCAATATCTAAATTCATAGGATAAATTCTATGATTTTTAGTGCAATTCTAGGACTATAACCTATACGTGTACTTAACTTTAGGGACATCCCTAGACATACCTTAAAAATATCTCTAGTGATCTCTCTAAATTTTTCGCATCCTAGTTTCCAAAGGTTAACTAATCATTTCCTCTGATACAAATTGTAGAGACCCGAAGCATTACGTACGTGGACAATACATTACATTTTTGGAATACATAATACATAACAAAAACAGACACACAAGGATCGTAATAGTTTAGTGTCTTTGGAAACTCGGAATAAAATCTTCTAATCGTGGTGAAAGATCTTCAAAATCTCCCAACAAAGATCTTCGCCTTTTTTTTCTTACCTAATACCATTCTTTGTATACTGGGTAAAAGAAAACATAAAAGGGGTGAGCTCAAATTCCCATTAAGGGTAAACATAGAGAACATAAAACAATCCATAAACATTTGAATGAAAAAACTTGAACATAAAATCTAAACATCAAAATCACGAGCAAGGACATGAATTTTGGAAGTACGTAAGGCATATACCATAAAGAAACATTAAACCTGATAAAATATCTTGGGATTAAAACATGTAATTGTGGAAAACATTAAACACATGATATTATTTCTATAGTAGCCAAGGACTTGCTGCCAAGACCATCTTAGTGGACAAAGTCCCTTTCTGAAACGAGTTCACTCCTCGTTCCGGTCCTGTATTACTGAACTGGGTTAACTTGCCATTCCATCCATGTCTATCTCATGAGATATAAATATTTACCCAATGCATTGGAGGGAGATATAGTTCCCACCCATCTCATAATGAAATCATTATTACTTTTGCCACAAAATAAACATACATCATTTATAATAACCCAACAAAGAAAATTGGTTTCATAAACATCATCCCATCATCACATTATCCATATAAAACAAATGGATATCAATTCATCATAAGAAAAGTGAAACCATGTAAATCATAGAGACATTATACTTGAAACATACAAATATGAAATAATGTCATCTTAGATGGAAAATGGTTTCGATAAAACACTAGAAATTAATTTTTGAGGAAAGTATCCTTTCCTCTTCAAAATCATTATATTTTCACAAAATGTCATGAAATTTTAAAAGAAAGATATTTTTTTCAAAATAGTCATGAAATATTTTGGAGGAAACTTCATGAAAATAATGCTTTATAAAACCGTAAAAATTCTTTCATGTTGTATACGTTAAAAATACATTCTTCTCGTAATTTTGTCGAAAAACTCAAAAAGTACCTCTTATGGTAAAAAAAGAAAGATTCCTTCCATACGATGTGGTAAAAGTAAGAAAAGGGTAAAAATGTCTTAGAAATACATGGACAGAACGAAAACATTTTATGAAAACATTTTTAGAGCATATGGACATGGATAACAAACATAACCCCCAATAAATACATACGTGTAAACAATCTCAGATAAGAATGAGATTGGAATAATTATCCCTTACATTAGGTATGATATGCTTCGTATGTATCCTAACCTCCTGTATAATGATTTAAAAAATGTCATTGACTTATTACAGAATCCTATTCATTGTTATGATAGCATATATGGTTCAATTATGACTTTATATTACCCGCTCTTTTGTAAATTCCATGCTAAAGAGTGTTTTTGGTAAAATCGTTTCATTTATCGTCTGTGTTTTGACATGAAATTATTCATATGATTACGTAGATCATGATTAATTAATTACAGAATATAAGACATGATTTATATATAATATATATTCATAATATACATATATATAATAGATCGATAAATGGAAATAAATACACTGTTCATGGAGACGGTAGGCCGTACGTACGCATGAACGTTGTTTTCGTTTCCTCATAGAATTGAATGGAATTAATTGGATGACATACATATATATATACAAAAATTCATTATCATTATTATGTCATATATTTCATGATTACTTATTATATATAATTTATAATCATTTATGAATGGTTAATCATTGAGAATGAATCTCATCGCGTCATGGAGACGGTATTCCGTACGTACGCACGAGCGATGATATCATTCCCATGATCGTGGAATTTTATTGGAGTGTATGTATACTATTACAGAATCAATATCACTTTACAATAATCATATATAGTTATTATTTACACTATTATACCCATCCATGTAAGGTGGTGGTGGAAAATAGATTACACGACGGCGTGGAGACAGCATTCCATACGTACTTATGTGCGGTGATTTCGTTTTACGTAGGATGGATAGATGGTGAAATAGGGTTGTGTAGTACTTATAATAACATATCAATATACTAGTGATACTGATGTTATTACTTAATATTGAAACAACCTATGATGAAGAAGTGGAAGAAGAAATAAAGTTGAATGAATCGGTAATGGACATTACCTCTTCTTTGAAGAGCCTCTTTGAGACCTCCACTTAGGGCACTAAAATTGGTCTTTGAAGAAGACCAGTACCTCTATGATGCTTCTAGGGAAGTTGAGAAGATAAATTGGCATGGGTTGGCCAAGCGTGAAGGCTCAATGTGGTGTGAGGTAGAGAGGGAGTAGGTGCCCTTTTATAAGGGAGGAGAGGGGCACCTTTGGAATAACGAAAAATATTATTTTATTATAAAGTCATATTCAGTTTCTAATAGCTCCAAATTGATATATATCGAAATAAGGTGGGTAGGGGTAGAAATACTCTAATCTAATAGAATTTAGACATGTTTAGGTCATTATATTATCCTTATGTTTTAGTCTTAACTCTTAGTTAATTAGATTCACATTTACTATGTCACTTTGTATTTTTATATTATATAGTTAATAAAACTACCATATAAATCCAATCGACCCCCATGTTGTCCATTAATGATACACCTATCAAGATATAAGTATCTTGGCCGAACCTTAGATTATTAGGAATATAATAACAATTAATAATATATTATTTGTTTTAAATACTATTTTATGTCAATTTAGACACTATTTGGTAATTGATTTTTTTGAAAATCATAACAGAATTATTAGTTCGTAAAAAGTTAATTAAATCAATAATAACATGTCATATTAACATAGAAAATTATATTAATTCATAAAAAGTCTCAAATTACATTTATTTGGGTATTTATAACATCAATTTTGTCAATATTTCATTAATAAGATAATTACTGCCACATCATTTAGTCATAAATAAATTAAATTATATAATTTCTAAAAATTACAAATAAACTATCATTATGTAGGAAATCATTTTAGATTTCTAATTAATATTTTAGTAGAATTTATCTTATGTATAACCCTATATTAAAAATGATTTAGTTATTAAACATTGATTTTAACTATTTTAACCCTTCTTTAAATAAATTACAAATAAATGTCCTAATCTAATCCAAGTTGGCCTAAATAGGAATTTTATATTCCGAAGGATGTTTTTGGTCGAATTACAATTATCCAATAGAATTAGTACACGTGTTAGGGTAATAATATTAACACTTTTACCCTTAATTACCCTATTTACTTTTAACCGTGGTAAAAAAAGAAAACAATTACTATTCAAAAAAAATTATTTTCATCTCATTGAACCAACTTTTAGTCCTCGATATTAACCGTGTCTCTCGAGTTTTCTAAATTCCACTCACAGAAGCGGTAAAATTACTTTTTATGAAAAATTCAGTTTTTTTAACTACCACTTAGTGGTTTCACTATTCATCTAAAAATGAATGATTCCAGAAAAATACCAAAAATTATGACTATGATATATTTGATATTATGAAATAAAAAATGATGTCTAATTTACCAAATTAAAAAAATATCAGTTACATTAACTAATTTAAAAATTAATTACCATCGTCAAAACAAATATAGTGTTTTTAAGAGATAATAACTATAGAAAGATTGACACTTGTTTATGTATGGTTTAAATTTGAAATTACATCCAATGACCCAAATTATATTAAATAGAAAAAAATATATTCTAAATATACTTTAAATCCACTCAAATTATTAATTTATCACTATTAATTATTTCGATTACAAAAGGTGTTTTTAATTAAAATTTAGTAATTTTCACTATTAATCAGAATATGAAAGTTGTCCGAAAAGTACCAAAATTTCACCCTAAGCTAAATTCGATATTCCGAATCAAAAAATGAAGTCCATTTTGAATGATAAAATTTATAAAATTTCATAAAGTGGGTATTACTATTCATAACGGCTAGTTCATAATAATATTATAATAATATCTCGTTTAGTGAAACTCGGTATTGTGTACTACACAGGCTATCGAGGAAGGTCTTTATTCAGTGTAATGCATGCCAAGTCAAGTATGCGTGTTGTACAAGCTTCTTTTGGTGTAGCATAAAACACAAGACATTATTGAAATTAAAAAGAATATTTTTCATAAAATCTAGGGGTGTTACAGTTTTCAATTGGGATATTTTAAAGAATCAAAACATTTCAAAATAATGTAAATGCTACTTAATTTTCCATCCAACCATACTATATGGAAATATCAATCACAATGTAACAAATGGCCACAATCAGGGGAAATAACGCCAAGGCACTAGCTCGATGTGGCTCCCAGGTACCTCATATCTCCGTGAAAGTAACCATCACAAATATATGTTCTCATGCACGAGCCACTTGTAGGGAACAAAACCAAAACCCAGTGGTACCCTATAATAATAATCTTCATATTTTATTTATTTTTGTAAGCAAAAATATTTATATGTGATACAGAGGGAGAACCCCATGGGATCAGAAGCATACTAGTACACGTCCACCCTCCTAGATACACGACATTCAATATTATGCACAAACAAGTTCAATAAATCAAGAAATTTAATTTTCACATGAAAATACAACTTCCCCAAATAAAATTCACCAATATTCCCACATTTACATCACATATGCCTCAAAACACACTTTTCATTTAAATGTATTTTGAAATTAGACTCACACAAAAAATAGGACTCATCGAATTCTTCGTATCTTTAACAGTTCCAAAAATAATTTAACAATTTTATATAATCATTCGAAACATGTTAAAAATCCCAAAACAACCCACTCACATGTTACATAATACCCATTTCATATAAAAAATCCATTCATTACATCACCCTCACACAAAATAGCCCACATCATATTCACATATCTTTCACACCTCAATAAATCCGTTAAAAAAAATTAAAAAAAATTTACATGATAATAAACACCAGATAAAATACATTTTGCATATAAAATGGACCTTTTAAAAATATATTCCATCCAATATGGTTTTCGAAAATAATTTCACCTCTCATGTAAATCAATAAAACATTAAAAACCTTCATAAAACATCTCCAAGGAGAATACCAAAGGTTTGCACATAAAACCCGTTTTAAAAACATATTTTTAATCCAAAAACACAACAAAACCAATCCAAAAGAGAATTGAAAGAACTATATTTATTTACCAATCAACTCTAATGTTTTATAAAATCACCTCGAATAATACCACAAAGGTATACATGAGAAACCTACATTTTCATAAAATCACATTCAAAAAGTATGACAAGGTATTACACATGAAACCCATTCAGAACCCTCTTGTAAACCCAAATGAACACCAAGAACCTACCAATGCATAATGGGAATCACTGACAACATTTAATAAAATTCATTATTAGGTTATAAAATAACTCAATTAAAACCACTATAGTTACAGATGTAAAAACACCCAATTTTGATCAAAACGAAACTATTAAATTATATTCATAACCAAATGAATCAAAAATAGTATTCACACCACACACATCATATGAGGAAAATGAAAAATAAGTAATTCAGTCTAAGTAACTCATCATGAAATATTTACATAATGAATCACCTACCTTTTATGTAGAAACCCTCAAATCATGCTGTGAAACATTGACTGCACCACCACCACACCCCAAGGAACATAAAACCAACCTAAAACCTAATAATTTGAACAAAATGTCAACTGCTTGACCCCTAGGTACGATCCCTCAATATAGGACAATATTAACTTCATGAAAGAGGAAATAATATCCTAAGTAAAGGTTAGAAATCACAGAAACAAACACATAAAAAAATCCTGGAGTTTCCCCACAAAAAACCCATCAAAGATGGGTTCCATGGATGCTTAGGGGAGTTTGGAGATCTCCGATGGATGATAGGGTAAAAAGGGGGAGAAATATGATTGATTGGATTAATTTCAATGGGATAAAATGGGAAATTAAAAAATATGTTTAATTTTCTAGACACCCTGTACAGTTCGGCTGCACGGTTTGGAACAGCGTGGCTAAACTGGGTGGCCTATTCTAAAAACCCAAAACCAAGTCATTATCCTCTGATTTTATGGAGGGTCAAAGGGAATAACAAGGGGGAATGACAGACAAATAATAGGGGGATATAATACCCAAAATTAAACCACCTTTTCACCGCAATACTCATCCAACTCATGGGTACAAACCACCTTAAAAGAAAACCCCAAAAGTGTTGATACTAGGAGTGACACAAAAATAGATCCAAATCACCACAAACAAATAAACAACATTGTAAAAATTTGGAGGCCAAGTATCATACAATACCACCAAGACCAATGTCATAGATCAACATCAAAAGAGACACCAATATTTCAAACCCAGAACACCTGGAAACCAAGAGAAATCTAAGACTCAAAAAAGGATTTGAACCAAAGCATGGAATTGAAAATCCAGGTGTGTAAATTATTCCCACCATAAAGATTTCTATCCCTCGAATGATAATGCAAGGCTAAATCCAAAAATCCAACCCAATCGATATACCCAGATGCACTCCCTTTTGAAGATTCACCCCTAAGGCCAAGACACCTCTATTTGTCAATTAACAAAGGAATAATCTCACAAACCAAAACATAAATCCCAATCCTAAAATGAACCAAAAAATTCAAATTTCATCCAAAAAGTAAATTCCTAAATAACTATCCAAACATGATTCCAGATACATACCCAAATGAACAACAATATTGAACATGTATACTCTTGACTTACATAAACTTAGTTGTTTGGTGCTCTTTGATCGAAACGTTTACCCATGGATGATTCTAGTAGTTAGATAGATCTGAATGAGACAACCTACCACCAAGAAAACACCAATGAAAAAAAGAGTTACTATTTCTAGGAGGATATGTGGGCTCCCACCATAAAAGAAAAATTACATTTTTACGGAGATGGTATTGGGAAAATAATAGGGGGAGGTCCGAACGGAATCCCCAGTACAAGGGGTAGACTTCCATTAAAAATTCCCAATTGTAAATACATGAGATTCACAGTGGCCTACCCACCATAAGAATCAACAATCTTAATCGACCAGCATTGGCCACCATAGAAAGGCCCAAAATTTTAGTGATTTGGGACGACCGCACGGTTAGTCCACACAGTTTCGGAAATTGTTCACTAACTGGGCAGATAATTGATTCTGCATAGATTCCTAGAACACAATCACTATCAATCATGCCCAAATCATGTTATCAGCCAATCTAGCAAAATTTCCAAACATTCTCCAAAGACTATTGGATCCAAATGGGGAGGGAATGACTTTCGGAAATGAAATTGGTACAAGTCCCTCCTACTCTTTCCACCGAAAGGGAAAAATAGAAGAAGGATGATGAAACTATATCTTTAAACACTTCCTATATTTCATAGAGAGGATAGAAATTTTTAAAAGGGATTAAACGAATATAGGATTTCCCCGAACTATAAAGCTGCTTCAACAAAAGGCCTATTGCTGGTGCCCAAAATATTAAATCTTTATCGTCCTCGTAGTTAGTCTTTGGAAAAACCTGTATGGAACATCTTCTATCAGAGCCACAAACAACCACACTGCATCCCCTGATGGGTTTACCATGGCATATATGATTCCAAAACTATCATTACCCTAGCCCAATATTTCACTAAAACAAGGGCTTAGATGATGCACATGCATCACACCTTATTTATTCGGGTGAGAGACAACAGAAGGAATGAACATATATAAACATATTCCACACAAATAGATGAGTTCGATGTTTTTCAAAGTTATACATACTCCCAACATAACAGACACACTCAATGGATTGCACGACCTTCACCTTAACAGTTAAATGAGAAAACAATATCACAAGGTTTCAGCGAACTTGAGCATTGCAGCTGATAGAAAAAATCTGTTGAGGGGGGACCTTATGCAGCGTCCCAATACATCACACAATTCTAGAAAGTGTCTATAATAGCCTCTCATGGCCATATTTCCCATACTGGTGATTTAATGTGAACTCCTACCTTGACGATACTATAAAGGACCTAGAGACCCCCTTAAACCCCATCCAGAGACACATACAAACTAACAAACCCAAACCACTTCCACATTCAACAAATCAGGTAAATTAAGAAACTAAGGTCTCTTTAATCCTTCTATGGTATCTCTTCCACTAACAGAGTATCCAAAAAACCAAGAAGGTAAATGGTGTAATATCAATATCCAAATATCAAGAGAAATATTCATTATATTGATAAACTATATGGTCTTCCAATGGAGAAACAATTCCGGTTTCCCTTCAGTTGTGCACTAACCCTTAATGGTGGAATTCCATATCCAGTGAAAGAACCCAACGACCCAAACAACATTTTAAATTGGTAAAGACACACCAAAAACAATATCCAAACACATTATGGGAACCACCGTCACGGAATCCAGAATTATTTCTCAGAATTGACAACTAACCGACCCTGCAACCTACCTTACCGACCAATCAAAAACCCAAAACATGGTTCAAACTGGAGGGGTTCTTGGACTCAAAAATTTCCACAACATAAAAATTTTCAAAATAACTAATGAAAACCAACCCAAACTATTCATAAAGACATTAAATTTTCCTTTTAAATCATCTTTTTAAAATAAACGATTCAAAAGTTTGAGTATCCACCAATGGTACGCCATGGGCCTCGCACATGCATGTTTCTTTGCCACACTGGGCCCCCTCCACATATCCATCTTGGCACTCATCCATCCATTCCATAAACCATATATCATCCCATATGACCACTAGTATGTGGTTTCTATTGAAAATACCCAAGGTAAAAAATAATTTTAAAACTTTTTAAAACTAAAACAATTAACCAATACTTCTTTTTTTTCAAGACTGCTAACCGCAAAATCAAACCCAACATACAACATAAAAGATTTCAAAAGGGTACAATCATTCAAATGAAAACTCACATTCAATATATTACATAAATTTATATAAATCTCATCCCACTAAAACACCTTTAAATATATTAGGAAACTCTATTAGAAACAATTTTTCAAAACCAACATTATCATAGTTTACTCTCTTAAAAGAGATGTTATAATAGCATGTTCCATTTCAAAATAACACTAAAATATTTGTTCCACCATTTTAAAAATCAAAACCACCCTTCCTTAATATAAAATCATGTCACAAAAACATTATTCTTATTAAAACCATGTCCTTTTTTCGATTCAAAACTAAGGGCACATGGTAGTGAGATGGGAAACTAGTTTCAGTGGCTGACAAAGACATTGGTTTTGCAGCCATACTCCAATCACTTCACCATCATAGAGAGTATTCTATTGAAATATCGCTTGCTACACATGTATTTACAAACCCTACGAGCTCACACTAACAGTTTACCTAATTCTCTTTTCATTTCCCGTAATCATCATCAGATCATGAAAACCAAAGGACTCAGATATGTCTCGAATCCACATGGAAACATGAATCCATTCATGAGGTGTGGTGATCTGATAAACTACCCATAACCGGAATGCAATGTCCAAGTAATCCTAACTCCGGAAAATCCTGATTGTTCCCCAAATAACATCACCCAAAGATTATGAACCTCATCTGACACCATTTCATCACAAACGGAATCTCGTTCCCCTCAAAATAGGAACCCAACCCTGTCCATGATAAGGCCCGTAAGGCCTTCCCAATCTCCATTGGCTGGAAAATGTTCCCAGGTATCATTAAATGAAATTTGGGAACTATTTACTTGAGTTTATAATCATTAAACAACAACCAGACATAATACAAAAAATCTGAATTTTTCAGATAAAACCATTTTAAAAAATATTCAGAACTAAATTACACAATTTAAAATATTTATAAATGACTAAATCAACTATAGAAAACCATAATGGACAGCCCAAGAACCATCTTTATTGAATGAGGCACCTCTCACAATCCATCTACACAAAATTTCACCATTAAAGACTTGCTAGAAAGCCAAACCACTGGCACTAAAAAATATACCCAAACTTGTGACATAAATCACCAAGTCTACATACACCTAAAACTATAAGTAGGGTTTGATCCAAAGAACCACATGATACCACCACTATGAGAGTCCATGTGATAAACATTTGGAGATGAAAATCATGCATGTTTTCAAAACATGAAATGCTAGCTATAATTTCTTAAAGATGAAACTTAAAAGTTTTCAGATTGGCTATTTTAATGAATCAACACTATTAAAACTTATTTAAAGGCTACTAAATTTTCCATCCCACCATACTATATGCCAAAAGTAATCCCAATGAATGTACTGAGCACATTCAATGGGAAATAACACCAAGGCAGTAGCTCGCTATGGGTCCCAGGTACCTTGTATCTTGGTGAAAGTAACCATAAAAAAATCCATTCTCATCCACGAGAAATAATTATGGAAATACCCATAACCTAGTGATCACCAATAATAATAATCATCATATTTTAGTTAGTGTTTTAAGCATCAATTTTTCTAAATGAAACTAAAGACAAACTCCCTGGAATCACTAGCATACTAGTACATGTCCACCCACCTAGATACATAGGTTTCCATCATGTTCTCAAACAAGACAAAAAATTAATTAAATATGAATTTCACATGAAAATACCAATTACAAATCACACATTCACCAAACATACAACATATACATCACACAAGTCACATAATCATGTATTCATTCTAATGAATTTTGAAATCATACTCACACCAAAAATAGCCCACAACACATTTTTCATATCATTCACAATTACTCAAATCCTATTACAATTTTATAAAATCATTCTAATGATGTTAAAAATCGCAAAAAATCCCACTCACATATTACATAATACCATTTTCATAACAAAAATCCATTTTTCACACCACACTCACACCAAACAGCCCACATCACATTCACATATCTTTCACACCTCGATAAATCCTTCAAAAATATTTATAAAACATTTCGAAGATGATACACACAACATAACAACCCTTTCACATAACAAATGGATATTTTAAAAATATAATCGTACCAATATAGCTTTCCAATATGATTTCACCTATCACATAAATCAATAAACCATTCAAAACATTCATAAAACAATTCTAAGTTGTATACCAAATTATTGAACATAAATCCCATTTTAAAAACATCTTTTTAAGGAAAAAGTACACCAAAACCAATCCAAAACCGAATCTGAATCCCTATAAATATTTACTAATCCATTATCATTTGTTATTAAATAAACTCAAATAATAACAAAAAAGGTTCAGATGAAAATAAAACATTTTCATTAATCATATCCAAAAATTATAACATGGTTTTACATATGAAACCCATTAAATAACCCTCTTGTAAACCCAAAATCACACCCATACCCAACCAAAGCAGAATTGGCATCCCAAAAAACACATTTACTAAACAACATTCATTTGTTATAAAATAACCCAATTAAAACCACAATAGTAACACACAAAAAAACACCCAATTTAGAGAAAATGAAACTTAAAAATTAAATTCTTATCCAAATCCATCAAAAAAAATTTCAGACCACACACATCATATGAGGAACAAGAAAATTTATTATTTCATGAAAAATAACTAATCATTAAATGTATACACATCTAATCGCCATGTTTTTGTGTTCAAACCCTCAAATATTGTTTGAAACTTAGACCGCACAATCACCGTACCAAATTAAAGATAAAAGCTACCTAAAACAACAATGTTTGACCAAAAAGACACCTAGTTAATCCCTAGGTACGAACCCTAGCAACTATACAAGACGAACTTCATGAAAGATGAAATAAAACCATAAGGAAATGATAGAAATCGGGGAAAGAAACAATTACATGAAAAAATCTTGGAGTTTCCCCACTAAAACCCTCATAAATGATGGGTTCCATGGATTCTTGGGGGATATTAGAGACCATACATTGATGATGGGGTAGAATGGGGAAGAAATGTGGTGTATCGGATTTATTTTCAGGAGGGAAAATTGGAAATTCAAAAAAAAAAATTAATGTGTTTGACACCCTGCATGGTTTGGATATGTGCAACCAAACAGTGCGTCCTATTCTGGCCATAAAACACCATGCCATTCTACTCCAATTTCAGGTGGTCCAAGGGGGAAACAAAGGGGGAAAGATATTCCATGATTATGGGGAAATAATACCCAATCGAAAACAGCTTTTCAACAGATGACTCATCCTTATCATGGGTACAAACAACCTCAACCTCTCACCCCACAAGTGGTGCCACTAATAGTGTCAGAAACCCAACTACAAATCACCACAACCTAATATCAAAATTTGGACAAAAAGGGGGCCACGTATCATAAAATATCTCTAGGAACAAGGCCATAGATCAACAACTCAAGAGACTCAAAAATTTCAAACCTAGAACACCTAGAAACCAATAGAAAGCTAAGAACCAAAAAGGGATTTGAACAACAGAATGGAATTGAAAATCCATGTGTGAAACTCTACATGGAATTTTGCAGCTATATGAGGTTTCCTAAAAACATAAACTATTTTTTGGAAAAGGTAATAGTTGGAAGTGCCTATAAATGGGATGAAGTTGTTTTCTTGGGAGTAGGGAAAATTTAAACACCGTAGATTACCATCTTCAAATATGGTCATCCCCTACAATTTAAAAACAATCCATGAGCAGAGGAAGACCGTCTCCACTCAAAATACAATACATACACTTTACAAGAAGTGGTGTTTATTTCCTACCCCAACACACCATTCCCATGAACAAATTATATCCTGAATGAGGTGGAAATGATGGACCTCTCCATAAGATTCTCCCATTAACAATGTCATCCCCAGGCATGTCTCCTTATATAGGCTCCTACAAAATACACTTCATATCCCACAACAAATGTTTGTCCATTTAATAACCCATATCCATACGCATCTATATATAAACAATAAGAATACCGAAAATGGGAAAGAGAGATGGTTGGAATACTGGAGGGGGATTGTTCAAGGTAATTCAACTATTAGAACCTTTTCAAGGATTCCTAGTAGGTGAAACACACCGCATATTATGAGGAATTAATAAATTGTCCCACAATCTATGGACCAAAATCCATTTCCAGACACAAACCTCATGTTCCATGGACCTGATGACCACTTCCTGAATAATCACCCCATATTGAAAAATGTTCTCTAGGAAAAATCCTACACCATGTAGAAAACTTCTACGTGTGTGGAACTCAGCCAAACATAACAATACTCTATGCATGAGGAAACCGGATCTGCGTAGAAAAGTGAAATGTGGATGGATCCTAGGTCTGTGAAGTGAAACTCTATGAAGACGACGCCCATCCCTGCAAACCAACACACTATATGGAGGGAACCCCATCTCATGTAAGAACAAAATATGTGTAATGAGGAATCCTATGTTATCCCATGTTCTAGATCGCTTAATCCTCCATCAGGTCATAAATCCTAATGTTGATCCCCCTACAAACAAATATAATAGAATTAGGAAATGGCCTCTTCCAAAGCCACCAGACATATATGTTAACTTCCTCAGGCTCATCATCATGTTCCTTCGAATATATATACTAATAGTAATAAGAGTGGTCTGGGTACCCCCTCTCCCACTAAGACATACCCATGGAATGTTTATGACTATACATTCCAATGGCAGTGAAGGATACAACATTGTGTTTCTCACATATACCTCCATATTCATGGAACTAAGAGGATCCACTTGCCTTTCCATTCGAAATGGGAATGTATCAGTCATATTCTATTATTTGGGGGCCATAGTCGGGATCCCACATGGGCTAAACCCATGTCCCATCGTACACATCTCCATCCTCTATATCCTAGACCTATTCCCATGAAAAATGATGAAGGGATGTTTCGTGACCCTAGAAACATCCATATGACGATATTGGATCAGAGGATATGGGAATTATTCAAACCACATCCCTATCCATTTGAGATTTATCTCTATGCCTACCAGAATACCAGTAATTCTTATGAACTTTTGATCTAGCCCTTCCAATAGTTTTTTCACACCGGGGAAGATTGATGTGGGGTTATAGGTTTTGGGGATTAAGACATGTGCATTATCCCCAACCCTATGTCCAGTTTCAATGATAAATCTCCAGTCATATCCAAATTTATGGGCATCCCTTGAGTGTACGCCCCAACCATATACAAACCCATAGGTCGATTCTACATGTAATTCCCAATCCAATCACGCCCCTAAGGTGGGTGGAATATATTTGTAAGACCCAACTATTATGAACTATGGGGGATTTAATTCCCAACTACCAGGGATATTTCTAATGTCGATTAAGGTCCAACCCCCCCATAAAATAACCCTAATATTCTATGGGACTCCTTTCCAGTACGGTTATGTTCATCTACAAGAAAAAATCCCTTTCGAGTGCCTTGTTCTGCCTCACTATATGTGCCACATCATCGATGACTAGGATCCTTCTACCTATGATTCAATTCTACATGAAATTAAACTACAATGTTCAATACATGTCACATTAAATTAAAAGGTCATGATCCTTGTTAAGTGGAATCATACTTTTTTGGTTCTAATTCCACTCATGTGGATACATTGGGATCCCATCTTACGGGTTTGTACACAACACTAAATCCATGCTCATCCCCCTGGATGACTACACATTCCAATGAGCTTATACATATGGCTTAAAACCAGTGTATTCCTAATAAGTGTCCAAGGAATCATGAATCTATCCATAAAATGATATTATTGATGGATAACCTTAGATACATACAAATACCTCCATTAATAGAGATGCTCAAATTCATATGGTTGATTCCAACATCCTCCATATTAATGATGGATCATTGCCTATGGGTAATCTGGAATATAGAAATATGGGAAGGAAAAAACAATTTTTGAGAACATATATTAAATCTATAACAGATTCCTGAAATATACAATAGTTACCCCCAAAACGATGTGATGATCCTAACCTCCCATCCTCTCAGCTAATGTGAGTTTTTAAGTGTTTTTTGGACATGATACCCTACCCGTTCCTACCATTGGATAGATTATATTTGAATCATTGATATAGAAACCATTAGGTGTTTTTGATCCATGAACAAAAAATGTTATAGATAATTAATATACATTGTACATGATATCATTGTTTGCACACCATTTAGCCCATGCCACCAACCATTGGATGAAACACATCTTTGTGGGGAAATGGTGATCTCATCATGAATGAGTTAACTATGAAATTTCCATCACAAGATAAAAGGAAAAACTCCCAATCCCTCATTGGACCATTTCATTCCTAAAGCAGGAACAACTTTATGGGAAAATTGGAGAACCCGATGTGGATCCAAAACCATGTTTCAGATGTTTCCCCATTTCAGTCCCCTTTAAAATATGAAATGGATGAGGGCCAGATGATACCATCAATTACACATGTGAATATCCACATCATTTATTCTTCTAAAACCTATTACCAACCGGAATTACCAAAGATTTTGAATGAAAACATGTATCCTTCCTTATTTTTCTAATAAAACAAAATATTATTGAATAAATTACATGGATCTGATAATTTTTTAATCTCCATCAACGAAAATAGAAATTAATTATTCAAAAAGATCATTACTAGTAATGAGTTCATCAATTTTAACCAATTTTCATTACCAAAATAAATTTCCTATCATTCTATGATAAAATTTTTTTATCAACAATCGGAACACATCAAGGCTTATATTCCCTTCATCAAATTATCATCATTAAATTCAATGAATATTCTAGTTAATCATAACAACTCAATATAATATTTCAAATTATTAATGAAATATATAATTTTTATGATTTTAATAACATAATTATTAAATTAAAATACATATAGACATTAATCATCCAACTTCTTATGAAAAACACTAACTAGGATAAGTTATCTTGTTACTTCATAACCATATCCCAACATATGAAATATAAAAATGTATTAAAATTCATCAAAATTAATTTAATAATTCTTATAAAAACTCATATTAGTAAATAAAAAACCTTTCATATCTCATTCATGGTCACTCTATCATTAGAAGTAAGAACAACACCCTTAAAACATTGTTGATTACCTTCATTTGATTCCATTATAGACATTTAATTTCATAATTTCCATACATTAAACACATAATTCCTTCAACTATTTATAATAAATTATGGAGACCAATATTCCAATCCATTTAATTTACTAAAATCTTCATTTTAATTATTAATTACATACTCTATAGCCTTATTCACCACAAATAAGATATAATATATTTCCTTTGACATATTCACATGAGTGAATATTCCAACATTTTTTATCAATATGAAACTAAGTCTTCATTCCTTTTTGGTTACCATAACATGATCTATCGAATAAATATTTCAATGACTTATTTGGGGATTCTGTGTGTTAATTATGGTGACATTGTTAATCATGTTCTGTGAAAACTAAATATGCATAATAATAAAATACATTACTCCATTTATAATCCCATTTGGTTTCTCATCATAAAATTTTATGTAACATTCAATGGAAATCTAAGTCCTTTTGGTTCAACCCATTGAATAAATCTAGAGATAATATTTAGAGCATCACTTATAAGATAATAAAATGTCGCAATAATGAAAACTCACTTATAGGATGTCTAAAAGATTTTACCATTATTTAGATCAATGACACCGTATGTTCATAATAAGTAATTAATATTCACATTATATTTAAGTCATTTATTATATTTCATAAAGAGTATGGGAATTTTAAAATGATGTCCTTTAGGAGTGTCAAATTTGGTGTTCAGCAAGGTCTGTCTTATTTTAATAGTTCCCGATCAAATCTACATCAATACAAAGGTTTATGGGTTTTTACCACTATGAATATATGTTAGAGAGATACATCCAATTGTAGTACGTAGATAGGGGGATAATATTTTGGAACACACCCTCTCAATAATTTACAAAAAATCCATGACATTTTGGTAAACATTGATTCATCTTGGTCTTATACATAGAGGAATCACAAGGCATAGCCTTATAAATATTTATAGGCATGTCAATAATGTATTTTCATCCTAGATTCCAAGGGATAACTAAACAATTATTTTGATACAAACTCTAGTGACTGAATATTAATATACAGGGATATAATATCAATTCATATGAATATTCATCACATTAAAAGCTTACATTCATGAGGAAAATAATATTTCAGTGTCTTCGGAGACATGGAATAAAATATTCTATCTTGTTGAATGATCAAAAAATTCTCCTACAAATATCTTCCTATTTATTAATCCCACTTACATAACATCACTGACCTGGGAGACACTTAATCAGTGCCCCATACTATGTCTCCAAATGGCCTCAGGCATGCCTCCCCATATGCCCGAGGTATCCAACTAGAGGCAAGAGTCAAAGAGTAATGTGGGGATAATGAACCCTTTTTTCTCAAGGTAAGACACTGTAGGAAACACTATACAACAATGGATGATATATAAACAAACATTCAACATAAAAAAAATAATCAGAAAAAACTAGGCACAAAACATATCCATATATAAATATGTAACGTAATGTGACAATGCCAAGTGAACAACCTATTGTAAAGAAAAACATAGAAAACCCCAAAATGGCCTTGGAACCAGGTCTCGAACATCAACCATGATAATCCCATACATGGCTCAGTTTCTCAACATTGGGAACATTCCCTACTCCTAACCGGCATCCATGAAATTTACTCAGGTATCTAATGGCGGACCGATCAGGGTGTGAGTACAACTCATTAAGCCACCACCAATGGTGTATACAAAATATCCAATTAAAAATATAGTTAATGAAGGTGAATAATAAAGGAAAATAAATAAAAGACAGTTAAATAAGCCTTTCTACCTATGTTTCTGGTAGGATGAACTACCAATTAACCCTAGGATCACTAGAAATATGTCTCTTGTATCAATTAAACCTTTTCATGTGTTTAATGGATTAAGAATTTCATTTTTCTCAAGATTATTTTAAATAATGAAGTCGTATATAATTAGGCATTACCTCACCACAATCTCATTATCATCATCTCGAAGCCACATTCCAGTTGGAATAAAACTGATATTGTAATATAAATTTGTCCCCTTACCTATATCGTGAATTTAGGGGTGGATCTTTGGACCATAATCAAACTCAACCTGTTGGTATAGTGCCTTATGTCTATACCCCACTATATCAATCCAAGTGCACATGATTATTTATCATTCTCAATAAATAACCACATTACAACCAAATGTAGCCAATAACAATAGCAACATAAAAACAATATCAATTAAGGGAAAACAATATTATTCCACAATACATTAACCCATTCATTATTTCTAAGGAATAAAAATTTACACCATTTCATACATCCAATGCCTAACTCACTAAGAATATTCACGTATAAAGATGACTCATTGACATATTTCCATTAATCTCTTTTAACCCTTTTTCATGCCAACCAAACAACCCCTTTGACATGAACCAATATATTAATATTACCAAGACCCCATTTTCACATACATCATACATATTAGTCTATTCTTCATGGGATCTATATTATCACACCACATCCTTACACATACTTATCTAGCTTTTCGGTCTAGGAATCATTGCCACACCACCTGAGTGGAACCAATATAAAGTAGGTCATCCTCCATGTATCCCTCATGGAACATGAGGGGTTCATTTGGTTATTTAGATACTCAATATACCAAATCATGTGAATGGAAACAAGAAATCATCAAAAAATGGACATGAATAAAACCATACAAGAACAATTCCAAATAAAAACAATTTGATACAACTGTAGACCACCTACCATGAATTTAATGGAGAACACACTCCAAATCGAGTCCTTAGATCCTAATTGAACAAACCATTGAAGCCTCATCATAGATATTCAATCCTGAATATAAGACATCCAATTGGCCTTCATATGATAGGGAATGACCTTTGGGTGTTCTTCTATACCTACGTTAATCACTATGGGTGAATGAAGAATAAGGGATGAAAATCCCGAATTGGGTATAAGTACCTTGTAATGGATTTTTATTTAAATTATTCAATGATTCTAGGCTACATGTTTTACCGCATGGTTTTCCAGACCATTCACAAACCATGTAAAGGCCACTCTTTGAAAACCCCTCCCTTTCACAGTTACCAATGATTTCTACACTATTTGAACTAATCATATAAAAACCATGCAACATGCCCAAAAACTCTTTTTTCTTTATCTCTCATTTCATGAACCCCTGGAACAGCTGAAATCCTCCTCAATAACTGGTAAAACACTAATTTTACCCAAATAAAATACATTAAATAAATGTAAACAAAAACATACTTAAAGAGTAATCTAGGAACACACACCTACCAACCTTATGATGGCTCATCCTAGAGCTTCTCTCCTCGAGTATTATTGAGCATCCAAATAAAAGTGGTTGGACCACTAGGGATTCATATTCTATTCTCATATCTAGGTTTCTTCCTGTTTATTCCCATGATTCTATAGAATATGAACTAAATGAATCTCATTTCCTCATATGACCTTCTCAATGTGGTCCATAATTCAAACCTATTACTCCTCCAAAGTCACATTGACCTCATTCTCTATATCATCCTCATTTATCAAAAGAGACTAGTAAGGGTGATACATTATGATTTTTGAAAAATGAAAGACATCATGCATCCTTTTATACCATAGTGGAAGAGCTAATTGGTAATCCACCAATATGATACTCTCATCAAAATCAAAGGTCCCCAAATACCTAGGTACCAATTTTCACTATATCTTAATTTTATGGTGACCCAACCTTAGAGACACCCAAATAAAAAGACTATAACATACCATAAACTCGAGAGGTCTACAACACCTGTCTACCTATAACTTCTATTTACTATGAGCCATTTTCATACACTTCTAAATCAACCAAAGCTAATTCGATGTATCCTTTACAAGCCTCAGTCATAACAGCTCAGAATCCCCAATGTCATGTCAAAACATTGGAGATCAACACAGTCTCTCGTAGAGTGCCTCAAATGGCTACATTTGGATTGTGGCCTGATAAATATTGTTGTAGGATAACTCAACAAGTGATAAGGGTACTTCCCAAAAACCACTGAAATCTCGGAAACAAGCTTTTAACATGTCTTCTAGAACCCTAATTGTATGTTCTAACTATCCTTATTTCTATGGGTGATAATTCATACTCAAGAAAACATGGGTACCAATTTCCTTTTGTAGTCCCTGCCATAATTTTGAGGTGAAATAGAGATCAAGATCCAAATCTATGGTTCCTGGAAAATCATGTGACTATATTATATCTCAAATGAATAACTCTCCCAACTAATAAATTGTATAAGTCTCCAAGATCAGTAATAAATGAGCCATGTTGTTTAGCTAATCCCCCACCACCGAAGATTCATTATTTAGTTGAAGTGTCCTCAAATGACCCACTACGAAGTCCATTGTTATGTAATTCCATTTCCACTTTGGAATAGTAAATGACTTCAAAAACCAACCTAGATTCTGATGTTCTCCATCACATGTTGAAAGGTAAGGCATAAAGCCATAAAAACTGTAATCTATCTCTTCATTATTGTCCACCAATAATGCGTATGATGATTTCTTTAAATCTTAGTCAAGCCAGGAAAACACATTCACATGCCTTGACCACTCACAAATGACAACCTTCATGGTCAAATTATAGACATCAGCTACAAATCGTGAGAAATCCCTAATAAAAATTTGGTAATAACTGGACAAACTAATAAAATGCTGAAGATAAGAATTATTCTTGGGATTATCCCAAGACAAAACAACATGAACCTTTTCTAAATCCATCGATGCACCTCATTCAGAAATGGGGGGTCCCATGTAATGAGCATATCAATCTACAACTAACACTTTGACAACTTCATATAAATCCTATGATCTCTTAGTGTACAAATAATTATGTCATGATGATGGGAATGATAGTCACGAGATCTCATGTACACCAAGATTTCATGAATGAAATCAATAAAAAACTGATCTAGATACAAGTGGAATATCTGGTTCATCAAATATATGAACATAGCTAGTGAATTAGTCAATCACAACAGCATCACCACAAACTCATACAAATGTACCTGCTTCTAAAATCTATTTGTGGTACATAAAAACGCCTCACCCTCAACTGGTGGAATCTCAAACTAAAACTGATCTTAGAAAACATTGACTCACTTATGATCTATTAGAAAATTTCATCCATTCTATGAAATGGGAAACGATTCCTAACAATCATCTGATTGAACTTCATATAATCAACAAATAGGATCATAATCCTATCTTCATTCATATCAAACAACCCGGGAGATCCCCATGGACATGTACTAGGAAAAATATACCCCTTGTTCTCTATCCCCTCGAGATGAAATTTTCATCTTAGAGTTTAGTTGACAACATTTGATATGGTGGAATGGAAACTGGCTTCACCCCCGTCAACAATTCAATCGTGAACTCTGCATCTCTCTCGTGTGGTAACCCTGATATGTCCTTCAGAAACACAACCTGAATGTGGTCCACAATGGGAGGGAAGAATAGTTTCTCATTTTTCTCATCATCTAGAATTAGGAATACTAATCAGGATATGATTTCTCCCTGCTATTGAAAACTCCATGCGACATTTCCCAAATGAACAACCAGCTCACCAAGATGGACATAGTTGTCTCCATTAAGAGCTGTTAACATTTCTCGACACCGGTAATAGTTTATATTGGCATGATACAACACCAACTAATAATTCCCTTTATTAATTCAAAACATGACATCTATATATCAAACATATACCACAAAAAATGATATCCACCAAACTCCATAGAACATACCTAACACTATTTGATGTTTTCTAGTCACACCCTTAAAAGAGTATCAGGAACAATACTCCATAGACAATCTCCAATGTTAATCCCAACACATCTACAAACTGAGCTAAAATAAAAGAATATGTTTCAATTATATCAAATGAAGAACTAGAAAGCATGGAATCTATAGTAATCAAACCTCAAACATTAGATGGTCTTACCTCAACACCTTTAGGTGAATTTTAAATTGCATAGAGATGACATTTTCCTTTATACTGGCCTCCAACCTAAGAATCTTGTACTACACTGCCTTGATAGTGTAGGAGTTCTCACACTGGATTATCACATCCACCACCCTTACTAGTAAGAAATTTGGAGATCCAATTTCAATCATAGTAATGGTTAGCTGCCCCCTGCTTGCAATCAACATCTTCCTTTGACTCCCATCATTTCCATTCTGCCATGGGTTCCTACAAAATCTATGCACATGGCCTAGCCTACCACATGATAGGTATTTAACTAGTGCGAGGGGAAACTAACAATTCATATACCTTAGACTAACACACTAATAATAGAATATTTGGTTTCCACCCTAAGAGGATGACCCCCTCTTATGTGTGCTATGAATACATCCACCCTTCCCAAAACATCCAAAACCTCCCTTCATTCTCTCAGAGGCAACACCACATTCCTGCCCATCTGGAACCACAAGATCACTACCCAACGATCCTTTAAGGTTCCCTTCTAAAATGAGGGCTTCATCTATTCTTTCCTAAAACCTCTTTAGATTGATGATATTTACCTGCGTCCTAATCTCATGTCTCATCCCATCCTAGAAACACTTCGCTATAGCTACATCGTCCCCTGCCATGGTCAGAAAAGAACGTCAAAATTCGGTTAAATGACTATCATAGTCCATGACCGAAATTGTACCTTTATTCATACTAAAAAATTCTACAGCCTCCTCTTGCCTTAAAGATTCTTGATATAAATATTCAAGCAGATTATATTGGAAATATTTCCACAACATATTTTCATCCTACTACATTTGAACCATGATGTCCCACCAATTATTTTATTAAGATCTTAGAATATAAAACTCCAACTTGACTCCCATTTCAATAGGATTATCTATATGGTCATTAATATTCTGTATGTACTCTAACCATAACTCTTCTTTCTCTAGCCCACATTCTGTAGTAAACTTCGGATGGTGTTGCAGCTCAAACTCCCAAATCAGCTCAAACATACTCAGTGGGACCTCCCATGGGTCATGTTCCCTCATCAGCATGAAGCGAGAAATGTTATCATGAAAATTATCTTCATTATCATTTTGAACCACTAGTTCCCCTTACTCCACCACTAGAAGATAATTTTCAGTGACTTCCTCTTATCTCCCAATTGGAACACTTCTTCATGGTTTCATTTTTATACAATTCCAAACACAAATTTTAGAACTCAACAACAAATATTTTAGGAAAAAGAAAATGATATAGGTAGGCTCATTAAATTCCATAAAAACCCCATTTTTCATACAATAACTGGTTGAGCCCACTCACACCCGGAACATTACCCATAGATATCCCTCCTAATTCAATATCTAACATGGGTACCTAAATAACATGTTGTCATGTCATATCTCGTACACTGATTCAAACTATTTAAATATCCCAATTTAATCTTACATCATGTGAATTCACTTTTAATTCCTTAATAAGAACCATTTTATAAATATTAATTAATATTTTCATTTCCAATTTTACCCATTTATACAATCTCATTAGGAATAAATTCATTACCTTTATTAAAAACAATTTCATCATAACCTTTAAATCTCGTACACCCATCTCATGTGTGTGCCTACCATGATACATGTCACTTATCTATATTTTTTCCCAAAATGATACATGAAAACAAAATCGTGTGCCCTTCTGGACACAAAAAATAAAGAATAATTCTATGAAATCACACATCAAGTGCATCCCATGATGGTAAAATCTAATAAAATTTTACAACAGACAATGAAACAACCATTCCAACCTATGGTGACATGGGATTTCCCTCATACATGGGTTTGCTACTCTCATGAATGGCCTCATTACCAAAGCCGGACACATCCTAATCTCATTTCATCAATCCCAAAAAACTAAACTAAAGAAACTAACTACTATTATACAACATTCTACCATCCTTGACCTAAGATCCACTTAACTATTGCACCAAGATGGGTGGACACTTGACCTCAAACGTGCATCCTCATACACTAGAGTTTTTCGACTAGCTGTGGGGGTATATGACTCCTGTGGGGAGACTATAGCCTATTTTTCTATGGTTATGAAACAATAGGAATCATTATATAATAATGGAATAAATATATACAGATGATGGAAATAACTAATTATCATCACGCAAACTAGATTCAAAACATATACAATCATAAATATGTCATCTAATGATACACTAACATGTGAACAACCCATAATAAATACAAATGTAAATAACAAAAAAATTGTTCTAGATCCCAGTCCCTAACCTCAACCATGATCATCCCAAACCAAACACAGTTACCTAACGCTGGCCCCTTTCCCTTATCATGACCTGCAACCACGAAATCTTCTCAAGTACCCCATGGAAGCCCGAGCAGTGTTTGAGTACAACTCCGTAGGACACCACAAACAGTTTATAAAAAATATCCATTCAAAATGATAGTTTATGAATGTGAAAAATAATGTAAAATAAATACATGATAGTTCAAGAATCCATTCGAACTATGTTTCTATTATGATGAACTTCAAATTAACCAAAGGTTCATTGTTAAAACATCACATGTATCAATTAATTTTTTTTTCTATTTAATGGATTTGGAATTTAAATTTTCTCAAGAATATGTGAAATAAACAATTTCTAAATCACTATGCATTACCTTACAACAATAAAATTATCCTCACTTGGAAACCCACGTCTGATTCATTTCAACTATTAGGGGAATCGAAATCCATCCCCATACCTAACCGATGAATTCAGGTGGTGGATAGTATAACCTCAGTCAAACATTACTTATAGGTGTAGAGCCTCAGTTTTATAACAGGCTCTACCCGGCCATGTGCACATGCTTATTTAGAATTATCCACAATCAATCGCATTACCACAAAACATAACAATAAGTATTAGCAACAACATAATAATATCAGTTAATGAGAGAAAATATTTTTCCAAAATCCATTAACAAATTCATTATTTATAATACATTACCATTTATCCCACTTCCCATTTCCAATGCCTAACTCACTATGCATATTCAAGTATAAACATGACTCCATGAAATATTCACATTAATCCCGTTTAACCCTTTTTCATGACAAAAACCCCCCTAGGGTACAACCCAATCATAATGTATTAGAAATACATAATTTTCACATCAAATAAGCATATAAATATATGATTCGTGGGACCTATGTTATCACACCATGGCCTTACAATTACATAGAAATATTCTATGAATGGGTATCATTATCACGCCTCATGGGTGGCCCTAAAATATGGAATGTCATCCTCCATTCATCCTACAAGGATCATGAGGGGTTAATTTGTTTATTTAGACACCCAATATACATAATATTACAAATTTAAATAAGAAATCATCAATAATGGGAGAAAAATAAAAACCTACATGCTTAAATCCAAATACACTCTCGGGGATAAAACATGTAGACAATCTAACATGAATCCATTGGAAAACACACTCCTAATTGAGGCCTTAAATCCTGAATAAAAAACCCTTTCAATCCTCAACCTAGATCATCGATCCAAAACAGACAGAACTCCAATCAAACATCGTTTGAGGGTGGAACACCCTTGGAAGTTCTTGGACACCTTGGCTCGTCACTAGGGTTGAATGAGGAAGAACAGAGGAAAATATTTAGTTGTATATATGAATCATGTGATGGTATTTTGGAATATTTTCAAATGATTCTGGGCTTCACAGTATACCCACATGGTTTTCCATACTGTGTGCAAACCATGATAATGCCACTGTCTAAAAAAAACCACTCATACTATTACCTAGGATTTCCACACAAATTGAAAAAACCCTGAGCATATAGTTATGCAAGGTCAAAAAACCGGTTTTTCATTTTTATCTTATCCCAAACCCACGAAACACATACAAGTCTAACCATTAACTAGTAATACACTTATATATCCAAAATAATGTACTTGAACTAAAACGTAATGAAATTCATAACTTAAGAGAAATTAGGGATCATACAACCTAAAAACATTCTTCAATCCCAGGGGAAATTAATCATAATAAATGATGACCTCATATATATTATAACGGTAAATAAAGGATACTTGTATGATTATCATGATTGTAAGGGTATGGGATAATTGGAAAAGCATTTTGTGAACATACCCAGCATATCAAAGATCTAATACATGAGTCATGGAATAATTTTATGAAGATCATAAGACATGAATCAAATGGTAATCAAAGGAAATCATCCTTGAGAGAATGAAAATGGAATAAGACATGCATTTAAGGTATAAATAGAATAATATAAAATCATATTTCTAGTATACATAAAAAGAAATTCATAACAGGTTTTTCGTTCAATGACCACATGTGTACCTACATTGGGATTGGGTGGAACACCCATTTACCCTCATTTATTGGGCGGGAAATACAACCCATAACCCAAATTTATATGCATGGGGTGAAAACCTTTTTACCCTCACATTGAGATTATCATTTCCACACATGTACCCTCTTTTATAGGCTTGGGATGACCACCCATGAACACCTCATAAAGACTTGGGCTGACAGCCCGTGTCCCCTCTTTTGTTGGCTTTTCCTAACCATCTTTGTACACTCCATTACATGATTGTGAAGACCACTAGTGTACCCAATGATCTCATAAAGAAACTATATTTACCCAATTCATGGGATTTATAAACATGTCCCACAATTAAAATATTTAATTAATTCATTCATTTGTTATAAATTAATAAATCATTTATCATACCATGAACCATAAAAAGAGAAGGGTTTTATAATAAAGAAATATAATCCCATGGATTTACATTTGTATCATAAAAATATCATCATACCATAACATATGGAATAAATAAATGTTTTTATTAAATTTTTTATAGAGTAACCCATGAATTGAAGTTTGTTTCACATAATTTTTATCATTATATAACCCATGGTTGTGGAAATGGTTTCATGAACAACATGTAACCTTAAAAATAAACCACTCAAATAATGATCATTAATGGGGTACATGGACAATTTCATATGTATTTAATAAACTATATAAAAGGATTTCATATTAGATTGAAAATGATTTTTATGGATTAGTTGGTTTATTTCATAAAGGAGATGAATATCCTTAGATATTTTCATTTTCAGACATAACCTTTTTTTTATCCATTTAATTGAAAATGCTATTGAATACATATAGATGAATATTTTAAAACCATTATAATAATTTTTTAAAACATAATACATTTTAAAGTCCTTTTACTAAGGAATATGTTTATAATATAAATAAAAAAAATTCAAATATGATTTAGAAAACATGGTTTTGGTATAAAACAAAATTTTAACTTAATAGAGAAACAGAGTCATATTTTATTAAAAATCATTCATAATTATATTATGTATGAAAGGGTTGATAATTTTTACCATTACATTAATATATATTGAATAACCATAGCAGAAAATTATCCAAGGTAATTCATGAGATATATATCATAATATTTTACAAATGGAAGCATAATCATAAATATTATAGACAATTGTTCAGATTGTAGAAATAAAATCGTTGAACTTTGGTAAATCTAAATCATAATACAGATAAAATAATAAAATTAAATGAAGATAAAAATATCATGAAAATAATTTGATTTAGGATATTATTGTTCAATGGGGATACTTTTTAAAAAAGTTTATGCTCATAATGTAACATGTTCCTCAAAAAGGAAACATGAGACAAAATTCTCTTATTAATAAGGTAATTAATTTACCATAAACCCTATGAAATATAAATAATAAAATTCATATCTAAATAAGAATAATTATTAGTATAAGAATAATTAAATATATTCATGGGAATTATTCACACCATATTTAATAAATATGGGGTGAATATGGCTTGTGTCTAACAGAAATCATAATTGAGACAGAAGTCCCTTACTACTTGAGAAACTCTAGATTTAGGAGACCCATGAGAGAATAAAATCTACTATAAAATTTAATTTCATGAAAGAAAATAAAATGATGATATAAAATCTCAAATGGATGTATATACACAACACAAATGAATGAGTGGTGAATATGTCTTAAGGATCGTTGAAATAAAAGTGATATATGAAATCATATTACCTTAAGCTTTGAATTAGATCGTACAAATTAAACCCTATATAATTTCATTATATATAAACCATATAAATATATTCATATATACCAATACTTATATGAATTTTTTATGACATTATATTACCCATTAATAAACAATTCAATGATAAATTTACATTTTGGGTAATAACAAATTTATTTTTCAAATATGTATTGTCATGCTATTTTTGGTATAATTACGTTGGTTGGGATTTCAAAATTTCTATAATTTACACCATGATATATATAACACATATATATTTTATACATATATTTTTATTAATTTTAAATGTAATTTTTTGGAAATTAAATAAAACATTGATGGATATAGTAGGCCATATGTATGCAAGAACCGTGTTTCCACATTCTTGTCATACTGAATGAAATAAATGTAAATGACACATATATATATTCAATATAGTTTATATTTTATGTCTTATATATCATATATGTATATTGAACCAATCCTTATTACGTTCAAAGTAAAAGGTGGACAAATCACATCACTTTGGAAGGCTGTATTCCACAAAACACACAAACAATATTATCATATTCCCAAAAAGATGAAAGAATAATGTTATTTATTATAAAAAAATTAAAAAATATTAAAAAATAATAAATTTAATATATATCATATATATAATATCATACTGTATATATTACCATCCTTGAAATGTTTTAATGGAAGAATGCACGACATCAGTTTGTGAGGCGGTATTTCATTTTACACAGGAACGATGATTGGGTATCCCATTAGATGCTGGTTTTTGAAGTTGTATGTAATTAACTTAACATAAAATTAATATGTATATTGATTATAATTATTTTTATATATAATAATTATATAAAAATAATTAAATTTTTTTGATGAAAAAATATAACAAAAACGTTGGTTGATGAACGTTGCATATTCTTCAGCTATCATCATTTGTTATTCACCAAATTCATTAGTTTGTATTAATTTGTGACCAATTTAAGGATCTAGGATGAAGATAGGGAATTTGTTGTTGATTGTTTTATTATCATGAAGATTCAAATAGATTAAGAGTAGTGAATAGGTGAGTGGTTCTATCCCATTTTATTTTTGAGGAGGAATGATATGCATATAAATGAAAAAATATAAAAACTACTGGGAATTATTTGTTACATCCCATGATAAAAATAATGAACCATTTTTGATAATATAGGTGTTATGGTCTAAATATTTCCATACAGTTTGATTTTTACAATCTTCTTTCTCATTTTTCCCATTATGTTTAATTTATAGTCCCATATTAAACATGTTTTTCTATCAATCATCATGATTAATTTTAACTTTGTTCAATATTAATAATGGTTCAAAATTAAATTAGACCTATTAGAAACTAGAAATTATTATTATTAAAAATACTTAACCAATTTTTCCAAATTTCAATAACATAATATAATGAAATTAATATAATGCTACTTCGATAGAAGGTATGAAGAAATTAGTTTTTGAAGTGAAAGAATTCACCGGATTGAGATTTTTTTATATGCAATTTCATCTTGATGTTGATTCCAATGAAATAAATTGGATTAAAATAATTAAATGTGTCTAAATATACATTAAAAACTTTTTTAAATTTAATTACACTACCTATGAAATTCAAAAACCTGTTAGTTTTCAATTAAAATTCTGTATTTTTTCACTCTTCATCCAAAAAATGAAATATTTTAAAAAAATACAAATAAATTTAACCAATTTTATTTTATAACTTTTTATTTAATAACAATTATATTTAAAATATAATTCACAATGTTTTATAATTTTATATATAATATAATTGTTCAATTAAACGGTACTAAACATACCTTTTAGAAAAACACATCATTATATTCTCAAAATCGGATGTATTGTTATATAATTTCAAGAAAAAGAAGAATAAGAATTAAAAATGTTTGATTGAATATTTTATACCTATATATATCTTCAAAATTATTAATCAATAGTGGCTTCCTTAATTTATATTGTTAAAATGTTACTGTGTATAAAAAATAAATTTGACCAAAAAATTAATTAATTTATCTTCAAATAGTTTTTAATATCATTCCACATTAATTAGTAACCAAATATTTCCTTTCATATACATGTTTAAAATATTTGTTCATAATTTAGTTAAAATTATTCATAACATACATTCATTATTCTACATTAAAAAATTATAAATATATTAATAATATTATTAATAATATATTGTAGTTTGGTAAAATATACTCTTATGCATAAGAGAATCTACCCAATGAACATAGAATTGTGTTTATCACAATTAAAACATAGTTTCTTATGAAACGAAATCAATGATTTGTGTTTCATTTAATAAAATATAATCACTTTTTTGAATGTAGTGCATTATTATCTTGGTGTTTCATATTAATGAAATCATATATTTTTATAGCATTCAATGTATGCCATTTAATGATTTTAATTTATTTAAAACAAATTCATAAAATAACGGTGTATTGTAGAGATTACTATAAGGTTCTCTATGAAATTAATCCAAAAATATTCCTAGGGGAGATTTATATATGTTTTATTTAAAAATTTCCCATCTTCATCTAAATAGATAACTCAACTTCCATGTTTTGAAGTATTTTTTAAATAGTTCTAAAAAATCATTTGTGATATGAAATAATTCATAGATAAATAATCAAAAGTAAATTCACTATTAATTTGTGGATATATATCATACTTATCAGAACTTCACTATCAATATCCTCCTTAGAATTTATGACTATATAATCTTACCATTTCTCTCTATTCCATTGCGTTTTTTGGAGTTGATTATCATCAAAAACCCGTGTCTTAGTGAATTGATTCAAATAGTTTCCATATTATTCATAATAAAAACACTAGAAAATAAGATGAAAGTTCATAGCAGTATTACATTCATCTATCATGATGGTGGGTTTCTCCCATCATATGTTTTTATCAAGGAACCCTTCTTTCGCAGTCATAAAGAATATTATTATCCACTTATTAAATTTCTAGGATACTTCTTCCTTCTCATTTGAAAAGTTGGGTATTGGAATTTCATTCCCCTAATATATTTCCCCATCATACCACTATAATTAAAATTAATTCTCTACATCATATCTATATACCCATGATACACTTAAAATTTTTCATTCTTAATTTAGACATAGAGGGTACATGAGACAATTTTTTTTAACTATATGAGTCTCAAATCACCATTTATTTTTATTGACATTTCATTATCCAACTGATGAAGTATTTAACATTACATTATAAGGAAATTAAAAATTACGAGCCTTAAAATTCTTTTTATTTTATGTTTTCTTCATAGACCTCTATGTATTAATAGTCCAATTTACTAAGGTTGGGGAAATCCCACTAAATTTTCAGTAAAAGTGTGTGCTGAAAATATTTATCCAGATAAATTTGGATTATTTAAACATATATTCATGGATATATTCCTTAGGATTCATATTTTTTATTAACATCTGCAATTAATTAGATTTTTACTGAATATGATAAACTCCTAACACAACCTTATATTTCTCTTCGAACAGATGGAAGGTTATGAATATTTTGGTTGTGTTGATATGTTGTTCAATGATTAAGAGACCATGATATCCCATGAAAGTCAGATTCCTATTCATATAAATGTCTCTTTTCCCACTCTATATTTTTAGTGGGATGTTTATTTTCCCTTTATTTCTTATTTTATTCAAAACATTTGTTAACTAATAATGTGTTTCATGATAAGAAACAATCATATTCCCATCAGGTTTAAAATCTCATTGGGGAATTCATCATATTTCCAATCAAATTGGTTTCTTACTTGATTCCCCATATTTCTATCCATTATCTAAAATGGATTATTAGTCAAGGGAATTACAAATATTAAATAAAAATAAATATTTTTAATGGATAAATCATATTTTTTGTTTTTTCCTCGACCTATTAATTCCTATGATTCAATATACTTTATCAGTTTTCTATTTTCCAAAAATAAAATCCTATGGTAATTTTGATTCCACTCATCATGGTTCATAATGTGCATGGGAATTAAAAATGAATATCCCCATGAGTTTAAAAATTGTTTTGTACCCAGTCCTTTTTTCATTCACCGTGTGATGATTGATTCAAGATCAATAAAATATTTTCAAAGTTATTACCCTTACGTACAGTTCATTTAGAGACCCATCCACTAGAAGTATCCAGATAGGGATTTAATTTCTTAGAAACCACTGACTTTAGAGTTTACAAAAATTTAAGGATTTATTATTATGTTTATTCTTATCAATACGCCTTTAAATAGTGTAATGTAATCCTAAACCCCAAACATAACGATTCATTATTATGATACCAACTAATATAAATCATGTATTTTAAACACATTATTTCTTGATTTATTATAGAAATATAAACTACATACATACCGATGATATTTTAAGACCTTATGTCCTTGTATATGTATGTATATAGAATATAATTATACAATATAAATATAGAAACATAAACTAAAACTCTATAATATGCCTTTAATTTCACTTGATCTTATAAATCTCCATGTTATAACCTAGAGACGTACATAAGAAAGTGGTGAGTTACAAAGTCCAGTAAGGGAATAATCAAATCATAAAAAGATAATGTTAATAAATTTTATTCAATAACAATATCAACGAGGAATAAAATTGGTGCAAATTATAAACATTATCATCTTTGTATGATATAATATGATAAAATGAACTCACCATAGGAATGATTAAATAGAATAAAACATGACATAAAAAAAAATATAGGCTAACAACCATTACAACAACACATGTTAGACATTGTGACATAATGTATTAGGTTCACTACCTAATCCCATACTTTTTGTATCATGAGTAAAATGAATAATAAAATGCATTAGAGTTCTATATAATTCAAGGACCACCTATCACATTCAGGACATGTCCTTTCATAAGGGTTCCACATAGACCATTAAGGAAATTTCTTCCATTCAACACATTTATACCCATGATCAAGGAGTGCGGTTTTCAAAAATATACTTCCAAAATAAATCAAGTATAGATACATCTAGGTGAATACCCTTGTTTATAAATGGAGATGATTATTTAATAGGAAAACGTTTTGTATGAAAAATCAACTGATAATTTAGGTATCATTATAGGGTAACATAATTATTCATGGAAGGGATTAATGAGAATGAAAAGAGATAAACATAAAATAGAAATCATATGGATATAAATATTTATGATTAAGAATATATCCCATCCTGAACATTTTATACTTCAACTGTATTATTAATATACGGTGCTTGGATAAACAGGAGGATATGTTCCCTTACATTGGGAGGGAACTACTAAACTCTTGGGAGGGGCTTCTTAAGGGATTGGGAACACCTCTTGAGTGCTTTAGAGGCATAAGTTCATATATACATTGAGATCCATGGGTTCTATGTGAATATTATTGGGAGGTTGGGTTGTTTTATATATAAATAAATAGGTGGATTCTTAATTAATTTCTAAAAATAGGTTATATACACTATATTATTATATAATCAACCAAAAAAACCTTCCCATTATTATTTCCAATGGATTCAACCAAATGGGAGTGTTATTAAATATTTTAGAGGTAAAGGAATAAAAATCCTTACAATAAAATTATATGTGATTTTAAAGTGAGCCATGTATATAATGAATTTATTTTAAAACATTATAATATAATTTAGGTTCTGAAGGATTCATAATTAATTTTTATAATTAGTAAACTAAACGAATTAATTTTAAGTGTAATCCTAATTATGGTCTTGGATTATATTTATTATATATATTACAACACTTTTTTATCTTTTATGATTGCTTAATACAAAGAATATATTTACATCATATATAATTTTTACCCAAAAAATGATTTTTGGTCGATTTATAGATATTAATCCTTGGATTATTATAAAAATACTAATTTCAAAAATAATTTATTTTTTATCAAAATATTTTGAGATTTTTTAGAATATTTTCTATTGAATCAAAATATCTATTTATTAAAAAGAATTTATGATTTCATAATAATTTTTTTCTCAATTTTATAAAAATTATACTACACGTATTAAATATATATAATCATTTATAATTAGATAATTATTTTGTAAAAATAATTTTTTTATTAAAAAATAATTTATTTCAAAAAATATTGAATTCAGCAAAAAAAATTTGATTGAACCAATATATTTCCTAATAAAACGTGTGATTAATCATATTGAAATATAACATTTATGAAACTTAGTATTTAATAATTTAAAAGTAATAACAATTTGGAATTAATATAATCATTTTTTTATGAAATTAAAATATAAAAATTCATATTACTATTGTCTTGATATATCAAACCACATTGTAGACGTGTATTCCTAATGTGTAAGTTGTGTGAGGGCGATGCTTTCATTGGGAGGTTCAATTAACATACATTGGGACATGATAATGATAATATTGAACATCAACTATAAACATTTTTAATCATTCGTTAATTAATAAATCTAGTCTTGGACCTATTCAAGAGAAAAAACCAATTGATTTCATCTCCCATAGAATCTTTAATAAATGGAATTATTTTTGTATGATCAAATTGGTGGAGGCCATCTCTCATTCATTATATGTCAGTATAAATTTACCATAAACATTTATATACTAATCATAATGGTCACAATACAATATCTATATTATTGTCATTTATGATTCCAAATAGTTATTTAAATTTGAAATACTATAACACTATACAAAATCACCAATGTAGTGAATTTATTTTCTATAACTACATTACATAATAATGAATTTATTCATTAAAAAAGAATTTTATTTAAAAAAAATTGGTTGTTATAGTATTATAGATAAGAATGTTATTAAATTATTGAGATTCTATAAGTATTTATTATTTTCCAATTTAGTAATTAATAAATCATTATTATAGGTTACATGGATTTAGTTAACTAATCAACAAAGATGATTCAATTAAATTGTTAGTGTTTTTATTTTACATAAATGATAGAGTCATAGTCTAATAGAATTAGAAACATATAATCATGGATGATTCTTTCATGGAATTTTAATTCAATTATTATCATAAAATATAGTGGGATACCTTAAGAGAGAAATGTTTAAATCACGGTTCAAACTATTTCATACTTTTTTTTCAATTATCAGAAAGACCATAAACCAATTTAACAATTTTACCACTCATATGCATAATATAAATATTAAATAATCAAATTGGAACAGATTTTTATCTAATTAACCTCCAATATGGAGGTCTAACATTGTTTTTTTTGTCAGTACATTGCTTTTATATATACAACAATAACCCACTATCAACAGTGGATTTCAGTTGTTTTGATTCAGAACTAGGGATAACTACTCATACATGGTTTAGAAGGGAACATTACCTTTAAATGGTTGTAAATTTTTATAAATAAAGGGGGTTTACTATACTTATTGTATTTTAGATTTATTCCTTGAAAACATGATTTGATGACCACTACGAAACATAGAAGTTAATCATTAGATGTTATAATATACATTTTTGGATTCCTTTAGATGATTTATAAACATTATATTATGTAATAATTAATTAATATATTATATATTCTATAACTAAGACAAATTTCCTTCTCTTAATTTCAATTTTCCAATCATTATGTTAAAATTTTCATCATCAATGCTTCATTCACCTATCATTTCTAACACTATCTCTTTCTTCATAGTTTAATATATTCTCTCTTGAATAAGAAATTTATTTCTTATATATATCATTTTTATATATTGAATTTTATAATTACCATATTATAAGAATATACTTCCTTTTAGTCGGGTCAACTCCACTACTTCTCTCTTACCTTTATATCTCATTTAATTTTCATCTTCACCCATGGGTAGTCAGGAATGGATATCACCATTGATTTATTATTAATATAAAACTCATTAAATATCCAATTTCAATTTTTTCATTCCCCAATTATCTCATCCTATATTTTTTAATGATATGGTTTCATTAATTGGGATTCTTGTATATAAAAACATGTTCATTAAAAATATATTTTTCACTTTGACATGTGGAAAAATAAAGTGTATCTCCTTATTTATTCCCAATTTTGAATATTATAATAATATTATTATATCATAAAAACGGATCTCGGGTAACATAAATGGATATATATCTATTAAAAACCCATATATCTCTTTTTTAAAGCATAATAATATCAATAATGGTTTCATGAAATTAATAGATATTCCATTATTTTATAATAAAATAAGAAAAGTGGCTGAAAAAACAATCTAATTTTCTTATTTTATTGTATATTATGACTACTCTATAACATATAATTTTATATATTCAAACAAATCTGGTTTTATTCATCACCAATTACAATTTTTAATCATTTTAATAATTAATATCAGTATTTTTTGGATATATATATAGCATTGTATATGGTAAAATGAAATCCTATAATACACCTATATTGTTTCATGTATAATGTCCCACTTCTTTTCACTATATGAATAATCTTATATAACATCGTAGGATATTAAATTGATTCTAAAAATATAATTATTCCACTACCAACGATATAGGTGATTCATAGTGATATATCTTAGTCATCTGCTGTATTATCCTATCATAGTACTTTTTATTCTCTATTTTTTCATATTACATAATATGATATATATATCTCATAGTTAATGATAACTAAAAACACTATTATTTATTTTATATCATATACAATGAATCATACATATTTTATAAGAGTTTAATATAAATGAAGATGGGTTTGATCAAAATTTAAAAAATGGATATACATTATGAGGCTCCTTCATTAATATTTATGGTATTTAAAGGGAATTAAAATATTTAATTTAAAAAAAATCAAATTCCTTGATTTATAATAATAAATCTCTATATTCATCTGACTTAAGTGACCAAGGAGATAATATTATATATCTATGATATCCATAAAAATTGATGGATATACATTTTCTAGTTTATTACCTTTGTATTAATGAACTGTTTTGTTATAGATATATGATCACTATCAATTTTATGAAACAATGATACTGAACAATGATATTTTTTCATTGTTCAACATTTTATTCTATTCTCTTTCCAACTACATCAACCTAATATAATTAGTTTTAATATTATAATATATTTTAACATGTATAATATAATTAATATCCTTTTGGTTTATCAATCATTGAGGATGGGTTGAAGAATCATTAAATTTTAAAAAAATTGTAAAATGAATTTAATTTGATAATATGAATTTTCATATATAGATATAATAACATATCATATGTATATAACAATATCGTAATATCACTATGTACATTATTTTTTTTAATCTTATGAACTCATCCTTAATGAGAAGAAAAAAATTAGAATATGATGTATGTTGTATGATTTGGTTGCAAAATAGAAAATAATACTTCATAATCCACCTCTAATATTGGGATATTTCATTATGGTAGATAGTGATAAAATTATGTTTTTTGGCTAATTTGTTAAATGGAATATAGATATTTTTACATTTGAGACATATTAAAATAAGTAATAATATTATAGTGGTGTTTTGATAATAGTTATCATATATGTGATTGTTTGTGATGTGAAGATATTTCAGTTAGTGATAGGGATCCTAATTTATATAGTGGGTATTAATATAGGACATCACTTTATATGATAGAAAAGGAAATTCATATATCATAGAAATGATATGGAGAAATATTTTATTCCCAAAACACTTATTAAAAAAACCTATTTTAAATATTTTAATGGATTTTTTTAATTATATTTATCTTTAATAAACAAAATAAAAAAATGTATTTATATGAAAATATATTTAATTTTAATATTAAATTATTCCTTACATTAAAAATTATAATTTTTAAATTTATAAGAAATTTATAAATTGATAATTTATTTCAATAAATTGGATGTTTAATATTGATGTTTATAAACATTCAATATTATAACAATTTTTATTCTTTAATTTAAATTGTTTAAATTTATTTTTTCAAATAAAATGTAATGCATTTAAGTATTTTCATGAATGCTCTATTACCAAATTCAATTTTGGTCAGCCAAAATTGTATATGATTTTTTATAAATTTACTAATGGAGATTTTTTATTAGAAGTTATATATATATATATATATATGAAACTAATTTTTTAATTAAGATATATATTGATTAACGATCTATCAATATTAGCAGTTTTTCCCCAATTTTCATCATTTTTGGCACCACACATATGTATAGAAATGTAGGATTGACTACCCTTCATAACATTCATGATATTAATTTGTAACAACCCATAATTTTATAATGTATATTATTTTAAAAAATTCAATGTTCAACAGCATATACCACAGATTTCATTGAAACTAAACAGACTGTGATATACTATTATGATATAATTATTTAAATATGATTGTTATAACAAATCCATTACATTAACATGTATGAATAGTAGTAAACACATTATAATGCATATGTTTAAAATTTTAACAAATTTTTATTAATTTATTAGATCATAAGAAATTATTAATAATTTTTTGTTAATAAGAAATAAATCATATATAGTTAAGATCAGTTAAGGTTAAAATGGGTTATTATTTCTATAAAGGGTGGTTTTCTATATATTTGAGAATTTTTATTTAAAATATAAATTTATGAATTCATTTATTTGAGTTTTATTAGATAAATTAAAAAATATATCAATCATTTAAAAATTTCATTAAGGTAGATTTTTGGGATTTTTTAAATGATATCTTATTTTTTGGTAAATAGTGAATAATATCAATTTATAAAAGATATGAATTTTATAAAATTATAATTTCATAATAAATACATGAATGTATACAAAAATTTTTTATAGAACAAATATATATTTAATAAATATTATAAAATAATATACAAATATAATATGGAACATATAAATAAATGTATATCATTTAGGAAATCTGAGTAATTGTTTTATTCAAATAAAAGTACTTTTTGGTATTTATAATATAATCATGCAATCACAAGGTTCATTTAAGTTTAAATTTTGTTTTAATGTCTAATAATTCTTCATTTAATGAACATATTCCAATTTATTATGGGGTAGTAATATTTATAGATTTTTTTGTGAAAAAAGATTTATGCTTCAACTAGAAAACTTTTTAAATACTATTATTCATTATGTGTGACAAATTATGTTGAAAGTAATTTAAAAAACTTCTATAAAACCTATATTTTAAAAACATATTTTTTAATAATAATTTTTATATTAGTTAAATATGACCCTATTACATTTTTTCATTATTAATAGTAACCATGTTAATTTTTTATCACTAATATCAAGGGTACAATGAGTTAATCCAGATTGAAACCATGGGATAGAGTCTGAAATATCTAAAAAATTAGAATTTAAATTATTTTATGAGTATAATTCAACCATTATCATCTAATATTTGAAAATATTTAATTTTATCTCTACATTCATTTGATTAAGTCCTTTATTTTTTTATGTTAAGAGTAATTAGAAAATGTCACACTATTACATTTATTTTATTTTATGTGTTTACAAAACACCCTTTCAGTTCTTTTGAATGTAGTACAAAAACACTAAAAGTAATATGTTTTGTTTTAATTATGATGTTAATTGAATTCCATGGATATTTATAAGTTATAAATGATTAGAAATATATTTATATTCTAATTGAATTTTAATATTCGAGCCGTTATTTTCAAATTATCGATGAAGACTTGAAAATGAAATTATATTTTATTAAAAGGATAAAAAATATTTGCAAATAATTATAGAATGATAAAAAATATGATAAATAAATTTTATTGGATATTATCAAAAATATGATGAATTTTTTTTTCACATGCAATTTTTCATTTTTAAAACGACATTAATGGTCCTCAATGGTTAAAATATATTTAAACATTCATTGATTTTTTCCTATTAAAATGTAGTCAGTATATGATTTCCAAAGGTTCAAATGAATTCTATTTTCCCTAAATCAAATTAAAAACTTTTTATAATAATATCCCAAACAAATTCCAAATTATATGGAGTTACCATAGATATATCCTTCAATGGGCTCAATCTCAATTGAATAATGGATATCGTAAGGGGAGGCATATATTCTATCCATATTATTTTATGATTATTTATTATTCTTCCACATTAAAATATGTTCAATAACTAATAAAATAATTAATTTTTAATCATAAATATAATGTAATATCATAATATATATGTAAAAAATATTATCAATCTCACTTTCAACCAATGATAAATGAAAACCTAACTCATCCATAATTAAGGATTAATATATCTAGGATTTAATTTAATTCATCATATATTTTAAAGGATGGTTATTATGATGTATATATGGAATATTTATGATATTATTATGTTTCCAGAAATATATGAAATTAAATATGTTCTTACCCACCCATCTGTAGGAAAATGATAACATCTCTCATGTGAATTTGTGTACTCGCATCTCCATGAAGGGAAGTGATTCACTATCAATTTCCACTTCATATGGATGGTAATAATGATATATGAGATTAATATATATGATATAGAGAATATAATAATTATTATTTATTGTTAAACTATTATTTAACATTCATTTTCTACATCCATCAAAATGTTAAAACATCACATATATGCATGTGTGGACTACAACCTCCACAAAGTTATTTAAATTATTATAAATTTACACCATTTTCGAATTTTTATAAAATATATTATATTAACGAAATAATATTACTGTGATATTTTTTAAAAAAATTGGATTATTTCAATACCATGGTTCAGGGATCAAAATCATCAAATAGAAAAATACATTGAAAATGGACCTGATTTTACCAAAATATTGATTTTAATGAATAATTGATAATGGATGGGTATTTAGATATTATACTTTAAATTTATTTTTTTATATAAGTATTAATATTTTTTTCCTACATATTTAAAAAAATATACAAATTAACGACATAATATCTTAAGATCACGTACGAAGCATGTTAGGACTAAAGTTACGAGTTCTTCATCTCAATACTGTTTCATTTTGACATATTTCATTTTAAGAACTATTTTTATTTATAATGTATATATAAACGCCATTTATATATTATCAAAAAAATATATTAATATTATTAGTATTTTATTTTATATTTTCTGTTATTTATTTAAAGGGGTTATTGACTCGAACGATACAAAAGCGGGAGCGGTTTATGTCCCAATTTCACTATATAATCAGGATTTTTTTCACATGAATCTAAATTGGTGGAATTATATTCTATTTTACTATTAAATTAAAATAATTTCATTCTAATATTTTTATTTATTAGTGTATACTTTTTCATTTCATTCTCCTTTATTTAATAGTTAAAAAGATAAAAACCTTTTTAATAAAATACTCCCTTATTTTCTCATGGGATGATGTACATTTCATCCAATTCCACGTTCATTAATATGATTTCAAGAAATTTATTTTCAATAATCCATTAGTTATTAAAATTTATATTCAATTATATTTATAATTATTTATAAATTATTAAAACTAAATTTTACAAGTTTTTTATAAATGGTTATTTATGAATTTTTAGAAAATTTTCGAATGGAATCTTGGTTTTTTCATTTATCAAACAAGTTAATTTTTCAATAATTATAACCATTATTTTTTTTTATTATTACTTGATAAATTTAAATATTTATTTTTAACATAAATAATTTTCTCAATATTCTAGTAATTTTTGTTTATTATTTTATTAGATTAAAAATATATTTTTCACATGTTTAAAAAGAATATTTTAAAATTTATTTTTTTAGATAGCCTACGATGAATATTTTTGAAATAATATTTCATGAATACTTTTTATTTCAATTACATTATTTATTCTATGTGAAAATGAGGAATGAATCTATGATCTTATGGTACACATATGTATGATTTTTGTTATGTGATATGACGGTCGTAATTATGTAGTCAACTATTTCATCAGTTAATAATAGATATCCCATGATATAATATGAATTTGGATGTGGAGTGAACCCATTCCAAGAATGAATAGAGATTGTAACATGTACTCAATCTATTATTGTAAATTTTCCAATATGTGATAATGGTATTGGAAATGATCCTTATATTATGAGATGATTTTGTAGGATTATGAATGTTCCATATTTCTTAGGACATGTTCTTAGTCTTTTGATACAATCTCATAGATCATGATTGATTAATGATGATTCCTCACTTGTATGACTCATGAAATTTCAAATGATAAATATTTGTGACATTACTCATCATTTATAAAATATTTATGAATGGTTATGAACATTGTGAGTTGTTATATAACAGTTATACCCTAATTCTTATAATACTATGGAATATCATCATCGATTGTTACCTCCCACGATTACACTTACTGGGCATCTGACTCATGGATTTTGATGGTTCCATTTCCCTATGTTTTGACGAATGATATTATGTAATATTTTATTAAAATGGAATTAATAGTGTCAAATTTTGTGGGAGATGTTATTCTGTTATTATGGAATTACAATATTTGGTCATAATGGTAAAAATACACATTTTATGTCAAATATATTGGTTCTTAATATAAATGGATACTATAATTCTCAAAAACAATAAACATAAAAGATTGTGGGTATGTAACAGACAAGATTTTGTCGATTGATATTTTCTTAATGGTTGTTTATTAAATAGTCACATCAGTTTGTATCAAAACTAGTGTGTAAAGAATATGTTTTTATCATCAGATCGTGGTGTATGAATCTTAGCCTATCCAAATTTGTATTAGAGAAAAGATTAGATAAAATTTTAGGTTAGGAGGGTATTAGATGAGAAAAATTTAATAGTTAATGAAAACATTTTGTATTGATATGATTAATTATTATAATATGTTCAATGGAATATATACTATTTGGGGTGTTAGGTAATGGGATTTTATGGTGACTAATGGCATTTGGGGGAAAATTTATTGATTTTTAAAAGATCACTATAGAATATGTAACCATTATATTTAATATGTCATTTAGTGAGATCCTATTTGGGTAGAATTTAATTTAGGATATAATTTCAATGAAACTCATAACCTTTAACATTGTTTTGTTCTATTATTATAATGCAATTTTAGTTAACAAAAATAAATCGGATATATCATTTAGGGATTATTAGATATTGGAAGGTGTATTGGTTTCTAAGTGATTAAGTTTTTCGGAATTTTACTATATTTGATTATTTTTTATTAATTTAGACATAATATTATATTATATGATGGAATTTTATTTTAGGAAAAATATTTAGTTAGCCTATAGAATAATATATGATTTTTTGGTTTTATTGTTGTTTGAGATATTTTTAGGAAATTATTTGTATATTTTTTAGTATATATAACTAATATATATACCATTATATAATTACACATTATAAGTTATTAATGTTATTTAGGGATTAATATTCTTATTATTTTTGTAGAATATATGATCAAAACATGAATAGAAAGAATTGGGATTTAAATTTGGCCCAATATATTTTGGGAGAGTATTTATATTAATTTGTTTTGAAATGGTTAATATTTTTGTGTTATTATTGATGTTTTTGAGATAGATAAAAAATGATTTTTCATATTGTATTTTTTTAGAATTTTAAAAATATTTTGTATTTGATTAATGGATAAAAAATGGAGGGATCAATTTTATCCCTTTCTATATATTTTTTTCCACTATAAGATAATTCTTGTGCTTTAGGAATGAAAAATTATTCATGGTTAGTTATCTTATTACATGAAGAAGAGATTTAAAATTTCTTGAAATAAAAACCAAGGAAGAAATTATTTGAATGAATATTTTAATTATATTCCATCACATTCTATATCACAATGGTAAAATAATTCCTCAAACTCATGAAAGAAGAAGATAAATCTGTTGAGAAATATGAGGAAAATATTACTCAACTTATAAGTGTGCTTTAAATAATTCATTAACTTGTATGAGACTCAATGTGGCAAATGTATGGCTTAAGAAACATTTTATAAATGATTAGTTTCCTACTATTAACATATTCAAAAATATCATTTTCAAAAAGCATTATAATAGATGTGTATAAAAAATTAATTTTCAACTTTTGTATATTTATCATCCACTCCATAAAATTGTATTTTATATTGTTTTAAAACTTGATTGAACATGAGATAAAATAGCGAGGGTGATTTTATTTAAATTGAATATATTGAAACACACCACTATTATTAAATTTATAATATCTTAGTTAATTCTATTTTTGATATATTATACTACACAAAACATCGAGGTTAAAAAACTATGATATACTAGGGAAATATTTTTAATTAAATATTACTATTATAACCTAGTTGTTGTATTATAATAAATGTATAGGAATAACCCCATTATTAAATTTATGTTAAAAAGTTTTACATATTCAATTTTATTTCTTATTGCCTAGGAAATAAGTGATTAGTTTTGAATGATATGAATTAAACAATATATTGTCAATAATAATTAAAATTTTAAAGCGTTACTTTTCAATGAAAGAATGTTTCACTTATATTATATCAATTTTTCAATTAAAAGGTAAATTTATGAATGTAAGAATTTTAAATTTTTTAAATTATATTTATTTTTGGAATAATATTATCATAGTTATCATGCAGTAATTGTTTTTATTTAATAGTTATTTTTTTTTGGATGATGAAAAATAATGATTTTTCAATGAAAAAGAATCAATATTTAAAATTCAATCTTGATAAATATTTAATTAAATATTGAATATATATTTAATTAATTATTAATATAATGAATTTGGAAAATATAATTTTGATGATATAAGTCTATTTTTTAAATTTTATGAAATATAAGAAATGTTTTTATTCAAATAAAATTTATTTAAAGTATCTCAATTTTAATAAATTTTTAACAAGGTTTCATCAAATTTTTAATTTATTTTTAATTTCAAATATTTCCCATTTCGTTAAAAGTAAAATAAATTATTACATTATAATCAACATTATAAATAATTTTCATATAAAATCATTTCTCTGCTTTAAACAAGAATCTTTCTAAAAACTATTTTTCTTGCATTTTCTTACATATATTACAATTATTTTTAACTATATATAATGTTTTAATATTTTATAATTGACATAATATTTGGAAAAAATAATGGTCAAAATAGGTATATGTGACATTTTTTGCAAATACTAAATAGCAGCAATAGTAATTTTTCATCACCATAATTAAAGGTAAAATGGGATGATCGGGATTGAAACAATGGGATAAGGTACCAAAATTAATAAGAAAATTTAATTATTTAATTTTCGGAGTTTATTTTTTCTATCTGTATAAAAAATTATATAATATTTCATTTTTTCCATTCCTTTGATAACAACAATTATTTTATAATATGAAATGTGTAATTAAAAAATAACAATCTCTCTCACTTACTAAGATGTCATCATATGAATATATATGAAATTTATATATGAATGAATATAGAGGGTATGATTTATTAATAATAAACTAAATATAATATATAAATTTTTTTTAAAATTTATAGTAATGGTATAGTAACCAAAAAAAATAATGCAATGTTGATGCGGTTCTTGTGAAAATGTAGACAAAATAAATTAATTATTTTTAAAAAATTAAAAGAAATATGTTTTGGAAGAATTATGGTTTTCAAATAATTCCACTATTAATTAAAAGTTATTAGTTATTGTAGAAATATTTATACTCTAATTGGATTTTTATATTGATTCCTATATAATCAAAATTAGTGAATACTCATGAAGATGAATTTAAATGGTTTTTCATTGTTGAAAACAATTTATAATAATTATATAACAATTTAAATTATATATTAAATCATTGGCGTGTTAAAATCATGACCCTATTGTTCAAGGTATTTTATTTTACAATAATAAATTATTAAAATTACTTCCATGGCAATTAAAAATTAAAATATTTTGAAAAATCCATTTAATATTTCCCATAAAAATGGATTCAATATATGATTTATAAAGTAACATATGAGTTTTGTTTAACCTAAAAAATATTCCCAATATCGTTTTCACACATACCATACAACATTATTAGTCCCATTTAGAGACCATAAATATCTCCCTTTATGGAATTAATCTCACCCCAAAGGAAGATATAAAAATATGAGGTATAAATTTTAACATATTTGTTTATTCCTTCTTATACCTCCTAAAAATATTTTTAATCCAATGTAAAATAATTAATTTGGTCTCATTAATATTATAATATATTATTATTATTAAGGGAATAAATTTTTTAATGTTTCCAAACACCTATTATTGATCCAACAAATTCATTTGAGTGTTTTTCAGTGTCTATGTTCAGATATGAAGGTATGCACTTAGAGGATTAAATATAATTTTAGAAAGAAATTTTTTTGTAAATAATAATGATCGCCACCTGGATGTGTCACTAAAATACTAATAGATAAATGATAAATCACATTATTCTACCAGACTCGTCAACTGACTGTTGAGCCCCCACCATGTATCCTCTCGGTCAAGAAGAAGCACATTCGTCTTCCTTGACATAACAACAAACCAGTGGCCATCCAAGTATAGATATTGGTCAGAGAGTTTGTTTTTTTGATAACTATCTTGTAGGAAAAAAAAACTAGTCGATGAACCAAGTCAAACTATGCACTTATGGAAGCTCCTACTACCATAACGTGCAATATAAAGTGTTATTTGACCTAGGACTTCTCTAAAATTAGAAACTAGCATTAGGTCCTATATATAAAACACCACGGTGGAATTTACATTAATGGATATGAACCAAATAGAGATCATATGAAAATAATATCATCTTGTTCATTATATTGAAAATGCATTTATGAATCATTATTGTAATAAAGTTATTTATAATCCTTTCCTTCATTTTTCATTAATAATTATTCAACTTATCTAGAGATTATAGAGTTCATTATAAAGTGCATTTAATAATAATAACCTCCCTATATTCTTCCAATATTGAGTGAAACTATAATTATTGTATGGGATTTTTATTTTTTCCCAAAACAACTTAAAACGAAAGTGTATCTTATCTATATTGATTTTTTACTACAACATATTCAACACATAATGAATTCATTGTGATACTTCATGGATATGGTAATGGGAAATTGAAATTACTCTCAGTTATCATTGTTACAATAAAATTATAAGGTCATATTCTAAAGACTCTCATGCTATTGAGTTAAGGTGATGTAGGGACTCATCATGAATTATTATCAAACTCGTTTACCAACTTATATTTCATTTACTTTTTAATTCCATCTACTATTACTCATTTAATAAATATATGTTTTCCTCAATTATTTGTTTTAATTTTTTAGTTAATTTTAAACATTTATATCAATATATATTTTATACAAAAACAATGAAAATCCACACTCTATCATTCCATAGGACAATGAATTGATATCAATTAAGACCTTATATTATAAATTCTATTTTAAAATCATAATCATTTTTATGGAACAATCATTAAATGTTGGATTAAATCTCTAACACCAACGAGGATTTTGGAGGACACTAAATTATTGAGCCCATTTCTCTTATGGAAAATGTAGCAGTTATTCAAAAAATATAATTTATACTTTTAATATATTTATATGATACCAATTAGGAAAATTTACATTTCTGGTTACCCTCACTCTAATGAATCTAAAGAAAAATGGGCTCAAATTGATATTTTATCCATTTGTGTTGATGTAAAATCAATTAATTCTCTTCATTTTAGTTTATATCATAAAAAATTGAAACATGATTCCACATGTAAAACTACACATGGAATTTGGAAATTTAATGAATTAACTCATGAAGGAAATAAAAATGTTCTCGATAATTGACATGATATTTATCATATTGATTTTTAATGTTTTACATGAATTCTAATTACAAAATTTTAGACAACAATAAATAATTTAATTGAATTTTTAATCGTATAAAACTTATTATTGATTATTTATCTATTGAAATTTTCTTGTATAAGAGACTTTATGTCTTTTCAAGATCCTTGACTCTGATGGATATAATGATTAAAGAAAACTAGGACATTACAAACATGTCAGTATAATAACTCTCTGGATCACACAATGCCTTATGTAATTATAATGAAATAAAAAATTGAAAATTAATTAAATGAATTAAAAGGAAATAAAACCTTTAGATATAATGAAATAAATTATTATTCATAAAATATTGATTAAAATACTGAAAACCTAGCCATGAAAATAGGGAAATTAATGAAAAATAATTAATATTTTTATCACACAAATAATGATATTAAACGAGTATAACTACATGTAACATGAATTGAATGAAAATTAGAAATGAAATATCAAACTGAAGGGTCCTGCATTCAAAAATATTATGAAGGATGAAATGTTATGAAAGTAATAATTCAATATTTTATCATGGAGTGTAATTAAATATTCTATGTCAATAACCGAATCACACAATAAAGGATAAAAATTATTCATGGATGAAAACCATGAAATAAATTATATAAATATGGCATCATACTGTTGATATTTATTTTTTTTACAATGTTCATAAGTTATTATGATATTAAATATTATAGATATAAATTAGAAAAATAATTTTACAAAGTCAACTCAAAATTAATATTACAAAAAAAGATCCATAATCTAATATATTTTTATGGGACCAAATGTCAAAAGATAAAGATGGGTTAGCCATGAAATTAATGAATAAAACAAATGATAAAAATTGAAATAAAAAATATATATCATCAAAATATTCAGTTAATGTTCACTAAAGATGAAAAAAAATTAGATAATATTTTACATTTCCATTGAATTGTAAAAAATCATTTTCGGATTACTTTTTCAAATCAAGATAGCACCTCTAAAGTAAAACTCTTTTATAAGGAGTATCTAAACATAAATACAGTAATTTTTATTAATAATGGATATCTCATTTATGAATTTGATTTAAAAATTTATCATTATGGAAGACCCAATAGTGTTCTTTTTAATTAAATTATTTCATTTAAAATATCCTTTTCAAAACAAATATGTGTTAAATGATTTATTTATCAAACAAATGTTGATGAAAAACATATGTACCAATGTTTTACTGTCTTTATTATTTTTTCACAAAAAAGCTTAAATGGGAAATCCCCTAGATCCACATGGTACATGATTTGAGGGTTCAACAAACACATGTGATCTAACTACTCTGATTTCAACCGTAATCAAAATATTGATATATATCATGTCACTTTTCTTGACAACACAAGGTGTGAGATCAATATATAGGTTCTATTGGATTTTAAAAATATACAATTAAAAATTATGATTTATTTTGTAAAGGATTAAAAATAATTTCAAGTTAATATTAAATTATGAGACAATGGTTTTAATGTCGCTTTTTAAAAAGAAAATTTTAATGAGTATGATTCCAAATGAAATATTTTTTAATCTAATTTTTAGAATGATTATGTTATTTTTTTAAAATGAAATTCATTTCAAATGTTAAATGTTTTATTGGTAAACATAGAATGTCATGGATTTAGAATAGTATACTTTGACATTATAACACAAACATGATTTTAAAACTCAACTAAAAAAATCTAGGATGAGATTTACGTAAATTGAATTTAAAAAATCACATTGTCTATAATCCTTACTAAAATAGTAAAAAAATAACATTTCATATATATAAAAAGTATGTATATAACTATGATTCAATTTATCATATTTTTATTGCAATTTTTCGTCCAACCAATGTATCAATAATAGGTTTTAATTCATACACACTTTTAATTGTTGATGACTATTCAAGATTTACTTGGGAAATTTCTTAGATTATAAAAGTAAGGCTTGTAAATTATTTATTAAATATTTTAATAATGTTAAAAACTAAAATAGATATAAGATCATATCGATTTAGAGAGATAATTTGGTAAAATAAAAAATATATATTTTGATTACCCTTGTACATAACAAGGTTACAATAATTATTTTTCTACTATAAGGACTCCATGAAAAATTATGGCTGTAAAAAACATAAAATCAAACCCTTACAGAGATTCAAATAACACCCATAAATTAATTTAAACTCTTATAATATTGTTAGGATTGGGAGGTGAATAACTATTTTTGTATCATGAACCTTTTTCTTAAAAGACCATTCAAAACAAAAAATATTTGTTACCAAATAATTATTTTACATCCCTGCTATAGAAGGGTTGCTGGAGGCTTTTGAGAAGAAGCATCATTTGAGCAATGTCTTCCATTCTATGACGGATGGCCAGACTGAGTGGACCATTCAGACCCTCGAGGACATGCTATGTGTTTTTTTCATTGACTTCGGTCGCAGTTGGGAGTATGACTTTCCTTTAGTTGAGTTTTAATATAATAGAAAGTATCAATCCATCATTAGGATGAAACCTTTTGAGGCGTTATACGAGGGACCTTGTAGATCGCCTTGCTACTAGACAAACATAGGGGAGTTAGCACTTGTAGGACCAGAGATGTTATGGGATACTACAATTAAGTTTAAGATCATATAGGAGTGGATTAAGACCTCACATAGTAGGAAGAATTCATATGATGATAGGATATGGAGACCATTGGAGTTCGAGGTTGGTGACCACGTGTTTCTATGGGTCTCAACTCAACATGGTTTGTGGATATTTGGATGAGGTGGAAAGTTATCACAGATATTCATTGGACTCTTCCAGGTCCCTAGTAGAGTTGGCGAGGTGGCATACATCTTAGCTCTTCCACCTATGTTGCACCAGGTGAAAGACATCTTCCACATATCCCAGCTAAAGATACATGTGAATGACCCATTCCTTGTCATCAAGCACAGAGAGATTAACGTCAACAATGGGGAGAATTTTACGAAGGTTCTAATGGATATTGAGGATTGAAATGAGAAGGTCCTACGTGGGTGGTCGATACCTCTAGTGTCTTTTTGTTTGCAGCACAAGAACCTCTAAGAGAGCGCATGGTAGCAGGAGGATCAGATGCATGCTCAGTACCCCCATGTCTTCCCTTAGTTTGAGATGTGGCTTACGGGGATGAAATGACCAATAGTGGGGAGAATATATAGTCCCAGAATTACCATGTAAACATTTTTTTTAACATATAGTAATTTTACAATTATTTGAAAATTTACAGCACGTGATTCCAAGGCCCGAAGTGCCCAGAATGAATTTCGAAACTGTTGTTCGGCTACGTTCAGTAAACGTGCGAGCATGATTCTATAACTTTAGAACCAGTTCTCAGAATTGAAATTTAAGGAAACTGTTGAACTCACTGAACATGTATTATTTTAAGGAGTCCATCACCTCAACCAAAGTGGGTCGAGGGTGAAAGAGAGTTTTTGGGATTTTCATGGAATAAAAAAAAATATGTATAACATTTTATTTTATTTGTTAAAACCTCACATATTTGGATGTTGAGAATTGGGGACCACAAGACCTAAACCTCCATATAGAGGTTCTGGTGGTGGGAAACACCCTAACTATCCTCCCATGAGAGGTTATGTTGGTGGGTACCATCCAATGCTTATAACTCCATGTACCCCGTTGAACACCCCTTTTATGGGAGAAACCCTCAAACTTCCTATTAAATGTGGGGGAGCCTCTTCAAATCGTCCAACATTTATTATCCCAACTATCCTTTAACGAATAAAACAAATTTGAATATTATGCCAATGACTTTATAGATATTATAATATATTATTTGGGGATACCTCTTCATTATGGTGGAATTGGGTGGGCAAAGCCTTGGGAGAAAATCTATCCAAAGTGGAACGCTAATGAATAACACCGACTATGACTCCGACATATTCCATTATACATTCTTTGATGAATAACGTCTTAAATTATGATGAAACATCGATTGAGGAAACGCCTTCGTTGCTGACTTCATCATTCAATCTCCTCACCGACGTTGTTGGAGGAAACTTGTTGTGGCATCGACAATCTCCTAAGCAACTCAACCCCGGACAATTGTCAACAATCAACCGAGGTAGGGGGATTATTATTGAATTCATGATTTGTTTAGATAAATTTCTTCATTAATGGAACCATGGAGAATGTGGATAAGAAAATGATTTGATCCACAATTCATATTAAATTGTAGATTTCATCATTCTTGACCCCAGATATTTGTTGATCAACTTACTACAACTCTAACATAGATGGTGCGGAACAAAAAAACATAGCCCGACCCTTTCGCGGTTCATCTTGGTATGTTCTTAGAAATGGAAGAACTCAAAAGTGTCACCACATGTGTCCTCCGCACACCATGGAACTTTGCCACATGTGGCCCCCATGCCTCGTGGCGACCCTGTAGCCTCGTCGCGCAGCCTCGGGAAAGCCCCCTCCCGGCACCCCCGAGGCCCAGCCGCCACACCCATAGCTGTCGCTACCCGACCAAGACACCATGGTTGTGCGGGCCGAGCCGCAGCTGCCATCTGGGTTGGGCCACTTCCGCCAACTAGGTCGAGCCTCTGATACCGTCTGCAGAGCCGCAACCGCTGTCCGGGCCGATCCACCGTCGCCGACTGCCGAGTTGTTGTCACCATCCTTCGCACCGATCTACCCTCCTGGATGTGTTGCTTTGAGTCGGGGCGAGCCGCCCCACTCGTTCTCGGTACCCCTCGGTCGAGTATCCCTTCGGCCTCCGCCCTCCCGGCCAAACTGCCTCATACTGGGCCGAGCCACCATGCACCCTCGTAGCACCTCCACAGCTGAGCTGCCATTCTTGGACGAGCCAAGTTGTGACCTCCACGCCCCCTCATGGATCTTTTGGCCTACCGGTCCACCCAGCTGGCCATACGGCCCAGCAGATAGGGTTGTACCATGGGTTGGGCCCGACCAAGCGAGGTGGGCTGGTTCGACCAGAACTGGGTCGACCCCGTCCAAGTCAGGTCGGGTTGGTCTGACCAGGTCAGTCTGGACCTATACAAGATATGACCCTATACTTTACATGGGCCATAAACTTGGCACTGACCATCCATTCGATGAACCGCCAGTGGAAATGAAAATATTTAAGAGAGACGACCCTGTTGTGTATACCCCACTGGATTTTTGGGTATTGTTGTGGTATGGTCGGGTAGGATCGAGAACGAATCTAACCGGTCTCCAGGGGAAAAAGGCTAATAACTCACTGACCGGGTGTTGGATTAACACGTTGTCTTTTGCGTTGAGACCTGTATGTCATGGTAGTTATTTGAGGTACTTCTTTGTGGGACATCAGGGAAGTTGGAATATCAACCAGTGGCTTGTGGGTGGATCTTCCCGTAGACAAGAACTCTTAATTCGAGAACCCTATAGATTGTTATGACGATGTAAGATGATCATGTGTGGGTCTGAAGATGTACTGATAGTTAACTAGGATCATGTGTGGGTCTGATGATGAACTGAGAAATTTAATGTTATCCTATGTGGTTCATCACTTAGAGATCTTATGAGGGTCATCTCCTAGCGATCCTATGAGGGTCATCTCCAATGATTGTGATCATGTGTGGGTCAGCACTTAGTAATCCTTTGTGGGTCAGCTCCTAGCGATCCTGTGTGGGTTAGCTCCTAGTTATCCTGTGTGGGTCATCTCCTAGAAATCCTGTGTGGGTCAGCTTCTAGAAATCATGTGTTGGTCATCTCTTATCCTAATGATCATGTGTGGGTCATCACCTAGAGATCCTCTAGGGGTCATCTTCTTTATATAGTATAATGATTCGGTAGTAACATCTAATCATCTCTACTGTTGTACCTACGTTATACCCGGTGTGAGCTAAGTTCATACCTATGTGGTACTTTCCTTCCTTGGTGGAACGATTGATCTTTGGGATTTCAATTTGGACTCATTGTTTTCCTCATGATTAATATGGGTATACTTGACAACATAGGTATATGTATGAGAATATACCTAAGTAGGGTTGACAGTTGTTTCCTTGCTGTAAGATTTATCCATAGTTGATTTTTTGAGACCTTAAGGGTCTCTGGGGTCCCAACTATGTATCATTATACACACCCATGCACGGACTATGCCCGTACGTCATTGTGTTTGGTGCAGACGACGAACCTCGCTGACCGTGGATGAGAGTACCAGGACTGGAGGTAGCTCAGTGGTGGACCTAGACGAGGAGTACCGCAGAGACGATCGTTCGAGAGCTGAACCTACCATTCAGGTAGAATACATAGCGGGTGATCGCATGAGCTTTTCATATTACATGTACTTTCAATTTCTTGTACATTCCAGTTGGGCTTGTATCCATGCCCCATTTTATTAGTCTACTCAATTGTTTACAATTCAGTTTACGTTAGTTAGTATCTTGATGTGTGCTTGGTTGTGTGTGTTATTGGTTATAAAGGCAATTCTTTCCCAGTTTTAAGGAATACGCCTTTAGTTATACTCACTAGCCCCTGACTCATGTAAAGCTGGTTTGGTGTAGTCATGGAAGGGGCCCCGGGGGACGGGTCGTGACAATTTCATTTTTGATGAATAGAAAAAAAAACTACATTATACATAAAAACAAACATTTCATTTAAATAATGTTTTTAATTTAAATTATTTTTAATGTAAAAATAAATACATAAATCATATATTTTTCATATGTATTTCATTTGAATAATTTATATAATAATATTATATATTCAAATTCAATGAACTTGTTAGCGCCACTTTTACCTGCCTTCTAACCAAATTTTTGGATTAACAATAAAGGTAATTTTACCACTTCTATGAATTTAATTTCAAAAAATAGACATACATTATTTGAACCAGTATGAAAAAGTATTTCTAATTGTATGAAAAAAAATTGGTGACAATTATCTTTTGGATTTTATTTAAGACAATTAAAGATAAATACGGTAATTAAAGGTAAAAATAATATTATATTAATTTAAAATTACCATAGCACATGTCTTTATAAAATTGAATAATTAATTTTCCACAAAAATTAAATTTAGGTAGAAAATATGCACCTTTTAATTCCTTTTGGGTTATTTTATGACATTTATTATATTTTATTTAATGAAGAGTTAAAAATGTCATATTTAAAAGTTAATAACAAAGTCATTTTTAATATATATTTATTTAACAGATATGGTCAACTATAATTATTATTTCGAAAGTTAATATCTTTATCTACATAATTTTAATTTATTTATAATTTTATAAAATAAATAATTATATTAAATGGAGACACAATGATGATGTAGTAATTGATTTTCAAAAAGGGAGAATCAATTAAACAATATAAAAAACATTAAAATATATATAATTTTAATTAATTAATGAAATAACCAAATTTTATAGAAAAAATAAATTTAAATGAAATATTGGAAGTATAGTATCAAAGCTATCATGTTTGTTTGAAATTTTTAGAACTGAAAAATTTGAATAGTATCAAAATTGAAATAAAGGATACATCAAAATAAATTCATTAAATGTTATCAAATTAATAAAAATATAAAAATATTCCAACAAACTATGATAGTATTAAATATATCATAATTATCCATTTTTAATAATTTAATGGACAGTTGTTGAAAAAAATGACAGAGATATTACGTAAATTAAAGTATGTGAGAAAGTTACACAGTCTCATTTTTTATAAGTTCTATAATTTTAATTTAGGGATAACCTAGTGATAAATTATATAATTAATATAATATGGATGGATAATAGAATTATATACATCATATTAATTTAATTATAATATTAAAGGACTAGATATTTACAATAAATAATGACTCAATTGTGAATTATAAATTAGTTTCATAATAGAAATATTCAGTAAATGATATGAAAAATATTTAAATAAATAAAATTTCACATATTGAAGATACAAAACGAATTATATTGGTTAATATTTCATCTCATTAGTTTATCAAATTTATTTATTAGAAATTATATTTCTGTTTGGAATTTTTTTTAAACTCAAAGAAATTAATAATGTCAAAATTGTTACTATTGATATTTTATAAAAATAACATTCTATTTTTTTTAAATAACATTAAAATAATTAAAAACTACTCGGTGATAATGAAATGGTAAAAATGTTCATATGTATTCTATTTATTGGAAATTTTACCCATATAAGTAAAAGTTAGAGTCTCATAATATTTAAAATTTCGGTACCACAATAAAAATTAAAATACATTAATTATGTGTAAACCAAAAATAATTGGTTTGAAATAAAATAAATACATATATAAAATTCATTTTGTTGGTCAATGCGGACACTTAACAGGGGTTGAATTGAGTTCCAATTAAAAACATCTCTTAAAAAGATTCTTATTAAAATCCCTCAAATAAAATAATAAGCTAAACTTTATTGAATTTGAAATATAGTAAAGGGCCAGTTTGGTTCTCAAGAGATTGATTTGTTCTTAGTTAATCTAATCTGATGATTAATTAACCTTTTAAGGTAACATAATTCTTTACAATAAATACAAACAATTACTAGTTTAAAAATCAGAGTTATTCTAAAATAGATTTATATTTCAATGTACATAGAAGCAGAATAATCAATATAGTTTAAAACAATACAAAACAAGAAGAAGATGTTTAGTCTCAAGCTTAGACATAGTCCTCTCAAAAAATTTATATAAATTTTTATCCACACCCTGGATCAGGGTAAATGACAGTGCATAGACATTCTAGGTACTAAGACCTCGGCCATAGTTCTTCTTGGGAAAAAATAAACACGATAGCAAACATGCTATCCAGGTTACACATGACCTATACCTCTATCTATAGTGGGATAAAATAGAGTTATTAATGTTTTGTGTGAGGATTTATAAATTCCTTATTTTAGCATAGGAGACAGTGTGTGTCTAAAAATATAGCGCACACACTACTAAAAATATAAATAAAAGAATCACTGAGAGAGATTAGATATGAGTTTAGTATCCTCTAGTGATTTGAAATGTAGCTCTGGACTCATTTTTATTAAAAAAATGATTCTAAGTCCTTCTCTAGTTTTTTTCATGAAAATAGAGTGTCATATTATTCCTTGACTTCAATGTTCATATTCATCAGATTGAGTGTATAAAGGGATAATTGTAGTTATTCACTCCTTGACTATGATTAAAGTTGTGTTATATTCTTGTAGGAATGGCCTTGTATATGACTAGTGTTCTTCAAGTATACAGGTGTATGGATGTCCCCTTTTTTACTTTCTATATACACCTCACTCTTCTATGTATCTCGATCATCATTTTATACATTAAGCTCTAGTAATATGAATGATTACCTTTTCATAGGTATGAGGTATGGTTCCATGACATGCCAACAACCAACATTAATTTATAGTAGTTGCATTAAATCAACCAAATATGATTGTTGGAATTTTATTAAAAATATTGACAATTTATAGAGTTTGAGTTGCAGTGACTGGTTAACAGTCAACTTCTATTAGTAGCTATATGTAGGTAGACTTGTAACGGTGGATTTTATAGTAGTGGATGCATTGTATTTGTAGTTGTTACTCTGTGTAACAGTAGCTTCATGTACTGGTTACACTTTATATCGGTGGCTCTGTCTATATCGGTAGGTCTGCCCATATCAGTATCTATGCTTATCAGTATACTTGATCTATCAGATACATTTTCTAACCGATGACCATAGTTTATCAGTGACCATTGATTATCGGTGACCATTGCCTATCTATTGATATCTCTGTAGTGGTATTCTCCTATCAGTAGCTCTTTGTTTATGTAATGGTAGCTCCTTGTATCAGTAGACATGAGTAGCGATGACTTCCTTCTACAGGTGTACTTCATAACGGTAGACTTACCCATACTGGTAGACTTACTCTAATGTTAACCATTTGGTGTACCGGTAGACTTAAATACTAGTACCTATGTTAGGTACCAGTGTACTTAGCCTTATCAGTAGCTGTGAATCTATTTGTCTGTATCAGTAGCTATGTGCATACCGTTGTGCTTAACACTTATCTATTCTAAGAAAAACATATCTAGATTGAGTTAGAATTATTTCAAGGTACGTATAAACATGGATGAATAGTGGTCAGCATATTCCAATGATTATTTTGATATTATTATCAATAATAGGATTATAAACACATATTAAAATGAAATTTTGATTATCAAAATAGGTGAGGTCAACAAGCTACCTCTTTTTTATAATCACAAATTATAATCCGAAATAATCACTAATGTATCATAATAAAATAGAATGGGTTTTATTTCTTAGTTTGAGTAATGAAAGTTTCAAATGCGATATTTTAAAATTATTATATGATATATTATTAAATGAAATTGTATCATAGGTAATAATAAAAACAATTTAGTAGAATTAAAACAAATTTATCAGAGGTAAAACTATAGAACAAATGTATTATACTCATAAATATTATGCTCATACTTCTCATATTTCTTCATATTGGAATATAACTATTCACCCCCTTTTTATGATTTCTACCCCATTGAGATTAACAAAAATAATGGAAGAAAGAACTAAAGAAGTAATAGAAGATAAAAGAGAATTAATGCATTGATATATTCCATGTGGCAAAAATACATAGAAATACAGAATTGAACCAAAAAAGGATACGTGAGATTACTATCAAAGATCATATCCATGATCAATAATCCTTGTCAACATGATATTTTCCCTTAGGATCAGAAGAGGAGTCATGCGTGGTGGATGCAGGTGGAGGCTTAGGAATACTGGAGATAATAAGAGGAGTATGAGCTACTGAGACAGAGCCCAGCCTATACTGTGTACCTCTTTGGGTGATCATAGGAGTGAGGCTTGAAATTGCTTGAGTTGGCTTCATCTGAGGAATTGAGTTAGACTGATTAGAGGAGTGTAGGGCTTCAGGTACAATGATAGGGGTACTGTCTACATGAAGGAATGGTGGAAATAGTTTCTTATAGTCCATATTGATCCCTCCTCATCTCTCTATAGAAGAAATGAAATCATCCTTGTTTTCCATAAATTTTTCCAAAGCTGGAGTCAGTTCCCTGATCTTGTTGACTTGTTTTTTGATGGATTGATTGAAAGGAGGTAATTTAAGATTTTTCAAAATATGTTTGAAATGGTTGGTAATCTAATGCTTTGTTTACACTTTATGAACATAAGAATAAAATTTATTCTTTACTTCTTTCTTAGAGAGAGATTCTTCTCTCAAATAATCTTGAACAATATTCATGATATCTCTAGTTGTAGTCACAACTCGGGTCAGAGCAGATGACTCCACAGAGCCACTGGTTGATGTTAATCCAAGATCTTCTTTCATCAATGCTCGAATTTGATGCAACTCTACAGAAGGTCTGGAAGTAGGAGAACCAATAAGAAATTTCACAGTTTCCGTGAATATTTTAGTTATCCCACTAATAAGATTTTTCACTACAAAATCATAGGTGTTAACATGCTTCTAAATGGAATTCTTGAATTCCTCAAAAACAGATATCATCTGACTAATTACACTCTTCAGAAAATCCAAATCCTTCTCTGCATGAGATTTAGAACTCATATAGGATTCTATAGCGACAACTGATTTCTTCATAAATTCAACATCCTCTACCAATCTCGACCCTAGATTCTGGAAAACTGTGATTTCATCCACCATCTCTACCACAATGGTTGACACACTACAACCAAGAGAGTGTTGAAAAAAATTTAATGTTTCTCAACTCCTCAATAAAACAATTGATTAAATCGGAAATATATGCATTCAAATACTCTTTCATATCAGCCTTTAAAGACTCAATGTTAGCTCTGGTTACCACACTAGCAGGCATAACAAAAGGTTATATATTTATACAATACTATCCATAGAGGAATTTATACTAGACTGAATGTATGATACTATGGAGGATTCCATTTTTCATATCTCGTCATAAAATGAAGACTTATGATCAGACATCAACTGGTCTAGGTCAGCTTTTCTTAGTATATCCTCAGGTAAAAACTCCGCACACATATTATATTTAACACGTGGTCTATTCATTAGTGTCTCATTTACAGAATCAGGGCAGTCTAACCCACAAACCAAAAAACCTGGGTATTCAGCCCATTATTCAATTCCATCAGCTTCTGAATCATTGCCATGTCTCGTTGGATTCCCTTACTCAACTAGTTAATTCTCTTGTATAGCAATAGCACCTTGATCAGCTTGGTCTTCCTCATAAGAATCTTCCACAACCATCTCCATTTCTCCAACAGCAGCTGGATCCTCAGGAATAGTTGTTGGTTTATCTACATCAACATTAATAGCCACTAAAGGCACAATAGAACATACAAATAATGGACTAAAACTCAATGTGGTAGAATCATATGCTTCAGTTTCGAATTCTCATTCTTCTTCCTCATTCTCTGGGGCAGCCTCCTCTTGATCTGATCTCTACTAGTATTCTTCATCCACAAGTGCCACTTCACTGCTTACTCACAAAATAGTTTCTGTACTAGGTAGGTTCAAAGAAGCATTTTCCTTTTCGGTGATACAATTTTAGGAGTTGTTCTAGGAGGAAAGTATGGATCTCCTATATCTATTGCAGAGGAAACCTCTTCATCTAAATCATCACCATACTATGGATCCTCCACATCAGGTCATTGAAATGGATCTCTCTTATCTTTTGGTGTATTTGGATGGTCCACTAGATTGAAATTTTTATATATCTTTTCATCATCAATAACCCAATTCCTTCACAATGGGTTCTATCTAATCGTCAAGTACTTACATACTGTGCTTGTGATACAAAAATTGTACCATACCACCACTGTCTGATCCTGAGACTCAGTAACCCCCTTTAAATTAATAATAAGTGAAATAAATTTGGAAAATAATAATGCATTGGTTTTAATTTGGGTTTGGTAATATCCTATATTCTAATCATTAATATCCTGCAAAGCTTCACCTTCACACCATGCCTTTAGAGATGCAAGAAATAAATAACTTGATACTTCAGTTTTCAAGTTCCCATATCCTTGGACTTAGCACATGTTGATTGAACTTGAACAACAATCTATTTTCCCCATCCATCTAAGAAGCCACCACCATTATCTACATGCTGATACTAGTGAGATCTTATAAGGTAGTCTCATAGTCCAATATGTCACTGGTAGGAGGTATTTTCTTCCATGAATACCCAAATACTCCTTCATGTCGTACCTTCATGCATTCAGTCCATTCAATGGATAAAAAAGCTATTTCCTTTCCATTTATCAATGAAACCATTCTATTCTCCTTATCATATTTTCCAAACCGCACAAAAGCATAGAACTCTTTTATTAGATTTAGATAATAAAGAACATTGTTGTTTGTGAAACATTATATCCATCTACGCTTCTCCAATGTTATTAGGGTCAGCTATTTTCGTGGAATTATCCATTCTGCACATAACTCATTCTCAATTACGATTTCTCTATTTTGAAAATGCTAAATCACTAGATGCCTTCCCAACCTCTTTCTATTGACACTGCTACTTTCTTCCAGCCTTGTCTTATACTTCTTTGCATTCGGCTCATCATGGATAACTCTGACAGTCAGATGTTATAATTTTTCCATCTCTAGATTTATGAGCATCAGGTTTTTGTGAGATTTGGGGGTTCATGTAGTTGTGTTTGAGAGAGGAGAGATAAGTGGATTGATAAGTAACTAGGAAATTGTTTTAATCATTTAGTAATCATGAAATAAATAAATAAAAACATAATATGTATTGTTCCAAATGATACAGATTCTGGAAGCCAATGACACGAAATTTAATACAGTGAATACTAACCGTTGTCATATATCGGTGATAATTCCTAATGCTGAGGTATATCATTGAGGTTCACTAAAAGTGACATATAACTGTGAGTTTAATACCGGTGAGGTTTCTAACAGTGAGGATTCTAATGCTGAGGTTTCTAGTAGTGAGGTTTCTAACAGTGATGTTCTTAAAGGTGAGGTTTCTAACAGTGAGGTTTCTAATCGTGAGGCTTCTAACGGTGAGATTTATAATGGTGAGGTTTCTAAAGGTGAAGATTCTAGTGGTGAGGTTTATAAGGGAGAGGTTTCTATCAGTGAGGTTTCTAATGTACACATTATATCATTATAATACATGTATAAATAATCTTAACCTATCCGAACATAATGTCTTGGTGAAAATGTCAGCTAATTGATGTTCAATACCTCTATATTCAATAGTAATATCACCTTTTTAGTAACAATACTCTCAAAAAATGGTTCCTTAAATCAATGTGATTGGTCCTACAGTGAGGCACAAGATTCTTAGAGATGTTAACTGCAGAAGTCTAATCACAATTTCTTGATACATGTGTAAAATCATATCCATAGTCCAACAAAGAATGTTTCATCCACTGAATTTGTGCACAGCAACTACCAGTAGCAATGTACTCTGCATTAGTAGTATAAAACTCTCCAGAATACTATTTTTTTACTAAAACATGATACTAGGGACTTACATGGAATATGAGATGTTCTAGATGTGATCTTTATATCAAACATGCATCAAGAAAAGTCAGTATCTGAATAACTTATTAATTCAAAATATTGTCTTTTTTGGATAAAACAAACCTAAATTTGTAGTATGTTTATGATATTTGAATAGTATTTTAACAGCAAGAAAATGGGATTCATTAGGATTACATTGAAATCATGCACACATACACACACTAACATAATATCTGGTTGACTAGAAGTAAGGAAAATTAGATTTCAAATCATACCTCTATAAATTGTTTGATCAACTCGTTTCCCAGATTCATCAATGTCAAACATACAGATCGTACTCATTGGTGTATCACTTTCCCTAATACTATCTAAACCAATACATTTTAAAATATCCTTGGTATATTTACTTTGATTTAAAATAATACCATTTTCATTTTGAAAATATTGAAATCCAAGAAAAATATTTGAGTTCTCCCATTAAAATCATTTCAAATTCAATTTTAATAATCTTTGAAAAATCAATACACAAAGAATTTTTATATGATCCAAATATAATATCATCAAAATAGATTTGTACTATCAAAAAATCTTTAGAAATTTTTTTGGTAAAGAGAGTTGGATCAGCAATCCCTTTAGAAAAACCTTTTGAAATTAGAAAATTACTAAGTATCTTACCATGCTCATGGAGGTTGTTTCAAACCATATAATGCTTTAGAGAGCTTAAAAAATATATTTGGAAAATGAGGATTAGTAAATCTAGGTGGTTTTTCAACAAAAACATCTTTAATTATAAAACCATTTAAAAAAGCACTTTTATCATCAATTTGATATAACTTGATATTCAGATGAGCGGCATAGGCAAGTATAATCATAATACCTTCTAATCTAGCTACAGGAGAAAATGATTTCTCAGAGTCTATTCATTCATCTTTACTATATCCTTGTGCAACTAGCCTTGAATTGTTCCTAACTATATTTCCATATTCATCATCTTTATTTCAAAAAACTCATTTAGTGTATATGGTCAATGTGTCCTTAGGCTTGTCAACTAATTCCCAGACTTTGATTATTTCAAATTAATTTAATTCTTCTTGAATAGCAATTACCCAAAAGTCATCATTGATTGAATAATTTATATTTTTAGGTTGTAAATGTGAAAAAAACCATGATTTTCAACCTGGTTTCTTAGAGAATCTCTAGTCAGTGTCCCTCTATCAAGATTTCCAATAATAACATCTAAAGGATGATTCTTTAGAATCCTAGTTGATCTATTAAAGGTGGCACTAGAATTTTCAGGTACTTATCTAGATTTAGGTTCTACAGAAACATGTTTTTGAATGATTCTAGAACTAGATGTCTTTACAATAGGTTAATTGATTTTATCGTTAAGGTTCAAAATAGACAAATCTTCTTCAAGATTTTCAATGGAAGATTTGGGTTCATGTGGATCTGTTTCATCAAACTAGAAGTAAACAGATTCTTCAACACACTTGGTTCTTTTATTAAAATCTCTATAAGAAGTATTATAGATTTATTAACCTAGGAAAATTCCTTCATCACTCTTGGAAGAAAACTAGTCAAGGATATATATTGTATTGAAAATAAAGACATTGCAACCAAAATCTTTAATGTAATTCACCTAAGGTTTCGTATGGTTCCACAACTCATAAGGGGACTTTTTGTGAATAGGTCTAATCAAGACTGTATTAATAATATAACAAGATGTATTTACATCTTCATCCCAAAATATAATATAATTATACTTTAAAACCATGAAAACTTATAACATATCACTATATATCATATCTATTAAAAATTACATTTTCAATTATAATTTAGTATTTTTCACTATTTATCAAAATATGAAAGTTGTCAAAAAACTTCCAAAAATTTATCCAAATGAAATTTTTATGTCACACTTCTAAGAAAGAATTTAATTTCATAAAATTAAATATATAAAAGTTTCAAATATTGTATTTAAAAATGGTTCCCCCTTAAAAGGGGGAAAACTGTATTTTTTTAAAAATACTTCTTTTATCTATCAAATTGAATTTGTACTTATATTATGTATAAAAATAAAAAACATATATTTTAAAAATATATGGGATATAGAAAATTAAAAACATGGTTAATACTATTCATACCCTATTTTCAAATAACAGGTTTGATAGGTCTTGGTGTGCTTGAACACGGTGTTGCGTACATCACATGATATTGATTTATTTAAAAATGAAGTGTATCGTGGAAGCATGGGGTGTTACAATAAAATAAAACACTCTATGACCTAGAGACTTTATTCAATCTTTAAATAGATCTCTACAACATGAAAATATTTATATGATCACTTAATGTGAGAAATCATTTTAGTCATGTCATATGGACTTCTTTATAGAGATTGAAATTAAATAATGTTGTTTTGACATTAATCTAAAAAATTTCATAGTCATGGTATGCAGCTATAAAAAATAGAATTATGATTGACTTAATCCCGGAAACTAGAGACATGGGTTTTTCCATTAATAATTAATTTATTATTTTAAAACCATTTGAAAATATCATTGATTTATATGTACATAATTAAAAATTCATGCCAATTTTACTCATGAATTCACATTTTCACTGAACCTGATTTTCGGCAACTTGAGGATTGAACAGAACCCAAATATAGTTCAGATACTTGGAATCCATGAATGAAATCATTTATTCATTCCATATTAAATATTCTACTCACCCTAATGGACGTTTATAATATAGATGATCATTACCATCAACAAACAATAATTCATCATCTTTGGTGAATAGAAAACCATATGTCCCAGGCTCTCTTACCTCTCATGTGATCTTATACTTTAACTTTATTTTCGAAAATATTTGTTCCTAGGGGAATGGTGGAATATTTTCACCTTAAAACTCTTGTGTTTCATAAGCATCAAATTCATCAAACCCAATAATTCTCCAAATATCCTTCTTAAGGATGTGCTTATTTCTAGTGAGATGACTTTCCTGGTGTAATTCACCATCTTTCCTGAGGGGTTGTATATGGAGTATACCTTTTTTCCATAGGATAACCTCAAAATATACACTTTTTTCCACTAAGTGGTAGATTATTTTTGGATATTTCCTTTAAAAATTCATCTCAATCATATACACATCTATTTGACAAAAGGGGAGTCCTTCCACTATATAAGTCAAACAGAATTCAATTTACCACATTATGTAGTACTCAATTTAGTGTGTACCCCATTTTTTCTAATGTATATCCCTAATAAGGTAGTAGAATATCTACATGTCTCATCATTGATGATATATTTTATAGTAATATATGGTTCCTCCTTTTACTAAAACTATTCTATAGTGGCATGTTAGGTTGAGTGAGTTGATAAATAATCCCAAACTGCCATAAAAATTCCATAAACTCTTGGTTAAGATATTCATTATCTCTATATAATCAATTTTATATTATCATATTTCTGAGTTGATTCTCTAAATCATTCATGAATTCACATAACTTATCTAAGGAATCATACTATACATAATCTAGTATTCATATCAATATCTACTAAATTCATTAGAAAATGTTATGAATAAATAATACCCACCAGTAGCTTCTACAGGAAACGGTCCACACACATAAGTTTGTACCCATTCTAGATGACCTATAACCCTTTAACCATTTCCAATGAATAATTATTTGGTCACTTTTACTTTTAAAAAATAATTAAACCATTCATGTAGTTTTAACTCAAAATATTCTAAACAACCATCTTAATAGATCTCTTTCAAATGCTTATTTATACTTGATCAAGATGGTGACCCCATAGTGGTGTGATATACAAGCCATGAAATCATGGTTCATTACCAACATCCAATATTTGGATTCCATAATTTAATACAGAAATACCATTATTTAATATTCCCATATCATGAAATATGTTGTCTTTCTGAAAAATAATTTTTATTTCATAACATTAAAAAACCATCTTTATCTAGTAAGGATATTGAAATTATGTTTTTGGTAATAGTTGGTACACAATAAAAATCTCATAATACAAATATATCCTTTTTTGGAAATAAAAGGTGGTAGTCCCCATTGTCTAGAGAATCCTACCTTGAACCATCTATATCTAGTAAATCAACCTATCCTCTAGTAAACATTTTAAAATTAACATGGTTCCTACATTTGTATACATATCTGATAACTACAATCTGTATCTAATTCCCTTGTGTAGATATTGAAAGATTACAATGTTTAAAAAACATAACTTTTGCTTTCCCCTTATTCTAGGTCATATTCCTATTCTGTTAGCCTTGGTTGAAACATAAAAAACACACTACTTCATTTTCATTTCCCTACCTTACATCATAAACTTCGTAGTAGGATGGATCTGAGGATATTTAGACTTGTTAGGAACTTGGTCCATGTTTCCTTGGTATTCCTTTTCTTACTCAACATAAGAATGTAGTTTGTCATTCCCCGTGTCATTTTTCACTTTTAGAATTAGAGTAATATGTGTTTAAAAACTATTCTCATTATTTCTAATTATATAATTAACAATAAAACTAGATATGAACTTGGGTAGAGAGGAAAGTATGATATCTAAGCACAACTCATCTAGGAAAACTGAGTTAGATCACACCATGATCTATCCATCTAGTTGTTAAAAAAAGTAATTATGAATAGTATTAAAAACATTATAAATTTTATAAATTTTATTTTGCAAAAGAGACATTATTTTTTCATTTAGAATATTAAAATTATCTTAAGGATAATTTTCAGTATTTATTGAAATTTTTCTAATTTTTTTGGAATTCAGAAAAAAAATACAGCATTGTTCTTAAAAATAGTATATTCATTTAAATATTTATTTTACTATATATTGATTTTAATGTTAGAATATTTTAGCGTAGTTATATTCATCCAATTTAGTTCATTGGAGTAATTTTTATAATATAATTAGATATAAATAATTATTGAACTTTTCAGTGTCTCTTTTACCCACCTTCTCACTACATCTGTGGGATTAGCATTAAAAATAATTTTTTCATTTATGTTATTGGAATATTGAAAAACTAAGATATAGGGTTGTAATTATTTTTTTATTTGGTATAATTTGGATAAATTATTTATTTTTTAATTGTAAATTTAGTATTTCTTTACATGGTAAAGGGTAAATCGATTAATTAAGGGGAAAAATAAAATTATAAGTTATATAAAATTACCATAACACTTATCTAAATTTTATTTAATGAATTTTATTTGACTGAAATAATCCATGGGTTTATATTTTGAAAAATTAGAGCCATTTAGATGACTTTAACATATTTAAAATTTTATATTTAATGAAAATCCAATTTTGTTATGCTATTATTTTTAACATGTAAAAGAATTTTTTTGAATTTATATAAGTGATATGGTAGACTATAAATAGTAATTGTAAATATAAAATGTTCATATATATCATTTTAATTTATTTATAAATTTAGGAAATATGTATGTAAATTAAATTATGACACAATGAATATGATGTAATTTATTTTTTAAGGGAAAAATAAAATAAATGATATTATTAATATTAAAATAAATATTATTCAAAAAACATAATTTCATACATGAATTTTTTGGATGAATATGTAATGGTAGTTAAGATTTAATGTTATTGTTAATTTAATCATGTTCTTTTTATTATATAATAATTAAACTAATAAATTGTGTCAAAATTGACATACATGAGATTTTAAAGAAAATACAATTTTCAAAAAAGATAAAATATTCATAAAACTATATATTTCATCCATATAACTACGATAATTTCAAATATTTCATATATTATTTAATTGGGCTTCATTTGGAATTTTATAGTAAATATATTAACCATATAGTGTAAAAAATAGAAGTTGTCACTGTAAGAGATAAATTAATTTACTAAGGGTTAAAGAAGAAATATAATGATAATTTTGTGACCCAAAAATGTATAAAATTATATTTTTTATATTTTTTATCCTCAAATAAATCTAATAATTGAAATGAAACACTTTAAATCTATTTGAAATTGAAAATTAATTTATAGTTAATTGATATTTTTGGAATTTCCTAAAGTTCCCATCCCCTTTCATATAAAAGGGAACCATTCCATCCCTTTAGTTAGCACCCATAGAGAAATTTGTCTAAGCCAAAACCAGTCCTTTAGTCCTTAAAACTTCCATAAATTCTTCATAGTGCCTATACATGGGGAAAAATTACATCTTAAGAATAATTTTTGTATAAATCATTAGGAGATACTTTAAGAATAGGTAATTCCCTGAATGTAACGAAGTCATTCTTCATATTTATTTTTGGTTACTATCAATTTTATGGGATGAGGGGGAACCTTGAAATGACATTTATGACCATGTAACTAGTCCCAAAAATGAATCTAAAGCCATTAGGCAAAAGGGAACACATGGCCTTAATGGACCAAGACCCGACACACTTGAAATTTACCCTCCCCAATATCAGCATCTTGGAGACCTAACTCTTCACCTTCGTATGGATGATCGGCTAGAAATTCCCCATGAAAAGAAATATGGTGAATGTTTCCAATGAAAATTTTCATTCCCTCTAATTATTTCAATATGGTTTTCTCTGCTATGGTGTTTTCTATTTTTTTCAATGAATCCACATCTGGGATTGCTCTTATGTGGTATACTGAGGTTTCTTCTTGGTATTTTATATGGCCTAAAAACCATGTGGCATGTAACGCCCCAACCCCAGTTACCCAGAGTCAGTGCATTATAATATAACATTGGCATGATCACAAAAGATAATGTCTAGAAAGACCTATTAGTTTATTATCCTTGGAAACACTAGATACATTAATAAGTCTTACATTACATCATATTGAGAAAAACTACAACAACATGGATTCCATAGTCCACACTCATATCCCCTCATTCTATCCCTATAGTTGAGTCATAAAATACTTCTTCACATCCTAGGAAAAATAAAACATAGAATGGGGTGAGCTCAGATACTCAGTAAGGATAACAATATAGCAGAAACATTTATAAATAAGCATAAACATTTAAGGAAATTTATAACAAAAAATGCTATTAAACATTAACTTAAGCATAATATGGAAATAATAAAATGAAATAATTTCATTTAATTATTCAAATTTATATTCTAATAGTCTAATAATCACATGGAATATCAATAACCAATTTCATAATGATGGAATTCATAATTGCAACCTATCATAACCACATAGTCAAGGATTTTTGCAAAGAGTAAAGAAAAAAGATTTTGTCATGGCCTTGTGCCAAGACATTAGTTGGTCTTATGAAACATACCGATGCATTGAGGAGCAATAATGGACTCCACCTGTCACTTACTAAGTCCAATGGATTACTCATATGATCAGGTTTAAACATAACATAAAAATTCAAATTAAAACTAGAATACCAAATATCAATAATTTATCCATAAACTATAAATTTAATAAAAATATTATATCCACAGTTAAACATATCACAAAACATTCAATAAAAAATGGATGTTGGATATCATAGTAAATAAACTTCAAATAATCTAAAAATCAATCAATTGATGTTGATATTGATAAAATCAAAACTATTTGAGAAAAATATCTTTTTTTGAAATCATTCAAAATTCACATAGCTATAAAATAAATCATTTACATTGAAAATATTCTTATAAGATTTTATGGGAATATTCAATGATTTTATAACAGTGTAAGATAGCCGCACCCACCATATATGTTAAAACAGGCATTATTACCTTAATTCGGTCAAAATGGTTAAAAATGACCTTGTTTAGAAAACGACATAATGATTCTTTTATAAAAACATTATAAAAATTAAAAAATGGTATAAATGACAATAACCCATAGTATATAAAATATAAAGAATAATTTCTAAGACATTTTTAAGAAACGTGGATGTGGAAGATAAAAAGGTCCCAGTAAAAACAACCTCGGATAATGAAGAGATTGTGAAATAAACTCATACCTTGTACTTTTCCTTGGCTGAGGGTAGGTTAACCTCTTTTTTAATTGTGAAATAATTTTTATTAAATTATAAAATAATCTTATACATTAATATGATGTCATATACAAATTTTTAACATTGTTTTGTTAATAATATCTTTGTATTATCGTTCTTTCGGGTGTTAACAGATTTGATTTCCTTTATATTATTTGTTATTTGAGTCATATTTGTTATATATGGGATGTATCTTTTTCATATCCATGATGATATGAAGTCTTTAAACATTATTGATAATCATATTATGAATAATAGTCTTAAATGTATACGATGAGGAATGAATCACATCGCGTTCGTGGAGACTGTAATCCGTACGTATAAACGACCGACAATATTGTTCTATTTATATTCAAATTATCTATACGTGGACGGTATATCATATAAAAAGAATAATTATCATGTTATATTTATCATTCACATGAATTACACATCATTATTATACCCACCAAAATAATAATGTATTTTATAACTATTACAGGATGACGTGGAGACGATAATCCATACGTACACATGTATGGTGCCATGTAATTCAAAGGATAGATAGAATAATGAATATGGTTGTAAAATATTTATTATAACATCCCAGTATATATAAGATACTGAATATATTATTTTATAATGGAAATAACAAAAAAAGTATAAGTGGAAGAATAAATGAACTTTGAAGAGAGCGGTGAAATTATTACCTCTTCTTCGGGTTCTTCAATTGGATTTGATCAAAAGGGCTCCATAAGTTGGCTTTTTGACTAATGGAATGCCTCTAGGATGAATTGAGGGATGTTTAAAGGATATTTGGGCATGGGTTGTCTGATCCAAAAGGCTTTGAAGATGTGAATTTGAGAGAAGGGGGAGATCTCTTTTATAAGTTGAGTGAGGGGAACCACAGAAAAAGCTAGAAATATTATTTTATAATAAAATAAATTTCTGTTTATAATGTCTAAAAAATGAAATATATAAAGGATAAGGTAGGGACCGGTCAAAATCCACTCATCCAATAGGTTTTAGTCAGGTTTGGGTCTTATATTAACCATAACTTTTAGATTTAACCCTTAGTCAAATAGTTTGACATTGACCATGTCTCTTTGTATTTTTATATTATATGGTTAATAAACGTACTATATACTTACAAGAGAATCCCAAAAAGATAATTAAGGATAAAATTCCATTATATATGTCCTTTTTCCAAACCATAGATTTTTAGGAATGGAATGTCAATTAATAATATAATATTTGTTTTAAAATCTCTTTTATGTCAATTATGACACTAATTGGTATTTTGTTTTTTCTAAATTCATAACAGCATTATTACGTATATAAAAATTCATCAATCCAAACCTTATATGTTATATTAACCTATAAAATTAGTGTAATTCATAAAATGTTTCATATTAAATTAATTTGAATATTTATAATATCAATTATTTTAATATTTCATTAATCAGGTAATTACTATATCATCATTGTGTCATAAATAGATTAAATTATTTAATGTCTAAAAAATATAAATAAAATACATTAATGTATAATATATTATTATATTTTTAATTAATTTTTATAGTAGAAATTATCACTTATATTAACCCACGTAAAAATTGTTTTAGAAAAAGATAGTTGTTTATGTCATTTTTGCCTTTATTTTAATTTAATTAAAATAAACTTCCATTATCATTCATATGTGGCTCCATGGGGTCCCACAATCAACCCATGTATTTCCATGGTCGACCATGACTCATAAAATAAGGTTAAGACAAATGTTAATGTTATTTTGTTTTATTATAATATTTTTTACCTTAAATTACCCAATTTAACTTTAACAGTCGTAAATAAAAGTCCAATGTTATTATTCTCAAAAAATTATTTTCATCATATTAATCCGCATTTTAAAAATTGAGATTAACTGTGTTTCTCAGAATTGTGAAATGAACTCATAGAATCATTAAAATTAAGTTTTATGCTAACTTGCAAATTCTCCTAGGAGGTGGGTAAAGACGGAAAAAAGTTCATTAAAAATTTTATAAATATAAATTTATTATAATATGACTCAAATTAATTAAGTTGATCATATATAGATATTAGGTATATATTTGTAAGTAAAATAAATTTAAATAAAATAAATACTTATTTAAATAAAAAGTCAGTTTTAACCAATAAATAATTATTTTCACTATTCATCAAAAATTGAATGTTTTCACAAAAGTAACAAAATATTACCGTAAGAAAATTTTGATATTCTAAATTAAAAAATAAAGACTATTTTACAATATTAAAAATGTATAGTTTTAATTTATTAATTTAAAATTAATATCCAATTTCAAAATCAAAAAGCATGTTTTTAAGAAATAATAACAAACAACAGATTGATACTTGTTTTTGTTCAATTTCAAAGTGAAATTATTTCCAATGAATAAAATTGGATTAAATTGTATAATTATAATCTATTTATACTTCGAAACCATTATAATTTATTATTTAAAAATATAAATTATTTTAATTAAAAAATTTGTTTTCAGTTAAACTATTGTATTTTTCACTATTCACACAAATATGAATGTTATAAGAAAGACACAAAACATTTATTGACACTAAATTATTAAGTCCCTATTATAGATAATATGTATATTTTGTCAAATTTAATATATAAAAGTTTCAAATTTTGGATTTTAAAATGGTTCTCCATTAAATGTCGGTAAAATTGATTTTTTTAAAATACTTATTTTACCTGGAAAATGAATTTATACTTACATAATGTCTATGAAACACATAATATTTATTCAAAAATTATAAGGATTATATAATGTCAAAAATTTAGTTAATACTATTCATAACCTCTTTTTAAAGACTAGTTTGGTATGTCGTGGTGTGATTGAACTCGTTGATGTGTGTAGTGCAAGTTGTTGAATTACTTTGAAGAAATAATGTACTTTGAAATCGTGGGGTGTAACATTTCTCACTCCTTCAATAAATTGTATCCTCTAAATTTGAAGTGGTTCTTCGGAGATAAGTGGTTGATAATAGAAAATACCTTTGTGGGAAAACCCACATCGGAAATTGGGTTAATAAAATTTTGTCTTAATAAGTGGAAAAGGGAAATTAAAGGGTCACCACCAAATTATGATCCTAATTAAAAGAATATTGGGGGAAATTAAAGACACATAATTGGACGGAAAACATAAATATTTATAGGCAGTGATTGAGGTCATCAATCACAAGCATGTGTAAAATTGAGGGCCTCAAATCCATTAATCTATGAATATTTAGAATACCATCTGTTTAGAAAACATAATGTTTTAGGATAACAGATTTTTTCTTTAAAGATATCTTCCCTAAAGTTAATGAATTAGTTTACCCATTGAATAAGTGGAATATATATATATATATACATTACATGTAGAGTTTCATCCTTCATCTAATTCCTACCACAAAATCATATTTCACTCCAAAATGTTTTTAAATAATATTATATTTCTCCTATTAGTATAGGGTTCAGAAATAATGAATTTATAATTCACCTATTAGACACATTTAAAAAAATAAACTACATTCTACAATCCAGGTACTTCACGTAGTTCAGTGGTGGGTGATAAATTTCAATCGCGCTATGGTTGTGGGTTCAATTCCCCCAGCTTTGTCAGACGTGACGGGTTGTCACACGGTCTGTGAGTTGTCTTTTTTTATAAAATCCAAATATAACATTAACAATAGTATAAAATTTCAAAGTTAATATATTACTACATTTAGACTTATCCAAAACACTTCGATCCAAACCCACAATCCAAATTTATAAGGAAGTTAAACACAATGAAGATCCTTTTTTGTATATAATAACAGTTGAACACCTTCATCATGTATTATTTTAAAACATGGTAACACCATGAATTATCATAAAACTTTTTTGATTAAATTCATACTCCCTTATCCTTTATATAATAAATTATATATTCCTTATATCAATTTTTTTTTAAAATTGCAACAATCATGAAATAAAAAAACTGTTAATCAGTTCTAAGGAAGTCAAGAATATCCAATATATTTTATCCAAATAAAACATCTCTAATTCCAAAATCACTACCTCATTATCAGGAGCATATTAACTATTACCATTCCTCCGATCATGTATTTTCAAAAACGTGTAACTTACTATTATGTTAGTTTTCATAGAACCATATAATCTCAAATCCTCATTAAAATAGTACTTGAGTAAAATCCTTATTTACCTCCATAATTCATATACCCAGTATGTTGTTGATACAACAATAAAAATAAATAATTAAATAATAAAAACATAAGAACACTAGTCATTCCTCTTCATCCAAGGTAGTACCATAACATGATCATTATCACATAGCATCATTTAAGGTATACTATGATAACTTAGATATTGATTTGCGTAGTGTCTCAATGCCTTACAGAAGAAGCAGAGTACATTTGTAACTTTTTTCTTACCCTTGAAATCACGTACATGGCATCCTTATTCACAACACTAATAACAAACTCTCATTCCTTTCAGGAAAGTTCCAAGGTGTTTCGTCCCATTATTATCACATATGGGGAAATTATTCTTTTCCCTCTTCCCATTATCCATCATTCTCAATTATATCCTTTTCTTCTCTTTCTTCCCTTCAAAGCTATTGGACTGAAGGAATTCATTACTTATCTTATTAACACATGATACTATTTATTAATATGTTGAGAATACATGGGAGAAAATTTTAATTCTAAATTTTGGCTTAATACCGTGAATGATATGATCCTTCTTACTCATTGGATCATATGTATTACTGGAGTTCACATTCCTTCAACTGGGCGCCATTTCTATACAATGGAATACACTGGATTAGTTTATGTATCAAAATACATAAATACATACATGTAAAACACTTATCATAAATCGGACAGTATATGGATATAATCCATAATCATAAAAATGTTTTCTTTCATGATGTATAAACTCATAAAAACTTCATAATTATATTTAAATAAAATGAGATTTACCATAAGAATATCCCATGGAAGTGTCGCAACGAAGAGTGCAGCAAGGCCTGTTTTCATGCACCAGTTCCCGTTCAAGTCTATCTCAAAGTGGTGATTGCAGGTTTTACCCCTAGTTACATATTTTCCAGAGCCGCCTGTACATTTTCGTATCCAGAAAACATTGTATTGCGTGGAAAACTCAAAACAATTCTACAACACCAAAATTCTAGGATGTTCTTCTATATTAATCCTCAATGTCTATCATACGGAAATGTTCTCTAATCAGATTTTATCTAAATATAGTTTCCATGGTTTGTACTAAACTTCTTCTGATACCAAATCTGACTCCCCATACCCTAGAAGCCCAGAGTCGGTGCATTGTTGGATAATAATGGCATGATCAAGAAAGATCAAGTCTTGAAAGAATGATTATTTTAGTAGCCTTGGAAACAATAGATATATTCATAAGTCTTACATTACATCATAATGTGAAAAAATAAAACAAAATAGTCTCCATAGTCGACAATCATATCCCCTAAGACTGTCCCTGGTGTCAGTCAAAAAATATGTCTCCACATCCTGGGAAAAATAAAACATTAAAAGGGGTGAGCTCAGATGCTGAGTAAGGATAACTATATAGAGGAAACATTCATAAATAAACATAAATATTTAAGGCAATGGATAACTAAAACAAAATCCTTTTAAACATTAACTTCATCATAATATGGAACGAATAAAATTAAATAATTCCATTTACTTATTTACATTGATATTCTACAAGTCGAATAATCACATGCAATATCAATAACCACTTCCATAATGATGGAATGCATAATGCCAGACTATCATAACCACATATTCAAGGCCTTGTTGCAAGACTACAAGTATGATTTTTTCGGGGCCTTGTTTCGAGACACTAGTTTGAATCATGAGTCCTACCGATGCATAGAGGAGATATAGCAGGCTGCACTCATCACTTACTAAGTCCAAATCATTCCATATATGAAAAGGTTTAAACATAACGTATAAATTCGTATTAAAACTATCATACAAAATGTCGATACAGTATCAATAAACAATGAATTGCATAAAAATAACTCATACACAGTCAAACATATCACAAATCCTTCAATAAAATATGGATGTTTGGTATCATAGTAAATCAACATCAAATGTGCATAAAATCCGTCAAAGGATGTTGACATAGATAAAATGAAAACTATTTGGGAGACATATCTCTTATTCAAATCATTTAAAAGTCACAAAATTATAAAATAAATCATTTAATTTCAAAATTTTATTTTAATCTTGTAAGGGAAGCTTTGACGAGTTTATAATGGCGGAAAATTGCTTCACCAGTCGTGTAAGTTAAAAAAAATACATTCTCACCTTAATTCTGTCGAAAAGGTTAAAAAGGACCGTGTTTGAAAAATGATGGAATGATTAATTTATAAACATATTATAAAAAGTCAAACAAGTGTATAGATTTTATTATACCATAGTCCATAATATAATAATAATGTTTTTTATACGTTTTTTAGAATCAAGGATGTGAATGATAAAGAGGTCACAGTATGTACTTACGTAAAAACAATCTCTGATAATGAAGAGATTGAACAAATAAAGCCTTACCTTGAACATTTACTTAGTTTAGGGTAGGTTAAAATTTTGTATAATGGTAAAAAAACTATTATTAAATTATACATGAATAATATAAATTAATATGTTATAACATATGATCTTTTAACATTGTTTGGTTAATAATATCTTAGTATTATCGTCATTTCAGGTGTTAACAGATTCGTTTTATATTATATTATTTGTAATGTGAGTCCTATTTTTTTATTAAAGGGATGTTTCATTTTAATATCCAGAATTATATCAAGTCTTTAGAAATTATTTTTAATCATCTCATGAAAATTAGTCTTGAATGGATAGGATGAGAAATGTATCTCATCGTGTTCGTGGAGTTGGTAATTTGTACGTACGAACGAGAGAAAATATCAATATTTTAATATTAAAATAATATATAATTCGATGGTATATCATATATAAAGAATCATTATCATGTTATATTTATTATTCACATGAATTACACTTAATTAGTATACCCATCCCAATAATAATGTATTGAATAACAATTACACCACAACGTGGAGACGGTAATCTGTACGTACGCACGTATTGTGCCATGTCACTCAAAGGATGAATAGAATAATGAATATGGATTTAACATATTTATAATAACATCACAGTATATATAAGATATTGGAGTTATTATTTTATAATGGAAATAACAATGAAAGATGTAGTGGAAGAAGAAAATAACTTGAAATATGGTGGTGAAATTATTACCCCTTCTTCCGGTTATTCCTTTTGATTTGATCAAAAGGGCTCTGTAGGATGGATTTATGACTAAAGGAAGGCCTCTGGGATTATTATAGAGAAGTTGAGAGGATATTTGGGCATGATTTGGACGATCCAAAATGCTTTGAAGGTGTGAATTTTGAGAAGGTGGAGTGCCCTCTTGTAAGGGGGGTGACGGGCACCTAAAAAAATGTTTGAAATATTATTTTATAATAAAATCAATTTCGGTTTATAATTTCTCCAAAATGGATTATTTAATGGCTATGGAGGGTATGGGTCGAAAACCACTCAACTAATAGGTTTTAGATAAGTTTGGTTCACTATATTAACCTTAACTTATAGAGTTAACTCTTAGTTAAATAGTTCGACATTTACCATGTCTCTTTGTATTTTTATATTATATGGTTAATAAACAGACTATATAATTCCAAGAGAACCCCAAGTTGTTTATTAATGATACAACTATCATTATATATTAACTTTGGCCTATCCTTATATTTTTAGGAATAGAATATCAATTAATAATATTATATTTGTATTAAAAATTCTTTGATGTCAATTTTGACACAATTTGGTATTTTGTTTTTTCTAAATTAATAACAGAATTAATTCAACGAAAACAATGCATATATCCATTAATAATATGTAATATTAACCTATAAAATTATTTCAATTTATAAAATGTCACAAAATTACATTAATTCAGATATTTATAATGTCAATTATTTTAATATTTCATTAATTAGGTAATTACCGCATCACCATTGTGTCATAAGTAAATTAAATTATATAATATATAAAAAATTAAATAAAATACCATTATATAAGAAATATTTTTATCTTTATAATTAATATTTATAGATTAACAGATGACTTATATAAACACATGTAAAACCTAATTTACTAAAATATTTTATTTTATCTCATTTTTACCTTTACATTATGTTAATTAAAATAATGTTTCATTATAATTTATAAGTGGCTCCATTGTAACGGTCTGACCCCAGCTACCCAGAGTCGGTGCATTACTTCGTAACATTGGCATGATCACAAAAGATCAAGTCTCGAAAGACCGATTAGTTTAGTAGCCTTGGAAACACTAGATACATTCACAAATGTTACATTACATCACAAAGTGAAAAACTATAATAACATAGTCTCCATAGTCCACACTTCTATCCTCTTCGGACTGTCCCTGCAGGTCATTCATAAAATACTTCTTCACATCCTCGTGTCTGACTTGACTCAACTGTTCTTTAACCTCCTCAAAATCGGGTAACTCTTTTTGATTTGAGCCAAAGGCTTCCTTTAGAAGCGTTATTCCCAAAGTGAGGCTTCTAGGAGTAATAGGGGGAAGTTTTGAGAGTATTTGGGTATAGGTTGGCCGAGCCAAATGGCTTGAAAGTGTGAATAAGGTGGTAGAGGTGGGGGCCTTATATAAGTGGAGAGGAGGGGCTCTTTTGGAAAGATTGAAATGTTACATTATTACAAAATTCTTTTCGGATTCTAAAGGTCCCACACTTATATAATACGTGGATAAGGTGATAAGGGTTCGAAATCTACCCATCCAATAGTCTTTGGACAAGTTTAAGCCTTGGATTTTACATTATCTTTTCATTTTATTCAAATCGTTAAATAATGAGGTCATCGCTGCATCATAATGATGTCATAAATAATTTAATTTATATAATGTCTAAAAATTATAAAAAAAATACTATGATGTAGGAAATCTTTTTAGCTTTCTAATGAATATTTATAATCAAAATTTGGACTTTTGTAACCCCACTTAAAAACTGTTTTCGTAAAACAACTCATGTTTGTGTCAATTTAATTTTAACATGAAATAAATATATATTAATGTCATTTTCCAACTAAAGTGGCTCCATGGGGTCCTCAAGTTGACCCATGGGTTGTCTTGGTCGGCCATGACTCATCCAATAGTAGTAGGACAAGTGTCATGCTCATCTCATATTATTAAAACATTATTTTTACCTTAAACTACACTAATTACCTCTAATCGCGATTAAGAACTTAAAAGTTACTATTCACCAAAAAATTATTTTAATCTCATTGAACCACATTTTACTTCTTAATGACAACCATGTATGTCGGATTATGGAAAATCAAATCACATAAGTGGTAATATTTCATTTAAACGAAAAATTAGTTATTTAACTACCACTTAGTGGTTTAACTATTCATCAAAAATTGAAGTTTTTCAGAACAATACCAAAATTTCACCCTAAGATATAATTGATATTCCGAATTCAAAAATTATTTCTATTTTAAAAAATTCCAAACATATAAGTTGCATTAATTAATTTTATAATTAATTCCCGCTGTCACAACAAATAGCGTGTTTTTAAGAAATAATTTATATCAAAAGATTGGCAATTGTTTATGTCCAATTTCAATGTTAAATTAATTCTAATGACCACCATTGGATAAAATGGTAAAAATATATTCTAATTATAATTTAAAACCACTAAATAGTATAATATTACACTATAAAATATTTTCATTTAAAAAGTTGTTTTTATGTATTTTTTACTATTCATAAAAAATTAGAAGTTCTCAGAAAAATACCAAACATTCAACATAGGCTAATTTCGATATTCCGAATCCAAAAATGAAGTCCATTTTGAAATATAAAATTTCTATAATTTTAAAAAGTGGTTATTACTATTCATAACGACTACTTTGATTAGTCGCGGTGTTTTAGAACTCGAAGTTGCGTACAATGCAAGTTATTGCATTATTGAATGAGAAGCGTATCGTGGAAGCTCGGGGTGTTACATTCTACCCTCCTCGCAATTTGAAATTTTTCTTTGAAAATAAAAGGTTGAAAAGAGAAAATACCTTTGAGGAAAACCCACATCGGAAATAAGGTTAATAAATGTATATCATTAAAAGAAAGCAAGATAAGTACAAAGGTCACCCGATATAGCCCATTCTAGGATTCTATGAAAATATGGATATGGAGGAGAAACAAACCATCAAGGTCTGATGGAGAGTTATAGAAAACAGGATTAGGATAAAGTTTAACCACAAGAAAATTACAAACTTGTGATTGGTTAAACGTTCAGTGAATCCCCAGTTGGAAAAGTTAACCGACAACATTTTTGTTTTAAGTTACCTTTTATAATGTTGAGGAATTTATTTAGGAGATTTACTAAGAACGTAAGGGAATATACATACTAGTTATGTATACTTTCATTCGTTAATAAATTTTTACCACAAACCCAACTTTTACTCCAAATGGTAACGGAACTCAAAAATATTCTATTTATCCTAATTGTATAAGGTTCCAAATGTTAAAACATACCATTTAGATTAGTAAAACTATTTTGTAATAACCAGGGACTTCCTGTAGGCTAGTGGTAGGTAATAAAGGCTTGTCGCACTGTGGTTGTGGGTTCGATTCCTGCAGCTTTTTCCGACGCGATGGGTTATGACCCACCCTGCAGGTTGTCCTTTTCCTAAAACTATAGTATTATAATATTCCAAAAATAATCTTCATAAATTTTTTAACCTTAAACAACATTATCCAAAGATCAACTTAATCTACTCCAACCTTTATAGTTATCCAAAATACCTCTTTCCAGACTTTCTCTAAAAGGTCTCTTAATTCCAAAATCAATTTATCAGATTCCCCAAACAAAGTAATGTTTCTCTTATTGTCACATACTAAAAATATAATTACCTTCATCATATTAAAACCTTACTGAAACAACAAGTACTGCAGTACAATCCTTATATATATATCACATTATTCTAATAACCAGAATATAATCCATGAGTCCAAAAGCATCAATACATTAGTTATTTTGCTTCAACTGTAGTAACAGCATAAGAATTCCCTTGATCCCATGGCCTTTTCTGAGGTAAATTTCCCTGACGCTTAGGACATTCATTTGCATAATGACCCATTTCCCTACAATTGTAGCATTCAACATTGATAGCCTCTTTATTTCCCCTGCAATCACGCGCCTGGTGACCTTTTTCTCCACATTTATAACAAACTCCCATTCCTTTTAGGCAAGTACCAGGGTGATTCTTCCCACAATTATCACATAATATAAAATCCTTCTTTCCCTTTTTCCCTTTATCTGTCTCTTGTTCCACTGTTCTCTTCTTCTCTTGCTTTACTTTGTTGTCATAAGACTTAGAGAATTCCTTTTCTGTCTTGATAGCACACGAGACAATATCTTCGTATGATGAGAAGGATTGTGATACTAAATCTCGACGGAGAAATGGTTTTAACCCATCAAAGAAATGATCAATCTTACTCCTTGGGTTATGTATATAATCGGCAGCATGCCTCGCTAACCTTGTAAAGTTAGCCTCATACTTTGCGACATTCTCATCCTCCTTCTGCCTCAGACTCAGAAATTGCCTTTCCATATCTGCTCGATGGTCACGAGGAAAGTATTTTTCTAAGAAAATCTCTTTGAACTCCCTCCATTCCATATTTGATACATCATCATCTTCCTTTGTGTTTTGAATCAGCGACCACCACTGATCGGCATCTCCAATGAGGCGGTAAACTGCCATGACAACCTTCTCCCTTTCACTGCTCCCCAATGCCTGAAATATTTTCTCTAGGGAATTTATCCATTTCTCGGCTACTATGGGATTTTTACTCCCATTGAACGTTGGTGGTTGTTGCCTCATTAATCGATCTAACATTGATCCTCCACGCTATGGATCAGGGTGCTCCATACGGGTAAGGTTATTATTCATAACCTGAGTAAGTTGTCCCAGTATGGTGATTAGCTGATCGGCACCAGTTGCATCACCAGCCCCACTATAATTATCTTGAGCAGGAGGGAAATCCCTACATGGAGTGCGTGCATTGATACGGTTTCCATTTCTTCCACTAGGCGCCATTTCTAAACAATTGCATAAACTAGATCAGTTTATGAATCAAAATACATAATCCAATACTTATAAAACACTTAACATAAATTGAACTATTTATGGATATAATCCATAATCATAAAAATGTTTTCTTTGAGGAAGTATATACTCATAAACCCTTCATAATGATTTGTAAAGAAAATGAGAGTTATCCTAAGCATATCCCCTGGGAGTGTCGTAACCAAGAGTGCAGCAAGGCCTGTTATCGTGCACCAGTTCCCGTTCGAGTCTAGCTCAAAGCGGTGTTTTCGGGTTTTACCCCTAGGTACATCTGTGCCAGAGCCACCTCTACTTGCTCGTATCCAGACAGGGATGTATTGCTCGGAAAACTCACAAAATCTCTACAATAACAAAATTCTAGGAAGTTCTTCTATACTAATCCTCAAAGTCTATCTTCGGGATAGATGCTCTAATCAGAGTTTATCTAAATCTAGATTCCAAGTTTAGTACTAAACTGCCTCGGATACCAACTGTAACGCCCCGAATCCAGCTACCCAGAGTCGGAGCCTTACTTCGTACCATTGGCATGATCACAAAAGATCAAGTCTCGAAAGACCGATTAGTTTAGTAGCCTTGGAAACACTAGATACATTCATAAATGATACATTACATCACAAAGTGAAAAACTATAATAACATAGTCTCCATAGTCAACACTTCTATCCTTTTCGGACTATCCCTGCAGGTCATTCATAAAATACTTCTTCACATCCTCGTGTCTGACTTGACTCAACCGTTCTTTAACCTCCTCAAAATCGGGTAACTCTTTTTGATTTGAGCCAAAGTCTTCCTTGAGAAGAGTTATGCCCAAAGTGAGGCTTCTAGGAGTAATAGGGGGAAGTTTTGAGATTATTTGAGCAGAGTTTGGCCGAGCCAAATGTCTTGAATGTGTGAATAAGGTGGTAGAGGTGGGGGCCTTTTATAAGTGGAGAGGAGGGGCTCTTTTAAAATTTTTGAAATGTTACATTATTACACAGTTATTTTCGGATTCTAAAGGTCCCACACTTATATAATTCGTGCCTATTGTGATAAGGGTTCGAAATCTACCCATCCAATAGTCTTTGGACAAGTGTAAGCCTTGGATTTTACATTATCTTTTCATTTTATTAAAATCGTTAAATAATGAGGTCGTCGCTGCATCATAATGATGTCATAAATAATTTAATCTATTTAATTTCTAAAAATAATAAAAAAAATACTATGATGTAGGAAATCTTTTTAGCTTTCTAATTAATATTTATAATCAAAATTTGGACTTGTTTAACCCCACTGAAAAACTGTTTTAGTAAAACAACTCATGTTTCTGTCAATTTAATTTTAACATTAAATAAATATATATTAATGTCATTTTCCAACTAAAGTTGCTCCATGGGGTCCCCAAGTTGACCCGTGGGTTGTTTTGGTCGGCCATGACTCATCCAATAGGAGTAGGACAAGTTTCATGCTCATCTCATATTATTAAAACATTGTTTTTACCTTAAACTACACTAATTATCTCTAATCGCGATTAAGAACTTAAAAGTTACTATTCACCAAAAAATTATTTTAATCTCATTGAACCACATTTTACTTATTAATGACAACCATGTATGTCGGATTTTGGAAAATCAAATCACAGAAGTGGTAATATTTCATTTAAACAAAAAATCAGTTATTTAACTACCACTTAGTGGTTTCACTATTCATCAAAAATTGAAGTTTTTCAGAACAATACAAAAATTTCACCCTAAGCTATAATTGATATTCCGAATTCAAAAATGATGTATATTTTACAAAATTCCAAACATATAAGTTTCATTAATTAATTTTATAATTAATTCCCGCTATCACAACAAATAGCGTATTTTTAAGAAATAATTTATATCAAAAGATTGGCAATTGTTTATGTCTAATTTCAATGTTAAATTAATTCTAATGACCACCATTGGATAAAATGGTAAACATATATTCTAATTATACATTAAAACCACTAAATAGTATAATTTTACACTATAAATTATTTTGATTTAAAAAGTTGTTTTTATGTATTTTTTACTATTCATAAAAAATTAGAAGTTCTCAGAAAAATACCAAAAATTCAACATAGGCTTATTTCGATATTCCGAATCCAAAAATGAAGTCCATTTTGAAATATAAAATTTCTATAATTTTAAAATTTGGTTATTACTATTCATAACGACTACTTTGATTAGTCGCGGTGTTTTAGAACTCGAAGTTGCGTACAATGCAAGCTATTTCATTATTGAATGAGAAGCGTATCGTGGAAGCTCGGGGTGTTACATTCTACCATCCTTCAATAAATTGCGTCCTTGCAATTTGAAAATTTTCTTTGAAAATAAAAGGTTGAAAAGAGAAAATACCTTTGAGGAAAACCCACATCGGAAATAAGGTTAATAAATGTATATCATTAAAAGAAAGCAAGATAAGTACAAAGGTCACCCGATATAGCCCATTCTAGGATTCTATGAAAATATGGATATGGAGGAGAAACAAACCATCAAGGTCTGATGGAGAGATATATAAAACAGGATTAGGATAAAGTTTAACCACAAGAAAATCACAAACTTGTGATTGGTTAAACGGTCATTGAATCCCCAGTTGGAAAAGTTAACTGACAACATTTTTGTTTTAAGTTACCTTTTATAATGTTGAGGAATTTATTTAGGAGATTTACTAAGAACGTAAGGGAATATACATACTTGTTATGTATACTTTCATTCGTTAATAAATTTTTACCACAAACCCAACTTTTACTCCAAATGGTAACGGAACTCAAAAATATTCTATTTATCCTAATTGTATAAGGTTCCAAATGTTAACACATACCATTTAGATTAGTAAAACTATTTTGTAATAACCAGGGATTTCCTGTAGGCTAGTGGTAGGTAATAAAGGCCTGTCGCACTGTGGTTGTGGGTTCGATTTCTGCAGCTTTGTCCGACGCGATTGGTTATGCCCCACCCTGCAGGTTGTCCTTTTTCTAAAACTATAGTATTATAATATTCCAAAAATAATCTTCATAAATTTTTTAACCTTAAACAACACTATCCAAAGATCAACTTAATCTACTCCAACCTTTATAGTTATCCAAAATACATCTGTCCAGACTTTCTCTAAAAGGTCTCTTAATTCCAAAATCAATTTATCCGATTCCCCAAACAAAGTAAAGTTTCTCTTATTGTCACATACTAAAAATATAATTACCTTCATCATATTAAAACATTACTGAAAAAACAAGTACTGCAGTACAATCCTTATATATATATATCACATTATTCTAATAACCAGAATATAATCCATGAGTCCAAAAGCATCAATACATTAGTTATTCTGCTTCAACTGTAGTAACAACATAAGAATTCCCTTGATCCCATGGACTTTTCTGAGGTAAATTTCCCTGACGCTTAGGACATTCATTTGCATAATGCCCCATTTCCCTACAATTCTAGCATTCAACATTGATAGCCTCTTTCTTTCCCCTGCAATCACACGCCTAGTGACCTTTTTCTCCACATTTATAACAAACTCACATTCCTTTTAGGCAAGTACCAGGGTGATTCTTCCCACAATTATCACATAATAGAAAATCCCTCTTTCCCTTTTTCCCTTTATCTGTCTCTTGTTCCATCGTTCTCTTCTTATCTTGCTTTACTTTGTTGTCATAAGACTTAGAGGATTCCTTTTCTGTCTTGAGAGCACACGAGACAATATCTTCGTATGATGAGAAGGATTGTGATACTAAAGCTCGACGGAGAAATGGTTTTAACCCATCATAGAAACGATCAATCTTACTCCTTGGGTTACGTATATAATCGGCAGCGTGCCTCGCTATCCTTGTAAAGTTAGCCTCATACTTTGCGACATTCTCATCCTCCTACTTCCTCAGACTCAGAAATTGCCTTTCCATATCTGCTCAATGGTCACGAGGAAAGTATTTTTCTAAGAAAATCTCTTTGAACTCCCTCCATTCCATATTTGATACATCATCATCTTCCTTTGTGTTTTGAATCAGTGACCACCACTGATCGGCATCTCTAGTGAGTCGGTAAACTGCCATGACAACCTTCTCCCTTTCACTGCTCCCCAAAGCCTGAAATATTTTCTCTAGGGAATTTATCCATTTCTCGGCTACTAAGGGATTTGTACTCCCATTGAACGTTGGTGGTTGTTGCCTCATGAATCGATCTAACATTGATCCTCCACGCTGTGGATCAGGGTGCTCCATTAGAGTAAGGTTATTATTCATAACCTGAGTAAGGTGTCCCAGTATAGTGATTAGCTGATCGGAACCAGTTGCATCACCAGCCCCACTATAATTATCTTGAGCAGGAGGGAAATCCCTACACGGAGTGCGTGCATTGATACAGTTTCTATTTCTTCCACTAGGCGCCATTTCTAAACAATTGCATAAACTAGATCAGTTTATGAATCAAAATACATAATCCCATACTTATAAAACTCTTAACATAAATTGAACAATTTATGGATATAATCCATAATCATAAAAATGTTTTCTTTGAGAATGTATATACTCATAAACCCTTCATAATGATTTGTAATGGAAATGAGAGTTATCCTAAGCATATCCCCCGGGAGTGTCGTAACCAAGAGTGCAGCAAGGCCCGTTGTCGTGCACCAGTTCCCATTCGAGTCTAGCTCAAAGCGGTGTTTTCGGGTTTTACCCCTAGGTACATCTGTGCCAGAGCCGCCTCTACTTGCTCGTATCCAGACAGGGATTTATTGCTCGAAAAACTCACAAAATCTCTACAATAACAAAATTCTAGGAAGTTCTTCTATACTAATCCTCAAAGTCTATCTTCGGGCTATGTGCTCTAATCAGAGTATATCTAAATCTAGATTCCATGGTTAGTACAAAACTGCCTCTGATACCAACTGTAACGCCCCGACTCCAGCTACCCAGAGTCGGAACATTACTTCGTAACATTGGCATGATCACAAAAGATCAAGTCTCGAAAGACCAATTAGTTTAGTAGCCTTGGAAACACTAGATACATTCATAAATGTTACATTACATCACATAGTTAAAAACTATAATAACATAGTCTCTATAGTCCACACTTCTATCCTCTTCGGACTATCCCTGCAGGTCATTCATAAAATACTTCTTCACATCCTCGTGTCTGACTTGACTGAACTGTTCTTTAACCTCCTCAAAATCGGGTAACTCTTTTTGATTTGATCCAAAGGCTTCCTTGATAAGAGTTATGCCCAATGTGAGGCTTCTAGGAGTAATAGGGGGAAGTTTTGAGATTATTTGGGCAGAGGTTGGCCGAGCCAAATGTCTTGAAAGTGTGAATAAGGTGGTACAGGTGGGGGCCTTTTATAAGTGGAGAGGAGGGGCTCTTTTGGAAATATTGAAATGTTACATTATTACACAATGCATTTCAGATTCCAAAGGTACCACACTTATATAATTCGTGGCTAAGGTGATAAGGGTTCGAAATCTACCCATCCAATAGTCTTTGGACAAGTGTAAGCCTTGGATTTTACATTATCTTTTCATTTTATTAAAATCGTTAAATAATGAGGTCATCGCTGCATCATAATGATGTCATAAATAATTTAATTTATTTAATGTCTAAAAATTATAAAAAAAGTACTATGATGTATGAAATCTTTTTAGATTTCTAATGAATATTTATAATCAGAATTTGGACTTGTGTAACCCCACTTAAAAACTATTTTAGTAATACAACTCATGTTTGTGTCAATTTAATTTTAACATTAAATAAATAAATATTAATGTCATTTTCCAACTAAAGTGGCTCCATGGGGTCCCCAAGTTTACCCATGGGTTGTCTTGGTCGGCCATGACTCATCCAATAGGAGTAGGACAAGTTTCATGCTCATCTCATATTATTAAAACATTGTTTTTACCTTAAACTACACTAATTATCTCTAATCGCGATTAAGAACTTAAAACTTACTATTCACCAAAAAATTATTTTAATCTCATTGAACCACATTTTACTTCTTAATGACAACCATGTATGTCGGATTTTTGAATATCAAATCACATAAGTGGTAATATTTCATTTAAAACAAAAATCTGTTATTTAACTACCACTTAGTGGTTTCACTATTCATCAAAAATTGAAGTTTTTCAGAACAATACCAAAATTTCACCCTAAGCTATAAATGATATTCCGAATTCAAAAATGATGTCTATTTTAAAAAATTCCAAACATATAAGTTTCATTAATTAATTTTATAATTAATTCCCGCTGTCACAACAAATAGCGTGTTTTTAAGAAATAATTTATATAAAAAGATTGACAATTGTTTATGTCCAATTTCAATGTTAAATTAATTCTAATGACCACCATTGGATAAAATGGTAAAAATATATTCTAATTGTACTTTAAAACCACTAAATAGTATAATTTTTCAATATAAATTATTTTTATTTAAAAAGTTGTTTTTATGTATTTTTCACTATTCATAAAAAATTAGAAGTTCTCAAAAAAATACCAAAAATTCAACATAGGCTAATTTCGATATTCCGAATCCAAAAATGAAGTCCATTTTGAAATATAACATTTCTATAATTTTAAAAAGTGGTTATTACTATTCATAACTGCTACTTTGATTAGTCGCGGTGTTTTAGAACTCGAAGTTGCGTATAATGCAAGCTATTGCATTATTGAATGAGAAGCGTATCGTGGAAGCTCGGGGTGTTACATCCATGGGGTCCCAAAATCAACCCAAGGATTCCCATGGTCTTCCATGACTCATAAAATAAGGTTATGACAAGTGTTATGTTAATTTGGTATTACTATAATATTCTTATTACCATGAATAATGCTATTTAACTTTAACCACAATAAATAAACGTCAAAATTTACTATTAACCACAAATTATTTTCATATTTTTGAACCGAATTTTACTTACTGAGGTGAATGGTGTCTCCTGTATTTTTTAAATTCAACTCATAGGAATGGTAAAATAATGTTTTATGAAAATTTGCAAATTCTCCTTGGAGGTGGGTAAAGACTGTAAAAAGTTCAAAAAAAATTATATATCTAAACATATTAAAAAATGACTTCAATGAAATATATTTAAATTATATCAGTATTATTTATCTATTTTGACATAAAATAAATTTAAATAAAATAAATAATTATTTAAATAAAAAGTCGGTTTTAACCAATGACTAAGTGTTTTTCACTATTCATAAAAAATTGATAGTTTTCATAAAAAATCCAAAATATTTCCCTAAGATGATTTTGATATTATTAATTATAAAATTATATATTTTTATCAAAGTAAAAACATAGAATTTTTATTTATTAATTTATAATTAATTCCTATTTTCAAAACCAAAAAACATGTTTTTAAGAAATAATAACTTACAAAAGATTTATACTTGTTTATGTTCAATTTCAAATTGAAATTATTTCTATAGAATAAAATTGGATCAAATTGTAAAAATATAATTTATTCATACTTCCAAACCATTAAAATTTATAATTTAACACTATAAAATATTTTAATTTAAAAAGTTTTTTTCAGTTAAAATGTTGTAATTTTCACTATTCACCCAAATATGAATGTATTCAGAAAAACATCAAAAAATTTTGGATACTAAATTCATATGTCCCAATTCTAAAGAAAATTTTTAATTTTTCAAATTGAATATAAATAAGTTTCAAATATTGGATTTAAAAGGGTTCTCCATTAAAAGGATGTAAAATTGATTTTTTTAAAGTACTTGTTTTATCTGAAAAAATGAATTTGTTCCTACATTATGTTTAAGAAACACATAATATGGATTATAATATTATAAGTATTATATAACGTCCAAAATTTAGTTAATAATATTCATAACCTCTTTTGAACGGATAGTTTGGTAAGTCGTGGTGTGCTTAAACTTGGTGTTGCGTGTAGTGAAAGTTATTAAATTACATTGAACAAATAACATACATGGAAATCATGGGGTGTTACATGGCCAAAATTATATTGATGGGATGAAGACTCAAACATCCTAAAGGCCATATGGCCCAATGTACTTTGTTTCTCGAAGGCCCTGAGACACGTAGGCCTAAACTGATGGCCTAAATGACCAAATTGGTTGAATAGTGTTGATTAGTACAGTACCAAAAAAAATATGATACCATAATACTATTGTATTTATATACTACCCCTAAAATTCACCCACACCCATATTTTAAAATCAGCCTCTTGGATTCCTAGCATAAGCCTAAACCACTTTGGTATTTGATCATTGGATCAACGAAGAGGTAATTTATTTACCAATTCAATTCAATTTTTTTTCTTCTATTTCTACATCATATTTTATTTCCATAAAAAATTAATACCTATACTATAATATATTTTTATAAATGTTATTATGACTATGGTACAACCATATTCCCCCTTTTCCCTATCCTACAAATAACAATATAACCATGTGTGTGTACGTACGACATTACATCTTCATGTCGTGGTGTAACTTGTTTTTCATCACTAATATATTTTGATTGGTGTAATGATAAATATAATTGATATAATTAATAAATATCACATTATAATTATAATTTATAATTAATATACCATCCAATTATATACTATTTTACAATTCAGTCAATAATATGGTCGCTCATGTGTATGTATGGCCTACTGTCTTCGTGACGCGATGAGATTCATTATCAACGTTAACCGTTACAAAATTATTATAAAATTATATGTAATGATTAAGTATGAAATATATAAAATATTAAAGCTAATTGATTAATATTTATGTGTTTTTTTGTGTCGTTTACATTTTTCCACTACATACGATAAAAAAACGGAAACGACGTTTATGCGTGGGTACGACCTACTATCACTATGAACAGTGTATTCTTTTTGATATATATAAATTTTATATATATTCTTATTATGAATATATATGATATATAATTATTTTTTTCTTTATGTATATAATTTCATCCTGATCTAAATAACACGACAACTAATTATAACTCAGATAAAGTACAATAAACAAAGTGACTATTACTCGAAATGTTCCTTTATCATAGAATATATAAATGAAAAATTACTCTAAACCCATAAATAAATCATATATGATATCATAAATATTATTATTATTCTTTCGCAAATTAATAATATTTTTAAAACTACTATAAATTATTTTCAATCATGTATGGAAGGAATTGGACACAAGGTAAGGGTTAATTTAACAATCTCATTATTATATGAGATTGTTTATACATAAGTATATGTTGAGAGAAATTTATCATCCATGTCAATGTTTCTAAAAAATAAATTTCACAAAACTATTAATATTCCATGAAAAATATTTCCTGTCATTTTTAACCATGTTTTAATTTTTATAAAACATTTTGAAATGAATCATTTCGTCAATTTCTAAATGAGGTATGTTGTGATCTTTTCTAAAAAATAAGGAAGGAATAATTTTTAACTTATATGGAATGATAGAATATTCCATTAATATCATCGAAGATTATTTTCACTAAAAAAATTATTTTAAAATTGAACACCCATTTTAGAGATAATTACAATAGAAAAGAGGTATTCTAAAAAACATATTTTTAATGATTATTATTAGAATTTCATTATCTAGGTTAATATTCTTTGTTGTATTTAATTTTTAATAGAGGGTGATTAATTATTATAAAATATACCATATTATATTTATGTTTTCGTGGTATGTTTGACTATGGATGGGCTATTTCAATACCATTGGTGGTTTATGGTTAATGTATTAAAATTTCATATGTTTGTTTCTAAAAAAATATTTATATTAATTTTGTTTCACCATTTTCTTATGAGGAATCCATCAGACATTATAAGTGAGGGGTTGGGGATCACATAATAAAACCCCTATGGGTTGGGTAATGGTTAAAAAAAGCCCCTCTATGCATCATTAGGCCTCATGAGAGATATCAGAAATGGACTTGGCAAAGGCCTTGCTTGTTTATTTTTAGTTATGGATTTGGCTGATGCCTACACCATTTATTTTCATATGTCATGGTCTAGGCCTAGATTGTATGTTATAGATCTCTATAAATATGTATTTCCTCATTATGAGAAATGTTATTGATATTACAATTGATTATTCAAATATTTTAATATCCATGTTAATTTTTAAATGGATTTTTTGATTTATTATTTCCATTTTATGCTTCATATTTGTTTTAGAGTCTTTTATTTCAGTTTTATACCTTTCCTATTTTTTCATATTTATGAAAGATTATTTTGTATTATTTGCCCTTTTTGAGAATGTGATATCATCCCCTTTATTATCTTTTAATTTCTCAGGATACTATGATGTGTATTATGATTTATAAGAAGGGTTACTATAGGAGTATAATGGTGTTCTCAATATATTTTCTATATATATTTTATGTTTTGAATTGTAATGTATTGTTCATGTTTGTAGTAAATTTTCCAAAAACGCTAAACTGATCAACCCTTTAGTATTTTATTCTATGTAATCATGTGAATGTTTTAAAAATGAATTGGATCCATCCTTCTAGGGTCATGCTTTACATTTTTATAAGAAAAAAAGAACTACCTAGACAATTGGTATGATATAAATTATGTTAGTATACATTGAAATACATCCATGTATAGATAATACAAGTGGATTTGGCTTGGGAACAGATATACCAAGGAATAATAACTATTACACGGTGTTATGGGCTTGACTCAAGTTAAATTAATATATGAAAATAGGTTTTACTATGCACCTAGATTGAAAATACAATAGGATATGTTTAGGATAATTCAAATTTTATTTTCAAAACATTATGAAGGATTAAAAATGAAATATGTCCCAAAAAAATCCATTTTTTTACTATGAGATTATATTTTTGTATTTTTTCAATTTATGTCAACTGTTTTACTAGATTGAAATTATAGATTATGATTATTAATCTATTATATTGTTTTTATTAGAAATGGAACCTAATGGAAGTAATGGAAATTGTATCGACACATGTAATCTATGGAAGTATTTCCTTCATATGTAAGACAATAATGATGGAATTGGGGCTAAAACTAGTGATGAGAATCTTATAAATATACTGGTACAGCTGACTCAGGTTATAAAAAATAACCATAAATATAACGAGTATCCAAGTCCACAACGTTGAGGATCAATGTTATAAAATTTTATGAGACAATAACCTCAAACATTCTAAGAAACTATAAATCCATTTTTAAATGAGAAATGGAAAAGTTCTTTAGAAAATATATTTCTCGCTTTGGAGTGTAACAAAATGGAAACTTTTGTCTGGTAATTTTATCGTCTCTTAGGATATATGGATAAATAGTGATAATTTATTCTAAAAAAGGTAGATAAAGTAGAATAAAATACGGAATCTATGTAATTTAATTAACTTTTTTTAGAAAAAACTTTCCTCGTGAATAGTGAGATGATATGAAAAACAAATTTGAGTCTGAGGATAAATGAAGATGTCAATGTTGCTAAATATATATCCAAATTCAAAATATTATCAAGGAATACTAAGGAATATATGTATCCTAAGGATCAAAATTGATTGATTCTTTGATGGGTTAAGACCATTCCTCGGAAGGTCACTGGTCTCCCTAATTTTCTCATCATATTAAGATATAGTGTCACGTATTTTCCAGAGAGATAAATAATTTCCTATGTCTGATGTCTTAATGTGAAAACAAGTGAAAAATAGAATATTGGATCAAGGGAAACATAATGGGAAGAAGGTAAAGAAGTATTTTCCAACAGGTGAATATTATGGAAGGAAACACCTTAGTGCCTGCATAAAAGGAAAAGAAGTTGTCTTCAAGTGTGGTGAGAAAGGTCATCATGATCATGATTATAAGGGAATGAAAGATTATTAAAATGTGAAATTATATAACTATAAATAGATGTGAAACTATTAAAATTATTATACAATGAATCAAGGAAATATTTATCAAAAGAAGAAAAAGTATCATGGTCAGGATTATATTGATACTACAGTCATTGTGGGATAATAAATGAGTTTGTTTTATTGGATTCATGAATTATGTTATTAAATTATATTTATAAGATCATGAGATATATAAGGATCATAATATGATACATTTTATTAATTTATTTCAATAAATGAAAATTTTCATTATGATTTTTACGGTGTTCTAAGATTTGGCTTGTGTCAGAAAGCGATTCATTATGTCGATTGGGGAATCAGATGTTATGATTGATTTTGGAAGCATAGAGACTATTTTAGATAAATAAGTTGGATAGAATTATTATTGAATTTTTTTAGGATGTAATAGAATAAAATGAACATTGGATATTATTTTTGAGATTAAAGTATGATTAATAAGATACTTCTATGAACCATTTTTAGATTCAGTAAACATTTATAGTTACTTTTAAATACATTACGGACTTATTATTTATCAATATTTCTTATTGTGTGAATAAATAATTTTGAACATTCATTTCAATGTTTAAGGGATGAAGTGAGTATACAACCAAATGATGAGAGTACCCTTATGACATGGAATGAAATAATTTAATTGATTATCAAAATAGTAAAATAATATTTGAACTCTAAGGAAATGAAATTGAAACAAAAATAAATTCCTAGTAATTTTTTCCATGAATCAAATAGTCCCTTAAAGTGTCATATATTTATGGCTTTCAGGCTATCAATTTTCAATTGATTGTTCACTTTATATTTATTGATGACCACAATCACAGCCTATAAATATTTACATTTTCCCTCCATTTATGTATCTATACATTCCAATAATGTTATCCTCTTAGATTTAGTAAGTTGGTTGTTTCCTTCACATATCCCTTTACCCCTTATTAAGAGTATATTTTATTATCCCGATTTATAATGTTGGTTTTCCACAAAATTATTTTATAGTATAAATCATTCATTTTCAATGTGAAATTTAAAACAGTGAGGATGCAATTTATTGAAAAATAGGATAATGTAAAACCAGAATATTTTACGGTATTTTATCTTTTCAATGAAATTCAATAGCTTATGTTGCAAGAAACATCGTGTCCTAGCACACATTGATCTATCAATCTGGTCGTTTATAAAAACAATTATAAATATTGTTGACAACATTATGAAATTTATAAATTATAGTTTTGAAAATAGACATCATTTTTTAATTCATTATTTTAAATTTTTCTTACGGTGAATTTTTTATATTTTCAGAAAATTTTCAATTTTTCGTAAATAGTTAAAAAAATAATAAATTGTTTAAAAATTTTAATATATAATTTAAATATTTTTTTTACTATAAATTGGTTTTAAAATAATTATCGATAAATCATATACATATTAATCCAATTTAGTTCATTGGAAACATTTTTATAATAGAATTATATATAGAAATTTATTTAACTTTTGAACGTCTCTTTTACCCACATTCTCGCAACTTCTGGGGGATTGATGTTAAACTAAATTTTCTTATTTATATGAATTTAATTTTGAAATGAACACAAACATTATTATAATTAATAGGTAATTTTTGGTCTAATATTACTAGCATACTTTTTTTGAAAATTAACTTTATTATTTTTTACCACATTTATGGGTAAATCGAAATATTATTGGTAAAAATAATAGAATAATAATTATTAAATTTCTCTAAGACATGACCTAATAAAATTTGATGAACATTTTTCGTCCATAGTAATCCATGGGTAGATTTTTTGACCAGTTGGATCCACATAGATGTCATTAAAATATTTATAAAATTATATTTAATGAATATAAAATTTTGTTATACTTTTCTTTTTAAGAAAAATAATATTTTTAATATGAGATTATATAATTAATGGGGTCAACAATAAATATTAATTATAAATTTAAAATTATTATATATATCAGGGTAATGTATTTCTAACATTAGAAAAAATATTATTAAATTAAATGTTGACACTCTGATGATGTAGTAATTGATTTATTAATGGAAAAATAAAATAAATGATATTAATAATATTAAAATAAATATCCATTGAATTATTTTATTAGAGATGAAATTTTATTGGATGAATATGAAATTATAGGGATTCTATATTTTATTTTTTTTCTACGTAATCTAGTGGTTATGATTTTTAAAAAATTATAGTAATAAACAGTGTCTAAATTGACATAAATGAGATTTTAAAATAAATAATATTTTTTTAAATGGTAAAAAATTCATAAAAATACAAATTTCTACCAAATAATTAGAATAATGTTAAATAGGTCATTAAATATTAAATTTTGGTTTTTTTTGTAATTTCATTGTAAATATATTGACCCTATATTGTAAAAAAGACAAGTTTTCATGATAAGAGTCAAATTGGTTAACTAAAGGTTCAGTCCATGTGATAAATTAACTTATGTAACCCAAATATGTCTAAAATTAATTGGATGAGTGGATTGAGACCCATACTCATATAATATTTTAAATAACTCACTTTTTTTCAATTTCAATTTGAAAATAAATTTGTATTAAATAAATAGTTTTGGAGTTTCCTAAAGTTCCCATCCCCTCTATTATAAATGGGAACATATCCGCATCTTTTACTCACACCTAAAAATCACATTGGATTGGAAACCCCATAAAAATTTATCCATAAAAAATTCCTCACTTCATCCTAGAGGCCATACTTTTGGTCGAATTTCATCCTATGTTCTTTTGTACAAATCAAAAGAAGATACTTGATGAAGAGGTGATTGTTATACCAATTCAAAAAAAATTATTTTCTTCTACTACTTCCACATCTTTTTGTTTCCATAATAAAGTCAATAATACAGTATCATAATTATAATGAAATTCTATTATGAATATGGTACTACAGTATTCCTCCTTTTATCCATTATACTAATAACAATATCACCATACATATATATGTATTGATTACCATCTTCATGTTGTGGTTAATTTTTTTTTCATAAATAATATATTTTTATTTGTATAATGATGAATATAATTTATGTAAAAGAAGAATATTACATGATAATTGTTAGTTAAAATTAATATCCCATCAAATTTTATACCATTTAACCATTAATGGAATGATATTTTCTCACGTGTGTACGTACGACCTAGCGTCTCCCAGAAGCGATGATAATTATTCTCCATTTAAACAATTCATAAATATGTCTATTACATTCTACTATACAATATGATAGGAATACAAAAACAATTTTCATGCGTACATACAGCCTACCATGTCTACAAAGAGTTTATTCCATTACAATTATCTATGTATTTTATATATTTATATGATGAATATATATGTTATATAAATCATGTTATGCATTTTGGAATTAATTAAATCATGATCTAATTAAAAAGATCAATAATTAAAACCCAAAACACATACATTAAACAAAGCAATTATTACACAAAACATTGATTCAACATATATTTGTTAAATAAATAGAAAATATAAAGTCATAAAAAATAATATATGATATCATAAATATTTTTTTGATTTTTTTATAACTTATTAATATGTTTGAAACCACTATACATGTGTTTTGGAAACATATAGAATGAATCAGAACTATGGTAAGGGTTTTGTTTTCAATCTTATTATTTTCTGAGATTTTTTTATACATAATTATCGACTTTGACACATTTATAATCCATGTCCATGTTTGGTACAAATGTATTTAATAAAATAATTACTATTACTCAATAATTTTTTAACATCATTTTTACCCATGGTTTAAAATTTTCAAAATGCATTGAATAGAATCTTTTTTTAGTATTCCACACGAGGTATATTAATAAATTTTACAAAAATAAGGAAGTAACTATGTGACAAAATCTTCATTTACAAGCTTATAAGATTCCTTTCACTAAAAATGATTTATTTTATAATTACAAACCCCTTTTTGAAAAAATTACAATATAAAAATAGATATTTCTCTCAAGATGTTTTTGATGATTTTTATTAGATTATTTTCATTTATGTCAACATCCATTGTTGAATGATAATTTTAATTAAGGGTGATAACTTATGATACAATATAAAATATTTTATTGATGGATTTATGGTATGATTGACTAGGGTTGTACTATTGTGATACCATTCATGTTTTATGGTTAATGTATTATCAATTTAGATGATAGTTTTAATAGAAATGATTATATTGTATATGTTTCATTGTTTTCATATGAGGAATCCACTTAAATTAGAATGTGATGGGTTGGGTACTACTTAAATAATTCTATATGTGTCATGGACCTGTTAATTAAAGCCCCTCGATGAATCAGTAGGTCTAGTGAGAGAACATAGATATGGACTTTCCAAAGTCCTTGCCGTTTATTTTTTGGTTTGGATTTGGATTATGCCTTAAAAATTTATTATCCGATAAAACTATAATAGTATGTTTTTGATGTCATGTATTTTGAATTCCATCTTTATGAGATTAGTTATTGATTTTAAAAGTTATTAATAGACATGTAAAATAACTATGGGAATGATTATATGGAATTAAATGAAATAATCATTCCATATTATTAAAAAGGCTTTTGTTTCAGTTTTATACATTTTCTTCACTGATAATTCATATTTATGAATGATTCTGAGGTGTTACATATCCTTACGAAGCCTATGTTCTCACACATCTCTTATGTTTTACATTCCAGGATTCCGAGATGTTTATTATTAATGATATTCATGGGTGAGATAATATAATAATTGAATTATAAATGAATTATCTAAGTTGTATTGTATGTTTTGAATTGTAATTTAATGTTCATGTACGTATTCTATTTTAAAAGGCTGCTAAACTGATTAGTAATTTCAGATTTTATTCCATATAATCATGCCACTGTATTAAAATAATTCACCGAATCTGGGCTTACGGTGTCAGGGTGTTACATTTTAAACATAGAAACATGAGGCTCGACACTGACTCTCTATCCATAGTTATAAATATATCATTGAATATCTTGTATATCTCTTGTCTCACTGTCTCTTAATAGATATTCTGAAGGTGTGACATGATTTGTTAAATATGATATTTGCATCCATGAATTCATATTTCATTAATATATCTTTGTTAAGGGATGTTATCATGAAAAATTGGAAATATTTGGTATCATACAAATATTTCTCAAATGGATACAACTCTTCCTCATAACCCTCTCTTAAATTTACATTTTTTATAGGTATTTTTATCAGATACTATTTCTTTATGTGGAATAAGATAGTAAAAAATAACCCATTACATTATTGAATATTAATTATTGTGAGAATGTTATCCTTCTCATGTATGGATCATAGTAAAAAAATTAATTCATACTTATTTATATTTATAAAAATAAGAAGACAAAAATTTTATTACATTAACTGATAAAATTTGATAATAAATAAATATTATATTTATTAATTTCCCACTATATTAATGAATCCCATCATCCCATTCCATTGGCTTCAAAATAACATTTTTATTCGTCATTATAGTTTCCTAGATCCACATTCCCCATCTTCTAAACTAGACTAGGGTCGATCAAATAATTTTATGGTTTTTAACAGGGCATCATACGTTCCAAATGTATTAACTCGGAATTCCATGATTTTTTGGGTGAGCTCCCCAAACCTGAAATATTTAAATAGAATTTCTATAACATATTCCACATAGTTACCCATGTCATGATTTGGGAGTCATCCATTGGCGTGGACTATGTTAATTCAACCTAAACCATCAAGTTATAATTCCTCAATAATAAAATTCTCCCCAGCTTTTTCAGATCAATCACTTCAAACTGTGGATTAAATTTAACTTAATTAGCCGAACAATATAACAAATTAATATATATATATATATATAATTGAATAATTATATATTTTGTCATAAATTTTCCATTATATTGTTTATTATATTCTTATTAATATTATGTGGATATACTTAAGTGACTAACCATGTCTTATATAATATATACATTTAAGTCAATTTATATTATTTTTATCTTGTAAGCTTATTAATTAATTAATTCGTGTGATTTTGATAAAACATACATAAAGACAACCATGAAACTATACAGAAAAATAGTAATAATTTGGTATGATATTGGACTTTAACTAATGCTTAGTATTTATGGAGGAAGATAAACTAGTTGAAAAACTAGATAAAAACAACTCCAACCATTTTATGTGTTAAGATACAACATTCCTCCTACGTATATTATTTTGAATGGATGTTCCTTTGATCCAAACATAAAGTGACTACCCTTTCTTTCTAATTGAATCAATTATATAATATTTCACTTACACACATGTGAGTGGAACCAATGAATTGGTTAAGGATGTTACATAAAAGAAAACTATGGGAGATGTGTCCCTTACATAAGGAGAGGACAGATGACACACAAACAATCAATTTAATTTAATAATAAATTAAATGAAACCAACATTACACAATGTTTTGATTATGATCATGATCATCAACATACATTCAATAAATTATAAATTTCATAAAAATTTATTTTATTTCTAATTGTTCTTATTTATGATATTTTATGCTCGAATCAATTAATTATAATATTTAATTAATAAATTCATTAATTTTAATTCTCCTCAAAACATTTTCTAAATTCTCATTCATCATAATTTTAAACATATTAAATAAATTTAGTTAAAATTATCTTTGTACAAAATATGTTCCTTGGAGGAAACACGGCATGTACTCATTCAAACTATCAATAATATATTTGTATACATCTTACTCTTATAGAATATGACATACACAACATATCATGCAATTTCATGGGGAATAAATTGTCAAACAAATTATAGATGGTTCACATGTTTTTCACATATCCTTTTATGTTTCAATACATGTAGATTAATGAATTTATTATGACTTATACACAATATGTTATTCTGAAAATTATGAAAAAATTAATTAAATATTTAATATATATATACCTAACAGTTCACATGAAATATACATTGTGAAATAAATAACACAAAGAACTCATGTGGATATAGTTTAAGACGTATAAAAAATTTACTTTATTTCTATGTAATTTAGTAAAATACATGGCATTTAATAATCTACAACATGACTTGTATATTTATCATTGTAAATTCATGACATATTCATCTAGAATTGGCATGTGAACTTGGAATGAAAATTAATGGAGTAAAATGATTGTACAAGGAATACATGTCATGTGGCCTCTGAGTTATATAGTCACAAATCATATTGGTTGTGAAAGAAGATACATGGATTTTCATTAACCAAAGGAGTTCACATCATGTATGGATGTTACACATCGTGTAGTCTAGATGAATGGGCACTTGGCTAACCTGGTCAACACATACTGTATTTAAATTTACAACACATGCAATAAAAACACACAAATTGAATTAAATCTATGTTAATTCCCCATTACATTAAACATGGGTACATGGTGTATACTAACAGGTTATATAATGTTTACTATTATGTTATAAATCCATAATATTTATATTTTTTGGAAGACTTATTAATTTTTTTTCTATTCGTAGAAATAATTTATTATTTTTAATATTTTAATTAATGAAAAGAATAAAGAGAAGACCCCCATTTCATATTGATGACTGATAAAGTTTAAGATGAAAACTAATTATTTATGCATAAATCAATGAATTATATTTAAGTAATTATAAATAATTATATGAACCCTCTAATACCGCTTTATGGTTTTGGGTACATTGAATGTTCCAAATTGGTCATTCTTAATATGGATCTTTTTAATAGATGATTAATCAATTATGTACATGAACAGTAAATATTTTATCCAACGTAATAGAAAAAAAGATGAGTTTATGAGTGATCCTCAAAACCAAATAATAAGAACATAAAATATTATTCACAATAAATTTAACAAATTAAATAATTAACATGGAAATAATTATTTCTACAATGATGAATATGACAATGTATGTACTTCATACCATCATTGCGTTGAAGGAATCAAGAATAAATTCCCTCTATAATTGATCCACACATGGTCCATGAACCATTGAATGTCATACTATGAATCTTTGGGTGATCGTGTGGTATATCCACACTATTATGGAATTCGTCTTTGACCACCTTGAAAATTTCATTAAGGAAGGGTTATCATTAATCTCTATAGACTTGAGAGTAATTGTGGAGGTGGATCTTTATCAGTTCTATAGATCATTCTTCGAGAGGGATCCCTCTAGGTCTTCAAGAGGATTCTATATATATGATTTTTTGTGCAAATAACTGAAATGAAAAACATAGAAAATAATATAATTGAGTTTATTTATTTGTTAGAGTAAAAAAATTTAAATTTGGCATCTTCCCATATAATTTCATTAATTTATACAGAACCATATATCTATAATGAAAATAATTTTTTTATTTTTATTTCTTAACCTAAAAAAAGGTAATGACATAATTAAATTATTTTATTCAAATATTATTCAATATATTTCAGTTCTCAATGAATTCAGTATGTCATATCTCAACAATATTTATCAGGCCTTAAATAATGACTATTTGTTTAATAAATAAATATCATTTCACTACTCACAAAAAAATAAAAAAATTAAATTAATTAAATTTAAAATAAATATTTATAAAATATTATTCGAATTAAATATTTTCTTGAATAACCAGTTGAATAAATATTTATGATCAAGAAAACATTAAAAAAATTTAAACCACATGCCAAAATAATATATGTTCAAGTTGTTCAATAATAATTAATATTATTGTTTAACATAGGCTCTAGATAGACATTTTATGTGACCCTCTAGGCCACTTTCTCAGTGGCATTAGGAAAAATAGACCAAATTATAACGATAAATTTCATAACATTCCATGGAACCCCTAGATAAATATGTTACTGTCATAATTAAATAATACCTCATAGAGACACTTACTGTGAAATATAATCCATTTATTGTGATTTCTATTAATAAATTAGGTTTTATGTTAGTTCCATCAACTAATATCAATGATGTCTCTTTCATTGAAATAATGGAAGGTGGACTTGCCTACATAACAACAGGTCCATGGAATTATTTGGTCCATATCATTTACATCAAAATAACCTAAGATATCAATTTTTTTATGTAACATAAGGGAAAACAACTTTTTAATTATTCATTCATGATGTATTACTTATGACACTCGAAACAAATCCTAAATTTATATGAACATATTATTTCATGGGGTTCATCATTAAATCAAAGTATGAAACTCATAATATCAATTAATAATAATGTTAGACTATAATGATCAACACAAACTTCCAAATATAGGTACATCCAACAACACACACAAACACACAAAGAGATATGTGTGTGTGTGTGTGTATTTTAATCTAGTGGGACTTGTTCTCATAATATCATATACTGAATATTACCAAGGGCATACGCCATGAAAAGGTTCCAAAAAGACCAATGAGTCTTCACCCCTGATAGAATGTATCAATTGTGTCCTAAAAATGACTTTATCTAGTGATAGAACATTTATTTACGAATATAATCATATCACATCTGGTTTCACATTATAGTAGGGAATTTCTATGACCTTTTAGTTTGATAGCTACTCTTAGGACATTATCCCATATTATTTTTTGTAAAATAAAAATCTTCATGTGTTATGAATTTTTTTAATATTCAAAATCTATATATATAGGTAATCAAAAAGTATATATAAGTCAATTCTATGGAAGAAACCAAAAACTAAATTACTGTGATATTTAGAATTACTCAAAATAATGATAATCCGATAAATAAAATCAAAATATGTATAGAAGGATTTCCCCAACAATAAAAATTAGTAAAAAATCATGCAGCAGTAATCAAACAGATGTTCATTTTAATAACAGTACATAAAATATCGAATAATAATTTTATAAAATGAACATATGATAAATTATTTTTTTAATTAATTGAAATAATAGTCATATTTTCAGTTATACTATTAATTATTTTATTAATAAATATTTTGTTAATTTTATATTAGTTATAATTATTAATTATTATTTATTGATTAAACATTAAACTTATAATTATATTATTAATTATTAATTTCATCATTAGTTAAAATTTATATAAATTATATTTTTAGTTATTGTATATATAAATGATATTATATTTATTATTTTTTTTATTAGTTAAATATTTATTAATAATTATATCATGAATATAAATTACTATTTTGCATTGAAAACTCACATATTGATTCATACTAGTCACATTGTGTATCAAATTGATTTTCGATTAATTCTTATTATAGTGTCTCGGGTTTTAGAAACATGGATGTTAAATATTTTTAGATGAATATCAATTATCTTACACAGAAACATGCCTAAGGACAAAATAGTTTAATGCCTCGGGAAAGTAGGAACATGATCTTCTGTCTTTGTAAAGAATATTCCATGTTTCATAATGATATCACCGCATTTAGTAATCCTAGTTAAAGCCATTATTTATAACCTGGAGAATGGAATCATAATAAAGGGGGATCTCAGATACATTGTAAAGGTAAATGAATTAGATACATAATTATAACGTGAGTATAAGGTTTTTATAAAATGAGCAGAAAATTTGAAGATCATACCCATCATATCAAAGATCATAATCTTATGTCAGGACATAAGGATTATCAATTCATAATATTGGGAAATTATAGAAATAAAAGAGTATATTCCATGAGATAATAACACATATAAAAGACATGGAATTTTTTTCATAAACATTATAACAGAATTTATTTTATAAATATTATCTACCAAGGAATTCATAAAATGTTATTCTAGGGTTTACCACACATGCACCATCTTTGAGATTGGGATAATAACCAGCCTACCCTATTGTTTAGTGTGTGGGTTAACAACCCATAGGACCAGTTGTTTTATGTAATTGGTTAATAGCATGTGTACCCTCTTTGTTTCAGGCATGAACTAACAACCTATGTGCACTCTTGTTTTGAGTCATGGGCAAACAACCTGTATACCCTTTTTTTCATGCTTCTGCTAACAGATCCTGTACCCTCTTATTTTTGGTCATGGGATAATAAACTATGAACCGTCTAGTTTTTTTGGCTTAGTAAAACAATCCATGTAACCAATAATCTCATATATTATTTATAATTACACAATTAATTTGAGGGAGATACATGTCCCACCCATCAGAAAAATAAATCATACATATGTGTACCATAAGATCAATGAAATCTATAATACCGTAATATATTAACATAAATGGGTGTCATAAGAATTTCCTCACATCATAAACAATGGAAAAGTGATATGATTCATAATCATTTCACCATATAGTTACTCATGAATAAATGTTTGTTTCAACGAATATAACCCATGGATGAGTAAGGGGTTTCATAAACATCCTTCCTCCAAAACACGACCCATTCCGATAAAACAAACAGGTTTGTGACCCTTGGATTATGTCCCCATTATGGAATGATTACCACCAAAGGATGTCATCTTAGATTTAAAAGAATATTGAAATAATTTTAAAATAAATTTTGATGAAAATATCTTTTCAACAATGAAAATTAAAATATAAAACAAAAATAATTAAGAAATAAAATTTAAAAATAACTTTAAAATGAATAAACGAAACATGAAAACAGTACGAAAATATTTTTTTATTTAAAATTTCATTATAAACATATATATTAATATTCAAAAAATGGAGTTGTCATAATAGTGGAGAATTTTATACATGATGTATACGTAGGAACCACGATTTAATTCATATTGTTGGTCGACGTAATAAATCTCCTTGATTAGAAAAATAATATAATATTCCTCTTAAATATATTTTTACAAATTGTATATTAAGGGTAAAAATTAATTTTAAAATAATTTGATAGTACTATAATTTTTTTTTAACATTTTATGAAAAAAGTGGTGCTGGTAAAATTTTAATTTTTTACTACAGAGAAAATTAATGTCCAATTTTTTTAAAAACATTCACTTAATTATCATAAGTAAAAAATAATTTAAATATGGTACAATTAATAGGATATATCTTTTATAAATATATTATAATAACATCCAAGAGAATTCATGAGATATATATCAAAATATTTCATTAAAGGAAGCATAATCATAAACAGTCTTAACAAATGATGAGATTGTATAAATAAACTCTTACCACTCTAGTAACATTAAATCATAACAAACGTGAACTGATAAGATTAAATTAATCTTATAATTTAATGAAAATATGTATATTCATTATATAAGTTGTCAAAGTGGGAGTATACACACCTTGAAAAATAATATAGGCTCATAACATAACATGTGTCTCAAAGAAGGAAAATTAAGACAAAAATCTCCTATTACTTCGATAACATTTTAAACATAAACCCCATGACAGATAGATAGTAAAAAGGATATTTAAATCCAAATAATTATACTTATAAAAATCATAAAATACATCCATTGGTATTATAAACAACTCATATAAGAAATTGGTTTTTTAATATGACTTGCGTCTCGTTTTAAATAATTGTGAGATAGAAATACATAACTACTAGAGTATCTTTTGAATTCAAGGATCTATTAATGGATAAAGTAAATTGATAAATAATATATAATTAAATAAATTAAATAAATTATTTAAAATTTCATAGTGATATATATACACCACAGAAATTAAAATACTTTTGAATGTGGAATAAGTGTCGCCGAAATAAAAGTGATAATAGAAATCCCCTTAACATAATACATGACACATATAATACATCTTCAAAACTATGGTATAAGAAATATTAGATTATTATAGATCTATCATATAAATATATTAATATATATAACATCATATTTGATTTACTTATGTCATTATATTACCTTTTTATTAAAAAGGCAATGTATATGTCATGTTTTGTGTAGGAACCGCTTTTATTTAATATGTTTTGACTTCTTATTATTGGTAATCATAAATATATCATAGAGAGAGTGGGTTGTACGAACACATGAATGTACTTTACATTATCTTGTCAAATTAAAAGAAAAAAAGTAAATGATATATATATATATATATGTATATAATATAATTAAAAGGGTATTTTTATGTTATATATACCATATATATTTATTAAACCCATCCTTATACATTCTGTGTAATGCGTGAATGAATCACATTGCTTCATGAGGTGGTAGTCCGATGTACAGATTAAAGAAGTTATCTTATTTTATAAAAATTGAATGCATGAATGTATGTGTTGAATAGTAATTAAATTAAAATAAATATATCAAATTTATTATTTATATCACATATAAACATAACTCCCATAATTATTTTGAACCTTAATATGAGGTAATGGTTGAATTAACGTCATCAGTTCTAGAGGTGATAGTCCACTGTACACACGAACGATGATTACGTGCCCCATTTTATGGAAGTGTTTGTGGTTTTAAATAAATTAATATTTATTTTATTTATTTTATTTTATAAAAATTATATCAAAGTAATTAAATTAATTCGTTGAATAAATAAAACAAAAACTATTCTTCGATGAACACTGCCTCTTCATCAGGTATCTTCTTTTGGTTGGAACCAATCGACTTCATTTTATGGATCTTCCAAAATTTAACTACTTTTTAAGTGATTATAGAATTTGAGAAGTTATTTTTTTCAGTTTTTTCATGAAAAATTTCTATAGAGAAGTGAAAATTGGGGGATAATGAATTAATTTTATAACGGAGGAGGAGTGGCTTTCCTGTAAATACCAAATGTCAAACACTATTAGGTGGTATTCGTTACATCATGATCCTAAAATAAATAATTTTTTTTTATAAAATAGGATATACGGTTAAGATATGGACATAAAATGGGATATTCACAAGTTACTACATCATTTTTCCCTTATTTTTAATGATTAGTCCCTTATTAAACTAGTTATTGACTTAATCATTGAGAATAATTTTAACATTTTCACCAGTAGTTATTGATAAAAATTAAATATTATTTTTATAAATTATAAATTTTGTTGATTATGAATATGGTATCCATTTTTTTATATTCAATTACCATAACTGGCGGAAAATAATTTGAAATTAGTCCCCCAGATGGTATGGGAAGGCGGGTTTTTAAATTGAAAATGACCAAAAGTATGAAATGTTATTATAACCAATTTCAATGTGAAATTTCTTATAATGACATAAATTGTATCAGTATATAAATTATTTAACAATATATATAATAAAACCAATTCAATATATAATATAAGATTATAAATTATTCAGATAAAAAGTTAATTTACAAATACAACTTTTTATTTTTCACTATTTATCAAAAATTGAGACATCTCATAGAAAAACCAAAATTCAACCCTAATATAATTTTTATGTCACTATTTAATAATAATATTTTTTAAAATTATATTTATAAAGGTATCAAAATTTAGGTTAAAAATAGGTGCTCCATTGAAAGGCGGTAAAACTACTTTAAAAATATATATCTTTTTCTATGAAAAGATGGATTTATTAAAATATCTTTTCAATAAAACACATAATATGAATATTAAATAGTTGATTTAATGTATAATAAAGATATTTGATTAATATTATTCATAATATTTTTTAAAAAAATTATATTTAAACACATTAGTGCATAGAAAAGTTGATTTTTTTAAAAGTCGTTTCTTTATCTTAAAATTGTTTTCAATATCATTTATAATTAATTGGAAACCGTGGAATTAATTTTATATTCATGTCTAATCCATGTTTTCATAATTTATTTAATAATATTGATAAATTATGTCCCAACATAAAGGATATGATAATAATTTAAGAATATTATAAATAATATACTATAGTTCAGAAATCACTAAGTTGAACGTGTAACGAAAACTATCGATGAAACACGATATTTAACGTACCACAAAATAATCATTGGGTTGTGTTTATTGAAATATTTTCATATCATGGTTTGAAATTAAATCAATAAAATAATTATAATTAATTTTAAAAGAAATCAAAAAAATTAGGTTGTAATATTTTACCCCCCAAAAATAATAATCTCCCCTAAAATTCGTATGGGTCATCAATGTTTTAACACATAATATTTTATTTAAAAGAAACCCACACTGTAAAAATTAATAATAAAACCTCCTTTAAAAAGGTAAATTTAGTAACATAATGGTTACCCAATGTAACTCATAAATAGTTTTCCACATAGGAGAACATAGGTGACATGTGAAAACATAAACATAGAATAGAAAAAAAAATAACCATATACTAATGGAGAGTGATAGATTACATGGTTTGGTGAAAGTAAAGGATAAAAAATTCATAAACTATGTGTCTTCAAAAGAAGAAATGATATCACCAAAAATGATGATAACAAGAACAAATTTATTTCAATACCATTTTCCGGATGTTGAGGATTTTTCACACGGAGATATACTTACTTGATTTCACTCCATTTCATAAGCCCAATCTCAGCCATTGGATAGGCCTTTGAAAATTTATAATTCTTTTGTTACTGTATTAAATGAATTTTATATTTCATTACTAAATAAATAATATATCATTATACCCATAAATATAATAATATACAATTCCACCTGTCTTTATTTATCATCATGGTATAATGTTAAGCACATGTTATCCAATATGAGTAAAGCATCATGTAGTGTGATATTACATTAAACTAGAAAACCATATATGATGTTTATTTTAAAGAATTCAATAAATTTTTAACCTTTAATCCCCTCAAAAAAATTATATATAAATCATTACAAATAATATCACTAATTTTTTCAAAATCAGTATAACATTGATCCCCCAGATATCATAATGTATCTCTTGACTGTCATATACAAAGCATTTGAATTCATTCTTCATGTATTCTCTTGAAACATTGTAATTTCTTGAATTAACATAAATCCTTTTTGAAAACAATAATACTTTCAATTTATAATTCACCCATTATTCCTTAAATTGGCTATTTTCTTATAAAATATTTTTCATTGGTTGTGTGTGTTCATCCATGCACTGGTAGTATATTAATGTGATCTAATTATTCAATAATCCATATAGATAGATATAAACAGTGAATATGATCATATATAGTTCGACTAAAGTATAAATAATAATATTTTCTTAGATATTGTTTTCCAAAAAAATCACACATGAAATCCCCCACTATATAGTTCCCAAATAATCATGATACACTTCATCAATTATGAGTGAATAATTATTAACTTTTTCATTTTTATTCAAAGGTTTTTGGAATTGATCACCATTTTTATCCAACATATTTTGTAATCTTTTTTCATAATTCCCAAACATCATTCAATTGAAATACTGAAGTGTGAGGGTGAATTATATGGGCATTTCACACAATTCACATCATTAGTTATGTTTTTCTGATTACATAGGCATTAATCCACTCTATTTCCTCCCTTTCCACACATAAAACATTTATTATCCCCATTAAAACAATAATAATACATGTTTCTTCCCACACATTTATCATAAACGATTACTCATCTCTTCTCTCCAAGGAACATAGATTTTTTTTATTGTGTTTTTCTATTCTTACCTAAACCATTAGATTCAGATATAACTCCTACTTCCATTTCCACCTTAACAGTACATATATGAATATCCTCATATCATCCAATATCACTTATGGATAATTCCCTTCAGATTGATGGTCTAAAGTCATTGAATAATTGCTCAACTTTACTATCAAAATGACTGATAATACATGAATATTACATCACAAGTACTGTAAAATTTTCTTTATGAGAACCACTACATTCAACATCTTTATTTTTCAGCTCTACTATTTCACTCTTCGTTATTTTTCCTACAATACGATGGATATACTTACTATGAAATGTCACATCAAACTCTTCATATTCTATATATTAAATTTATTCATTTTTACCTCATGTTTTGAATAAGGATCCACCAAAGCTTATCTTCACCATGAAAATGATAAATAGACCCAATTTATTTCACATGATCTGAACATTGGATAATGTAAAGTATATTTTTGGTGACACTGGTCCATTATTCTTTGACTATTGGATCGATGGAACCACTAAATGAAACTGGTTTTTGACACATAATGGACTCAACAGAATGTTGTTCCCTTCTTTTCTCAATTGGTAGTTCAAAATTATTCATTTTATAGGTATGTTTTATGAGCATAGAAACAATTTTCTCAATTCTTACTCCCATTAAATTTGGTTTCCTATGAGGAAAATCATTTCATTTTCTATTTCATTCATCATTAACAATGTTATTTTATGTTCCATTAATTAAATAAAATGGGAAGACAGAAAAATAATTACACTAATCATGGTTAAGAACTACATAATCCTAAAAAATTACATATAGATTTTCAAACTCATGAGACTTTATTTTCAATCCATGACATCTTAGTGGTGATCTTTGTTATTAATATTCATCATCTATTTAAATACTTCATGATTGTTCATAATTTTTTTTGTGAATTTTCAAAGACTATCGTATGAGTGTTTCAAAATATGATTGTATTAATTACCGTTATCTTACAATATTTCCCAAGTTAGTCAATCTTAATACAGTGTCTTTGGGGCATTTACCCCTATGTACAACTATGCCAAATCCACAACAACATGTAGTATCATAACATTGCTAAAATTTCATACAAAACACTCACTAAATCATTCAGCAAAATTCAAGGTCATTTTCTTAAACATTATCTATTATATAGACTTATCCTTAGATGCATAAAAAGATATACCATTATAAATAACCAAATGAATCTCAATAAGGTTTTCTCATCCAATTTTCCAAAGGATGAATAAATATTTCTTCTAGTAATAACTATAGAGACCAAGTCTCAAAATACATGGATATCACATAATTTTAGTTGAAAAATCATTACATTACATAGAAATATCGATGTGGACCATGGGATTTTACGACCTTTGGAAACAAGGAGCATAATATTCTAACCAAGTAAAATACTTGAATGCTTCCCACAAATATCATTCGATTTAGTACTACAACATAAAATCGTTATTCATACCCCGGGGAATAGAAAAATATTATAGGGAGAGCTTGGATCCTTGGTACATTAAAATAAAGGATATATGTATGCATAACATGAATATAAGGGTATGAGTACATGGGAATAAAATTTTAAGATAATATGCTACATATCAAGTATTATTATATTAATTCATGCATAAGACTTGAAATTCAATATTCAAGATTCATAGTGCAATGAAAGTGCATAAGCCATGAGAGAATGACAAAGGAATAAGACATGGAATTTGTGGAATACACAAAAGCATAGCAATTGTTATGACCTGGGTAGCCACTAAGACTTTCATAACAAGTTAGGATTGTGCTGACAGTCAATGTTCACTGTTTGGGATTCGGGAAACAACCTATGTACCTTCTTGTTTTTGGTCATGGGATACAAACCTATATACCCACTTATTTTCAAGGATGTGATAACAACTTGTGTACACTATTGTTTTCATGCATTGGATAACAACCCATATACCCACATGTTTTCTGGCATAGGCAATTAACATGTGTACCCACTTAATTGTAGGCTTTTTCTAACAACCCATGTACTCACATTTTTTAGGATTGGGATAAAAAATCATGTAACGTCTTGTTTAAGGTATTATGTCAAACAATAAGTGTAATCTCTGAGAATGTATATGATTTATCATTACCCTATACATTGGAGTTAGATATTAGTCCCACAAATCACATAATTAATTTACACATATGTGTTCGACATGGTAGTATCCATTCATCATATCATAACCCATGAACTGAAATGGGTGTCAAAAAATTTCATTATATCATAACATTGGGAAAAGAGAGAGGTTTCGTAGTCATTATATCATATATAAAGAGAGGTTGGTATCAAATCATATAACCTATGGAAGAGAAATGTGTTTCATAAAAATCATTCCATTAGAGAATAAACTATTCAGATAAACAATATGAATTGTTTCATTGGGATAATATAACATGTAATGAATGAGTAACACAAAATGATGTAATCTTAGATATAAAATAATTTTGAAAATTCATTTAAAATAAATTTTTAGGAACATATCCCTTCCAACATGAAAAAAAATAAAACATAAATCATTTTGTAAACCTTTTTTGATGAATATAACATTGAATACTCATAATTGAATCTTGGTAACATATTGATATATTTTTCCAATGAAAATATCCTTTAATACTTTTATGTAATATTTAATTAATGGAGTGATCATGAAAATGTATATTTCTGTGCATGACGTATATGTTAAAAAAATATTCCTTTCATATTGTTGGTAGAATTAAAAAGTCCCGTGATCAATAAATGAAAATAATATTCTGTGAAAAACCATTTTTTAATTATTAAAACATCGGAAAAGATTTATTTTAAACATCGTATAATAATAGTATATCATTTTTAAATAAATTTTTAGAAAACATGGTTTTGGAAGAAAAAAATTTCTAATCAAAGGGAGAATTAAAGTCATATTTTCTTAAAAATATTATCTTAATTATCATAAGTAAAAATCTATGAAAAATTGTGACATTACATTAATATTTCATAAAGAAAAAGATAAGAAGATAATTAATCATAATTCCTGATAGATGCACCATAATATTTCATCAATTGAATCATAATCCTAAACAATACTGATAAAAAATATGATTGTATCCATAAATACTTACCACTCTAGTAATTTTGAAAAAAATTATCCATGGAAGAATAAAATTTCATGAAGATTAAAATATCATCAGAATATGTAGATTCATGATATAATACGTCTATAGGGATGTATATTCATCTTGTTAAATAATGTTCTTTCATAACATAACATGTGTCTCAATGGAGGAAAATTAGATGTTAGGGAGGGTTAATTTCAACTATTTTAGGTCGCAAGCCTTTAAGGTCATGTATTGGGCTGCGTATAGGCCTTGTCCCATGGGACTACATGTCATGTAAGGGTTCTCCATAAACCCTTAAAAGGAGGATTATCAAAAATAAATAAAAATGATGCTCTCTAGGAAATTCGGTATAAAAGGAAAATTGAGACAAAAATCCCATACTACTTTAGTGAGATTTTAACCAGAAACCCCAATTATAGAGATATACCAAAATTGAAATGGAAATAATAATAATCATCATTGTATGAAAAATAAAATACATCCTTTGTCTTGTGTTTGAGATCTATTCCAGATCTGGTGATTCTAACATGTTTGTGGCATCTCAGAATCCCCTCCATGTTCATTAGTGTCTCCAACCATATATCTATTTTAGATCTAGTTTTTATAACATTCACTAGTCGGTATCTTGACAGTTGTGTCATGGTCCAAGTCCGGTGCTAGTGTTGCAGTGTCCTTAGTAGCGAAGATGGTGTTAGGCATTGGGGTGGGAAGGGTGATAGAGATCTGGGTGGGATTTGTTATAGCTAGTGATTGTGGAGGGTCCTATGGATTCGTGTAGTATCTAACACAAGGTTTCTATTGGGGTCTTTTGTTTATGGCCATGGTGACTTCTACTAGTATAGGTAGAAGGAATGGAGGTAATCCATGGCATGTGATCACTTCAGGCAACCAGTTTTGGGTTCTTTTTTCCCTAAACCTCCGAGTCCTTTTCTTTCTAGGGGCTCCAGCGCCACTCAATCCAATGGGTGAATGCCTCTGGTATTTGGGAATCGAATGGGTTCACCACTAACCCAAATAAAATATGGTATCTATTATTATTTTTTTTCAATAATAGTGTTTGTCCCCATCTTGTTTCGGTATGATTATGTTTTGATCCAGTTAATAAACAATTTGTTTTTCATAGATATTTTGAATTGTAATTCTTGGTCTTCTAACATAGATAAAAATTTCATCATCTCAAGAGTGGAAAACATGATAGAAATAAAATAATTTTTTAGTGTATATTTATTTATAGTAACCCATAAAAATTAGTGATAGGAAATTAATTACACCATTCATCGAGACTCTAAGTCATATGTACGCATGACCGTTGATTTTATTTTCTTGTCATATTAAAAAAAAATTAAATTATATATATATAGTCATATTATAATTACTGTAGAATTTTTAGTTCATATATATCGTATATGAATTTTAAACCCATCCGTAATAAATTACATGTAAAACATGTGTTAATCACATTACCTCATGATGAGATAGTCCACCCTACACAGGAATGACATTTTCGTGTTTGTCAAAAAATTGGAAAGCATGAAGGTATTTTTTATATAATAATTTTATAAAAATAAATAAAAAATAAATATTATAAATATATATATAATATCAACAACATTTCCATCATTCCCAACATTAATAGGTGGTAATATAAATATCAAAATATCGGTTCACAAGGTGGTAATCTGATGTAGACACGAACAATGATTGTGGTACCCATTTGATGGAAGTGTGTGTGGTTATTATTTTTATCTATAACATGACAACAAAAATGTATATTTAGGAGAATTATGTTGTTATATAAGCATGATATGAAATTAATTTAAGGGTTTTGAGAAAAAAAATGTTTGGTGATGAACGTTACCTCTAATTTAGGTATCTCTTATTGGTTTGCACCAAAGGACATCATTGGAAAACATTATACCCAAATATTGGCTTCTGGGAAGACATTTCGAAGTTGTAAAGTTATTTTAGTGTGGTTTGGTTATTCCAAATGGGTTTATAGGATTGAATAATGCGTGAGAGTTAATTGCCATTTATTATTAAGGAGGGATGTTATTCATATTTATATCAAAATTCAAACACTATTGGGAGGTCTCCAATAGATAATATCTGATAATGTTGAATTATATTCTATAAAATTTTTATCTGGTATAAATATGGTATTACAATTCATTTTCAAAAGTTCTTTTTTCATTTTAATCATTAATATTAAATAGTAGTTCCATAGTAAACTTCTTTTTCCCTTAATAATCGTGATTAATATTAACTATTTTCTCTCACCATGATTTTCAAGAATGAAGATTTATTTTTTAGTTATTATAAATAATGATGATTAAAAATATTAAATAAAATTATCCAAATTCCATTCATTGAATTGGACAGATATAATTTTTATTTTAATCCTGTTGTTGTGATGGGAAAGTGGGTCTTTAAATTGAAAATGTTGAAATGTATGAACTTTTATTATATCAAATTATAATTTGAAATTAAATTTAATTACATAAAATGGATTAATATATGTATATTTTAACTAAATACACATTAAAATAGGATTACAAAATTACTTGACGTTACAGTTTTTATAGATGAAAAGTCATTTTTCAATTAAAATTTTGTATTTGTCACTACTAATCAAAAATTAAAACATCACATAAAAATATTTACAATCACACCTAACATAATTTTTAAATTACTCATTCAATAATAAATATTATTTATTCAAATATTATATATAAAATTTCCATGAATATGTTTTAAAAAAAGTGTGTCATTATAAGATGGTAATACTAAATTAAAAAAAATATTTGTATTTGTAAACTGTGATTTTGTTATCAATTCCCTAGAAAACAAATATTATTAATTATAAATAGTTTTCTGAATATATAATATGAATATATATTTAATTAAAATATTTCATTAAAAAATATATTTTAATATATTGAGAAAAAACGTGTTCGGGCATAAAAAATAGTTTTCCAGAAATTTTTTTTATATTTTTTCAAATAGTTCTTACCCTAATTTATAATTAATTGGATACCAAGGAATTAATTTTATATATATTTTTAAACCACAATTTATAATTTAGTTATTCATATACATATTTACATTATAATTTCTATTTTATAATAAGATTAATAATATAATGTAGTTTGGTAAAACATGGTCTTGCATGTGACAAAATAATTCAAAGAAAATCAATATTGCATGTACTGAATACTAAAAAAAGTGTTCTGTGTATTTAACTCTTTTTATTAGGTATTGTTAAATTCAATCCATCAAATAATTTTTTTTATTCTGAAAAATTCATAAAAACACATAGTGTAACATTCTACCACCCTTAAAATGAATTTCTACCTCAAAATTCATATGGGTCATCAATGTTTTAATTGATTAATGTTTCATTCATAGAAAAATAAATCATAAAAATTAATACTAAAAATAATTTAAGAATGGGATATTGGAAACAAATTTTTTTCCCAAAGTAAATCATAATTGGGTTTTATATAGGAGACAATAGGTGGAAAGTGAAAACATGGACATTGAAGAGAAAATTAACACCCACATTTTGATGGAGAGTGATAGAAAACATGACCACAAAAAATTTAGCGATCACAAATTAATAAAACAATGAGTCTTCAAAGAGGTCATTAAAATCATTAAAAAAATTTATAACATGAAAGAACTTTATTTCGATACCATTTTCGTAAATTTTAGGAATTTCACAAGGATATATATGTAAATGATTTTCCTCCATTCCATATTTATAATATCACCCTTTGGTTGTGCAATGATAAATTTAAACCTCTTATATTACTCAATTAAATGAAGGTGAATTTTTCATTCCTAAGCATTAACATATCATGAGATACATAAATAAAATTGTAGAACATTCTATATGTATTCAGTTAACATCTCAAAAAAATATTTAGCAAAGGTTATACAATGTTCATAAATATCTATGAGGAGATATATTAATTTAATATATAAAACATCAACTCATTATTAACAAAAACAATCCATAAATATATATCCTTGCAAACCATTCAATATTTTAATGTCAGAAAATATAAAAAAGATCCACAAATTTCTCAAAATAAGCTTAACAATGATCCCCAATATATGATAATGTGTCTCTTGACCATCTCATAAAAATATGATAATACCGTTATAATTTATTCTCTTAAAAATTATTTATAACCTAAATAACCATACATCCTTATTAAAAACATAATTTATTCAAAAAGAAAATTCACCCAATATTCGTTATGCTGGATCGTATCTTATAATATATATACTATTGGAATTGTTGGATCATATTTTCACTGGTATAATATCAATGTGATTTAATTATTACATAATCTATATATAGATATATAATTAATGATTATAATAATATCAAGATCCACTGAAAGATGAAAAAAAATATTTCTATGGAACATATTTTTTCAAAATTCCACTTGTTATTCCCCACTATGGAGTTCTCCAATTACCAAGATTCACTTTATCCATTTTATTTTAATATGAATTCTCATTTTCTATTTTCTTCATAGGTTTTTGGAATTGATCATCATTATTAACCCACAAATTTTGGAATTTTTTATATTAATACCCAAACTAATAGGAATTGTATACCATTGCAGGAGAGGTAATTTATATTGGGATTTCACATTTTTCGCATCATTTAATATACTTTTCCAATAACTTTGGTATTCCTCCACACTATGAACATCCTTTATACACATAAAACATTTACTAGGTCCATTAATATAATTCCCTAAATGTTTCTTCCCAAACATGTATCATAAATGATATATTATCTTCTTCTCTACATGGTTTTTATATTTTACATTGAATTCAAATTATTTACTTCTAATAAAAACAATGAGATTTATACATAACTCCAAAATCCATTTCCATATTAATTAAAAATAAAAAAAATATATTTATATCATCCAATGTTATATATGTCTAACACACTTCAAATATTAGGTTTTATCCCATTGAATAATCATTAAACATTACAATCATGCTGAATGATAATACCCAATGGGTAGATCACAATTAATGTAATATTTTCATCATATGAATCAAAAGTTTCATCACCCTTCTATTTATTCCCTAGGAATTCCTTCTCCATACTTTTTTATAAAATTCGAGGTATGTATATACTGAGACATATCCCCTTGATCTCTTCTCATTTTATAGATTGAATTTCATCTTTTTCTATATTATTCATAATATGGTTCCACCACTAATATGATTCAACATTGAAATGTCAAATAGCCAAAATTATTATTTCATACTCTGAGCACTTAAGAACATAAAATATATTTTCTGTGGTAAATATTCATTTCTCATATTCGAGTGGATTACTGGAACCACTAAAATAATGTGTATGATTCCTCATGAAGGACACAATATTTATATATTGTTCCCTCCATTTTTAATTTCCTTTTCCATAGAATTCAGCATATACAAGGTTATTTTATTTTCCAACCATAAAAAAAACTAGAAATCATATCATGATAAACACTAATTATAGTGAAAACCCACATAATCATGAGAACCCAATTTTATGGTGTCTCACTAATTACACTATATTTTCAATAAATTACAGCTTATTTTTAATCTAGGTTATTCATAGTCAATAACTATTTAATCCATAATGGTGGCCCTTTGAGAGTTTGTGATTTTCAAAATACATGTCATTCTCCAAAACATTGAGTAATATTTATAATTGTCCTTAAAAACATCCCTAGACATATTATTATGAATATCCCTTGGTATATCACTAATGTTATCTCATCCCAGTATCCAATTGATAACTAAAAATTTCCTTTAATACCAACAATAGAGATCCAGTGTTAACATAAATGGATATTATGACTATTTTTCTACTCTCTTGTAATGGAAGTGGAGACTACAGGGGGTGAATCATACATTATTTTGTTTATTATTATAATTTTTTCATTAGAGTTTTAAAGAAAATTTTAATTGCTTTAGTGGAATGAGAATAAATACAACTGTTGATTTTCATGAAACATCAGATATCAAAATCCCATTACTCTATTCAATCACTTCTTCTCCTCTATGATATTGGTATGCACTGTATCCTTAATTTATTCATTGAGTAATTACATAATTAAATCATATACATATGTGAATTTTCACCTGGTGGTATAACTTTACGTACCTTTTTTACCATATGTTTTAATGACTAAATTTATAAGAATTCACAACCTTCCTACCTTTTGTCTATGTTGAATAACCCAACATCTATTTTGGATGGTAGGAATATCCAAATAACATCTTTTTGATGGTAAGAGTGTAAACCAAGTATCTATAATATGAATAATAGATTTGAATAATTATCATGGAGAAAAATAATAAAAAACAAATGAAATATAAACTTGATAAGATAATGACAAATATTTATTAAACTCTTCTTCCATGATCACAATTGTATGGATGTTATTGATGATGATGATTTTTTGTGATCGTGGGGGAAAAATAATCCTTCAAAATAATTTCTCTTTGAATTATTATAGTGAAGCAGAGCAATATATGATCATATTCACATCAATGGATCGGAAAAATGAATCTTATTTTATATTTAAATAATTATAGGTACATTTTTTATACTTGAATAATTCTCCCAAAGCATTAAAACTGAAATCTCTAGGATCATGTTGGAGTCTAATCAATACATGACACTAGTTAAATAATAATAAAATAATTTCAATTACCTTAATTTAGTTGGTTTCATTTTTGGAATAAATCATAGTCAAACAAAATATTTTTAAAGAAATATTAACATAAATGATCAATATTTTAAGAGTAATATTAATTAATCAAATCATGAAAGAAAATTAATTCACATAAAAATAGATTTATACATATTAATACATGCGTTAGAATTTTAAAGAAATTAGAATATCATAAATTATAATATTCATGATTACATTTCATTAAAAAAATTCTATTATTAATTTTAAATAGTGTTTCAAGTATATTTAACCAAAAAATTTAAATAATTTAACAATGTATTTAAATTTAAAAACATTAACAAAAAATAATAAAATAAAAAATTTGGAAAATTTTTTCAACTAACGGTCTTTCATGTCTCGCCATTGGACATCGGGTGCTGTTTCATTGACACTCCACTGGAAATGTATAGTAGTGTGTGAGTGACACACCGTTAGAAATGTTTGGCAGTATCAAAATGAATTTTTAGATAACTTTGAAATTTTAAGAAGAAAATTTATTTAAGTAAAAATAAAAATATTTCCATGAATTTTAACATTTAAATTTTTGAAGAGAGAAATAAAAAAGATGACTTACCTCTTGATATCCAACGTTTTCTCATTACTCACCATTGTGTTCTATTAGTGCCACATGAAAATTTATTTCCAAACATCAAGATGATATTAGATTTGAACAAAATAGTTCTGTTAAATTTCAAAGAATAATAAATTCAATCAATTGGATATTAAATGAAATATGATTCCATGTTTTCTATTGAAACAAAATACCACATAAAATAATTTCATAATATAGTATCGTAATTTGGTAATAAAAATATGAATCATCAATCTAAATTAGAATAAAAAAATAAAAAGAAGCACACTATGATAAAGGAAAACATTCAAAATCTTGATGATAAGAAGTCCTCAAGAAAAAAGGTTTTCAATACGTCCATTGGATTGTGATGAGTGGGAGAAGTATTAAAAACAATAAGATGTTTGAATATTAAATTTTTGGGATACGTAGGATCGAGGGAAGTTTTTATGAATTTTGGGCGGCTAGGATGTATTTGGAAGAGATCAATAGTCTACGACGAATCATGGATGAATATTTTCATCCCACAATGAAAAAATGAGGAAGAATCATCATATACACGATAAGATATAGAATTAATTAGGAATAAAAAACACAAAACCCATACACAGACACACACTCAAGCCCTACAGGCTGACCAGGCACCATTAACCCAACCAATGCATGCCCTATAATCGGGAATTATACAAGGGCTTGCATGCACATTGCCTACCATATTCCCAAATTTGCTAGGCTCTACCTGTTCCTCAGAAGTCTAGACTATCCCAAGGTTTGACTGAAGTTGGCCAAAGCATGACATACATGGACATTACATTACATTTGTGGAATACTTAATACATAACAAAAACAAATACCAAAGGACCGTAATAGTTTAGTATATTTAGAAACTCAGAATATAATCTTCTAATCTTGGTGAAAGATCTTCAACATCTCCCATAAAGATCTTCCCATTTTATTTTCATACCTACAACCATTCTTTAAATCCTGTGGAAAATAAAACCTAAAAAGGGTTATCTCAAATGCCCAGTAAGGGTAAACATGGAGAACATAAAACAATCCATAAACATTTGAATGAAAAAACTTTATCATAAAATCTAAACATCAATATCTTAAGCAATGACATAAATCATGGAAGTATGTAAGTTATATATCATAAGGTAAAATCAATCATGATAAAATATCATGGGAATAAAACATGTAATTGAGTAAACCCAATAATCACAAGATATTATTTCCATAGTAGCCAAGGCATTTCTTCCAAGACCGTCTTAGTGGACAAAGTCCCTTTCTGAATCGAGTTCACTCCTCATTCTAGTCTTGTATCACTGAACCAGATTAACTTACCATTCCAGCCATGTCTATCTCATGAAATATAAATCATTACCCAATGTAATGGAGGGGGATATTGGTTCCAACAATCTCAATTTAAAATCATTCAAACGTGTGCCACAACATAAACATAAATCATTCATCATAACCCAATGACTAAAAATGGGTTTAATAAACATCATCCCATCATAAAATAATCCATATAAAAAAGAATATCATTTCATCATAATAAAAGTGAAACCATGTAAATAATAGGTATATTATACTTGAAACATACACATATGAAATAATGTCATCTTATGTGGAAAATGTTTTTGATAAAACACTTGTAATGAATTCTTGAGGAAAATATCCTTTATTTTTTAAAATAAATTTCTTTTCAAAAAATGCCATGAAATATTAAATGAAAATGATTTTTTGAAAATAGTCATGAAATATTGTAGAGTATGATTCATTAAAATAAGGTGTTATGAAACTGTAAAAATCCGTTCATATCATATAAGATTGAAAGACATTCTCCTAATACTTTTAACAGAAGAGTCAAAAAGTACCAAGTATGGTAAACAAAAGAATGATTCCATCCATAACACAAAGTAAAAGTAATATAAGGGTAATCATGATTTTAAACATAAATTGAAGAATATTAAACTTTTTATGGACATGGATGAAAAATATAACCCTAGGAAATACTTACGTATAAGAAATCTCAGATAAAAAATGAGATTGCGAAATTATCCCTTACCTGAGGTCTGATATACTTCATACGTATCTGAACCTCTTGTATAATTATTTAAATAATGTAATTGAATTATTAGAGAATCATAATCATTGTTATGATATCATATATATTTTAATTATGACTTTATATTATCCATTCGTTTGTAAATTCGATGTAAAAGCAGCGATTTGGTTAAAATCGTTTAATTTATTGTACTTGTTTCGACTTGTTGTTCTTGATATTATTACTTATATCCTGATATAAATAATTTCATAATGTAAAAAATTATTTATATATAATATATATTCATCATATACATATATATATATATGATAGATCAATAAATGGAATGAAATACACCGTTCATGGAGACGGTAAGCTGTATGTATGCATGAACGTTGTTTTCGTATCCTTATTGAATTGAATGGAATTAATTAGATGAAATACATATATATATACATAAATACATTATCATTATTATGTCATATATTTATTTATTATTCATTATATATACTTTATAATCATTCATGAATGGTTAACAGGGAGAATGAATCTCATTGCGTCGTCCAGACGGTATTCCTTAAGTACGCAGGCGCGATGATTTTGTTTTCCGTAGGATGGATAGAAGGTGAAATAGAGTTGTTTCATATTTATAACAACATATAAGTATATTAGTGATACTGTTTTTATTAATTTATGATGAAAAAAGTAAATAAGAAGAAGTAGAAGAAGAAATAAATTGGAAAGAATCGGTAAAGTATATTAACTCTTCTTTGATGCGCCTCTTCTTAACCTCCTCTTAAGTCACTAGGGTTGGACTTTTGAGGAGATCAGAACCTCTATAATGTTTCTAGGGAAGATTATAAGGGATATGGGAAGGGTTTTGGTGAGATTCAAGGCTCAAAAGGGTGTGATGAGAAGAGGGAAGGGGTTCCCTTTTTATAGTGGAAGAGAGGGGCACCTTTGGAAAAACTTAAAATATTATTTTATTATAAAGTCATATTCAGTTTCTAATTGCTCCAAATTGATTTATTTCGATGATAAATTTGGTACGAGTCGAAATATTCTCAACCAATATGTTTTAGACATGTTTATGTTACTATTCTAACCTTATCATTTAGATTTACCTTTAAGATAAATAATTTTACTTTTACTGTGTCTTCTGGTTTTATTACACTCTATGGTTAATGAACATACTATAACAAGACAAACGACCCCCAGTGGATAATTATTAATATATATATCCTTATCTATGTCATTTGGCATATCATTATATTTTTATGAATAAAATAACAATAAATAATATAATATTAGTATTAAAAACTATTTTATGTCAATTTTGACAGTTGTTGGTACTTGATTTTTATGAAAACCATAACAGCATGATTAGTTCGGAAAAAGTTAATTAAATCAATACTTACATGTCATATTAACCTAAAAAATTAGGTTAATTCATAACTATTCTAAAATTACATTTATTTGTGTATTTATGACATCAATTATGTTAATATTTCGTCAATAAGGTAATTACTACATCATCATTGTGTCATAAATAAATTAAATTATTTAATGTCTAAATTTTTTAAATAAAATACCTATTATGTAGTAAATATTTTTATATTTTTAATGAATATTTATAGTAGAATTTATCTTTTGTATACCCCTATATTAAAAATGTTTTAGTTATTAAACAATGATTTTAACCATTTTAACTCTTCTTTAAATAAAATAATAATAAATGTCCTAATCTAATCCAAGTGGACCTAAAGGGTAATATTTTATTCCTAAGGTTGTTTTTGGTCGAATTACAATTATCCAATTGAATTAGGACATGTGTTAGGGTAATATTAATATCATTTTTACCCTTACTTACCCTATTTACTTTTAACTGTGGTAAATAAAAGTAAAAAGTTACTATTCACCAAAAATTATATTTATCTTATTGAACCACATTTTACTCTTTGATATTAACCATGTCTTTCGGAATTTTAAAATTCCACTCATAGAAGCGGTAAAATTAATTTTTATGTAAATTTTCTAATTCTCCTAAGAGGTGGGTAAAAGACGGTGAAAAGTTTAATAAATTTTTTATATATCTAACATTATTATACAATGACTCCGATGAATTAAATTTAACTTATATAGTTATTAGGTATCTATTTTGAGCTAAAATAAAATTAAATAAAAAAATTATTTATTTAAATAAAAATTCGGTTTTTAAACTATGACTTAGTGTTTTCACTATTCATCAAAAATAGAAAGTTTTCATAAAAATACCAAAATTTCACCATGGGCTAATTTTGATATCCCGAATAGAAAAATGAAGTCCATTTTTAATGATAAAATTTATAAAATTTCAAAAATTGGGTATTACTATTCATAATGGCTAGTTTATAATAATATAATAATATCTCGTTTCGTGAAACTCGTGATTGCGTACTACAAATTCCATTGAGGAAGGTCTTGATTTCATGTAACACAAGCCAATTCAAGGATGCATGTAATGAATGAATAGTTTGGTGTTCCATATATCATAATCAAAAAAATATTTCATTTATACATTAAACAAAATCAATACTTAAAGTTGCGTAAAATAATTTCCACAAAATGAACATGCAATTGTATGTAAAACGAGACATGAAGAGTGTAATGTATAATCCAAGCTAATATAGTGTTGCGTATAGTACAAGATAATCTTGGTGTAGTTTATAATAGAAGACATCAATGAAATTAAAAGAATATTTTTCATAAAATCTCTGGGCGTTACTTTCTACCCCCCTTAAAATAAATTTCTCCCTCAAAATTCGTCGGGGTTATAAATGGTTTACTACTTGAAAGATTAATTAATTGAAACCCACATCGTAAAAAGGAATACCAAAGTTTGACTATAAAAACTACAGTATGAAATGTAATGGTTACCCAAATTAACTAATCACTGGGTTTCCATATAGGATAACATAGGTGAAAATATGGATATAGAAGAGAAATCTAAACATCAAGTTCTAATGGAGAGTGGTAGAGAGCATGGCTATGAAAAATACAACCACAACAAAGAAATAAATTTGAGACGATCTATGGTACAATCTGATTCATCAGATACAAGGGCACTAGGACAACATTTCTGGGTTTCAAGATCATTTCCCTAAAGATGAAAAATTTTCGAATTAAAAGAAATATATACTTGATTTTTGGTACAATATTAATATTTTATGGGCCTTGAACATTTTTCACTTCATCTCATAAAGAAATTAAGTTTAATTTGTCTTCTGTGAAGTGTTAGCATATCCTGTGATAGAATGATAGGTCATTCAATCTTTCTCAAACGAAAGGTTAGAAAAAGTTATTCAATATTCAAATGTCCATATATGGTGATATTAAACATATATGGCTACAATAATGGACATATACTTCATATCTCATACCACTTAATATAATAAAACTAGTTTCTACTAACCAGGGACTTCCTGTAGGCCAGTGGTAGGTGATAAAGGCCTATCACACTTCCGTTATGGGTTCGATTCCCAGATCCTTGTCCGACGTGACGGGTTGTCGCCCATCCTACGGGTTGTCCTTTTTCTAAAACTACATTATTATAACTTTCCATAAATAATATCTAAAAAGTTATTTCCTTAAACAGTACTAACTTATGTCCAAAATAATCCATTCCAATCTTTAGGTTTATCCAAAACACTGATGTCCAATCTCATATTATAGTGAAAATGTTTACCAGATAGTTCATATAAAAAGCATGTTAATACCATCATTGATCCCCATATATCATAAGATATGTCTTGTTGGTCACATTCCAAACATTGGAAGGCCTTAATCATGTATTCTCTTGAAAAATGAATACCCATTGAACCATAGTGAAAACATGAATGCAGTTAAAAGATAACACTTTACACATACCATAATACAAAAAATTCTATACACTCAAACCATGATGCCACTTAGAACTTATATCAATAATGATCTCATGAATACTATAAAACATATTATTTTCTCCTTATCCATTCATTATGCACATATCATCTTCTTTCCAAAATATTTGAATCACATGTCATGGTTACTGGTACCACAAAATTATTGAAAACCACAATATAATAATAAAAAAATATTCCAATATACCATAAAATTACCTCAACAAAATTATTCTAAAATACCAACACATAAACACTTCAATCCATCCTCTTCAATGATTGTCATAGCGTAATTACTTCCTTGATTTTGATGTAAAATCTTAGGTTAGGGCATTGGGTTTGGTAATGCCCATGTTCTGCACAAATAAGACATTGACCTTCATAACAGTCTGTCACTCTATGACCCTTTTCTCCACACAGATAACATCTTCCCCTCCATTTGAGGTATTCCTCAATGTTTTTCTTCCCTTCATTAGAAATCTAAATATTTCTTTCTCTATTCTCCTCACCATACGAACATGAATAAAATTCCATCATCCTATTATTTTTTGACTTGGGAATACCACCCAAGATCACCAAGTTAATCATATATCGTGATGACTAATTCGGCATAATCACTACATCATTATCTCTAGGCATTACATAATTGTTTTGATAACAATCACCAATTTTTCCATCAGATTCAACGTTAACTGAATTCTTTCTCATTCCCTCTATTGACTAATACAAGAAACCAAACTGCATGAAATAGTTAAAATAAAGAGGAACCACATAATCATTAAAAGTAACTTATGGGATGTCTAAAATATCACAAATTTATTAATCCATGACACCTTGGGTTCACCCAATTTTATTCATGATCATCAACATAACTCTAGGACTATAGCCTACATTTATACTAAACCTTAGGGACATATCTAGAAATTCCTTAGAAATATCTCTAGTGATCTCACTAAAGATTTTTTATCCTAGTTCCCAATGGATAACTAAACCTTTCCTCTAATACCAACTGTAGAGACCAAAATCATGACATACATGGACATTTCATTAATTTTTTGGAATACTTATTACATAACAAAAAAAGAAACTATAGGACCGTAATAGTTTAGTGTCTTTGGTAACTCAGAATATATTCTTCTAATCATGGTGAAAGATCTCCAACATCTCCCATAAAGATCTTCCCATTTATTTTCATACCTAAATCCTTTATTTAATTCCTGGGGAAATTAATACATAAAAATGCTGAGCTCAAATTCCCAGTAAGGGTAAACATAAAGAACATAAAACAATGAATAAACATTTGAATGCAAAAACATGAACATAAAATCTAAACGTCAAAATAATGAACAAAGACATGAATCTTGGAAGTACGTAAGGAATATATCATAAGGGAACATCAATAATGATAAAATAGAATGGTAGTAAAACATGTAATTGTTGAAAACCATTAAGCACATGATCTGATTTTCATTGTAGCCACGGTATTGCTGCCAAGACCATCTTAGTGGACAAAGTCCCTTTCTAAATTGAGTTCACTTCTCGTTCCAATCTTGTATCACTGAACCAGATTAACTCACCATTTCAGGCATGACTATCTCCTGAGATGTAAATCATTACCCAATGCATTGGAGGTAAATATAGGTACCACCCATCTCAAATTTAAATCATTCATATGTGTTCCACAACATAAACATAAATCATTCATCATAACCCAATGAATAAAAATGGGTTTCATAATCATCAACCCATCATTAAATAATCAATATAAAAAAATGAATATTATTTCATCATAATAAAATTGAAACCATGTAAATCAAATAGATATTATACTTGAAACATACACATATGAAATAATGTCATATTAGATGGAAAATCGTTTTGATAAAACACTTGAAAAGATTTTTTGAGGAAAATATCCTTTCTTCTTATAAATTATTATCTTTTCAAAAAATGCCATGAAATTTTAAATCAAAAGGATTGGTTGAAAATAGTCATGAAATATTGTAGAGTATGGTTCATAAAAATAAGGTGTTATTAAACCATAAAAATCTGTTTGTGTCATATAAGTTAAAAAACCTTCTCCACGTACTTTTAACAGAAAAGTCAAAAAGTACCATTTTTGGTAATTAAAAGAAAGATTCCATCCACAAAACAAAGTACAAGTCAAAGAAGGTTAATAATGACTTTAATAATACATGGAATAATATTAAACATTTTATGGACATGGATGAAAAATATAACCCCTATAAATACTTAAATATAATCAATCTAAGATAAAAAATGATATTGCAAAATAATCCCCTACCTTATGTCTGATATGCTTCATAAATATCCGAACCTCCTGTATAATGATTTTAATATGTAATTTACTTATTAAAAAAATCATATTCGTTGTTATGATATCATATATAGTTTATTAATTACTTTATATTACCCGTTCATTGGTATATTCGATGTAAAAGTAGCTATTTGGGTAAAATATTTTCATTTATTGTATGTGTTTCAACTTGTTTTTATTGATATTATTACTTATATATTTATTTAATTAGTTCCATAATGTAAAACATTATTTATAAATAATATATATTCTTCATATACATATATATATTATTGGTCGATAAATGGAATGAAATACACCATTCCTGGAGACGGTAGGCCGTACGTACGCATGAACGCTGTTTTCGTTTCCTTATTGAATTGGATGGAATTAAGTAGATGACATACATAAATATATATACTTAAATATAATATCATTATTATTTCATAAATTTCATTTTTATTCATTATATATACCTCATAATCATTCATGAATGGTTAACATGGAGAGTGAATCTCTTCGCGTCGTGGAGACCGTATTCATTACGTATGCACGCACGGTGATTTCGTATTCCATAGGATGGATATAAGGTGAAATATCGTTGTTTAATATTTATAAAAACATATCATTATATGAGTTATACTGATGTTATTAATTTAAGATGAAACAAATAATGAAGAAGAAGTATAAAAAGAAGTAAATTGGAAAGAATAGGCAATGGATATTACCTCTTCTTTGATGCGCCTCTTCTTAACGGCACTAGGGTTGGTCTTTTGAGGAGACCATAACATCTATAATGTTTCTAGGGAAGATGAGAAGGTAAATGGGAAGGTCTTGTCCGATCATCATGGCTCAAAAGGGTGTGAAGAGAAGAGGGAAAGGGTTCCCTTTTTATAGGGGAGGAGAGGGACACCATTGAAAAAACAAAAAGTATTATTTCATAATAAAGTCATATTAGGTTTATAGTACCTCCAAATTGATTTAATTATAATATAATGTGGGTATCGGTATAAATATTCTCAACAAATAGGTTTTAGACAAGTTTAGGTTACTATTTTAACCTTATCCTTTAGATTTAACTCAATCTAAAATAATTTAACTTTTACCGTGTCTTCTTGTTTTCTTACACTATATGGATAATAAACATACAATAACAAGCCATACTAACCCCAAGTGGTTTATAATTTATATATATATCCTTATCTAAGTCATTTGGCTAAACCATATATTTTTAAGAATAAAATAACAAAAAATAATATAATATTTGTTTTAATAAATATTTTATGTCAATTTTGTCACTATTTGGTACATGATTTTTGTGAAAGTTATATCAGCATGATTAGTTATAAAAAAGTTAATTAAATTAATACTAACATGTAAAATTAACCTAAAAATTTGTGGAATTCATAAAAAGTGTAAAATTATATTTATATGGGTATTTATAACATAAATTATGTTAATATTTCATTAATATGGTAATTACTACATCATCATTATGTCATAAATAAAATAAATTATAAAATGTATAAAAATTATAAATAAAATACCATTATGTAGTAAATATTTTTATCTTTCTAATGAATATTTATAGTCGAATTTATCTTATGTATAACCCCATATTAAAAATGTTTTATTTATTAATCATTTATTTTAACCATTTTAACTCTTCTTTAAATAAAATAATAATTAATGTCCTAATCTAATCGAAGTGGACCTAAAGGTTAATATTTTATTACTAAGTTTTTTTTGGTCGAATTACATTTATCCAATAGAATTAGGAAATGTGTTAGGGTAATAGTAATATAATTTTTACCATTACATACCCTATTTACTTTTAACCGTGGTAAATAAAAGTAAGAAGTTAATATTCACCAATAATTATTTTTATCTTATTGAATCAAATTTTAATCCTTCATATCAACCTTTTCTCTCGGATTTTCGAAATTCCACTCATAGAAGCGGTAAAATTATGTTTTATGTAAATTTTCAAATTCTCATAGGAGGTGGGTAAAAGATGGTGAAAACTTTAATAAAATATTTATATATCTAAAATTATTATAACATTACTCAAATGAATTAAATTGAACTTATATAGGTATTATATATCTATTTTGACCTAAAATAATTTTAAATAAAATAATTAATTATTTAAATAAGAATTCTGTTTTTCAACAATAACTCAGTCTTTTTCACTTTTCATCAAAAATTGAACGTTTTCATAAAAATACCAAAATTTCACTGTAGGCTAATTTAAATATCCCAAATAAAAAAATGATGTCCATTTTGAAAGATAAAATCTATTAAAATTAAAAAATTGTTTATTACTATTCATAACGGCTAGTTTATAATAATATAATAATATCTCGTTTAGTGAAACTCTTGATTGCGTATTACACATTCTATCGAGGAAGGTCGTGATTACAAGTAATGCAAGCCAAATCAAGGCTGTGTGTAATGAAATCTTCTTTTGGTGTTGCATATAACATAATCAAAACTTATTTCATTTATACATTAAACAAAATCTATACTTGATGTTGCATAGAATAATTTCCACAAAACAAACATGAAATATTATGTAAAACGAGCCAAGAATAGAGTTGCGTATGCTGCATGATAATACAGTGTTGTATATAGTACAAGCTAATCTTGGTGTAGTTTATAACAGAAGACATCAATGAAAATAAAAGAATATTTTTCATAAAATCTCAGGGTGTTACATTGACCGACAGGTCCCCTTAAAAGAGTAGTGTGGTCTACCTAAAGGGACTTCATAGAGGGCTTACATTTTATTATATCAAAAATAAAAAGTAAATAACAAAAGAAATGAACAATTACATATTTTCATAAACTAAATGAAAATATGATTATAAGAAATAACTATTTCTTAAGAAATGAATATAAATTCTTATTTTAGATAATATGTAATATTTAAACAAAACATATATTTTGAAATATTATATATATGTAATTTATCAAAAAAAGAAAAGATAAATAATTAATAATACCCAATTATAAGAAATCTCCCAAATTTTGTAAATTAAATAACATAATTTTTATTATATTTTAAGACATATAAAAATAAAATTAATAAACATTAAAAAATATTATCCACATTTTTAACATTTATAGAAAATTTCAATATCTAAAAATGAAGAAATAGGCTTAGTAAAATTATATTTAAGAAACAAATAATATTATGATACATTACTAAAAAAATGACAGATAATGGAATTGTTCAGATATGGATAGTTATATAATAAACATTAATCAAAATATAATAAATAACTTTCTATTAAAAGAGACCTGAACAATAATATGAATAGATTAGTTAATATTGATTTTGTACTAAAGAAAATATAAATTTCCAATACACCCATTTCAAACATCATTTTATAAAATTTAATAGAATCCATTGGTATAGTAAAAATTCCGACTAATTGATTATTATTTGAAAAAAAAATTTGACCTATATAACCTTTATTGACATGACCCCAAATAAAATGAAATATAACATCAGGGTGTCCAGTTATTTAGTTTGGATGATTATTATTAGAAATAGAAATAGTTTTGGTGTTATCAATGTAAATAGGAATTTTTTTAAAATAAATATTAAAATGATATATAGTTTTTTAAGTACTAGGAAATTCCATGTAATTATTTATAATTATACAGGAATTTTACAAGTCCTTCAAAATTTACGGCACATGATTCTGAGTCCCAGACTGCCCGGAATGAATTTCTGAACTTTTTATCAAGTACGTTCAGTAAATGTGCGAGCATGATATTCTATCTTTTAAACATGTGCTCTATATTCAAATCTAGGGGCACTGTTAAACTTGTAGCACTGGTATTCGCTTAAGGAGACCTTCACCTTGATAGTTGTAGGTCGATGGTGGAAGTTAGTTCATAACTTATTAATGAAAGAATACAATAAAATAAAACTGTGTAACATTTTATTTTCATTTGAAATTCCAATGTAGATGTTATGAGGTTGGGACCACCAGATCTAAACCTCCCATTTGAGTGTTAAAATGTGGGGACCACCAGAACTAAGCCTCCCATGTGAGGTTATGGTGGTGGGGACCACCCAAACCCACATAATGCAAGAAACCCATAAACTCACTCTTAAATGTGGGGAAGATTCTTGAAATTCCCCCACATTAATTGTGTCACCACATTTGATTAATTTCACCAACTCATCAATTAATTAACTATGCCCATTCAGAATTATGCCAACAAAATAAATAGATATCATATTCTATTATGATGGATATTTTCATTTTAGGTGGGGATTGGGGGAAATTATTTAGCAAAGAGAAGGGGAGAACTTTTGGGAGGATTACACTTCTCCAATGAAGGACCACATCCAACAACGAGTGTTCATCTAACGAATGAGCACAGGGTCAGATGCATGTAGAGGGTGTGAAAAACAGCGACATCTTCGACTTCTCTCTTACAACACAACAACAATCCTTCTAGGTATGGTTTTAATTATTTGTGATCCTCGATTTCCATGTTCATTTATTCTAAAGAAAGAATTTAGAAAACTCTATATCTTTTTGATCGTTGGATGATTTCTATTTGTGGGATTGGGAATAAATATTGAAGGTGGTTGTAGGGATTGTTGTTTGAATTTCCCCTTACCTGATTTTTGGAATTTTTCATGATTAAAGAAACAATTGTGAACTGCATCATACTGCACTAACTCGGAGGTTGCGGGCCAAACAAACATGGCACGACCTCTCCGAAAACCATTGTGTTTTTTATTAAATCATTGTGCGGAGAAGAAGGTTGTCCATCCAACCTTCCACGACAGCACCCAGCCACACTATAGCCCTCACGCCAAAAGAGGGACTTACCAGAGAAGAAACTCCTTTGGTCCAACAAGAAACCCCTTCGATTAGCCTCCAAAACGAGCCATGGATCTCCCCCATCCTCTGAAAACTGGAACTCCCATGCGATCCATGAGTGGGAGGATGAATTGGGACAAAATGGGAAATCTCGAGTGGCCCGGGACTTAAAAACCTAAACATTATGTGGCGGAATGGTTACCCTGAACGGTATGGAAAATTGTGCCCCAACTGTGTGGTTGCCACTGTCTCACCCAGGGATATCCCACAGCATTCCCGAATAGTCTAAAAAACTATGCACCTCCCATGCAGAGACCACTATTAAGGATGAAAGGTATCCTTGGATGGCCGCACGGTTTTTCAGACCATGCGCGAACTGTGCGCAAGCTGTGCACCATGGCACAACCTCCATATCATTGGCATCAGGCGTCTGTTTGATGAACTGTCTGTGATACTAGAAATCATGGTCCCATATGGTCCGTTTGGTAAACCCTAATATGGATTTAGATATTGTTGGTGTACGGTCAGGTTGGATCGAGTATGAATCCAACCAGACCCTCAAGACTAAAAGGCTAATAACTCACAGACCGGGTGTCTGAATGACGCACCGTCTGTTGTGCATAGACCCATATGGAATGATGGTCCTTTGGGATACATCTTCACGGGAAATCGTGTTAGTTTGATTATCGACCATTGGCATTGGACCTTCCCCCAGAAAAGTGAGCTTAGTGCTAGAACCGTGTAACCGGTTGTGACTTGAGAAGGGGAATCTTCTTGGGTCTGTGATTGAGGGTCACACATGGAACCGCTTTAGGATTCCATGTGGGACTACTATATGATCAATTTTTTTTATTCTATACTAGGTTCCTATGTGCTTATGATGACATATTGATGATGTACTAGGATCATGTCTGGGTCTGACGACGTACTAAGGATGTACTAGGATCCTCAGTAGGTCTAACGATGTACTGAAAATGTGCTGGGATCATATGTGGGTAAAATGAAGTACTAGGATCATGTGGTTGGATGATGATGTAATATGATCCTCCATGGTTCTGATAATGGTTTAGGATCCTTTGTGGTTCTGCCTCTTAAGAGATTAAGATGATTCAGTTTGATACATCAAATAATCTATAATACTATTCCTAAGTTATACCTAGTTTGAGGTGAGTTCGTACATGTGTGGTACTTTCCTTCATGGTAATACCTTGGTGTTATTCTTCTTTGTGTTGTACCTATGTGTTACATACCTTTTTAGTATTTCTTATTTTTTTGAACAATTGATATTTGGTCTTTTCAGTTGGACCATGTGTTTCCTCATGATTGAGATGGGATTACATGATAGCTTAGGTATAGGTATGGGAAAATAACTATGTAGGGCTGTCAGTTACTTTCTTTCAGTGTTTTTAACCCTTTTTGGATATTGTGAGACATTGAGGGTCTTGGGGTCCCTTCTGAGTTTCGTTATACTCACCCTAGCATGAGCTATGCCCGAACCATATTTTGTTTGTTGCAGACGAAAGACAACGTTGACTAAGGATGAGAGCACCATGACTGAAGGTAGTTCGGAGGTGGATTTTAGATGAGGTGAACTGTAGAGACGTCCGTTCGTGAGATGTACATACCCTTCAGGTTGTATTCATGGTGGACAATCCAAGACTGCAGGTACCAGTTTTTTTTGTACTTTCTAGTTTGGATTGTCTTCTGGCCCCTTTTTTACAATGTACTTGCACTATTTACCATACAATATGCATGAGATCATATCATGTTGTGTGCCTGGTCATGTGTGTTTATAGGTCATAATGGAATTGCATTCCCAGTTTCAGGGAATACTCCGTCGATGCTAGTCGCCAACCCCTGGCCTATGGAAGGCATTCTTGGGGTAGTCACAGTACGGGGCATAGGGGATGGGTCGTGACATTTATCTTTATACAAATATATTGAGAACCACAACTGGATGTAGCTACAAACTCATCCTCGGTTGTTGAATGTGATATTCATCATTTTTTAGAACTCCCTGAAATAAAATATTCTAATTAAAAGTTACACATACTTGAATTAATTTTATGGTCTAGTCTGTGAACTCCAAATTCAAAGATAGAGAAATATAGTAAATTAAATCAAATCTCTTAAAAAATATTCTTGTAATTATAGTGCAATTGATATACGTCATTACCCTTTTAACAAAATTATAGTGACTTTCATTGGGGATTAACTAATATATATCAGACCAAAACATTGAAAACATGATATATGGTCTAGAATTAATAAAATAAAAATAACTAATTATCATTCCTCTTTACATCATATCATAGATTGAATTTAAAGACCCATCTACAACCTATTCAGAGTTGATTCTAATTATGGTTCTTATAGTTTTAAAAGAAACAAGGTCAAACCATAAAACAAGATCATTGATATATATGGATGGATTTATTGAAATATCATTTCTTATTTGACTAATTTGAAACCTAAGATAAAATTTCAATTACCTAATTATACTCATGTCAAAATCAATTATCAATAAATTTGAAAACTCATTACGTAGTTTATAGTCTGTAGTACCAAAAATAATATCACCATCATAAATCTATAATAATATTATTTCATTGGAAACTCATTTTTTATTAAGGTTTGGTCTAACATATCATTAACAAAGTCCTTTTGAATTAAAAACTAACATTGTCTTCCATACAAAGCTTTAGGATCTTTCTTAAGTCCATATAATGCATTAGACAGTTTGTATACATGATTTGGAAATACAATATTCTCAAAAATAGGAGGTTGTTTAACAATAAACCTCTTCTGAAATAACAACATTTAAATAATCCCTAATTATATCCATATAAACATGTTTAAAATTTTAAAATCTTGAAAAATAGAATTAAATATGAAAGTCTTCTAATCAATCAACTGTAGAAAATGAATCCTCAAAATCAATTCCATCTTTTTCAAGATATACTTAGGAAACTAATATATCATTATTTGATGTTCCTCATTCATGGTATTTACTCAATTAATGTATTTAATGGAATTTTTGATATTATTAAGAATAAAATTAACAACAATTCTATAATTTTCCTTAAATTTTAAAACATATTTTCAAGTTATAATTACAGATTCAACATATCCTATAACATTATACAAAGAGTGATCATTGAGAGATTTAAAACATGATGAATCAAGTTGGGATGATACATTCTCCTCCTAAAATAATGAATCATTACATTCAAGATCATCACCATCAAGATTAAATTCATCAAATTATTCAATATTATCAATAAAATACTAATTTAGTTTATAATTATTTTAAAGGAATTTAAAATATAGACAGTACATCGAAAAATGCTAAAATAATCAATTTTCTGTTTTTTATATTTAAAAATTTCATATGTAGTTTTATAAAATAATGGTTTGATATAAACTATATTTACGATATATAATGCAGTGTTAACAGATTCAACCCAAATTTCTTTTTGGAATATTAAATTCATTAAGCATTTTTCTTTCCATTTAATGAATAAATATATTTTTCCCCACTATAAAACCATTCTATTATTGGGATCTAAGGGTAGAAAAATTATAAAATTTCCATTGGTTTAAATAGAAATTCAAATTCATTGTTCTCAAACTCTCCTCATTTATCACTTCTAAATGTGGAAATTCATTGAATTTTTTTATTCAGAATTTTCATGGAAAAAATGAATAAATTTTATTATTTTTCCAGTATTATGATATATAAAGATATTACATGTTAATATAATGTTGTCATTAACAATTATAAAAAATAAATTTTATAACATAAACTAGAAATTCCCATGGGTCCAAAAGATTAAGGTGAAGTAGTTCTATACATCATGTAGTGTCAACCATATGTATATATCTAAAATAATCATTATGTTTCTTACATTTTATACAATAATCACATAAATAATAATTACATGAGATGAAATTTGGATGTTCTAAAAAAAATCACGTTTTTTCAGCTTGTAGATTTATCGAAGACGAACATATCCTAACAACTTTCTCCACATATTGTGATTAGTATCTATATCATCTGAGAACATTACATTATGCTTTCTATGTTATGAAAAATAAATAGAATATATATTTTATTTTAACAACTATATCTACTAAACATAGGTGTTCCCATGCTTATGTGTCATCCCACCATTAAGCCACGTCACGGGAAATTCATACCAAATTACCCTTATACCTACTGCCTTCAACCCAAACAGCCGATGTGTCCTTCAATAATCAACTTCCTCTGACACGTTACTACCAGACAACTACGTAAATAACGATTCTCCATGTCCCAAAGTTGATCGATATTCTTCATAGTTTTTCTAGGGTTTCTGCATTACTCTATGATGCTCCTATCCCTCTCTACTTCCAGAATCTCATCTCTAGCCGACTGATCCTTCACTGTGTGCTCCACCTCCACGTTCTCCACCTCCATGTGATCCACCTCTGCGTGCTCCGCCTCTGCATGGTCTTCCTTTGCGTGCTTCGCCTCCCCCTACTCATCCACCGCATGCTCCACCCCTATGTGCTCTGACTCTGCATCCTCCGCATCTGCGTGCTCCATATCTTCCTACTCCAACTCCACGTCCTTTGTCTCATCCATATTTGTGTGCACTGAATCCGCGTGCTCTACCTCCATGTGCTCCACCTCCGCATGTTCTAAGTCCACGTACTCCGCCTTCACATCCTCTGAAAATGGAAACTACACCTACGTCTCTTCCATGTAGAGGTCCTCTGGTCCCTACTAGCTATTTTATTCTTTTTTGTTCAAATGAATCCATTGACTTTTCTCATCTACATGGCTTCCATTTCACATGCCATGATTTCTTCACATATTATATTTTTATGTGGAATGATATCTCTATTTTCTCGTGACCTTTGATAGGAATCCCTCATTCGATTTGTTTTTTCCTTGAGTGATTGAAGACCAGAAGTTAAAGTTTATAGCAATTTTTCAAAGAAGATGATGTCGGAATTGAGGTTCCCAATTGGCTATGTGCTGCTCAATCATTGTGTGGCTGATCCCCTATATCTGTTCTTATGATTTTGGGTCAATAGGAATCATCGTTTTATTTGAATAATCATGTTTCAATGACAGTATTTCGGTGGATAAAAGGTTTTATTAGAGATCTCAGGAAAACCGCATACCCCTAGAGTTTTTAAATAAGGTCGTCCATTGAATTTCTCATGCATCCTATCTACAATGTGGAGGACGTTTCTATATCCATCATAATTCAGGTAGTATTATATTTAAACAGAATATTTTTCCCCTCAAATCTCAAGAAGATGGTTTGTCTCAAAATATTATCATTTCTCAAAATAATATTGTGAATAGAAGTGGTTTTTAACTTGATGGAAACCCCTTGAATTGTTATGGCAGAAAGAGCAGATTTATTCAAGAATTATGACTCCCAGCTACAGCTTATCATTCGTGGGGAGTCATGAACTATTCCAAATGCAAGTGGTAAGGCTCCCAGATCATGATATTTGTTGATTTTTATTAACCATCCCAGTATTTGAAAATCCCTTGACATTCATTCTTTTTAACATTATTATCTAGGACCATCATTGTAGTAAATCATCACAACTGTTAACATTGACTAATAAGAGGATCTAATTTTACCTTTTTATTTTATATTTACTAGAAACCATATGCCAAATTATTTTAATAATCATTTTACACTTTTGTTGTAGAAAATTGAAAGTGTTGGATGTTTAGGAGTCGGCTACAACAGTGAAATTGGATTTCTTACAACTACAAATATGTCATCTATTTAGGTAGATGTTATTTTCCATTATTACCTTTTATATTCATTACATCATTTTAGTAGAAAATAGATATTTTTTCAGTTTTATTTACAATGTTTATATTATTAAAAAACTTTTTATTTCTTGTTCTCATATGAAAATTGGTATACATCAGAATTAATTTTCATTATTTATCCATTCTAATGAGTATATACTGTACAGTAAACCAAATTCCCTACTTTTTTTACCAGATATTATTTATTGATGTTGGGATTGAAATTACTGTCAACAAACAACCAGAAGTGCTGGTCCACCACATCAAAAACTCACAACATTCATGGTAAGCTACTACTGACCTAGAAGAATGAAAAATTATTTTGTCCAGATGTGTTGGTCAACTACTTTAGTTTCTAGGTTCTATTTCTTCTAACAATATCCTCTATGTAGAACAATCTGTCACATTATTTTGATAGTGAGGTTGGTCTGGAACATAGTGAAAAGACAACTCCAGACTACTTCACTACGAAGAGTCATATTTCTGAATTACACACCATACTAAGGGGAGATATAAACAGGAAAACTGAGAAAATAGACAAAAATCTACTACTGAAAACACAACGTTACCATACATATTCACTTTTCATATTATTTTCATTATTGTTTTCCAAATTACCAGAGTATTGCAGTATGTATTACATTAGATTGAGTACAGACAGTTCATTTATAATGTATTCTTCTACACATTTTCTATTTTGATATTATTACTACATCCTATGTCGTGGAAAATAACATTTCAACTGAAATTTTTCTAGTATTCAAGCTATACAATATTATTTTTCCTACTGTTATAATGTATCAATTGTTCATCACTTGTATCATGTATCATTTTTTTGTTCAATTATATGTTCAACTATTAGGATGTACGAAATGCAGCCTCTTGTATTGAATAAAAGAATCTGTTTCATTTTAAAAACTCGTCAAAAATGAATAAAGTGTTGTTATTCATGAAATATAACTCCATTTGTTATATTTGATTAAATATAGGAGCTATAGAATACACACATTATGAAATAAACAGTCGGCAACTCAGCCTGTAACATTACATCCAAGAAACAACCAATTTAAACCGTACGACTCTTATCAAGTAGTTTGTATAATTTCTTCCATATGTATGCTTTTGATATAGTTTTTTATAAATTCTTGTACTAAATATTCTATTCAAATATGAATTCAGTCTAAAATTTTTGGTATCTATTGATCCCTTTATAATGTAGTTCCATAACAGTCCTTTATGTTTCTACAACAATATTCAATTTACCTGGTACATTAGATTTCATTCATTAATACTCATCACTTTTTATTAATGTTAAAATTTTTATTCTCGTCTGCAAGATGAAATTCATGGATGATAAAAAAGGTGAAGACATATTTAGAACAAGATAATTTTATTTCAGATGTTTCCACTTCAATTACCTACAAAAATTCATCAAACATGAAGTTCAAACTATTCTGTGTAGTTTTTTACATCTGTTTATATCATTCTATGTTGAAATTATTCCACTTCATAGATGAAATGTATTAATACAGCAAACACTCATACAATGATAATGTGTTTCTGTTATATTTACACTTCAACTATATATAACTTTTGTTGTCATTTACTTTTTATATTTAACATTATTATACATAATTCACTATTTATTGTTACTTATTCATATTTGAGAACTTTTACCAACATTGTAATTTCAACATATTTATTTTCAATTTTAATAGATTACTTCTCAATTTATTAATGCATTTTGATATTCAGCTTACATTTATGGCACCGAGCATATTCACAGACGGGTACTAGTTTATAAAATAAATTAAAACATTATTATTTTAATAATAATTAAATTTTTTCTTAAAATTCAACATGTATTCCATCATAAAAATGTTGTGAAATTATAAATATGTTATGTTTTAACCCATCTACAAAAAGAACATTATTAATTATAACAGTGGTTTATATATCTACTTTTCAAAAATGATTCTTTGGAACTCCTCAAGAATGTTTCCTAGAAAATAAATTAAATAGACATATTTTCTATTACCCAGACTAGTTTTGGCCCAACTAGATTAGTAACAAATGATTTAGATACCTCTATAGATGTGGGAAATTAATTTTATGTTAATATAGAAGAAAATTTTAATAAATTAAAAACATAGTATGGCCTAAATATTGTGTATATATTAATGAATTTCTTTTTCATAATTCCCTTTATTGTGTAACTTAAATCATGAAACATATTATAAATTCACTTTTATGAATTTTACAACAGAAGTTCTATAATTCTATAAAATCATATTATTTTAAGAAAAACCCATTTTTCTTATTTGGGTTCATTCATAGCCTTTTTTTATCAAATATCTATTTTCCTCAAACAAATACATATAATTTTTCGTTAAAACCATTGATTTCATTTTTTAGGCTTTCATTATATTTTGGAAAAGCTTCTAGGTCCTCACATATTATCACATTAGAGCATGAACCCAAATTTTTCAATTTATTATTTTCATTTTTATGATTCTATCATTCCTTATAAAAATTATTTAAATAATTACATTAAAATATAAATCATATGTGTCAAATTTAATTATTTTTGGATAGGAAATATTTTATTTTGACATTCTATTCATTATTTATGATAAATTCAAAACCCATAAATTTTTTCTTTTTAATAGTACCTTAAAAATTTATTATTTAGTTTATATTTTAAAAATTAATCCTATTATTCAAAGATTTCAATTATCTATACAATACCGCTATTCTTAATATGTCACATTGAAATTTCTCATTTTTAGGTGTTAATTCATTAACCTCATTTTCCATATGATATTCATAACCATAAATTTAAGTTAAATCAATGTGTATCTCTTTTATAGTAGTACCCATCAAACACAAATTTGTATATTCATTTTCACATTCCAATCCAACATCACCTGAGTCTGAATCTTCTATAAAAATTCTTCCAACATGAAAATACTTTATTTAATCCATATTTTATATCATATCCTTTACTTCATGGTTTAATTTTGGATAGTTTGATTTTATGTTCCCATTTTCCCAAAACTCAGAACATATTAATTATGAAGCATTATATTTATTTCTTTAACCTCATTTACTACTCCTTCTTTCATACTTTGGTTAATCTCTTCTAGGATGCTTCTCAAATCCTCTCTTATCTTTCATGTACTTGTAAACACATTTGGTTATGTTTTCAATTTCATCTATCTAACTTTGATGTAACTCATAATCAGAAGAATTAGCAATATCATTTGTATTTTATTTAAATTATATATATTTTCTATTATCATTATCATCATTAATATCATTCTTCATTTCTAGATCACATTGTAGTAATGATACTATCATATTTTATATCAAATATTTAGTAAATTCATTACGTTCATTAGTATCTACATTATTGTAGTGATATATTTTTGTAGGGCTCACAATAATCGTTCAATGAGGGCATAATTATTTATGGTTTCTCCCATAGAAACCATGATATTGACAACATTTGTTAATATATTGAACATATTTTTTAAACTCACTTGTTCTGTCATCCTGAACTCTTGATATTCATATTGAGGTATATATAACATAGTTCTCTGTGAGTTTTCGGAACCTTGGTGAGTGACTTTCAATGTACGCCAAATGTTAAAAGTAGTTTTTAAAGATGAAATGTAACAATTCATCTTTCTACTTAATTAACAAAATAATAAATTTACAATGTTGGAATTTAAAACCCATTTAGTATCCTCACTACCTATAAATGTTCTTCTTCAATATCAGATAACTTATAATGATTAGACATAAAAACACAGTTTTTAAGATCAATATATTTAAGGAATACCTCTATTATTCATTTCCATTAGACATAATCACTTCGTCGAAGTGAGGTGGTCAAATAGGATTAAATATCTCAAAATCATGATTGTTTATAATATAATCTTGGATATCATCCTTAAATGTTAAATTCTTGGATATTTTTTAGTTAAGAAATATATAATGAAAAATATTAAAACCAAATCCATAATCATGAACCACATTATGATTTAATTTTTATTGATCATGGTATATGAGATGTGAAAAGTTATTTTTGATTTATTATTATAAAGTTTAATTTATTAGAGTTATAAAATCGAACCTAAATTTTTAAGTTGAAATAAAACAATAAATACATTTGAATTTTATAGAGGTTTAGATCTCAAGTTCCTAGTCCACTCCTCAATCTACTCTACAAGTTAATTATATTTTTATTCTCTCTATATTTTGTTTTTACTTGGATTAATAACATGATTACATGATTTAAAGATTTATATTTTTCTCCAGGTGGTATAACCGTATAATCCTTTTCCACCTGACTGTATAACCCATAAATATACAAGGAGTCACAACATTATTACCTTTTACCTTGGTGGAATAACATGAACTTCCTTTTTAATCTAAGGAATAACCCAATGATACCTATTGGATGGTAAATGCGTAAACCAAGACTCTGGAATACAAATAAGAGATCAAAATAATTAAATTAGAGTAAATATAATAAAATTAAAATGATAAAGGAAACGTTAGAAGATGATGATGATCATTTATGCATCTATTCTGGCTATATCAAAAAGTTATTGAAGAAGTAGATGATGGTGATCTGATATAATCAGGGTAGAATAAAAACTATTTGATGAAATATCTCTATGAATTATTTTAGACATAAAAAAGGAAATTCCTGGCCATATTCTAATTGAGGGAATTTTTGAATGAATCGTAATCAATCATTGAATATGCGTAGATACATTTGTTTTTATACTCTAATAATTTTCCCAGAGTATTAAAAATAATTAGGAGCGTGTCCGAGTCCAATATATACATGAAACTTATTAAAGAGTAATAAAAATAAATTTTTGTTATTTTAATTATGGTGAATTTTTTTCCGACATAAAACATATTCAGAAAAATGATTTCACAAGAAATATTAAAATAAATGTTTAATATATTATTATTAATATTCATTAAAAATTAATTGAAGAAATTTAATTCAAATAAAAAATTAATTTTACATATTTATACATGAAATAGAATTTTAGAAAAATATAGAATCATAAATAATAATCTACATGAGTCCATTTCCTTGAAAAAATGAAAAAAATAATTTCAAATATATTTTTAAGTATACTAAACCACCAAATATTAATCATTTAACAATTAAATTAAATTTAACAACATTACTAGAAAATAAGACAACAAAAAGTCTGGAAATAAATTTTTCAACTAATCATGTGCCAATACTCACCCATGATTGTCTGGTGGTGTGTCATTGACACACCGTTTGAAATTTTGGGGGTGTGTTGGTGACACAAAATTGGAAATGTTTGGCGGTGCATTAGTGGCACACCGTTGGAAATTTTAGGTGAGGTCAAAACAAATTTTAATATATCATTGACATTTAATGAAAAAATAAAATAATTAAATAAATATAAAAATATTTTCTATCATTTTAACATTATATTATTTAAAGATAATAATAAAAAATTCACCCACCATTGGATGTCCAACATTTTCTCATGAATCACAATTGTATTACAATGGTGTTACATATAAATTTATTTCTAAACATCATGATGCTATTAGGTTTTAATAAGAAATAACTATTAATGTTCAATGAAAAATAAATTCAAACAATTAGATAATAAATCAAATATGATTCCATTTTTTCTGGTGAAATAACATTCCACAGAAAAGAATTGTAGAAAATAAAATTAACATCGGATAATAAAAAAAGAATCATCAAACGGAATTAATATCAAAACCAAGATGAAAACATAGTTATAATAAGGAATTGATTCAATATCTTGCTGATAGGTACCACAAATGATATAAAGAAAACTACTAAAGAATTTTGAGAAAAAAACATGAAGAAACATATAGTAAAAAATAAAATAACACACCTTTTGTAGGGATCCAACTATTTTAAAAATATTAAACAATGATGTCTTAAATAAACTCTTTTGGTTTTTATAATGGATTTAAAATTATACACCATTTGTTATTTATTCAATGGTGTAAAAGGATTACATACACTTGTTTTGTAATCAATGGTGTCTTAAAAAACTTATCAACCACTCCTTATAAAAAATTGTTGATTTTGACAATGGTGTCTTGTGAATAAAGAAAAAAGAAGGGAAAATTGGAATCATGGGTGTTGTAGAGGAACCATAAAATGAAGACAATGAAGATATGATAGTTGAAAAGCTGGTCAAACAAGATCTAAATTTCTAGAAACCAAAATCCAAAATGAAATAAAAATTGAAAGATAGAAGAGACATAGTTTCTAGAGAGGAAGTATTTCACTGGATGGAAGAACATGTCGGACATTATGTCACTGGTAGGACTATTATAAGGAGAAGAGTTGGAGAATCTAGAAAAAGAAGTAATAGTTTGAATGTTTATCATATAGGATATATAATATTAAGATAAGTGGGATAGATGATCGAGTAGCTATGATGAAGTGCTGAAGATATCAAATGGTCCAAGATGAATCTCGGATGAATATTTTAATCCCACATTGAAAAAAATAGGGAAGACTCATGGTATATAATAATGGATTTATAATTCATTTCTCGATACAAAAACAAAATCCATACACAAACACACACTCAAGGACTACTGTCCATAAGGGCACTATTAGCCCAACCTATTATGTGCATTAATTGGGCTATACAAATAGGCTCACACTTGAAATACATGCATTATGTCCAAATTTGGATCATATATATGTGATCCTTTTAATCATGGATCCTTCCATAGGGTTGACCAAATTTTCCCTTTAATGGTGTGGTGTGGTATGGATAAAGGGATTGCATAGAAGCATTAATTTTTAAAATAAAAATAATAAAAAGTAATGATCATAAGATATTAACAATTAAATATCATAATTAAATAAATGCAAATATGAAAATAAGAAATAACTATTTCTTAAGAAAAAAATATGAATATATATTGAAGATAATATTTGATATTTAAACACAATATAAATTAGTAAATATTATGTTGGTATAAATTACGAAAACAAATAAATAAAAATAATTGATAATACCCAATTCCAAACAATAATAAATTATTATTCCTTACAATACACTAACACATGATTTTGGAATATAATATTTTAGTGAATTTGGAAATGTGGAAGGAAACATTCTAACATGGTGAATAATCATTAATATTTCCAACAATGATCTTCCTCTTTAGTACTCCATCTTAAAACCTTTCTTCATAAATGAGGGAAAGGAATCATAAGAAATGGTGAGGTTAGATTCTCAGTAAGGGTAAATAATATAGTTACTTAATAATATCATGACCATATGTGTATTAATACGTTATCATAAAATTTTAAGATCATACATTGAATATCAAATATTATAATCTCAATTCATGGCTTACGTATCGTTAGTTCATAAGTCATGAATCATAATGAATTCCACGAGCCCAACCCATGATATCATAACATAGGCGTAAGACATGGAATTTTGGGCATACATGTAAGGATATAAACATTATTTCATAGCTATACAATAAGAAATTAATAACATGATAGGCTTTGTATCACCACCGATGAAACCTGCATCCGTATTGGGATTACAACCTATATACCCTCTTATTTTAGGTATTAGGCTAAAATCATGTGTACCACTATTTTTCCTTGTTCTAATAAAAGTTTTAACATATTATTTTAAAACAATGTATAAAAACCGATGTAATATATTATTTTTCATTCATAGGCTAACAACCTAAATACCCTCTTTTTTTGGATTTGTAAAACAACTCGTGCACCCTCTTCTTTTCAAACTTGGGATAATAGCCCATGAACACTCTTGTTTTCTGTCATGGGATAGAAACCCATGTTCCTTATAAGATCATATAACATCTATCATTTGCCAATTCATTATTGGGACATATAGGTCTCACATGTTACAAAATTAAATCATATATATGTGCTCCACAAGATCATAAATATTCCTCATATAATTACACATGAATTAGAAGGGGTGTCATAAACATTTCCTCATATATTAAATTTTGGATTGGATATAGGATTCGTAATCATTTCTACATATCATAAACCATGAATAGAATATCATTTCAAAGAATATAAAATGCAGAAGAGATATGGGTTTCAAAAATATCAGGCCATCAAAACATCATCCATTCAGAAAAACTATAAGAATTTTACCCATCAATAATATCCACGATAAGGAATTAGTGACACCTTTGGGTTTTAGCTTAGATTTAAAATAATTTTGAAATATCATTTATTATATTTCTTGAGGTAAATATTCATTCCTCTTTAAAAACACTTTTAAAACCCTAATTCATTCTGAAAAAAATAATTGAAAATAACACTAAAAACATATGAAGGATACTTGATAAAATTTTGAAATATTTTTTCATTTAAAATACCCTTTAAAACATATAATTTCTGATTCAAATAATTTTTTATACTTGGCATTGGGGAATCTCTTACATGGCATATATTTATAAAATAATGATTCATTTCATATTGTCTATAGATATCAAAAGAAACATGATATGAAAACGATAATATGATTTATTTTAAATTTTTTTTTAAAAAAAAAACAAAATAAGGGAATAAATAACTTAAATAATTCATATGATAATATTAGATTATTTTTTAAAAAAATTATGAAAATTTTTTTTGGGAGAAAACAAATTTTCGGTCGAAGAGATAATTAAAATTTGATTTTCATAAAAAAAATTTATTGATTTTACTAAGTACCAAATATTCGGAAAATTGTAAAAATACTTGTATATATATTCAATTACCATTGTGGGATAAAATTCATGAGAATTATTAATATATGAATCATAAAATTTCATTAATTGAAACATAATCCTAATCAAACCTGACAAAAAATTAGTTTGTAGCAATTAAAGATCACCATTATAGTAACATTGAATCATAATACCCATGAAATAATAATATTAAATAAAGCTCAAAATACCAATAAAATAATTTTATTCATGACATAACATTTCAAGTGGCATTTTATACACCATGTAATAGAATATATGTTCATAACATAGAATGTGTCTCAAAGAATGAAAATTGAGGAAAATTTCCCTTACCATTTTGGTAAAATATTAATAGGAATCCCCATGAAATATAGATACTCAAATGGAATTCGAAATACATATAAATCTATCTTTAAAAATCACAAAATACATCCATGTTCATTATACACAACACATTTAGGAAATTGGTAGTGAACATGGCTTGTGACTAATGGAAAATAAAAGTTAGAAGGAAATGCCTTATTACTAGATTAACATTTGAATTCTAGGATTCCTGAATGTACAAAATCAATTAAGACATTTAATATCATAAAATAATTTAAATTACTACTATAAAATGTCATAAAAGATTACATATGAAACAAACAAAAGAAATTGGTGGTGAATATGGGATAAGTATCAAAAAAAATAAAAGTGAGGCTATAAATCCTCCTACCTTATGTCTTGAATCATGCCATACTCAACTAAAATTTATATATTAACAGTATATGTCTATTATTAATATATTAAAGAACCATATTCATATATATAATACCATAAATTACGTACTTATGTAATTATATTACAATTTTTTTAATTATCTGTAGTGTATATTAGGTTTCGGGTAAGAACCGCTTTGTTTTGTATATGTTTTGATTTTATATTATTCTTCCACTTACATTTATACAGACATAATAATCTCTATAATTATGACCATGATATAAATAAAATATATATTTAGTATATATTTATTGTTAATAACCCATTGTATTTAATGATACGAAATGGAATGCACTGTTAATGGAGATGCTATGTCGTAAGTACGCATGAATGCTATATCCATTGTCATGTAATATAAAAAAAGTAAATGATATATATATATATATATTATAATTAAATTAGAGTTTTTATTTCATATATAACACATATTTATATTAACCCCATCAGTAATACTATCCATGTAAATCCTGAATAAATCACAACGCTTCGCGAGGAGATAGTTCGTCGTACACACGAACAACATTACTGTATTATCACATTATAAAAAGAAAGAAGATAAGTGTTTTAAAATTATTTAAAAATAATAAATTAATTTTAAATAGTATATATAACATATATAGATAGAATGTACATCATTATTACCAACCATAAGAGTTGGTAATTGAAGAATGAATGACATCGGTTCGTGAAGTGGTATCCTACCATAGACACAAATGATGATTGTGTATCCCATTTTATTTAAGTGTGTGTGGTTGTAGATTTTAATCATAAACTAAAAACACTTAGGTGTATTGAATATTTGGATTTTATCATATAATCATTATATAAATTAATTTAAGGGGTTTTGGGAACAAATAAAACAAAATTTTTTTGATGAACCATGCCTCCTCTTTGGGTGTCTCCTTTTAGATTTCACTAGAGGACTTCCTTGTTCGGATTTATACACAATGAAATTGTTATAGGATAAATTTATGGAAGTCTTTGTGTTATTTTATCACATTTTGGTCAAGACAAATGGCTTGAGATGTGTGAAGAATGGGTAATAGTGAGTCCCCTTTTATAATGGAAGAGGAGTGGAATTCATGAAAATATAAAATGGCATATAGTATTGGGAGCTCTCCCATATATAGAATTCATAAAATAATGAACATTTATCAATTAAATAGGATATATTGTCAAAATATTTCCATCGAATGGGTATTTGAAAATTTCAAGCTAATTTTTCCCTCATATTTATATATTTTTCCCTTAGTAAACATGTTTTTCTCTCAATCATCGTGTCTAATTATAATTATTTTCAGAAATGATTGTGGTACAAAATTATTCTTTTTCATTTAGAAATAATGAATTTATATGAATAAAAATATATATTCCATTTTTTATAAATATAATTCACTAAATTGTCAAAAAATAAAGTAAAATTAATCTTATAGGCAAGACAAGAAATCGTGTTTTAAAATTTAAAATTTAAATAAGTCTAAAAAATTATTATATAAAATTTCAGTGTAAAAATGATTCAATTAGACTTAATTGGATTTATAGATATATAATTTAAATAAATATAATTTAAATGAAATTTCAATTATAATTTAACATTATATATTATTTAAATTAAAAATCACTTTTCAAATATTTTTTTTATTTTTCAGCATTCATCAAAAATGAATCTTCTTAGAAAAAACAAAATAATCACCCTAATATAATTTTGAGTTAACAAATTAAAATAGAAAATTTAATTTTTCAGAAGTATTTTATAAAAGATTCAAATATTAGTTTTAAATTAAATTTTCCATTAAGAGGAGGTCAAACTACCGTAAATAGAATATATCATTAATGCATAAAATTTGATTTATTCTTATATCATTCCTAAGAAAGCAAGTATGATGAATATTAAATAGTTTATTGAATATATAATATATATTTATTTGGTTAAATTAATTCATAAAATATTTTTTTTCAAATTTATTGAGATATAACTTGTTTTCTAAAAAAAATAGTTTTCAAAAATAGATATTAATATATTTTAACATAGTTCTTACTGTCATTTATAAATAATTGTTACTCCAGGAATTCATTTAATATACTTATGAAAACCATATTTTTACAATTTATTTAGTCTTATTCATAAATTCTATTCTGACAATAAGTTTATGGTTCTGTTTTAATAAAAATATTTATTGTATGTCGTAGATTGGTACAACATAGTATTGGATATAAGAAATGCTATTGATGGAAATAGGAATGGAGCGTTCCAAAAACTGATATCAAGGTGGTGTGTAATATAATATTTTCTTAGTGTATCATTCAATAAAATAAATGAATTAATTTTAATTTATTTCAAATAATTCATTAAAAAATATCTTACTAACATTCTTCCCCCTATAAAATAAAATTTTCCCTCAAAATTCATGTTGGTTATCAATGTTTTAGTGTTTTTATATTACATTCACTAAAACCCACCTAGTAAAACTAAATAATCTAATATATATTAAAATTATATATTTTTAAACAACATGGTTACTCAATGTAAATCATGACATGGTTTCCACATTGGAGAACATAGTTCCATTTGAAAAAATGGATATAAAATAAAAAACAAACACCCGCATATTTATGGAGAGTGATAATGAACATGTTGTGGAAAAAGATAATGATGAAATTGTCAAAAAATTTAGAGTCTTGATTAATGTAATTGATATAATCAAAAATAATTATAATGTGAAAACATTTTATTTCAAGACCCTTTTCATAAATTAAATTAATTTTCAAAATTTAACAGAATTAATAGATTACATTCCATTTAATATGCACAATATCAACCATTGGTTATGCCTTTACAAATTTTAACTAATTCACTTACTCAAAAAAATTTATGAGTATTTTTAATTTTTCAAGAATTAACAGATCATTAGATCCATCAATAGAATGACAGATAATTCCATATTTCATTAGTTAGCATCACAGCAAAATGGTTTTCATGGGTTATAAATTTTTTTTTTATCCCTATAAAGAGAGTTAATACATTAATATCTAACACCTCATTTTAATTTTATCAATAACCATTCATTAAATGGTTATCCTTGTAACCCTTACCAATGATTAAAATGAAGAACATTAATGTTCAATAAATTTATCAAAATCATCTTATCAATGATCCCTCATATATCATAATGTATCTTTTGACAATCACATACGAAACGTGTGGATTAATATTCCATGTATTCAATTAAATCATGGTAATAAAGTTTATTTCCATAAATACATATTGAAAACATACATGATTCCTAAATATAATTCATACATTATTACTAAGAATGTATCTAATCTTATATAAAAAAATTTGTTGGAAATCATGGGTTAATCCATGCATATGATAAATATCAATGTGATTTTGTTATTATGGGATATGTGTATATATGGATATTGAATTCATATAATCATATCAAGTTCCAGTAAAGGATGAACAACTATATTTTCATAAAATATATTTTAAAAAATTCCGACATGAAATTTTATACAAAAGAGTTCCCCAATTTTCTTGATCCACATCAACCATTGTGATTCAGTAAGCTTTCCCTTTCTCCTTTGTCTTCATAGGGTTTTGGAATTTATTACCACTGTTAACCCTCATATTTGGAAGCACTTAAGAATAATGTAAAACCTACCGTTAATTGAAACACTGGAGTATGTGAGTTCAATTATTTGGGTATTTCTTATTATTCACATCATTAGATATCTTTCTCCATTTATATTGGTGTTCACCTACTAAATTACCTTCTTATACGGACATAAAAAAATTACTACTCCCATTAAGACAATTACCTCCATGTTACATCCCACATAATGAGCATGAAGGAGATCTCAGATTCTATTCATCATGGTTCATAAAATTACCTTTAAACTATAATTTTCTCTTATTACCATAACCCAAAAATTGATACCAAACTATAACGTCTATTTCTAGTTTAATTATATATAGAAAAATCTATTTAATTAATTCAAGGTCAGTTATGGATAATTATTTTAAGATATTTGGTTTTAAGCCATTGAATAATCATTCAACTTTACTTTTGGTCTCAATGATAATACGTAAATAGTATCTCACAAGTCTTGTAAATTTATCTTTCATAAGTACCAAAAGATTTATCATCCTCATTTCAATGATTTAAGAATTCATTCTCAATAATTGTTCATAGAATATGAGGGATGTAATTACTACAATATATCCACTAAAAATGATAACATTTTAAAGATTTAATTTTTTATTATCAACTTTTTTACATAGTAAGGTTCTACCTCTTATTCGCTTAAACTTCTAAATAGTAAGTAGCCAAAATTACTTTTTCATCATCCAAAAATTGAATAATAGAAAATATATTTTCAGTGGTATAGATCCTATGGTTAATAACTACTGGATTAGTGAAACCACGAAAAGAAGGTAGAAATTTCCCATGAAAGACTAAATAGAATTTTATTACCTATATTTACATTGTTTGATTTCAACATGATTCAAATCTTGGGAAATTTATGTGATCATAGAAAAAATGATCTCCACTCCAACTCCCATAATGTTCGGTTTCTGAGGAGGAAAATCATTTCATTTTCCATCTTATTTAGTATTAACATGGTTTCATTGTGTTCCATTGATGTCACTAAATTTCTCTCATCCTAGTTTCCAATGTTTGACTAAACTATTCCTTCAATATAAACTATATTAACCCAAGCATAACATACATGGATATTACATATTATTTATTGAAGTTCATTACATTAAAAAAACACATTCTTGAGGACCATAATAGATTATGCCCTTCAGAAACATGGAACACAATATTCTAAAATGGTAAAAAAAATCAATATTTCCCATAAAGATCTTCACATTTATAAATCCTAACTAAAAACATTTTTAATGACCTAGATGATGGAAACATAATAAATAGTGAGATCAGATATATAGTAAGGTTAAATAAATGATTAACATAATAAAAAAATTATTATAAGGGTACCATAACATGATCAAAACATACACACATCATATCCAACATATCAATGATCGTAATCTTAAATCTTAGCATGAGGATTTCTGGTCCATAATACATGAATCTTTATGAAATAAAATACCATAATCTGTGAGTGTATAACATAGTCATAGATCTTTTATGTTGTGGAATACACGTATGAAAAGAAAATATTTTTTTAAGGATATACTCAATGACATTCATAACATGTTATGCTTGGTATGACCACCCATGTACCTACTTCAAGCATGTCCTAACAACCCATGTAACCTTCTATTTTAATTATTCATCTAGCAACCTATGTACCCTCTTCTCTTCAAGATAGGTATATGAACATGTGTACCCATTTTTTCATTCATTAGATTAAAACCTGGGTACCCACTTTTTTCAGGCTTCGGCTTACAACCCTTATACCCACTTGTTTTCAAGAATTGGATCACAACATGCATACCCTATTGATTTCAAGATTAGTTGAAAAAACAGTATAAACACTTGTTTCTAATCATTAAAAACAACATGTGTACCTTATGATATCTTATAACATTTTTCATTACCCAATTAATTGTAGGGATGTATAGGATCCACCTGTCACATAATGATATCATACATATATGTGCCACGGGATCATAAACAGTCATTATATCATAACCTATGAATGAAAATGGGTGACATAATCATTTCAACATATCGTAACATGTGGAAAAGATATGGGAATAATAATAATTTCATAATATAATAACATATAATAATAAGTTGTATTCAAATCATATAACTCATGGAAGATAATGGGGTTTTATAAACATTATTCCATCAAAACATAAACTATTTAGAGAGGGAATATGAATGGAAAACATGGATTATATCCCTAGTAATGAATGAGTAACACCAAAATATTTCTTCTTATATGGAAAATAATTATGAATTATTATTTAATATATTTCTTGATGATGATATACATTCAGCATTGTAAAACATCTTTAAAAACTTATTACATTTTTAAAACATTTAATTAAAAAAAACTTTTAAAACATGTCAACAAAGCATGCTAAATTTTTGAAAATATTTCATCATTGAGAATTTCCTTGATATAGTTTAATGGATGCTTAAAAATGATTATTAATAATGAAATAGGATTATCTACATGACATATTTTTAGAAAAATTCCTTTCACTTTGTTAGTAAAATTCAAAAGAGCATTGATCTAAAAAAACCAAGAAGATTCCTTATAAAACAATTTTTTAAATTGGTAAAACATGGGTAAAACATCCTCTTAAAAATAATAGTATAAACATAGAATAATTTTAAAAATCATTCAAAAAATATTGAATTATTTAATTTATTGAGTTGAAATGTTTTTTTTAATAAAAATAGTTTTTCCAAAAAAATTCATTATTTTCAAATAGTGGTTAATCTTGTTTATAATTAATAGGTAACCAAGGAATTCAATTTATATATATGTGTAATCTATGTTTTCATAATTTTTCTCCCATTACTAATAATTTCCATTACAATGTCTATGTGATATTAAAATTTAAAAATTAATATCAAAACTATATTATAGATTGATAAAACATGATCTTTCGTGTAAATCAATCTACCGAAGGAACTTGGTATTGCATATACAGCAAACTAAACATTGGTGTTCATGTACCATATGGTTTTCATAGTGTAATATGTAGTGAAAGACATCATATTAAATTAACTTATTTGGAAAAATTCATATAAACATGAGGTGCTACACCTAATCATCATAAATGGATTACAGATCATTATTGTAATGTTTGAGAACAATCAAACAACTTTTCATCAGTTTTGACAACATGACATGCGCTATAAACTAAAATGATGCTTTTATATGGAAAAAACACTCAAAGTCATGAAAAACATATAATATGTTGGATTGACATGTATATTGGTCCTACACATCAGAAATTAATTTTTGATGGTTACCCTAATGTATGAAAACAGTTAGAGTTTATTTACGCATTTCTTAACAATTTGATATTTGTTTTAAAATGAAAAGAGTCATTTATATTAAAAACATGTACTATTAGTCAAACTATCCATTTTTAACATCATATTAATATTTGGTTGATTCTTATACATCAAAAAATGAATTTTAGATTGTTGACATAAAATTAGAAAACAATTTGAGCTCATTTTCTCTATTTTTTCTACATGATATGTGTTCTAATATAAAATGATAATTTTATATTGAAAACACCGACTTTGAATCATACCAACCATTTTGTGTGTTAGATTGATAATTTTTTAATTCCTACATTGCATAAATTAATTAAATATCATTTTCCTAATATTTTAAAACAATAATATCTTGTTTGCTTGGTTGTGGCTATGTGACACACGTTTTAAACTAAAATACCACTTTTATATTGAAAAGCATGCCCTTGGATCCATGTCATAGAAATCTTCTGTCATATAAACATTAGTTAAATTACAACACATATATAATCAATTATTTATCATTTGATTAGGTTTTGAGATTAAATGGAGCTCATTTTCTATGTTTTGTCAATGTGATGCACATTTCAAACTGAAATGACTCTTTATGTTCAAAACAAACACCTTGAGTCGTATTATCCACATTCTATATCAAGATTGATATGAGTTACATTTCTACATGTAAAGGAAAAATTATGGATAATTTTATTATAAATTTAAAACAATGGGGGATAATTATTTATTTTTGGGTATGTGAGGCATATTTTAATCTAAAATAACATGCACGTGGAGTGATATTGAACACATCATGTATCAGATTGAAATGTAGAAAATTTATATATGAATAAAATTAATTATATATCATTTTATTAATTATTAAAAACCATAGAAGATTTTTTCCTTTGTATTGGATGTGTGATGCACATTTTAATCTAAAATGTAACTTTTATATTGGAATCCCAAACATTGAGTAATACCAACTACATCCAGTGTCAGATTGATTTGTGGTTTATTCCTATATGTCCAATATAAAATATGGGTCATTTTCATCAATTTTAAAAATAATACAAGTTCATTTAGATAGTTTTGATAAGTCATTATTATTTTAAACTAATATTAAACTTGAATATTGATAACATAATATTTGAGTCATAATGAACCCATATTGTGTTATATTGATGTGCAATAAATTTCAACATTTCAAAAATTAAATATGGATTTTTTTATTAATGTATTAAAATGATATCATCTCATTTGATCATTTTTTTCTTTGTGATACACGTTTTAAACTAATATGAACCCTTATATATTGAAAATACTCACATGGAGTCATGAACACTATATCATGTGTTGGATTGGTGTACAATCAATTCCTACAAATCACATCTGAATTAAGAACAATTTTTCTAAATTTTGAAAAAATAACTTTTGTTATGTTTTATCAATAGTTCTCTATTTTAAACATAAATGTCAATTTTATATAGAAAACCTTCACTTTGAGTAAAATTATCGAACTAATGTTTCATATTGATGTGTGGTTGATTCCCAAGCATCGAAAATAAATTTTCAATCCTTTTCCTGATGTTTGAAGTAAATTATTGGTCATTTTCTCAGTTTTTTCAATGTGATGTGAATTTTAAATTAAAATAACATGCACTTTGAGTTATACTGGACACATCGTGTGTTAGGTTAACATGTAATTAATTCCAATATATATATATATAAATAATTTCAATCATTTTCTTAATGTTTTAATAAAAACAAATTTTTTATTATAGTTTTTTGCAATATGATTTTTGTGGTAAGTTAAAATGATATTTTTATGTTGATAACAGACACACTGAGTCATACAGAACACATCAAATGTCAGATTTAAGTGAGATGAATTCCTACAAATCAAAAATTAATTGTGTATTAGTGCCTTAATTTAAAAAAATCGATATTTTTTTCTTATTTTTGAGAAGGTGGAATTCATTTTAAACTAAAATGAAACATTTATATTGAAAACATCCACATTGAGTCAATATGAAAATATCATGTATTCGATTGATGTGTGTTCATTTTGTAAAAGGTAACTATAAATTATGTATTATTTCTCAAAAGCATCAAGACAATCTGAGTTACCATATAATAACATAGGAATATTTTGAGTTACCCTAAATTAATATAACAAAAATTCAATTTATCCTTCAATAAAATATGGAAATTTTTAGTAACCCTTATGTAACATAGGAAATATACAATCTAAAACTTAATAAAAAGTTCAGTTACCCTTCATAAACTTAAGAATAATTCATATGACCCTTTAGTAACCTAAGAAAAATTTTAGTTACCCTTGAATGACATAGGAAAATTTAGAGTTAACCAGTAGTAATATATGAAATATTAAATTTTCCCATCAGTAACAGAAAAAATTTTCAATTACCCTTTAGTAACATATAAAATTTTCGAGTTACCCTTCAATAACATAATAAATCATCATGTCAGCCAACACTAACACAAGAAAATTTCTTGTTACCATTCAATAACTTATGAAATATTTAAATTATTTTTTAGTAACATATTAAATCTATGAATTAACATTTAAAAATATAATAAATCTTTGAGTAAACATTCAATTACTTAGGAATTATTTTTACCCTTAATGCACATAAGAAATAATTGTTTTACACTTTAATAAATTAAGAAATCATTGACTTTCCCTTCATTCTAGTCACATAGTTTGTTAGATTGATTTGATGTTGATTCCAACATGCCAAAAAATGAATTATTTAAATTTTTTCCTAATTTTTTAAGACAATATTTGTTCGTTTAATATTTTTTGGCTATGTGAATTCTATTTAGATGAAAATTTTATTTTAATGTAAAAACACCCACTTTGAGTCATATCGACTACACCATGTGTCTGATTGACGTTTATGTAATTCATGAACATCACACATGAATTATGAATCATTTTCCTAATTTATAAAAACAATGTAATTTCATTTTATACATTCTGATAATGTGATGCATTTTTAAATCTAAATTTACACTTTTATACTGAATACAAGAACCTTTAGTCATACCGACCACAACGTGAGTCAAATTTATATGAAGTGAATTATTCAATTTTAGAAATGAATTATGGTTCACTTTCATAATTTTTTGATACATTCTAAACATGATTTATTTGGTTTGTATTTCTGATGTATGTCTTTAAATAAAGTTACACACTTAATGTCAAAATTGGTACTTTGTGTTATATTGTTCACAACATGTGTCTTATTGATTTGAGGTCAATTTCAATATATCGAAAATAAATTATGGAATTTTTTTGTAATGATTTAAAATAATATGAACTCATTTTCTCAGATATGGATTTGATGTGAATGTTTTAAACTAAAATGAATCATTTAACATGAAAATATTCATGTTAAGTCATACAGAGCACATAATTTTTAAAAATTATGTGTGATTAATTTCTACAATCCAGAAATGAATTATAGACCATTTTATAAAATTTTCAAAACAATCTGATCTCATTTTCTTGGTTTCATCCATGTGATACTTTTTCTAATTTAAATGACACTTTTAATGAGAAAAAGGTAACTTGAGTCATTTCACCCACATAATGTGTTGGATTGATGCTATGATAATTTATAAATATAAAATTTTAATTGTGTATCTTTTTTCTTATGTTCAAATATAATATATGACTATTTAATCACTTTTAACAATTTTACATTCATTTTAAACAAAAATGAAACTTTCATATTGAAAACCAGTACTTCGTGAAATAATGACCACATCATATTTTGTTTTTATATGTGATTAATTCATACACTTAAAAATTAATTAGGGATCCTTTTACATAAATTTAAAAAAACTTGAGGACTTTTTATCAATTTTCAAATTGTTTCACTTTTTTAAACTAAATTACCTTGTAGAGGTCAACCAACCTCTCAAGATTTTCTACATGAAACCAGAGTTCATAATCCTTCAATCCTAATTACTCATTTCTACATAGATATTGGGAATTGGAGTTGTGTGATTTATATCTATTTAAATTTATAGTCACATTCATTATCATGTCATTGGATGAGTCAAACATAAAATTAATGGAATACATATTACTTTTTCATCAGGGAGGTGGAAGTGATTTTAACTGGGCACACTATATTATTAAAAACTCATAAAAATATAGAAATAAACAAAATGAAAATGATTATCTATGAGAATGAATATATCTTCCCTAATATTAGGTAATATGTCATCAGATTTGAGGGTAGAAGTATCTGTACCCATTTCCCTCTCACTACTATATTATCTACATCCATGAAGTATAATCTATAATGAAATTGACAATAGTAGGTCATGCCACTAACTCTATAAGAATATTTATAGCATAATCATACAAGATAAATCCCTTTGAGAAATATCATAAATGTTTCTTGCATAGTATGTTTACCACTAATGATTTTTTTGGGTTTCTACCAAATCATCCTAGCCCCTATATGAATGAAATTAGTGAACATTTGTAAAAAAATTAATAGTATATAATGGAATGATCATATAGCTAATAGAATAATTTAAAATTTTTAGTAAAAATACAATATAAATGTACTCACTTGAGATTCAGGTTTAGTAAATGAATCTAAAATGATGAATTGAAGTTTGACAGTAACCATTGATACTGATGTATTTGAATCTATCATAAATGATTTATCCTTCTGTTTTGGATTATTATTGGTATTCCTTTTCTTATTGTCCAAGATATATAAACTTAGTGAAATAAAATTATACAATTATCATCCAGTGGATGAACATCAGGGGGAAATATTTATTATAATAATAATATCAATAAAATATTTCATATACTAAAAGAATTTTATTTTAGGAAAAATAATATTTAATCCATAAAATAGTAATGATTCACATCCAAAATGTATTCCTGAGTTCCTAAATATTAGTAGAAAATTGAAAAAATAGCTGACAACCACAACATGATATCAGAAAACATTCTATCACCATGTTCATTTCCCATTCATCACTTAAAAAATTATTTTGTCTTTTCAGTATATGGAATATTATATTTATTTTAAGTAATCCAAAAATATATTAATTCCAATTTTTTTAAAAAAATCATAATGATATTGTAATTACCTTCAAAAATTACATTTTTTGGGATGCTAGTTTGGTGAAGGAATATAAAATCCTTCATAAAATTATAAAAGTTGTATCTATAATTTTTATTGTTATTTTATTTCAGAAATAGTAAAAACATTTACAATAATAAATATTTGTTTAAAATATGTTTTAATAATTAAATATTAATATAAATACCTAAATCTATTTCAATTTGAAGAAATTTTTAGGCTTCATGTGTTCAGTCACAAATCTAATAACCTGAATTAGATGATATTTATTAATCTCTATATCATTGAAAATTGGTCTTCTAACAAAAAATAAATTATATAATTTGAGTTTTATCTATAAAATTTTTATTTAAGTTCATTAAAAATTTACAAATGGACATTATTTGTGGCCTATTTTTTGGAAATCAATACTTTGGTTATATGAAATTAACACTTGGGGTATCCAAATAGAGTGTGATAAGTATGAAATGATTCATAAAAACAAAAAAAAAGTAATAAAAAATAAAAAATATATTTCATATGATATAAGAGTATGTAATTAGTAAATTTCATTTCAATGGTTGTGAATAGTTCTTTTTTAATTTCATTTTCATCAAATTATAATAAAAAATATTCCTATAAATGATATTGGGGTCGTTAATATAAAATCATTCTTCATATGGTTTTCTATTTATATAGAATTAATGTATATTCTTCTAGAAAATTTGAATATTTACTAACCATAATTAAAATAGTAAATTATTTTATGCATGAAAAATTTATGAAAATATACCTTAGGTCTGAATTCAGAACCACGACTCTCATACATTCCAACATTATAATCTCATTTTTAATCTCTATTCAAACCTCGTATATGATGATAACTATAAATATATCTTTTTTATATTCAATTTAATACATATTTTCATCTTTCAATATTTTATCTTCATGAACTATTACTATTTATATATATAGTAGTGGAACATGTGGGGTAATGGTACTCTCAGATGGAACTTTTGATTTCATGGTTGACAAACTAAATTTTATTAATTGAACCAATTGTTTCCCCTATGTTTGAATCATCAATAACACCACACAACTTATCATTCCTATTTCATAAACATTTATAGTATTTCCATTTGATAAAAAATTACTATGGATATAAATTATTGATGATAATAATATCAAATTGTCATGTTATGAATATTCAAATTGTTTTATCAATTGTGTTGAAATCCAGATCATTGACCAGAAAATATATAACGATTATCAACTAAAGATCTAATTGAATCCCCACTCAAATGTGATAATTTTGTAGTTTTTATTAGGTATTTTTCAATTTTATATATTGTACATTATACCACGCATTATAAATATATTCATGGGTGTTGACAGGTATAAAAACATAATATTTAATCATGTATAATTTTAGTAATATAATATTATTTGATGTTGTTTGATTCACATTTTGTTGAAACTATTATGAAAAAAATTAGTAACTTTGGTAAAGGGGGTAGTTGATGTGAATTTCAAGCCATAAATATAGTGGGGGTCTTGTGGCTCTATATGTACTAATCATTTTTTTAAAAAAAAATTCATTCATTCATTCTCTTATATTGTTCCTTTATACGATAACAGGAAATAATATATTTTAATGAATCTATCTATAAATATATGCCTTTTATCATATCATATGTATCTCCTAATGACATTGCCTTCTGGAAATATGTTTGTGGAGACACTCCAAATCCTACACCTCTATCATGGAAATATTTTAATGGATTCTTCAAAGATAATAAAAGTAATTGTTCATAATGTAAAATCAATTATGATTCATATTTATAAACCATATAAAATCATATTTACATAAATTGGTATTTTTATGAAATACTATTACAAATCATATAAAAAATATTATCATGAATTATTTACACATGAATATAATACATCTTTTGTGTTTTCATCTACTAATTTTCACTCTTTATTTACATGGTCAACCTTCCATAGGATATGAAATTATGTGGTTGTGGATTCAGATTTTGATTCATCAATCCCTATATGAAAATTGAAGTATATGTTTTTTAATATCACATAAAAAAATTATTACAGTTTTAAAATATGTATCATTATATTTTAAAGTAAATATTAACTCATAATTTCATTAAAATGGTGTTATATTATTTTTTATACACATATCTTATTTTTAAAGTTCCGTTATTGTATAAAAAATTAACAATTTTTAGAGAAAGTTGAATTAATAATTTAAAATTAAATATTATTCAATACAATACACATGAAATAATTCATCATCGTAATGGATAATGAATGTTTCCCATGTTTATTTTTTTATAATGTGTTCATACGTATCTAATGGGTGGGGGTTTACTTTCCACTCAACTTATCTGAGATTATGCTTTGTCAAAAGTTACATGACTAATATATGATCTTTTCTGATGATAATTAAGAAATTTTTTTATTATATTCATCTAAAAGAAACAAACAGTTCAAGGGATAGTAAAAAAAATTAATGTTTTGTTATAATATTTTTTTAAAATAAAGATATTATATTGTAAAATTACCCTAATATTTTCTCACATTGTTTTCTTCAATGCAGACATGATATTGTGTCATGAATATATAAATTATCTTTTTCATGATCATTAAGACCCCAATGTAAATAATGAACATTGAATTGATGGGATCAAAATGATGGATGAGTTTATTTTAATCATCCTCAAATTTTATTTCATTACTTCTTGACATGATAAATTTTGTCAACACAGTGGTGGTATTTCACTTTTTTTCCTAATCCACAAGCTATTAATCCCCAAATAATTTTTATTGTTAAGCATCAATCGTGTATTCATCCATAAGATTGGTAGTATCAAAATTTGGTGAATTCAATTTGTTATTGAGTAGTAAAAAATTTAATTTATATTACATAAATGTAGAGGAGAATGCATAACATTTTGTGGAAAATAATAGTATATAAAAACACACTAATCATCTCATTGAACTCAATTTTTTCATTAATTGTTGAAGATATTTGTATCCTATATCTAGTATCCAAATATCCTCCTGATGGTCCCTTATTATGTTAAATACCCTATCTACATTGGGAACATAATGAAATGATTGTGACATCCCAATGAAAGGGTAATCATCTGAGTAATTTTAATTTGAACCAAATGTTATTTAAAGAACTAAAATAACAACAAAAAAATTGTTGTTTTCTATATTAGGGACATAAAATACTTCCACAACATGTGATACAATTATTAAATGTTTATCCTTATACCCCACTACATTGAAATTAACTTTAATGAATCCTAATTTGTTGACGTTAAATACACTCATGTTTGTAAGACATTATCAATATAAAATCGACACCTAAGATGTTGTATTAGCTGAATTTTATATCAATTCTATGATATTGAAATATGACATATTCATATTAATTGTATTTTTATTGTGTGAACTGGATAGGTTCATTGATTTCTCCAAAAGAATTATTCCAGTGTTTTACATCATTTTAAATTAATAATATTAATTTCTATAGAATATATAATATTAATTTCAAAACCAATATATGATATATCATTTATACGTGGTCCCCTGGGTAGAAATCAAGGCCATTTGGAAATTGAATTCATATTTTCAAATAACACCTTATAAGCAGGAGATTGAAACTTACTTATAAACTGTGGATTATAGGTATTTTATATCCATCGTTAAAACCATGAGGGGTTAAAATGGCATTGAATTTATTTTTTAGCATCAACCTATGAGGAAACATCAAAACAATTATGTAAAATATAAGGGTGATCCGACTCATACATTATAATGGTAAGAGTAGAAACATATCTTATTGAATTACCTTTACCCATATGATGTCCAACTTGATTAGAGTTTGGGAAATAAATTCTATCATCATATTTTAGTAAATTGGTACACAATAAAAAACTTATTCGTATTGGGACTCGGAATTTTTGTGGTTCATTAAAGGAGATGGAATATGTTTATAAGAAATGTGTTTTTATGATGATGTTGTGCTCCATATTTTTTATTTTTTATCATCACATAAAACAACCAACATTCATAAGCCTTACAACAATTGGAGAAAAAATGAGAAATTTTGAACTATGTTTTTTCAAACTAGTCCATCAGACAAAGGATATATGACTTAGGGTTTCATGTAATGTTTTATCATAGGATTACTAAAAGTTCCACTAGATAGTTTATTCAATAAAATAATATCGAAATGGTTTATTTTTCATATGATCATATCATCATGATTTATGAAAATCTTATAAACCCAGTGAAAATAAAAATTCGAAGATAATAGTTTGAGTGTGAAATGTTCATTCTATAATGACATATACCATTCACTAGACATAGGATTTCATATAATGGTTTCCAGATAGAGGTTTCCGAATATAGGTTTTCATGAATAGATTTGTCTATGAAGAGGTTTATGTTAGAATATTGGGAAGATTTTTTGATATATGAATCAAATTGAAGTTCAAGTAAAAAATTGTTAGAAATGTAATTATAAAAATTCAAAATTTGACACTTTTCGAATTATTATAATTCCAAATCAAATGAAGTCTAAAATTAACAACGTATAATCATATGAAGACCATCAGATGATAAATTTAATAATCATAGGACATATTCTACATGATTAACATCATGTAAAATGTTTATCACATGGAATTGTTTGATGTTGTAATGTTAATGTTCAAGATGGATGATCAGACGGATGAATTTGGGTCACTTTTGGGAGATTTTGTATTATTTATTATTGTTATATGATATTAAAAATAAAAAAATCCCTTATAATATTAAGTGAAAATATATTTTTTACAAATCTATTTGGATTTTGGTTATATCTAATGATATAGTTCTCGGATTTATGTAAATTTAAATTCATTAAAAATAAAAAATGTTTATATATCTTTTATTAAACAATGCAGAAGTCTAATTTAATATATAAGCTGATCGAATTTTTATCTGAATATGATATATGATTTTGGTATGTAAATTTTTTTTCTTTATATTTTACTGTAAATTATTCCTTACTTATTAATTCACAACATTTTAGATATTTTCAGATTTTTTATACAACTTATTCAGTTAGAAATCCAACACATTTTTGTATGTTTCATTACACTAAGTGGAAATCATATTTTCTTGTTTTAGTGGACTATAAATCGCCAAATTTATGAAACAATTAAACAAGTTTAAAATTTCCACAATACGATTTCGACTATATTTCAATAATATATAACTATTAAAAAATAGGCCTTTAGTAGCACTAGAATATGACATTTTCAGTACTATAATGTGTTGACTACTACATCATTGTTAAAATGCCTATGTATTTATCAGTTCTAAAAAATAACTAATAAATGGGTGATTTATCATCCCTAAAAATGTGACTAATTCAATAGTTTATCATTACTTTTAGGAGCGCTGATAAGATACCCCATTTATTTGTGAATATATGTAGCGCTGAAAATAGAATCCTTTATCATCGCGTCTAAAAGAACTGATAATATGGAATACTATAGTGTGATGTAAGGGAAAACTACAACACCAAAAAAAGGGAATGAAGTGTGTAGTAACAATTCACTACAACACCAAAGTCAACACTTGAAACAACACCATAATGAAATAAAATTTCAAAAAAAAATACAACAAAAAAATTATATTATATATACAAATAATGTACCAATATAAAATAACAATACACCTCTTCTCGAGAAAAAGAACAAACCTATATAAGAAAACATTTATTATGTTATTAATAATATAAATAAATAAATTAAATATAAAGTGTTAATTTTTAAATAAATATTGAGTCATATCGGACACACTATGCATCAGATAGATGTGTGGTTGATTCCTACATGCCACAACTAAATTATGAATCATTTTCTTAAATTATCACGACAATCCAAGTGTTTTTTCATTGTTTTATGTGATTGAAACATTTTTGTATTACATTTTCAATTTTAAAACGATAACAGAGACTTTGACTCATATCAGTTATATCGTGTATCATATTGATTTTTTGATGATTCTTACTCATAAAAAAGGACATATGGATCATTATTTCAATATAGAAAAATAATACTAATGTGTTTCCTTTGATTTTAGTATCAATGTTTTTTTACTGAAATTAATATCACTATTGAATAAATATATGCACTTGGAGTCACACAATGCATGAAATTAAGTTGTGGATGATTCCTTTATGTTTTATATGACTTATCGATCATTTTACTAAATTATGAAAAGAATATGAATCTGTTTTTATAGTTTTGATTAATCTACTTGTTTTTTTTCAATAAAATGTAATTTAAATAGGGAAAAATGCACTTTGCATCATACACATTGCATGGTAAATTGGATTACAAGGAGAATGATTCCTACATGTCACAATAGAATTATTAATTCTTGTCTTCAATTATCAATACAACTCGATTTAGGTTGTATATTTCATGTGAATAATATTTTTTTAAGAAAAATGTCAATTATAAACTAATAGTGGACATATTGAGTAATACTAGGAACATCGTGTATCTGATTGAGGTGAAGATGACTCTTACATTTCAAAATGACTTATGGATAATTTTTTTTATATACCCAAACTATCTAAATTCATTTTCATGTTTTTGAGTATGTGTGTTTATTTTTTAACTAAAATTATTTTTAATTTGGAAAAAAAAGAATCACTTTGAGTCATACTAATAATATCATACATCAAATTGATATTTGAAGGATTCATACATGTACCAAATGACTTTTGGATCATTTTCATAAAGTATGTATACAATTTGAATTCATTTCCTTTGTTTTGGGTATGAAACATTTTATTTACAAAATTGTCATCTAAAAATGGAAACAGAAACATTCAGTCCTACTGGTTGGACTATGAATCAGATTGAGGTTATGTTGATTCCTACATGTCAAAAAATAATTATTAATCATTTTCGTAAATTATCAAAACAATCTGAATGTGTTTTATTGGTTTTCATTGAGTGACACTTTTTTGTATTAAAATGTTAATTTCAAAATTATAAAGAGTACTTTGAGACATAACGAGAACATAATTTATCAAATTGTGGTTCAGATGATTCCTACATGTCAAAAATTTCATATAGATATTTTTACTAAATTAATAAAATAATCAGATTGTGTTTTCATAGTATTGAGTATGTTAGAATTTTTATACAATTAAGGTCAATTTAGAAAAATAAGATAATATTTTAGTCATTTTGATCACATAATTCATTAGATTGAGGTGAAAATGATTCCTACAAATCCAATTGAATTATGGAAAATTTTACAAAAGTATCAAAATAATAGGAATCTGTTTCGTTGGTTTTGAATAGGCCACTTGGGTTTTTTTACCAAAATGTCATTTTTAATTGGATACACATAGTTTGTGTCATATAGGTCACACCAAGCATCATATTGAGGTGTGGTTGATCCATACACATCACAAATTAATTATGAATCATTTTCCAAAATTATCAAGACAATCCATGTTTGTTTTCTCAATTTTTAGTGAGTGAAACATTTTTGTTTTATAATGTCTGTTTTATACTAATAAGATACAATTTGATTCACAGTAGGCACATCATGTATCTGAATAAGGTGTGTATGATTAATATACATAAAAAATGATGTATAGATAATTTTTCAAAATTAGTAAAATAATATATATTTTATTATAATGTTTTGAGTATGTAATTTTTTTTAATAAAAATAATTTCCATTTTGAATAAAAAGATACACTTGGAATAATATTAGTAAAAACCATGAATTGGATAAAGGTGAGGATGATTCCTACAGAATCTAAATGACATATAGATCATTTTAAAAATGTATCAAAACAAACCAAATTTATATCCTCAGTTTTGAGTAAGCCACTTCTATTTTTTACTAGAATTTCATTTTGAACTATAAACATACACTTTGGGTCATACATGCTGCATCGTGTGTGGGATTCATGTGAGAATAAATACTACACATCACAAATGAATTTTGAATCATTTTCCAAAATTATCCATCAAATATGAGTTCATTTTTTTGTTATTATTGAGTGACACTTTTTTGTATTAAAAATTCAATTTTAAACATATGTTGGACACTTAGGCACTATCCATCCTTGATGACCATGATCTGTTAATAACGCTCTAGTGGAGAAATCAAATCCATAAACAGAATCATTTTTTTATTGATGAAGGTGAAGTAATCCCATAGGGAGAAGAGACATCACCATATATTACCTCATATATTAATTGAGGACTATAACGATGTTATTTCCAATGATTGTATAGGAGGATTACTGCATTGCATAAAATCACTAAAGCTAGTCAAATGTTTTTCAATAATCCACTCAAAACACTATACAAATGGATCTGTTATTATGTTAAATATGTTGTCCACATGTTTTAACAATTATTCTAAAATAAATATAGATATGATCAGAATTCTAATTCATTGACAAATAAATTTATTATTTTCATGCCATAACTTGATCTCCTCCTCCACATCAATATTTTCCTCAGTCTCCACTTCTTCCTCCTCCACAACCAAGGTCACTAAATATACCCCCGCGTTCAACTCTACATCCACTACCACCTATAAATTTTATTATTTTCTCATCAATGCTTATAAAAAAATTGGTTTCCTTTAATGTAATTCTTTTTGAGAAAGAGATCAAAAATAATATTTAAGCTTTATGACAACAATACATCAAAACCTAAAAATATTTCTAAGGTCATAAATCATAATAGATCACAAACATATTAGGTAATCACCTAAATATGTTTTTGACTTAAATATTTGAAAATAATACATTTCCTACTAATCTCTAACAAAATTTACTTCTTCCTTCATGTTTGATGGTTATCAAAAATATTGATAGAACTGAGACAATATAGATAAAAAAATTTTTGTGAAATATAATTAATGAAATTGTAAATTTTTTTAAATTAACTAATAGGGGATGCTGGCCTTTTCCATAATTATGATATCTCTCATAAATTTCTGATAATAATATCCACAATCAATTCCATTAACATTCTTTAGACACTAAAAAAATACCAAAATAATTATATTTTTTTGAAATGTTTTTATTGAAAATATATATATATATATATATATACATATAGATAATATTTACCAATTTTATTTATCCATTGTATTTATCTCTTCATAAAATGACATCATTAAATGATTTAGCCTATTTTTAAATATTTCCCAATCATAAAACAATACTTGTTAAAAATCGAATATATAATTTAATATTTATCCATAAAATGTTGATTGAAGTGTGTTAAAAATAACATTACAAATCATGTGAATTAATTTGGTTGGATATCATTCATTGGATCCAAAAAATGAATATTTATGGTGTCCATATAGACAATGATCAGAATCCAAAGCTACATAAATAAACAAATTCAAATAACTAATGAAAAAATTAAAATTATATTTTTATGTAATGAGATTGTAGAGATTTACTTCTAAATTGTATAAATAAAAAAGAGTGTATTGTATAATATTATTTAATTAAAAACATTGAGTAACACATTTTTTCTATTATCAATTTCATAATTATCCAATGAAACATCTATCATACAAATGATACAGGGATTTATGAATCCAAATCATTCTTTTCACGGTATTCCCTTTATATAATAGTAATATAAATGTCTGGTGAAAATACGAATATATATTATATTTGAAAAATATATCATCTTACTATTTGTATGAAAATATTGAAAATATGTATCTTATTTATATATTCAAAACCTAGATGCCCAATCATTCATGATTGAGAATCTCATTTATAGTCTTGAGAACAATTATTTATGTAATGGAAGATCCATATATTTCCTCTTAGTCTAAAATGTATGAAATATTTTCAACATTAAATTTGTTCTCTCCAAGATGATTTAATGATAATAAATGATGACCATGAACTAGAAGGTAGATGGTACTCTAGAATGGTCATTTTGATATCTTGATCGATTCACTAGATTTTCAGGATCTGACATTCCATTAATCCACTACTTTAACCATCTGTAATATCATTCCTCACATCAGACATTCTATCTTCAACTGTTATTGGTTTTTCTGATGATTTTTTTTTTCAAATACATACCTCATGTATCTTTATAATATTTTATAAACATTCTATAAAAGATAATATAGCATCATTAACCATTGTAGTATCTATATCATCAAGTGGAATATGATAATCAGTAGCCAACACATGAGAAACCTCAGTCCACACTATCATGTGATATTTGGGTAGGTATTTACAGTGTATCTTTTCTTATAGTATATTATATGTTTTACCCATCTCAAAACTCCAACGTGTGGGTGTTGATAGATATGAATCACATAAAATTTTACCCTATATATATTTTGTAATATAATGTTATATGATGTTGTTTGATTCACATTTATTAGAAAGTGTAATGAAAAAATTTATTACATATGGTCAGGTAGGATATTGGGGGGAGTGACTAGCCCCAAATATAATGGGATCATTTGGTTTATGTGATGATTTTTTCTCCATTGCCATTTTAGTTTAATAATTTCTCATAATTAGGTCTTCCATACTGGACCAAACAAAAACATCTTGATGTGAGTCTTTCTATTTCTGCAATCATCACACAATACTATATGTATCTTCATGTGGTTTTATCTTCTCAAAATGTTTTCATGGAGATACTAAAAAACCTAAGCCTTTAATGGGACCATATTGTTTTACCTGCTTCAATGCTACGGAATGAAGATTTTCTTCTACTATGGTAGTTATTTTTTTATCTAAACAATATAATAACTACAAACAAAAATAAATTTTTTTGTGAAATAATTTTTTTAATCTTGATGAATTATAGTAATTTTATACATACACATGTCTCCCATTCTATTTTTATGTTTTTATCAACAATTTTACCCTACTAATTTACATGATCCTCCTTCTATATCACGTGATATGGGAAAGAAGTGGTTTCAGATATTGATTCGTCATTCTATATATATATAAATGAAAATATTTTGTTTCATATAACATAATTAAATTTTAATTTTTTATTTAAAATACAGACCAATTTTTTCTCTAATAAAGAATACCCAATCCTTGGTTTTTGATAGAGGCTCATTGTTACTGATGCATTCTATTTTTTTCATCCCTCTTTTACAGATTTTTAAATTAACATTTATGAACCATATTATATAAAATAAATAATGTAATAGAATATATTTTTGACTGAAATTCACCTAAAATTATTTCTTGTTACGACGACTGATGAAAGTAGTCCATGCTTTCTGCTGTATTAACTGTGCATAACTAACTAGTGGGTCGGTATTTACTTTCCCCTTATCATCCCTAATATACAGCTTTTTAAGAATAGTTTGGAATCCTTTATGGGATTTTATAACATCTATTAAGTCAATTTTATTACTAAAAGTTTATAAAATAAATTAACTCTGCAAGGAATAATGAAAATAAAATCAAAATTTCATTATATATTTTTTTTAAATAGAGAAATTATTTCATAACATTAACATTATATATTTACAAGGGATTTACTTTGTTATAGGTTGAATGTGTTGTCATGAATCAATTTAAATTGGAACATTAATCCTCATTGTAAATCTATGAAAACTATTTAATATTGTCTTTTTGAGTTCAACAAGTTGGTTGTGTTGATTCTAAAAAATATAAAATTTTATACCCTAACATAATTACATTATAATTTTATTCAACATTATGATGTTGTGTAATTGTTGTTTTTTCATAAATATTTTATTGATCACCTAATAATTCTACAATTTCAAAATCTACAGTTTTTTATTCCTTAGGATTGGTAATATCATCATGTGCAGAAGACATTGACTGCATGAGGAGTCATATATTTGAATTTTTTGAAGTATAAAAATATTAAAATATTGAATGGGTTTGATAATGGTTTTATGAATTCTCTATTGAAAACATTATTACCTCTATAACTCAATATCCATACATTTTTTTTCAAATGATTAGAATATATCCATTTTGAATTAAATGAGGAATTCAATTTAAGAATAGAAATACCCCACTATGGTGGTTTTATCCTATGAATTAGTATAAAGATGAAAGTTGTAGACAACATTCATCCTCATTAGTGTCATCTCCTGAAAATATTTTGTTGTTTTTTATTTTATGATACATATCCCCATATCTCATAGACATCCAAAAAAAATTCTTGAATTTCATTGAGTGTTATTCATCATATATTGGGTATCAGTGATTATTTTGGTTGACTACAGATCAGAGTTGTTCAAAAAACATATAAGATATGGGGGATGGTTCTCAACCAAAAAAATCAATATTAAATATTCATGCGATGATGATTCTGAGGATGACAGTTTTATCCTTAAAATATTTTAAATTGACCCATAATAATTTAAAATTTAAAATCTCATCAGAAAAATATAAAAGGACTCTAACATTTCCATGAGAACATCCACTCTAAACCACTATGTTTCACCAACAATAGTCTAACTTATGAAAAATAATAAATAAGAAAAACCAAAAATAGAAATGACAAATCACCATAACCCTAAACCTCAAATATTCTATAACATTTCATTAGTATCTCATAAATTTTTGTGATATTTTATGAATAAAAATTATTTCTTTAGGGGATATAAAATCTGATGAAAATGTATTCAAATTATCTGAATAACATAGGGTTATTATTATTATTTATTTTGAGTGTCAATTTTTAATATGCCTTTGATCAAATTTTACCATGATATATTTTTTATAGGGGGAAAAGAGATTATTATTTGTATAATAATTCAACAAGAAACACATAAATAGTGAAAAATAGTTATTAGAGTTGGAAATTGATGGGTTAAACTGGATATTAAAATTCATAAAGCACATACAAGATGAAGGTCATGTGGAATTTAAAAAAAATATGGACTGGATCATAGAGATATTAATAGAAAATAAGGAATACATTGATGGACTAGAATCATCAATCCAAACATTAAATATATAGACGTTATTAAAGGATTGGTAAATACAATGTATTAAACTCAATATGTTGATTAACCACTGTATTTACCATTCATTTAATAAAGACATTATATTCATCATTTGGTTCAATGATTCTATACCATAAAGGGATTCCTTCATTTCTCTCAATATCTCTATGATTCCCTCTATCATTTTCATAACATCCATGTAACCATTATCTTCCATGTGCTTCATGACTTTTAATGTCCCATTTAACCCGTCAATTTTTAACTCCAATGCCTTGTTTCTATCAAGTTGTGTTTCGAGTTGAATTATTCTATAGATTAAGATATTATTTTCCATAAGTAAATTATATAATTTATTATTTATAATTTTTTCTATTTATTACTGAAAAAGTTATTTTTGGTCAATTGTGAAGTATTTATGATCTACACAGCTAATAGAGGATACAACATTGTGGTTGTATCTGTGTGATGTGAATAGAAGATCGTGACAACTAATAATATATCCAAGCATCCAAAAGAAATTATCCTAAAGATAAAGTTGAAATAAGGGCCAAAGATATCTAGTAATTGTTGGAGGAATACCTTCATGAGTCAGATTGGTACACTTTTAAATTTATCAAGGATGAATGGGAAGAAAATCAAAATGTACATTTGCTGTATTTTTTCACAAAAAAGTGTTTAACATGAGAATTTTGAAGAGGCCACCCATAACAATAATATTCTTTTCCATATATTCATAATTTTGGATTTTTAATAGGATCTAATATGACTACACCTAAATTTATAGTAATTTTTATTAAGTGTTGTCAAAAGTAACCAAGTGAGTCACATAAGAAAATCAATACAATGAAACCAAACAAAATCATTAAACATTCTTTGATTAATTTTTAAATATCATTTTTGTTTTTATGAGGGAGTATTAAATTAGGAGGATGAAATGATCAATGATCTGAATAATGGGTTGGGAGATGAGGTATTCAAATCCATGGAAACTGATTTATTAGAGATTAATGAATACAATCTGTGCAGGTGGTATGTCATCAAGGAACATTGGAACCAAAATGATTAGAGGAATGCTAGTTTGAGAAGTGAGTATACTCCATCATTAAGAGATGGAAGGAAATAAAGCATATGAGGATGGATTTAATAAATGTAGTAAAGGTGAGTTTTACAAGAGTATTGAAGTTTAATATATATGTTCAAGACATTAACAATTTTTATGAAAGATACATCCAAATGTAGACTTTTATTATTGAATTGTATTTTATTGTATAATAATTTTAGCAAAATGAATCCTTATTTTAATTTTTTTTTTAAAAAGTGTGGTTCTTTGTATCATTAATAGTGATTATGAATTCTTAATCCATAGTCAAAATCAAAGAACAATATCAATCAAAACATCATTGTTACTCATGTAGAAAAGGTCATATGACCTCCATCATAATTATAACCCACATTCCATCACAACATAATAGTAACCAAAATGTAATCCCAGAACAAATTACACTTATCCAACTTGTATTTAACTATACATTTATGTTAAAAGTTATAAGATTCATAAATATAATATAATAGTGTTAAGAATCACTATATCTTACAATATTTTTCACAATTTTAACATAACACCTTTAATAATTATTGCATGTGGTATATCATTATCTCAATATTCAATAATATATTCATCCTGTGAAACTATATTTAGATTTATATTCAAATTGTGTATTTACAAAAAATAAAAAAATGAATGAAAATATATTGGAACCATGATAAAATTCAATTATTTTATAAAATATTAACAAATGTGATTAATTCATTCCACTTCCTCACCTATGAGATACTAATCATTCAATATTAATTATTTGAACATCTGTACGTATCATTCTATGATATTTTATGAAAATGATTTTCTAAATAGATACACATTTATTTATAATTATTTTTATTGACATATAGTTTTTTTCATCTTCATGTAAATGCTATGTTGAGGAAACATGATTTAAAAAATGAAATTCCACACTATCATAAAGGTAAAAATAAATAATATAATGTACACATCAAGAAAATCACCAACAGTTGCAACAAAATTTAGAGATGTAGTTCGCAATTGTCTCTTATGTATATGGAATGAGTTAAGAGATTAAATGTGGTGTTTTGAATATATAGTAAGGTGCGTGAGAGAGATAGAGAGAGATAGAGATGATGTGAATGGTCAGTTATAGTTTTGAATAGTACAAAAATAAATATCACAAAACCCAATAAAATCAACTAACAAGAGATGAAAAAAAGAAAATAACACAACATTGATTTTAAATTTTATTCTTCTAACAGAACGTAGAGAGGTGGTGCTAGAAATAGGGGAGTTCTGTGAGAGAATGTGAATTACTAGTGAATGAGTTGCGATTAGGGATCTATTAAATAGATTGGAATAACATTTACAAGCACAATAAAAAAAGTTGATTATGATTGCTTTGATAAGAACTAGATTGGTAAGTGTTGATAAAAGGTATCATTATCATCACTTTTGAAGCATCGATAAAGCTCGATCATTATCAGAGATAAGAAAAAGAACTAATAAAATGATGTTCTATCTGCACTAAAACATTATAGCTGATAAAGGACATATAATTATGAATATGAATAAAAAACTATAAAAATATTTATATAAATATATATTAGTTCATTATAATTTTTTTAATTAATAAAAAATATAGTTATTTATTTATAAATACATTAAAAGTAAAAAAAAAATTATTTATAAATATAATTATATAATCTTCTAAATATAGTAAATATACATTTATAAATATATGTATAATTTTTTATTATTTATTTTTTATTAATTTATTAATTATATTTATAATTATTTACTTATATTTGTAAATATATTTATATAATTATAATTATTTATTTAAATATATATATATATATATTTATATTAATTTATTTATTTATATTTTATTAATATATATAAATATAAATAAATACAATATTTATATATAATTATTATAATTTTATAATTATTGAAATATATATTTATTTATTGACAAATATATTAATAATATTTATATATATATATAGCTCATAGGGTGTACCTCAGTGGTAGTTTCCCCAATGTGCCTCGATGAAGTCTTTAGTTCGAGTCTCGCTGTGTATATCTCTGAATTTTATGTCTCAAGCTTTTCTTTATAATGTAGCCCCTTTCCCTGAATAAACTAAGTCTTCAACCTCAACGTATATATGTAGTCTGTTCACTATTTAAATAACTTTATTATAATTTTATAATCATTTAAATATATATATATATTTATTTATAATTATATCAATACTTATTTTAAAAATAATATATAATTATTTATAATAATTACAAGAATATAAATTTATAAATATAATAGTTATACATTTATAAATATATTTAGTTATAAATATTTAATTATAAATTTATTTTTAACACTATCAATGAATATATAATCTTAAATACATGTGTCTTAATGATGTGTGAAATTGAGTAATTAAAAACGAGTACACATTAAATATGTCAACAAATTATTAAGTTTAATTAGTAAATATTAATTATTAAAAAAAATATCATTATTCATATACATATTGAACTATAGATGAATACATATTCAAATCACTAAAACATATTAAATACACATATATATATATAATATAAAATAAATAAATTCAAAAATTATATAAAAAATAAAAAATAAAATATATTAAAAATGAATAAATAATTCCTAAGTGTAATAATGTTAATAAATAATTAATAAAATTGACCAATTAAAACCATAATATATTAAATGTATCATGTTATAATGAAATTCCAAATTATACTAAAATTGGAATAAATTACAAAAAACAATTATGTGTCTGTGTTTCTGTATAAGAATTCATTAATTGTGTTAATATTTGTGTCTGACCATTATATATAAAAATTCATTTTCTAAATATATATCGGTGTCAGTGTGTGTGAAATCAATGTAACACATGATGTTTTCTATGTATTAAATTGTAAAATAAAACCACCATAATATGAATAAGACATTATTTTGTTTTTAATTATTACTTTTTTTTAATTTTCTATATATTAATTTTTAATATAAATTATTTATTACTATTTAAATTAATATATATATATTATACTTATTAATTTTTCTTAATAATTAATTCGTTAATAAATATTGAAATTATTTTTAATTTTTATAATTTTAATTTTTTTAATTATTTAAATTTAGTCATTTTATATATCTATATTTAATATAAACTATATTTATTAATATTTATATTATACATATATGTATATTAAATTTATTCTTAATTTTCAATAATTCTTTAATTAATAATATCTTTAGTATTTTTTTAATTTTGTAATTTTTAATTTTTATTTCTTTATGTATTTCGTTTTATTCAGTTTACATATCTATATATTTAACAAATGTTATTTATTAATTTTTATAATTTATGTCATTTTATATTCAAATTATTCATTTTTATCAATAATTATTTAATAGTAAAATTGTCAATTATTTTATTTGTTTAACCATTTCATTTTATTATAGACTTTTATCAGTTCTAAAAGTGCATTGGTTAAAGATAAAATTTATCAACACTAATATTTAGGCATAGATTATTGGTACCCTTTATCTGTGCTAAATATATGTCATCGGTAAAAGGTACCTGTTATAAGTTCTAAATTGAAGCATTGATAAAGGGTACAATTTATCAGCACTTTTGTAGCACTCATAAATTCCATCACTGTTAAATGACCCTTTAATATTAGTGTATAATTCAATTAAATTGTACTATCTAATTGTTAATCATGTTATAATTCTATGAAATTTATCTAAATTTCATAAATTTGGATAAATGTATGAAAATTCTTTTTGGGGCATTAATATTTGACCAAATTTCAGCATATGATTCTGTAATTTTTCTACATCATTTTATTTTTTTATTTCATAGTTTTTTAACATTATCTATTGATATAAATATCACATTGATAATATTATTTATCCGTTAGAATTCTTTAGATATTTTCTTTATCTTATAGTTTTTTAGAAATTATTGATTCAATCATTTATAAGGGCTAAACATTCATTAATCTCATCTTTCATGTTTGAGCATAAGATGATTCATTGTTCATCTCCTTACTCTTTCTTCTAGAATGAATCATATTATCTTATACATAATTGGATTCACCATTATCATCTCTTCCATTATTGTATTTTCTTCATAACATTAGTGAACTTCCCAGACTTCCTGCATGACAACATTCATGGTATCTCTAAGGTCTAGATGTTGTGGGACACTACACTCATCCTCTCCCTCACTGAAGAACACTTATAACATTGAAATACATCATTTTCAGGGAGATATAGTCTCAATGTGTGGCCTAGTATCTGTATACCATCAATATCAACCAATGATACCATGTTTATCTCAATAGAATATGAAATACTTTTTCAACGACAGATGAAATATGACTTCAACGATAGATGAAACACTCAACACAACGGTATATGTAGTACTCAATAAAATTATATCTCCACTCTACTTATGATGGTAGATCAGTAATTTTATCTCTACTATGCCTATTATGGTTGATCAACAATGATAGCTCCACTCTTCATATGAATGTAGATCAACAATAGTATCTCTTCACATCAATTATAGTAGATTGACCATTCTCTTCAATAGTATCTTGTGATGAAGAATATCTGTTCACGCCCAAAACGAAATGGATCATAGTTCAACCATTCCTCCCAAAGGTATTTTTAGGTCCCCTATTTCTAATTAGCAGCAAAATAACCTTTAAGAATCATTGGAAGAACAGTTGGACACCAGGCCATGGTAACAGTTCCTATGATAGTGGCAGTGCAATACCAATTCTATAATGTGATGGTAGTATAATTTTTCTACCATAGGGTATTATTTAAACCAACCATTAGTTTTATAATTTATTCTACCACCAATTTAATTAATCCTGCTTCCGTTTAATAATTTCTTTGTGCTCTATTTTTCATCATTTTTAAAATTTTGATGAACTGCAAATGTATATTAATTATATTATTTATTTTGATGATTTCATAAATTAATATATATTATATTCAAGTCATGATAATTGTTTTAAATAATGTTTATAATGTTTTAAAATATGTATCAATTTTATCATTATTCATGTGTGTAGTTACGGTATATTCCTATAATATTTTTTGATTTAATAATTTTCATTAATGTATATTAATTATTCTTTTATAAATTAATATTTCATAACATTAATTTTATTCAAACACATTTTTTGATATTTAAATAAGTATAATTAATTTTTAATTTACAGAATTCATTAAATTAGATTTTATTTTATATTTTTTAAAACTTTTAAAATTTTATTACGATATTCATGGGGTTCCTTGACCATTTGTTGAATTATTGAATCGGTAATTCAAATTTCATTGAATTGGTATTCAATTATTGAAATCAAACATTCAATTCTTTTGATTATTCTGGGCTATAATTTTCTCTCATATTTTTTATTATCTATTTTGAATTTGAATTTCATTAACAAGAATTGGTTTTATTTGTTTTTTTTATAGAAAATGCAATTTAATGGTATCATGATTCACCTATATGTTATGACATCGGTAAATATCTACGATACTGGGTTTTTTCTCATGAATAAAGATGTGAACTTTTTAGGTGATGTATAATCTGTGAAGTCTTTTGTGATACTATATTTCATCATATGGATGATCACTCAAGTGATGGATTACATATTATTTAACTTACAATAACTTGATTAGAGCAGTCAATACCATTCTCGAGAACCAGTACCTTAATTTTAGTCGTTTCCAATTTACTTCATTTGGTTTCTTCAGTCCGTAACACTTCTTCATATATCACAACAACTGAATGTTTTTTGTTTATTCTTTAACATATAAAATAATTTCTTCTTTTAAACTTTTGGTTGTATCTCTCATATTCTTAATTCAGCATCATTCTTGTTTTGACTCCTATTTCTAAATTCAAAGTTGAAATCGGATTTTGACTCCAAAAAAAAGTCATTTCTAGTTTTTTTCCATCCACTTTGTAGAAAAAAAAATTTAACTAGGTATTAATTCCATATAAAAATATAGATTAGTCCACTTGTATCTCTCACATATTAGAGAGGAGTAATATTATATTATTATCACTTTGTACATAACTACTATACAATCGTCCATGTGTTTTTTATTATTTATACATCTAATTAACATCCTTATTTAGAATTAACAATAAGTTTATTTAATTTTATTTTTAATCTAGTATATTCCCCCTCCCCTCTATGGACTATATTCTCTATACTATATTTTATTTCCCATTCTACCCTCATAATTGGTATCAAAGGATACCCTAATTGAGGATAGTTTATCTCCATTATTATTTTTCCTAATACCATACAATGGGTATCAACACATATTCCTTTTATAATTTATTCAATTAATCTATAGAGTCGGTTTGTATTTTGTTATGGTAAACTATTCCAATACCTCATTGTCTAAGGAAATGATCTTTAAGATAGAAGGACTGAATATAAATGATGTCAAGATTATTTAGAATCCATATCACATTGATGGAAGGGATTATGGATACTATCAATAAAGAATAGAGAAACACCTCAAACAATTGACTATAGAACATTGTTTTATCATGGAAAAATCATAAACTCTATAATAATTTGAACCATACCATCATACATGAAATAATGCAGCTATATATGTTTTAAATAACAATGTTGTAAATATATTATATTGTGCTACAAAGAAATGATTTTTGTAATGTATCTGATGTTAAAATGGTTCGAGATATTTAGAAGATTCTTAATATCACACTCCTTGGCTTATATAAATTTATTTTTACAAATCTATTAAATGTTCATGTCACGACCCGCCCTCGGGGTCCGTGCCGTGACTACCCCAAGCCCGCCTTCCATAGGCCAGGGGCTGGCGACTAGCACCAAGGCGTAAATCCCGGTAAAAAGGGAAGGCATTTCCTTTGAAAAGTAAACACACACCACAGAGTAAACAAGCGGAAAGTAAACACTAAACAAGCAGAGTACGACTGAAAGTGCGGAAAAGTAAATGGGCCAGAATACAAACCCAAACTGAAAGTAAAGTACAACTCGAAAAGGGAAAAACAGCAACTGAAAAGTAAAAGCCGCTACTCCGAGCTGTCCACTGGAAATCCCACCTGAAGGGTGGGTACATATAGCTCCTCTGCTCCACGGGTCCCGCCGTCCGCTCCGAGCACGTCCCGCCCAGTGGTCCACCTCCGGGTACCGTCCCGCTTTGCAAGCCTCAGCTATGGTCAACGCTGTCCGTCGTCTGCAACCAACACAACGTAGTGCGGGCAAAGCCCGTGCAGGGGTGAGTATAAGCTACTCAGTAGGGACCCCGAGACCCCTGAAGGTCTCTCAAATCCACAAAGGATAAACCACGAAGAAAAGTACAATCACGAAGTAACAACCGACACTGCTTAGGTATATGCCCATACATATACCTAAGTCATCAATTCAAATACGCTCCAACCTCCGAGCCCAAGTACAACTCAGTCCACGCAGGAAAGTATACGTATTCCACATAGGAAAGTAAAACATAATCCACACAGGATAGCACAACACAATCCACACAGGAAAGCAACAGGATTCAGCTCACACAGGTATACTTCTTCAAGGACGATAAAGATGATCACTGATCCATCTAAGTCGTCGGACCCACGAAGGATCGATAGGTAACTAACCCCCGCAAAGACCCACACAGGATCGGGCTCACACAGAACCTGTAGGCGCTGGCTCACACAGAACCGCTGAGTGCAAGGACCCACACAGGATCGGGCCCACACTGGACCTGTAGCACTGATCCACGTAGGATCGCTGAGTGCTGTAGTTGTCGTCGTCGAATCCACACAGGATCTCTGTACTGTCGTCGTCGAAGTCACAGTAGCAGTCGTAGCAGTAGAACAGTCGCAGCCAGCACTAGGGTTCCCGCACACAACAAACTCGTTCGGAGGGTCCGCTCCACGAGCCGAGAGGCTGATACATCAACTGTCACAAAGACCAGAGTTGATGTATCCAAAAGTTCCGTATCGTCAATAGGAACTCAACGCAACAGACAGCGCGTCGATCGGACGCCCGGTCTGAGAGTTATTGGCATTTTCGTCTCCGGGGCCCGGTTGGTTTTTAAGGCAAAACCAACCCGACCGTACTCCACCTGCGTCCAAACCTCGGGCAGAGTATGCCAAAAGATCCGTCTCACTAAGAGGAACACTATGCGATTGACGGCACGTCAATCGGACGTCCGTAGCTCAAGATATGAGCGTTTCCGCTCCGAAGGCCCGGTTGGTTTCGTGAACGAACCAACCCGGCCGAACTCAATGTAACCCGAAACCTTGAGTGCGATATACCGAAACGACCGACTCGATCCAAGGATCGCGTTGCCGCTGACGGTTCGTCGATCGGAGGTCCGGGGCTCATGTTATGAGCCAAAAACCAAATCTGGTTCGAAACGGGGGGGTCCGGGTCCGGGCCGACCCGGCCCGACCCCCCCCCCCCCCCCCGGGGTGGCGCGGCGGCGGCGCGGCGGCGCGGCGGCGGGCCGCGGCGGCTGGCGCTGGCGCCGCACGAGGGTGGCACGCGGGGTGATAAACCCCCACGTTTTGAGGGGCGGCGCGGCACAGTTTTTTTTAAAACTGCCCCCCCCCCCCCCCCCCCCACGTGGGGGGGGGGGGGCCTGCTGGCGCCGAACCAAGGGGGCTGGCTGCCCCCTTCCCTCAAGAACCGCCCCCCTCATTAAGAGGGGGGTTTTGTTGAACCGGCCGGGGGATTTATTCCCCCGGTTTTATGTCATCCGGCCGGCCAGCTGGCCGGCCGGTTTTTACCAACGGGACCGGAAATTCCGGTCCCGCCTTCGACTTCCGACGCCGGCGGCCCGGCCGCCGGTCTCCTCTTCCGCCGCGGCCCGGAACCGGCCGCGGTCTTTTCGTCCCGCCGCGGCCCGGAACCGGCCGCGGTCTCCTCGTCCCGCCGCGGCCCGGAACCGGCCGCGGTGTTCGTCGTCCGGCGCGGTGCGACGACACCGCGCCCCCTTCGCCGTGCCATGATATTCATTTAACGCAGCGCGACGGCGTCGCGTTCTTGTTGTTTCATCCAAGGTGCGCGCGACGGCATCTCGTAAGATATTTTTACGTTCATCCGCGTGGTGCGACGGCACCACGCCACTTGCTTTCCTCCGCAAAATAATTAAACAAGAACGATGGAGGGGGGTTTCGGCCGTGTTCGTGCGGTCCGGCCCCCCTCACGTTAAAATAATAACGCAACTTAAAACATTTTAAAAGTCTCATGTTTGACATGCGAAATCCAGGATCAAGAAATGGAATAAATAAATAATGAATCAACAACCCCTACCTCGGGTTTAAGATTCGAAGATTCGTCTACGTTCCGCGGAAGACGACGTCGCGGAGGTCGGGCGTCGCGGTCGTCGTTCGTCAAATCCGTTGACGAAGAGATATGCCCGAAGAGATACGTCGTTGGCGAATCTTCGTATGTCGACGAAGGTTGTCCGAAGAAGAGGTGGTGTCCCCTTCGTTGACACGGTGAACGAAGAAAGGAGGTGCGGCGTTCTTCGTCGGAAAAAGAGCGTTCCTCGTCAAGTCTTGAGGAAAGTCAAAATATAAAGAAAACAACGAACTCAAGAACCTCTACCTCGATAGTCGCACGTTGACGTAGTCGTGAAATATCGGTGTCGCGGAGGAAGAGTCGTTGTCGAATCTTCGTATGCCGACGAAGAAGGTCCGAAGAGGAAGCGGCGTTCCCTCTTGTTGACACCGAGGACGAAGAAGAGAGGCGTCGTTCTTCGTCGGAGTTTGAGCGTTCTTCGTTCTTCGTCAGAGCTTGAAGATGAAGAGGAAGCTCTCAAAAAGCTCTCAAGGGGACAAACAAACAACCCATAATAAAATAAGATAACATCTTATTTTATTATTACAAAACATAAAAGAATTTCAAAAGTTTGAAATTCAAAATAGTTAACCCCCAAAATTAATTAAGTAACTTAAGTCAATTTAGAGGGGGGTTAAGGGAACTTGAAAAGTCTAGGGGTTCGTGTGGACCCCACCACACTTAATCCTCCCAAGGGAGGTTAAGTGGGTGTGGGTCCCACTTCCAACCCCCTTTGGTAGGATTTTAACAAACTAAAAATAAAATTTGTCTTACACAAATTTTATTTAACTCAACTGAAAACCCCAAAACTTAACTTACAACCCGCAACAAACGCAACTCCCGAAAAGGTATCTTTAAGCGAATATCGGCGTTGCGAGTTCATCGGTGCCCTCGGATTTCAATTCCGAGCACCGGATCAAAAGTTAGGAATTCCCGCTCGTTCGTTCACGGAACGTACCCGAGCCAAACTTCGGAAATTAATTCCGGGCACTCCGGGCCTCGGAATCAGGTGCCGTCTGAAACCGCGCTCTTGTAAAATTCTAAAGAAAAATAAGAAATAATTTCCCATGAATTTTACGGGTCTTTACATTACTCCCACCTCAGGGCTTTACGTCCCCGTAAAGATACAACAAAAACTAGGGAAACAAATGAGGGTACTGAGCACGCATCTGAGCCTCCCGCTCCCATGTGCTCTCCTGGAGATTCCCGTGTTGCCATCTGATGCGCACAAGAGGAATCGATCGCCCACGCAGGACCCGCTCCTATCGATCCTCTATCTCCACCGGGACCTCCGTAAAAGTCGCCCCATCGTCAGTGTCAAGCTCCCCATGATCAATGATGTGCGTCGGGTCGTGCACGTATCTCCTCAGCTGGGATACGTGGAAGACGTCGTGCACCCGGTGCAACTGAGGTGGTAGAGCCAGGCGATAAGCCACCTCGCCAATCCTGCTGAGAATCTGGAAGGGTCCGATGAAGTGCGGAGATAACTTGCTGCCTCGGCCAAATCTCCGAATACCACGTCGAGGTGAGACCCGCAAGAAGATGTGGTCGCCATCCTCGAACTCCAGTGGCCTCCGCCTCCTGTCAGCGTATGACTTCTGCCGGCTCTGAGCTGTCCTCATCCGCTCTTGGATGACCTGGACCTTCTCTGTCGTGGCCTGGACCATCTCCAGTCCCACCAGTGCTGACTCCCCAGGGTCTGTCCAGCACAAAGGAGATCTACATGGTCGGTCGTACAACGCCTCGTATGGTGCCATCCCGTTGGTGGAGTGGTATCTGTTGTTGTAAGCGAACTCCACCAAGGGTAGGTGTTCCTCCCAGCTATGACCAAAGTCGAGGACACATGCGCGGAGCATGTCCTCGAGTGTCTGAATGGTCCTCTCCGTCTGACCATCCGTCTGAGGGTGAAAAGCTGTGCTAAGACGTAGCTGCGTCCCGAACGCTTCCGGTAACCCCTTCCAAAGCCGGGAAGTAAAGCGGGCATCTCGATCAGAGACGATAGATGATGGCACGCCGTGGAGCCGCACAATCTCCTGAACGTAGAGACGTCCCAAGCTCTCTACTGAGCCCTGCTCTCTGATCGGTAAGAAGTGTGCCGACTTGGTGAGTCGGTCAACAATCACCCAGATGGAGTCGTGACCTCTGGATGTGTGTGGAAGTCCAGTCACGAAGTCCATAGATATGTCGTCCCACTTCCACTTCGGAACCTCCAAGGGCTGTACCAAGCCTGCTGGTACCTGATGCTCTGCCTTCACCTGCTGACAGGTAAGGCATCGAGAAACGAACTCTGCTACATCCTTCTTCATGCCCGGCCACCAGTGCTGTCGTCTGAGGTCCTGGTACATCTTCGCCACTCCAGGATGTACCGCCAAAGGAGAAGTGTGAAACTATCTCAGTACTTCCTCTCGCTGAGTGACAGGTATCATGGTACGTCCTCTGAAAAGGATGTCGTGCTCTACTCCAAGAGAGAAACCATCAGGTGCCTGTCCCGAGGATATCTGTGCACGCCGTGTCTCACAGTCAGCGTCCCCACGCTGTGCCTCCCTGACTCGCTGCAGTAGTGGAGGGGTGACTGTGAGAGACTGAAGAAAGGCTGCTCCATCCCTATCCACGAAGGATATCTGCAAAGAGGCTAGCTGCTCCGACGCCTCCTCAAGTAGCTGAATGCCCGTCTTCCTGCTGAGGGCATCGGCTACTACATTCCCCTTCCCAGGAGTATAGACTATCTCAAAGTCATAGTCCTTGAGGAACTCGAGCCATCGACGCTGTCTCAGGTTCAGGTCCTTCTGCGAGAAGATATACCTGAGACTCTGATGATCGGAAAAGACTGTAAAGCGCTCGGCCATCAGATAGTGTCGCCATGTCTTCAGAGCGAAGACCACTGCTGCTAACTCCAGGTCATGGGTAGCGTATTTCTGCTCATGCGGCCTCAACTGTCGTGATCCATAGGCGATCACTTCCCACTCCTGCATCAGAACACATCTGAGTCCGGTCCCTGATGCATCGCAGTAGACTACGTACCCTACTCCCTCCTCAGGCAACCTCAAGATAGGTGCGCTAGTCAATCTCTGTCTCAGCTCCTGGAAGCTCTGCTGACATCTGTCAGTCCATACGAAGGGTTTCCCTTTCTTTGTCAAAGCTGTGAGTGATGCCGCAACTCTGGAGAAGTTCGGCACAAATCTCTGATAGTATCCAGCTAGTCCCAAGAAACTCTGAACCTCAGTCACGCTCCTGGGTGGCTCCCATGCTAACACAGCCTCAATCTTCGCGGGATCTACTGCAACTCCCGCCTCAGAGATAACGTGTCCCAAAAAGTGGACCTCACGTATCCAGAACTGGCACTTCGAGAGCTTACCATAAAGCTGGTGCTCTCGGAGTGTGTCAAGAACAACTCGCAAGTAATAGGCGTACTCCTCCTCTGTCGTAGAGTAAATCAGAATGTCGTCGATGAAGACCACGACAAACCGATCGAGGTATGGCTGAAAGATCCTCTTCATGAGAGCCATGAACACTGCTGGAGCATTGGTTACACCGAAAGGCATAACCAAGAACTCATAGTGGCCATACCGACATCTGAAGGTCGTCTTCTGCACATCCTCGTCTCTGACTCTGAGCTGATGATAGCCTGACCTGAGGTCTATCTTCGAGAACCATCGTGCTCCCTTGAGCTGATCAAAGAGGTCATCAATCCTCGGTAGCGGATACTTGTTCCTCACTGTCACCTGGTTCAGGCGACGATAGTCAACACAAAGTCGCAAGCTCCCGTCCGCCTTCTTGGCGAACAATATCGGGGAAGCCCAGGGTGAAACACTAGGTCGGATGAACCCCTTGCCCTGCAAGTCCTCCAACTGTACCCGTAGCTCTCGAAGCTCGGCGGGGGCCATCCGATATGCTGGTGTGGATATCGGGGATGTCCCGGGGTACAAGTCAATATAAAAGTCTACCTCTCTGCGAGGAGGTAGCCCTGGAACGTCGTCGGGAAAAACGTCCGCAAACTGATCCACCACTGCAGGAAAACCAGGACTCTGCACGTCAACTGCTCCAAGGATAAGGCTAGCCAACTCATGAGTGATGGGCTGTCCTCTCCTCCGCGGAAGTCCATCCTGTGCTGCTAAGGCTCCCTTCTCACCGGTGAAGGTGAACCTGCTCCCGTCGGTGCGTACACATCGCACCTTGCGCCTAAAACAGTCAATCTGTGCATGGACCGTAGACAGCCAATCCATGCCCAAGATGACGTCGTAAGGCCTCGATGCTGCTACAAGAAGATCCCAGCCGAAGATCTCGCCTCCTAGAGTAAGCTCACACTGTCGGCACCAGTGCGTAATCGTCGAGTCTGCTCCCGTAGGAGTCTCTAGCCGTAAGGATCGAGCCAACGGCTCTGTCGGAATCTCCGAGCTCCGAACAAGGGCAGCGGCTATGAAAGAATGACTCGCTCCTGTGTCTATGAGAACTGCAGCAAGGGTGGAATAGACACAGATAGTACCTCGAATCATCTCGGGTGCGCCATGGTCGTAGGCCTCTGCTGCCTGGAGCTGTGCCTGTCGCTGCCCGCCAGCTCCCTGTGGTCGGGGTGGACCTCCTGGTGGTGGTGGTGGTAGAGCCTCAAAGCGTCGGCCACCACCAGCTGCTCGTCCAGCTCCTCTGCCTCGTCCGCCTCCTCCCTGCGGACCGCCACGGTCGACCCTCTGCCTCTGCCTCGGTGGTCCATCAACTGTCTGCTGCTCCTCGGCACGACGGGTCGGGCAGTCACGAGCCATGTGGCCCTGCCCGCCGCACGAGTAGCACTGTCTGCCTCTCGGAAGACTGGCTCCGCGCTGTGTGCCCCGCACTGCTGAGCCAGTGCCCTGAGGTCGTCGGCCCGAAGGTCTGGTCTGTCTGGACCCCTGAGTCATCCGTCGACTGCCTGCTGTAGATGTCTCTGCCACGTGCCGCCCTGCGGTGGGTCTCTGTGCTGGTGTAGACTCAGCAAGGAAGCTCTCGATCAGAAGGGCCCGCTCCAGTACTCCTGTCTGAGTCGGTATACTGAGGGAGATCAGCGATGCTCTGATCTCGTGTCTCAAACCCTGCTCGAAGGTCCGGGCCCGGAAGAATGGGTCCCGTACCATGTCGGTCGAGTAGCGCGAGAGATCGGTGAATCTCGCCGAGTACTGTGCGACCGTCATGCTGCCCTGCCGCAGCTGTAGAAGCTCTTGGATACGCACCGCACGAAGGGTGGCTGGGACGAACTCCGAGCGGAAGAGGCTCTCAAAGTCCGTCTAAAGAAGAGATGCCTCATCGTGCACCTAGAGCATCAAGCTCCACCATCGTCCTGCTGCTGCGTGTAGTAGGCTCGCAGCGAGGATCACCATGAGGTCTGCTGGTGTCCTCACTAGCCTAAACACTCGAACCACTGCCTCCAGCCAGTCCTCTGCTGGCTGGGGATCCGTCTCCCCGCGAAACCTGGGCGGTCGCTGGCGCTGAAACTCATGCAGTGCGCTGAGGCGACGTGCATCGTCAGCAGCTGCTGCTGGAAGCATCGGGGGATCGGCGGGTAAAGCTACCGTCGGTGCCACTACTGGAAAAGGGGCCTACACCGAGGCCTCATCGCTCGGTGGGCTGTCGTCTCGCTCGACTCTCGGAACCCTAGCTGGCTGCCGTCGTGGGGCCATCCTGAAAAGGAAACAGGTGCGCCATAGTCAGAACAGTATACCTGGTGAGCTGATATAAGTAATCACAATGAAAACTTTGAAACACACACGCAATCAATGTTTTCGTGCATTAAGTCGGAAATCAGAAGTCAGGGTCCTGGTGTACGGATACGTCGGCCGCCGCACCAACACTGGACTCCCTGGACTGATAACCACACTCAATACGCTAAACATTATTGCTTCACATAGAAAAGATCAGAGTTCGCGGTAGAACCGAACTCCTTTGAAACCAATTTGTCACGACCCGCCGTCGGGGTCCGTGTCGTGACTACCCCAAGCCCGCCTTCCATAGGCCAGGGGCTGGCGACTAGCACCAAGGCGTAAATCCCGGTAAAAAGGGAAGTCATTGCCTTTGAAAAGTAAACAGACACCACAGAGTAAACAAGCGGAAAGTAAAAACTAAACAAGAAGAGTACGACTGAAAGTGCGAAAAAGTAAATGGGCTAGAATACAAACCCAAACTGAAAGTAAAGTACAACTCGAAAAGGGAAAAACAGCAACTGAAAAGTAAAAGCCGCTACTCCGAGCTGTCCACTGGAAATCCCACCTGAAGGGTGGGTACAGATAGCTCCTCTACTCCACGGGTCCCGCCGTCCGCTCCGAGCACGTCCCGCCCAGTGGTCCACCTCCGGGTACCGTCCCGCTCTGCAAGCCTCAGCTAAGGTCAACGCTGTCCGTCGTCTGCAACCAACACAACGTAGTGCGGGCAAAGCCCGTGCAGGGGTGAGTATAAGCTACTCAGTAGGGACCCCGAGACCCCTGAAGGTCTCTCAAATCCACAAAGGATAAACCACGGAGAAAAGTACAATCACGAAGTAACAACCGACACTGCTTAGGTATATGCCCATACATATACCTAAGTCATCAATTCAAATACGCTCCAACCTCCGAGCCCAAGTACAACTCAGTCCACGCAGGAAATTATACGTATTCCACATAGGAAAGTAAAACATAATCCACACAGGATAGCACAACACAATCCACACAGGAAAGCAACAGGATTCAGCTCACACAGGTATACTTCTTCAAGGACGATAAAGATGATCACTGATCCATCTAAGTCCCTGGACCCACGAAGGATCGATAGGTAACTAACCCCCGCAAAGACCCACACAGGATCGGGCTCACACAGAACCTGTAGGCGCTGGCTCACATAGAACCGCTGAGCGCAAGGACCCACACAGGATCGGGCCCACACAGGACCTGTAGCACTGATCCACGTAGGATCGCTGAGTGTTGTAGTCGTCGTCGTCGAATCCACACAGGATCTCTGTACTGTCGTCGTCGAAGTCACAGTAGCAGTCGTAGCAGTAGAACAGTCGCAGCCAGCACTAGGTTCCCGCACACAGCAAACTCGTTCGGAGGGTCCGCTCCACGAGCCGAGAGGCTGATACATCAACTGTCACAAAGACCAGAGTTGATGTATCCAAAAGTTCCGTATCGTCAATAGGAACTCAACGCAACAGACGGCGCGTCGATCGGACGCCCGGTCTGAGAGTTATTGGCATTTTCGTCTCTGGGGCCCGGTTGGTTTTTAAGGCAAAACCAACCCGACCGTACTCCACCTGTGTCCAAACCTCGTGCGGAGTATGCCAAAAGATCCGTCTCACTAAGAGGAACACTACGCGATTGACGGCACGTCAATCGGACGTCCGTAGCTCAAGATATGAGCGTTTCCGCTCCGAAGGCCCGGTTGGTTTCGTGAACGAACCAACCCGGCCGAACTCAAAGTAACCCGAAACCTTGAGTGCGATATACCGAAACGACCGTCTCGATCCAAGGATCGCGTTGCCGCTGACAGTTCGTCGATCGGAGGTCCGAGGCTCATGTTATGAGCCAAAAACCAAATATTGTTCGAAACGGGGGGGTCCGGGTCCGGGCCGGCCCGGCCCGACCCCCCCCCCCCCCCCCCCGGGGAGGCGCGGCGGCGCAGCGGCGGGCCGCGGCGGCTGGCGCTGGCGCCCCACGAGGGTGGCACGCGGGGTGATAAACCCCCACGTTTTGAGGGGCGGCGCGGCCTTTGTGCCGCGCCGGTTTTTTTTAAACCCCCCCCCCCCCCACGTGGGGGGGGGGCCTGCTGGCGCCGAACCAAGGGGGCTGGCTGCCCCCTACCCTCAAGAACCGCCCCCCTCATTAAGAGGGGGGTTTTGTTGAACCGGCCGGGGGATTTATTCCCCCGGTTTTATGTCATCCGGCCGGCCAGCTGGCCGGCCGGTTTTTACCAACGGGACCGGAAATTCCAGTCCCGCCTTCGACTTCCGACGCCGGCGGCCCGGCCGCCGGTCTCCTCTTCCGCCGTGGCCCGGAACCGGCCGCGGTCTTTTCGTCCTGCCGCGGCCCGAAACCGGCCGCGGTCTCCTCGTCCCGCCGCGGCCCGGAACCGGCCGCGGTGTTCGTCGTCCGACGCGGTGCGACGGCACCGCGCCCCCTTCGCCGTGCCATGATATTCATTTAACGCGGCGCGACGGCGTCGCGTTCTTGTTGTTTCTTCCAAGGTGCACGCGACGGCATCGCGTAAGATATTTGTACGTTCATCCGCGTGGTGTGACGGCACCACGCCACTTGCTTTCCTCCGCAAAATAATTAAACAAGAACGATGGAGGGGGGTTTCGGCCGTGTTCGTGCGGTCCGGCCCCCCTCACGTTAAAATAATAACGCAACTTAAAACATTTTAAAAGTCTCATGTTTGACATGCGAAATCCAGGATCAAGAAATGGAATAAATAAATAATGAATCAACAACCCCTACCTCGGGTTTAAGATTCGAAGATTCGTCTACGTTCCGCGGAAGACGGCGTCGCGGAGGTCGGGCGTCACGGTCGTCGTTCGTCAAATCCGTTGATGAAGAGATATGCCCGAAGAGATACGTCGTTGGCGAATCTTCGTATGCCGACGAAGGTTGTCCGAAGAAGAGGTGGTGTCCCCTTTGTTGACACGGTGAACGAAGAAAGGAGGTGCGGCGTTCTTCGTCGGAAAAAGAGCGTTCCTCGTCAAGTCTTGAGGAAAGTCAAAATATAAAGAAAACAACGAACTCAAGAACCTCTACCTCGATAGTCTCACGTTGACGTAGTCGTGAAATATCGGTATCGCGGAGGAAGAGTTGTTGTCGAATCTTCGTATGCCGACGAAGAAGGTCCGAAGAGGAAGCGGCGTTCCCTCTTGTTGACACCGAGGACGAAGAAGAGAGGCGTCGTTCTTCGTCGGAGTTTGAGCGTTCTTCGTTCTTCGTCAGAGCTTGAAGATGAAGAGGAAGCTCTCAAAAAGCTCTCAAGGGGACAAACAAACAACCCATAATAAAATAAGATAACATCTTATTTTATTATTACAAAACATAAAAGAATTTCAAAAGTTTGAAATTCAAAAGAGTTAACCCCCAAAATTAATTAAGTAACTTAAGTCAATTAAGAGGGGGGTTAAGGGAACTTGAAAAGTATAGGGGTTCGTGTGGACCCCACCACACTTAATCCTCCCAAGGGAGGTTAAGTGGGTGTGGGTCCCACTTCCAACCCCCTTTGGTAGGATTTTAACAAACTAAAAATAAAATTTGTCTTACACAAATTTTATTTAACTCAACTGAAAACCCCAAAACATAACTTACAACCCACAACAAACGCAACACCCGAAAAGGACTCTTTAAGCGAATATCGGCGTTGTGAGTTCATCGGTGCCCTCGGATTTCAATTCCGAGCACCGGATCAAAAGTTAGGAATTCCCGCTCGTTCGTTCACTGAATGTACCCGAGCCAAACTTCGGAAATTAATTCCGGGAACACCGGGCCTCGGAATCAAGTGCCGTCTGAAACCGCGCTCTTGTAAAATTCTAAAGAAAAATAAGAAAAAATTTCCCTTGAATTTTACGGGTCTTTACAGTTCAGGATGAGTACCTATACTTCAAGATGGTTGAAGAAGAAATTGAAAATCAAATTTTTCAAAAATTTACAAGCACTGTGAATGGAATGAATTATTTAGGATAATATTTAGATATTCATGTACCATTTAAATGATTACTAATAGAACTTCTAAAGAAATTGATTTAAAATAAGGTTTCCATTGACATAATAAATAACTTCAAAGGGTACATTATTAATGAATTGATTGGATCACTACATCAAAAAAATGAAATTTAATAACATCACTGAAGAGGATCCCAAAAAAAGAAAATTATAATAATTTAAATCTATGAATTTTGTTTCTACTGACTCTTGTGATTATGATCTATAGGATTGTAAGAAAGGAAATATGGATCATATTATTACTATAGTCTAAAAATGAATAAAAATTAAAGGATTAAAGAACATATTTTGAATAAACTAAGAAAAATAAAAAAAAATTAAGAGATAAGAAAGGAAGTTCTGATATTATTACTACATATGTTACATATTTAGAATATAGAAATAAACGGCATATGAATCCAGACTATACAAAAATAAAGAAAATGGAAAAATAAAAAATTGGGAAAAATAGAAGTTGAAAACATGTTAGTAATATGTAGAGGAATATGATTTGAGTGAACAATCTAGAAATAAGAATGAATCTGTTAAATTTTTTTGATGGATTCCACAAATTAGGTTATTGATTCTAGATTATATTATAGATGTTATGATTCTGATTAATATTTTAAAATGTGAATTTTCTGAATTAAATGAATAAATTGATAGGCTGAGAAAATATGTTTGCAATGTTTTCTATATATACAATAATACTATTAATACTAAGGAAAAACATGTTTCTAAAAAATTATTTTTAAAAGGGAATTAAAATTTGAGGAATAATTCATCTTCTTCTCATTCTTTAGTTTATTATAATTTGAAATATGATAATTATTTGAATGAAAAATTAGAAATAGTAGTTTATATATAGAATAAAATGTATTCCTTTATTCAAGGTCATAAAAAATATCGTAAAATTATGTCATTGAATTAAAAAAATAAAATTAATAATTATTTTTCTATGATATATGATTAATTCAAATGTAGAAAAATCATTTTGTTAAACATAAAAATGTTTTTAATTATAATATTACATGTTTTCAATTTTTCATAAAAGGTCACAATGATAATGATAGTTCTCTATGATTTAAATAGTTTTTAAGATTTCTAAAAACTCATATTTCCAAATATCTATTTTCTAGATTAAAAAAACTTATATAAATTCTATGTGTCGATTTTCTAAAAAAATTATTACTAATTTGATTGTACCCAATGTAAATTGGGTACCCCAATTGTCACATAATTTATTTTAAGAGGAAAAATAACATAGATGTGTAAATAGGACATATTTTACATGGATAGTTGACTACCTAGGCATATAACTGGAGACCCATCATTTTTTACCACTCACATATATTATGAATTAGGAACCGTTGGATTTGAAGAAAGATCCAATGGAAAAGAAAAATATTCAAGGATGTTGGTATTTCTAATTAGATAATTGTTTCTAAAGTTATATTTGTAGAAGTATTAAAAATAATATAATTATTATATCTCCATTATATGATGATGGATGAAAATTTATATTTCAATATTAAAGTGTTTAGTTTTTAAATATGATTTTTTAGTATTCATTAAAAATGGAAAATAAAATATTTAAATTATTGAATTTAATGAACTAATTGTTCAATATTGTAACATCCCAACCGGACAGACCACAAAGATGGTAGCTAGACCTATAAAGACCTAGAACTTCCATAAATGTTTTTTAATATATGTGTATTTTACTAGTATGCAAAACTTCACAGAGCATGATTCTGAGGCCTGGAATGACCGAAATGAATTTCTGAACATGTTTTCGGGTGCATTAGGTATACGTGCAAGCGAGTTTTTCTAAATTTTGAACCGGTGTTTGGAATTAAAATCGGAAGGCACTGTTGAACTCATAGTGCCAGTATTCTCTTAAGAAGGCCTTCACCTCGACCGCAGTAGGTCGAGGGTGATAGATAGAATTTGGGTTTTCGTGGAAATGGAAATAAAATAAAATAAACTTTTACAATATTTTATTTTTGTAGAAACCTCCCATGTGGAAGGTTTAAAGGTGGGGACCACCTAAACTAAAACCACCCATTTCTAGATTATGATGTTGGGGACCACCGAGCCCAAAAAACTCCAAAATTTGAATTTTGAACAGGGGACCAACTGAACCCCTTTAATGAGAGAAAACCTCTCAACTACCCTACTTTAAATATTTCCAACACAATTCATTAACTGGCCCAATTAATTTTTCCAACACATTTTATTAATTATTCCAACATTGTTATGTCATAATAATTCTTTTTGATAAATTTAAATTAATGAGTTTGCAATGTTCAATTTTTGGGTGGAATTTGGAGGAAAGATTTGGCAAGAGGAGAGAATCTAGAGAATTAGTCTATCCAATGATGAATGAGTTCTCCAACAAAAAACATGCTCCTTAAAGAAGAACACTCTCACCAATCAGGAACATTTTCAATAATAGAACCGATGATCGAGGAAATACTGACACCACAAAAATCTGTCTCTTCCTCCTAATCAACGTCAACAAACATCTGATGTAGGGGTGTGTTTTAAATTGATCAATGTCAATTTCCTTCTCACATTTAATCATCTTCCTATAGTCATATGTTACTTCCCAACCGCAGAGGGTACAGGAAAAAAAACATGCCCCGACCCCTCCCCAAATCTTAGGGTTACTTGGTGTGAAATACATGATGGTGATGACGACCGGTTCCAGTGGATGGCACCGGTGGAACTCGATAATCTCAGACGGCACCATGGTCATCCGTGACGAAGGTGTATAACAACGTGCAGCCGGTCCAACCGGTTGCCATCAATTTCATGGCATCATGCTACCTCGCGGCACCACCTCATGCGGCCTCTACGCCTCGCGGCCTCTACGCCCCGCGGCTCTACCGCTCCCGGCCTCAACGCCCCGCGCCACCATCGTCTGTAGAACACCGTTTCCCCCGAAATTCTTTAGACTGTGACCTCTTTGACCCCGCAGACTCTACAACACATGACGCTCCTTCGCTATGCGGCCTCTGCAGCCCTGACTACCTCCCCCCGCTGCCCAGGTCGGGCCTTCCAACAGGCCAGGATGCCCAGCAGGTCGGGCCGCCTTGTACTGGCTGGGCCTGACACAGTGGGCCGAGCCACCAAGTGGGTCGGGTCCATCCGAGCTAGGTCGTCCTAGTTCGGGTCAGTCCGGGTCGGTCCGACCAGGTCAGACCAGACCCCGACCATTTTCGACCATACACACTCTGTGGGCCATACCATTGGCATGGGGCATCCATTTGTTGAACCGTCAATGTAACTTGAAACTGTGGATTAATAAAGTCCTTTTGGTATACCCTACATTGATTTTAGATAACGTTGGCGTATGGTCGGGTTGGATCCAGCAGGAATCCAACCGAGCCCCCAGGACTACAAGTCTAATAACATACATACATAGGGTCTGATTAAATCACTATCTGTTGTGTTGATACACCTATTATATGGCGGTCCTTTGAGATAATTCTTGTTTGGACATCGTGGTAGTTGGAGTTTCAACCAGTGGCTTGTGGAGCAGTTTCTCCTGGAGATGAGCAATCCGTGTGTGGAAACCTTGTAGTTGGCCGTGAGATGAGAAATCGATCCCTTGTCGGTATGTTATTGATGGTCCCACATGGATCCACTATAGTATTCCATGCGGACAACTCTAGGATTCTATGTGTGTCTAATGTTGTACTAGGATCCTTTGTGGGCCTGAAGATGTGCTGACAATGTACTAGGATCCTATGAGGGTATGACGACGTACTGATGATGTGCTACGATCATGTGTGGGTATAACGACATACATAAGATGTCCTAGGATCCTGTGTGGGTCTAACAACATACCGACGATGTGCAAGGATCATGTGTGGGTCTGTCATTGTACTGACCATGTACTAGGATCCTCTGAGGGTCTAACGATGTACTAGGAACCTGTATGGGTTATCACTGAGCAATCCTTAGTGGGTCTGCACAGAGAGATCCTATGTGGGTCAGCATTGTGCGATCCTATGTGGTTCAGCACCGAGCGATCTTGTGTGGGTCAGCACCTAGAGATCCTCAATGGATCAGCACCTATAGATCCTATGTTGTAACACCCCGAGATTTTATGAGATTTTTCCTTTTTAATTTCCTTCATATCTTCTGTTGTATGCTACATCAAGATTATCTTCTGCTATACACAATACCATATTGTCTTGAAGTATATGTAACACTATTCTTGGATTGTGTTACACACAATTTCATGTTCGTTGGATAATATTTCTTCTACGCAACATTGAGTGTGTGTGTGTATATATATATATATATATATATTCAATTTATAAATGAAATATGGTTGGATTCTGTTATACGCAACAAAAAAGGAGTTTTTCACTACATGCAACACTAACATGGCTTACATTACCCGCAATTGTGACCATCCATGATAGCGTGTGTTGTACGCAATACCGAGTTCCACTAAAAAATTATATGTTATGAAAATATTATCTAAACCGGCCATTATGAATAGTAATACCCACTTTTTGGAATTTTATTAATTTTACCTTTCAAAATGGACTTCATTTTTGGATTTGGAATATTGAAGTTATCCTAGGGGGAGTTTTTTGGTTTTTTTAGAAAACGTTCAAATTTTTATGAATAATGGAAACACTAGGTTACTATATTAAAACTAATATCTTTTTAAAGAAAATATTTATTTTTTTAAAATTTATTTTAGGTCAAAATTTATACATAATACTTATATAAGTTTAATGTAAATCATTGGAGTCATTTTATAATAATTTTAGATATATAAAAAATTTATTGAACTTTTCACAGTATTTTACACACCTTCTAGAAGAATTTCGAAACTCACATAAAACTATATTTACCAATTATGTGATTGGAATTTGAAAATCTGAGAGACACAGTTAATATCAAATATTAAAATATGGTTCAATGAGATGAAAATAATTTTTGCTGAATAGTAACATTTTACTTTTATTTACCACGATTAAAAGTAAATAGGTTAATTAAGGGTAAAAATGATGTTATTATTACCCTAACACATGTCCTAATTCTATTTTATAAGCGTAATTCGACTAAAAATATCCTTAGGAATAATATATGACAATTTAGGTCCACTTATATTAGATTATGACATTTATTATTAATTTATTTAAAGAAGGGTTCAAATAGTTTAAATCAATGTTTATTAACTAAATCATTTTTAATATAGGGTTTTACATAAGATAAATTCTACTATAAATATTAAATAGAATGATAAAAATATTTCCAACATAATGGTATTTTATTTATTATTTATAGACAGTAAATAATATAATTTATATATGACACAATGCTGATGCAGTAATTATCTTATTAATGAAATATTAACTTAATTGATGTTATAAATAACCAAATAAATGTAATTTGAGACTTTTTATGAAATACAATAATTTTTTAGGATAATATGACATTTTACTACTGATTTAATTATCTATTTTCGAACTAATCATGATATTATGATTTTCATGAAAATCTATTATCAAATAGTGTCAAAATTGACATAAAATAGTTTTTGAAAGAAATATTATATTATTAATTTTATTTATATTCCTAAAAATATAAGGTTCGGCCAAGATACTTATATAATGATAGTTTTATCATTAATTCACAACTTAGTGGTCGATTGTATATATATGGTATGTTTATTAACTATATAATATAAAAATACAATGTGATGTGGTAAATGTCAATCTAATTAACTAAGAGGTAAAACTAAAATATAAGGTTAATATAATGACCCAAACCTATCTAATATATATTTGTTGAGATTATTTCTACCCCTACCCACTTTATCTTCAAAATAAATCAATTTTTAGCTATTATAAACTGAATAAGAGTTTATTATAAAATAATATTTTAAGTATTTCTTAAAGTGCCCCTCTCCTCCCTTATAAAAAGGGGACCCCTTCACTCTTCTCTTCACACCTTTTTAAGCCTTTACGTTCAGCCAAACCCTGACCATTTCTTTTTAACACTTCCCTAGAAAAATTCAGGATATTTGGGACTTCTCAAAAGACCAACTCAACTTCCTTAAGAGGATGCTTAAAGGAGGTGCGTCGAACAAGAGGTAATCTCTTCTTCCAATTCTCTCATGTTTTTTTCTTCTTCTACTTATTATTCATTAGTTGTCTCATTATAAATTAATAAAATCATTATTACATATATAATGATATGTTATTATAAATATGAAACAACCCTATTTCACCTTTTATCCATCCTACGGTAAATGAAATCATTGCTCGTGCGTATGTACAGAATAACATCTCCACGCCGTGGTGAAATCTGTTTTCGACAACCACCATACTTGGATGGGTATAGTGGTGTAAATAAATAAATATATATTATTATTTTAATGTGATATTGATTCTGAAATATTATAAATTTTCTTCAATGCAATTCCACGATCATTTGAATGACATCATCGCTCGTACGTACGTACGGACTACCGTCTCCACGACGCAATGATATTCATTTTCCATGTTAACCATTCATGAATAATTATAAAGTATATATAATGAATAATATTGAGATATATAACATAATAATGATAATGGATTTACGTGTATATATATATATATGTATGTCATCTTGTAAATTCCTTTCAATTCAATAAGGAAATGAAAACAACGTTCATGCGTATGTACGGCCTACCGCCTCCATGAACAGTGTATTTCATTTATCGATCTATCATATATATATGTATATGCTGAATATATAGTATATACAAATCATGTTTTATATTCTGGAATAATGTAAATCCATATATAAGTAATAATATCAGGAACAACAATTTGAAACACGTACAATAAATGAAACAATTTGACCCAAATCGCTCCATTTACATAAAATTAACAAAATAAAGGGTAATATAAAGTCATAAGTAAACTATATATGATATCATGACAATAAATATGATTCTTTAATACTTTAATGTCATTATTTAAATCATTATACAGGAATTTCGGATATATATGAAGCATATCAGACATAAGGTAAGGGATAACCTTTCCAATCTCGTTCTTACCCGAGATTGTTTATTCGTAAGTATTTTCTTGGGTTATGTTTATCATCCATGTCCATGTTTTCTCAAAATGTTTTCATAAAATGTTTAAAAATTTTACATGTATTTATAATTTCATTTTTACCCTTTTTGACTTTTACCACAAGGTATGTATGGAATCTTTCTTTTGATTACCATACGAGGTACTTTTTTACTTTTCCGACAGAAGTACGAGGAAAATATTAGTTTTAACTTATACAGTGTAAATGAATTTTTACGGTTTTATAATACCTTATTTTCAGGAAGCTTCCTCTACAATATTTCCAAAGTATTTTCAACAAAATCCTTTACTTTTAAAATTTCATGGCATTTTGTGAAAAGGATATTTTTTTGGAAAAGAAATGATATTTTCCTCAAGAATTCAATTCAAGTGTTTTATAAAAACCATTTTCCATATAATATGGAATTATCTAATATGTGTATGTTTCAAGTATAATGTCTCTATGATTTACATGGTTTCACTTTTCTTATTATGAAATGATATCCATTTTTTTATATAGAATATGATATGATGTGATGATGTTTATGAAACCCATTTTATTCTTTGGGTTATGAATTTATGTTTATTTTGTGGCACACTTAAGAATTATTTCATTATGAGATGGGTGAGACCTATATCTCGGTCCAATGCACTGGGTAAGGATTAATATCTCATTAGATAGACATGTTTGGAATGGAAAGATAATCTGGTTCAGTGATACAGGACTGGAACGAGGAGTGACCTCGATTCAGAAAGGGACTTTTTCCACTATAATGGTCATGGAAGCAATGCCTTGGCTACTATAGAAATAATAAAATGTGCTTAATGGTTTCCACAATCAGATGTTTTATTCCCATGCTATTTTGTCATGATTGATTTTTTTTATGATATATTCCTTACGTACTTCCAAGACTTCTGTCTTTGCTCATGATTTTGATGTTTAGATTTTATGTTCAAGCTTTTGCATTCAAATGTTTATGGATTGTTTTATGTTCTATATGTTTAAACTTACTGAGCATATGAGCTCACCCTTTTTATGTTTTCATTTCCCCAGGATATAAAGAATGTTTTCAGATAAGAAACTCTAAAGGTGAAGATCTTTACGGGAGATGTTGAAGATCATTCACCATGATTAGAAGATTAGGTAACATGTTTCCAAAGACACTACACTATTATGGTCCTTTGGTGTCTGTTTTTTTTATGTATTGAGTATTCTTAAAGTGTATTGTAATGTCTATGTACATCAAGATTTGGGTCTCTAGGGTTGGTATTAGAGGAAAGGGATAGTCAATATTTGGAAACATGGATGCGATAAAATTAGTGAGATCCCTAGAGATATTTCTAAGTTATGTCGAGGGATGTTCCTAAGGTTTATTATTACTATAGGTTACAATCCTATAATTATGTTGATGATCATGAATAACCTAGGGTGAACCTATGATGTCATGGATTAATGAATGTGTTATAAGTTAGACATCCCATATGTAACTTTTTATGATTATGTGGTTCCTCATTATTTTAACTGTTTCTTACACCATGGTATTTGGTTTTAGTCAATGGAGGGAACCAGAATGAATTAGGTCAACATTGATTCCAATTGAAAGATTGGTGACTATGAGAAAAGAAATTGTGTAATGCCTAGAATGAAAGATTTTGTGATTTTTCCGAATCCGTCATCGCGATATATGATTAACAAGGTGAACTTTAGTAGTGTTCTCAGTTCATCAAATAAGAGGAAGATGGAATTTTATGCATGATCTCATGTTGAGGGGCATAGATAAAAGAAGATTGAGGTTTCTAAAGAAGGAAATAAGAACATTGATGAATACATCAAATAGAGGGGAAGGATGTATCTGTGTGGAGAGAAGGTTCATAGATTGACCGACGGTTAGGGAGTTCAATGTCTTATCTGTGGAGAATGTGGGCATTACCTAACTCAATTCCCTGACCTAAGAAGTTACTTCTAAATCAAGTAAGTACTTATTCCATGGAAATCATTGAAGAGGATGGTTTTAAATTTTTATATATTGGTATTCAAGAATAATGTTGTTGAGGTACTTTTTGGGTATATTGGAATACCTATATATTAGTCCATTGTGGTTTTCCATAAGAATATTCCATCAATAACCATGAAAAGTGATTGATATATTTATGGAAATCAGATGATATGCCCATAATGAAGGGATAAAGAAAAAATAATATGTTTCATAGTATTCATGAGCTCATGTCTAATATAAGGACAAAGTGGTACCATGGTTTGAGTACAATAAATTTTTAGGGTTTTAGAATGTGTAAAGAGAAAACATTTGACAGCACTCATGTTTTCACTAAGGTTCTATGGTAATTAATGTTTCTAAAGAATACATGATTAAGGTATTCACATGTTTGGAATGTGACGAACAAGATATATAGTATGATATATGTGGGATAAATGATGGAATTCCCGTGCTTGTTATGTGACATTTCAAGTAATTGTTTTCCTTAAACAATGAGATTATACAGATGTATTTTAGATATGCTAATAGATTAGAATGGATTATGTTGGACATTAGATAGTATTGATTAAGGATATAAATTATTGTTATAATATTATTTGTTTAGAAAAAGAATAACCTGCAGTACGGGTGACAACCCATCGCATCGGACAAGGATGTGAGAATCGAACACACAACCGAAGTGTGACAAGCATTTATTGCCTACCACTACCTACAGGATGTCCCTAGTTAGTAGAAACTAGTTTTATTTTTTATGTAGGATTATAGATGAAGTATAAATCTATTTTGGAACCATACCCGATTAATCTAACCATATATGGACTTATGTATATAACTTTTTCTAACCCTATGTTTGAGAAATATGGAGTGACCTATCATTCTATCACATGATCTGCTAAAACTTCAAAAAAGACAAATTCAACTTAATTTCTTCAAGAGATGAAGTGGAAATTGTTCGAGGCATGAACAACGTTGAGATTGTACCAAAATCAAGTAAGTATTTCTTTTAATTAAATAATTATTCAACTTTAGGGAAATGATCTTGAAAACCAAAAATGTTGTCCTAGTGCTCTCATGTCTGATGAATCAGATGGTACCTTAGATCATCACAATTGTATGGCTTTGTGACTATTGGATTTTTCATAGCCATGTTCTCTACCACTCTCTATCAGAACTTGACGGTTATATTTCCCTTGCATATCCATATATTTAACTATGATCTCCTATGTGGGAACCCATGTAGTGAGTTACTTTGGGTATCCATTTTTTTTTCTAACATTCATTTTTTATAAAAGTATGTTTTAGTATTCCTATTTACGATGAATGAAACTCTCAAGTAATAAAACATTTTCATCCCAGACAAATTTTGAGTGCGAAATTCATTCTAAGGTGGGTAGAATGTAACACATAGAGATTTTACGAGATTTATTATTTTTAATTTCTTTCATATCTTCTGTTTTACACTACACTAAGATTCTCTTGCACTATACTCAAGACCGTATTATCTTTTAGTATATGCAACACTATTCTAGGATCATTTTACACACAATTTCATGTTCATTTGATAGTAGTTATTCTACGCAACATTGACTGTATATATATATATATATATATTCGATGTATAAAAGTAATATATTTGGATTATATTATACGCAAAAACAAAGGAGTCTTGCACTACACGCAACCCTGACTTTGATTACATTACACGCAAACGCGACCTTCCATGATAGCATGTCTTGTACGCAATACCAAGTTCCACTAAACAATGATATGCTATTAAAATATTATATAAAACAACCATTATGGATAGTAATACCCACTTTATAGAATTTTATAAATTTTATCTTTCAAAATGTACTTCATTTTTGGATTCGGAATATCGAATGTAGCCTAGGGTAAATTATTTGTATTTTTCAGAAAACAATTAATTTTTGATGAATAGTGAAAACACTGGGTTACTATTTAAAAACCGACTTTTTATGTAAATAGTTATTTATTTTATTTCAATTTATTTTATGCAAAAAATTATTCATTATACCTATATATGTTCAATGTAATTCATTGGAGTCATTTTATAATAATTTTTGATAAATAAAATTTTATTGATCTTTTCACCGTCTTTTACCCACCTTCTAGGATAATTAGGATATTCGCATAAAACATAATTTTATTGCTTCTGTGAGTGGAATTTAGAAAATCTAAGAGACACGGTTAATATCAAGGACAAAAATGTGGTTCAATGAGATGAAAATAATTATGGTGAATAGTAACATTTTATTTTTATTACCACAGTTAAAAGTATATAGGGTAATTAATGGTAAAAATGATATAATTATTACACTAAAACTAGTCCTAATTCTATTGGATAAGTGTAATTAGACCTAAAAACCCCTTAGAAAATAAAATTTGTTCATTTAGGTCCACATGGATTAGATTACGACATTTTTTATTAATTTATTTAATGAAGGGTTAAAATAGTTACAATCAACAATTAATAACTAAATCATTTTTAATATAGGGTTATGAATAAGATAAATTCGACTATAAATATTCATTAGAATTATAAAAATATTTCATACATAATGGTATTTTATTTATAATTTTTAGACATTAAATAATTGAATTTATTTATGACACAATGATGATGTAGTAATTATCTTATTAATGAAATATTAACATAATTGATGTTATAAATACCCAAATAATTGTAATTTGAGACTATTAATGAATTAAATATATTTTAAAAGTTAATATGACATGTTAGTATTGAATTAATTATATTTTTTCGAACTAATCATGCTGTAATGATTTTTTCAAAAATCAATTACCAAATAGTGTCAAATTCACAAAAAATAGTTTTTAAAAAAAATATTATTTTATTAATTGTTATTATATAACTAAAAATCTAATGATCGTCCAAGATACTCATATCATGATACGTGTATCATTAATGGACAACTTGGGTTCTCTTGGATGTATATGGTAACTTTATTAACTATATAATATAAAAATAGAAAGTGATATGGTATTTGTCAATCTAATTAACTAAGAGTTAAAACTAAAAGATAAGGTTAATATAATGACCCAAACCAATCTAAAATCAATTATTTAAGATTATTTAGACCCATCCCCACTTTATCATCGAATGAAATCAATTTGGAGCTATTATAAACTGAATATGACTTTATTATAAAATAATATTTTAAGTTTTTTCTAAAGTTTCCCTGTCCTCCCTTATAAAAAGGGCACCCCTTCCCTCTTCTCATCACACCCTTTTATGCTTTAAATCTCGTACAACCCCTACCCATTTATATTTTTCAGTTCCTTAGTAACATTCTGGAGGTTCTGGTCTTCTCAAAAGACCAACTCTACTTCCTTAAGAGGATGCTTAAAGGAGGTGCGTCGAAGAAGAGGTAATATCTTCTTCCAAGTCTCTCATGTTTCTTTCTTCTACTCCTTTTTATTCGTTATTTGTCTCATTATAAAGTAATAACATAAGTATTACTTATATATTAATATCTTATTATAAATATGAAACAACCCAATTTCACCTGGTATCCATCCTACGGAAAACGAAATCACGACGCATGCGTACATACGGAATACCGTCTCCACGTCGTGGTGTAATCTGTTTTATACCACCACCTTACATGGAAGGGTATAATGGTTTAAATAAAAAACTATATATGATTATTGTAAAGTGATATTTATTCTGAAATATTATACATACTCTTCAATACAATTCCACAATCATGGGAATGATATCATCGCTCATGCGTACGTACAGACTACCGTCTCTACGATGTGATGAGATTCATTCTCCATGTTAACCATTCATTAATGATTATTAAGTATATATAATGAATAATAATGTGATATATGACAAAAAATTGATAATAGAATTATGTATATATATATTTATGTCATCTACATAATTCTATTCAATTCAATAAGGAAACCAAAATCGCATTCATGCGTACGTACTACCTACTGCCTCCATGAATGGTGTATTTCATTTATCGATATATCATATATATATTAATATGATAAATATATATTATATATAAATCATTTTTTACATTATAGAATTAATTAAATCATGATATAAGTGACAATATCAAGAACAACAAGTCGAAACACATACAATAAATGAAACGATTTTACCCAAATCGCTGCTTTTACATCGAATTTACAAAAGAACAGGTAATATAAAGTTATAAGTAAACTATATATGATATCATAACAAAAAATATGATTCTATAATAAGTCAATGAAATTATTTAAATAATTATACAGGAGGTTCGGATACATACGAAGCATATCGGACATAAGGTAAGGGATAACTTTTCCTATCTCGTTCTTATCCGAGATTGATTATTCGTTAGTATTTACTGGGGTTATGTTTATCATCCATGTCCATGTTTTGTCAAAAAAATTTCATAAATGTTAAAAATTATCAAATTTATTTTTAAAGTCATTTTTACCCTTTTTTACTTTTACTACAAGGTATTTAAGGAATATTTATGTTGTTTACCATACGAGGTACTTTTTGACTTTTCTGAAAAAAGTACAAGGAAATTGTTATTTTTAACTTATACATCGTGAACAGATTTTTACGGTTTCAGAACTCCTTATTTTCATGAAGCTTCCTCTACAAAATTTCATATTTATTTTCAAAGAAACCTTTTCTATTAACATTTAATGGCATTTTTTTGAAAAGAAAATGTTTTTGGAAAAGAAAGGATATTTTCCTCAAGAATTTATTTCAAGTGTTTTATCAAAACCATTTTCCATATAAGATGGAATTATTTCATATGTGTATGTTTCAAGTATAATTTCTCTATCATTTAAATGGTTTCAATTTTTATGATGAAATGATATCCATTTTTTTATATGGATTATGTTATGATGGGATAATGTTTATGAAACACATTTTATTCTTTTGGTAATGATGAATGATTTATGTTTATATTGTGGAAAACTTATGAATGATTTCATTATGAGATGGGTGGGACCTATATCTCCCTATAATGAATTGGGTAAATATTTATATCTCATTAGATAGACATGTCTAGAACGACAGGATAATCCGGTTCAGTGATACAGGACTGGAACGAGGAGTGAAATCGATTCAGAAAGGGACATCATCTACTAAAATGGTCTTGCCAGAAATTCCTTGCCTACTATGGAAATCATAACATGTGCTTACTGGTTTCCACAATCAGATGTTTTATTCCCATGCTATTTTATCATGATTGATGTTCCTTTATTATATATGCCTTACGTACTTCCATGATTTATGTATTTGCTCAAGATTTTGATGTTCAGATTTTAGGATGAAGCTTTAGCATTCAAATGATTATGGATTGTTTTATGTTCTATATGTTTACCCTTAATGAGAATTTTAGCTCACCCTTTTTATCTTTTCTTTTACCAGGATATAAAGAAAGGTTTTAGGTAAGAAACCCAAAAGGGGAAGATCTCTATGTGAGATGTTGATAATCTTTCACCTTGATTAGAAGATTACATTCTGAGTTTCCAAATACACTAAACTATTACGATTCTTTGGTGTCTGTTTTTTGTTATGTATTGATTATTCCAAAAAGGTAATGTAATTTATATATACATCAAGATTTGGGTCTCTACATACGTGGTTCACCACCTAGAAATCCTATGTTGGTCATCACTAAGTGATCTTTTTTGGGTAAGTAGTAGATCCTCTTAACAGAGTATGATGATTTAGTAGTTACATCTAATCATCTCTACTACTATACATAAGATATACCTTCTGTGTTGTGTCATTACCTGTGTGGGACATACCTTCATGGTAATACCTTGGTGGTATTACTCAGTGTGGCATACCTATGTGGTACTTACCTATATTGTAATACCTTGGTGGTATTCGTCAGTGTGACGTTCTTGTGTGGTTCTTACCATCATGTTAATACCTTGGTGGTATTATTCAGTGTGGCGTAGCTGTGTGGTTATTACCTATGTGGTAATACCTTGGTGGTATTATTCTTAATGGAGTACCTGTGTGGTACTTACTTATGTGGAAATACCTTGGTGGTATTCTTCATTGTGACGTACATGTGTTGTACTTACCTTATTAGCTTGTTTTCCTTTGCGAAACAGTTTTTCATTGGGATTTTCAGTTGGACATTGGAATTCCTCATGATTGAGATGGGTTACTTGATAACTTATGAATATGTATTGGCATATACCTTATTAGGGTCTTAAATTTTTTCCATGTGATGTGGTATATCCATGGTGGATATTGTGAGACCTTAAGGGTCTTGGGGTCCCTACTGAGTATCGTTATACTCACCTATGCATGGGCTATGACCGTACCGAGTTGTGTTTGGTGCAGATGACGAACAAAACTGAATAAGGATGAGAGTACCATAACTGGAGGTAGATCGGAAGAGGATGTTTGATCAGGAAAACAGCAGGGATGACCATTTGTGAGTTGTACATGCCCTTCAGGTAGGATTCAAGGTGGAAGATCCAGGAGGAGCTTTCACCTATTAGTTGTCTAGTACTTTCTAGTTTTCCTTGAACTATAAAATTAGGCTTGTATTCTAGCCCTATATTCTTTCTGTACTCACTTAGTTTACTATTAAGTTTACTTGAGTTCATATCGTGATGATTTCTTGGTTGTGTGTGTTACAGGTTATAATGGAAATGTCATCCCAGTTTTAGGTAATATGCCTTTGGTTGTAGTCTACAGCCCCTGGCCTATGGGTGGAGGGAATAGAGTATTCAGAGAACAGACCATATGAGATGGGTCAAGAGAAATTGTTATCAGATAAGTCGGTTATACCATATAACATAGGAATATGATATTTTTAACAACAATAGTGTTATGTTTAGTGAGTGTGGTTATCAGTTTTTAGAATCCAGTGTTGGTGCGGTGGCTGGTGAATCCATAAACCAGGACCCTAACATTGTATTTCCGAGTTAGTACACAAAGACAGTGATTGTGTGTCTGTTTCGAAGACATTTCATTGTCATATCATGAAGTCATCTCACCAGGTATAACTTATTGACTATGGCACACCTCTTCCAGATCAGGGTTCTACTGCATACACAACAAGATGATATTTCCAAGAGAGTACACGATGACGGCCCATTGAGAAACAAGGCTCTGGTGAAGGTACCTCTTAATATGTTGTCACCTTTGGGTAGTGTTCTAGTAGCACCACCACCCATCGGGAAGCATATACCACCATCCGCAATGGCTGACGGTGCACGCGTACTGATCACATTGCGTGAGTTTCAGCAGCACGGTCCTCTGATATTTTGAGGTGAGACAGGTTCCCACGCAGCTGAGGGCTGGCTATAGGTGACTGCTAGAGTTTTCCTCCTATTTGAGAAACCAGTATTGAAGATGGTGATCATAGCTACTAGACGTTTCCAGTGAGTGACCATGAGGATGGTCCACATAGTGATGAAGCTTCAGTACTTGAACCATTTCCCAAGATACTACCTTTAGTTAGTGTGCCATATATATATATATTAATGTTGGTTATTAGATACGACAGATACTACTGGTAGAGGAAACATATGGGATTAGTTCCGTACATGTGATTCAGCATCAGTTATCCCTCTGGTTTCGAGGAGAGCCTGACTCACTGGCGGCTGAGGACTGGCTTGAGAAGGTTTCTGAGAGTTTCTATGAGATTTTATAGCATCAAAATGATGATTTATTAGTAGCTCAGTATTTATTGAGACGTACCAACTATTCCTAGTAATCTATGAATACGATAAAATATTTGTTCAGGTCTCAGACATCTAATTGAGGTGTGTTTAAGGACATCTGATCCAACACTATTCCTCTATGCATTCCAACATATTTTAGGGTTCTAGAGACAAACATTGTGGTTGAATGTTCTTTTGATGATCGGATACAGCAAGTGAATGTTTGAAGTGGGGAAGCCAGAAAACTGGCACCAGTCTCAGAGACTTGAGCATGTAAAATGTTTTAGGAAGAGGAAGTGTTAAGGAAAGATTAATATGCGGGGCAGCAGACATGGAAGTAGAGCTAAGAGAGATGCATGAGGTGGTGAACATTTCAACATGTTACAACCACCAACCCAATATGGTCCCCAACATGATTAGGGAGATGGAGGACAAGACATGGGATTAGCTGCATGCGGTCAAGGAGTGACACCCAAGGGCTCTAGGAATGATTCGAGGTATGTTATGTGTCTACTATTAGTTGTTTTATCAATAGACGTAGGTACCAACCATTCCTTCCTTCCATTAATCTTGTCCAAGGCCTAGAGTTTCCGGTTAAATCGTTTAGTTAAACCTCTAGTTTGGAGATACCTTTTGGTGGATACATGATAATCACACTTATGCTAATGGTGTGATATGACCCTTGAGGTGAAAGGTTCAGTTGGAAGCTCATGTTGGAAAAAGGAAACCCAAGAATCAGAGGTTAAACTTATGCATAGGATGGTGTAACCGATCACTCTTGAGCCGACCAACCTTACCCTAGTGGCAGCAGAAGGTTTTAGTTTTTAGTTCCAAACATGAGTGGCTAGAGTTCTTCCAGGACTATGACATTGAGATAGTCTATACACATGGTAAGGGGAACGTTGTAGCAGATGAACATAGCATGAGATTTGGTATACATATTCTAGGTGAGTTGACAGAGCAGCTGTCCGCTTTGCATATATCATTTGTGGACCGGGATCGAGCAGCTTTTATTCAGTATCATACAGTCACTTCCCCTCTTTTTCAGAGACTTAGGGAGGCACAACATGTGGAAGATGACGGTGAGGATCTATTCCCTATGTTATCCATAGGACATGCACCTAATGGATTATTTGATGTTGGGGAGAACGTCATCCTCTTCAGGGGACATATCATGGTAACAATGTCTCTTCATAAGGAAGTATTGAGGGAGTTCCAAACTACCCCTCTAAAGGTACATCCAGGAGTGGAAAAAGTTTACCTGGATCACCTACAACAACACTGGTTGCCGGGAATGAATAATGCAGTTGCATAGTTTGTTTCTCGGTGCCTCACTTTTCAGCAAGTGAAGATAGAGCATCAGGTACTAGTAGGCCTGGTTCAGCCTTTGGAGGTCCCAGAGTTGATGTGGGTTGGGAAATACACGGACTTCGTGATAGGACATCCACATACATCCAGGGGACATGACTCAATCTGGGTGATCATCGTTCAACTAACCAAGTCAGCCCACTCCCTACCGATCAGAGAGTTGGGTTCAATAGAGATATTGGGATACATCTATGTTAATGAGAATGTGCAGTCAAATTGATTTCCCTCTATGATTGTCTCCAATCATGATTCATTTTCTACATCCCGGTTATGGAAGGGGTTGCAGGAGGCTTTCAGGACATAGCTTCTTTGGAAACCACCATCCATCCTCAGACGGAAGACTAGACTAACCAGACCATTCAGACCCTCGAGGAACTGCTACATGCTAGCATCCTCGACTTTAGTCGCAGGTGGGATAATCACATTCCCTTGTTGGTGTTTTCATACACCAATAGTGATCACTCTAGCATTGGGATGGCATATTTTGAGGAATTGTATGGGAGACCTTGCAGATCACCTTTGTGCAGGACTGACGCTCAGGATTGAGCACTAGTGGGACCAGATATGGTATGAGCTACCATAGAGAAGTGTAAAATCATCCAGGAGCAGATGAAGACTACACAGAGCAAGAAAAATTCTTATGTGGACAAGAGACGGAGACCTATAGAGTTAGAGGATGGTGACCATGTCTTTCTACGAGTTTTACATTGATGAGGTTTTCAGAGATTTGAATGAGGAAGAATGTTATCTCCGAGATTCATTAGAACCTTACCGGTCCTCAGCAGAGTTGGTTAGGTGGCTTACCAATTTTATCTTCCACCACATTTTCACCGGGTGCATGACGTCTTCCACGTATCGCAGATAAGGAGATATGTGCATGACTCGTCTCATGTCATCGACCATGACGAGCTAGACCTCGACGATGAGGGGATGTTTTCAAAGGTTCCTAAAGAGATTTAGGGTCGATAAGAGTGGGTCCTTCATGGGTGGTCGATACCTCTGGTGTGCATTCGTTGGATGCATGGGAACTTCCAGAAGAGAAAATGGGAGTGGGAGGTTCATATTCATGCTTAGTACACCCACCTTTTCCCCTAGTTTTGAGTTGTGGATAACATGGATGTAAATACCAGAGGTGGGGAGAATTTCAAGACCCAAAAATTCAATGTAATTTTTTTTAAAATATATGAAAATTTGAAGAGTCCACTATAATTCACAATGGATGATTTCGAGGCCCAGATTTCCCAAAATGAATTTATGAACTTCTATTTGGGTGCATTCATTAAACATGCAAGCGGGTAATTATAACTTTTGAACTGGTTCTCGGTGTTCAAATATGAAGGAACCGTTGAACTCACAGCATCAGTATTCATTTAAGGAGGTCTTCACCATGACCATAGTAGGTTGAGGGGGAAAGATAGAATTTGGGTTTTTTGTGGAAATAGAAATAAATTAAAATAAAAATTCATTTTATATTATTTTTGTATAAACCTCCCATGTGGATCGTTTAAAGGTGGGGACAACCTAAACTAAAACCCCTCATGTGTAGGTCATGGAGGTGGGGACCACCAATCCCAAAAACCTCCCAATTCTGAATTTAGATGTGGGGTCCACGTAAACCCCATTAATGAGAGAAAAACATCTCAACTACCCTACTTTAATTTTTTCCAACACGTTTCATTAATTAGGCCAATAAATTTTTCCAACGCAGTTCATTAATTATGGAAACCTAGTTGTTCCAACCATATTATTTTTTAAAAACATATATTAATGAGTTTGTGAGTTTCACATTTTGGGTGGAATTGGGAATAAAGGGTTTGTAAGAGAAGATCTTCTGGAGAATTATTCTCTGTAATGAAGAACATGCTCCCCAATGAAGAACACTCTCATCAATAAGGAACATTTTCAATGAATGAACTGATGATCGATGAAACGTCGATGCCACCAACGTCCATCTATTCCTCCTCATCAATGTCCAAAAACCTCCGAGGTAGGAGTGTATTTTAAATAGATCAATGTTAATTTTCTTCTCACATTGAATCATTTTCCTTGATCAATATGTTACTGCCCTAACACGGAGGGTACATTCTAAAAAAACATTGTACGACCCCACTGCAATTATTTGGGTTTATTGGAGTGAAGTTCGTGACGGTGACAGCGACTGATGCCGGCGGTTGGCACTGATGGAACTCGAGAACTGTGTTCAGCACCACGGTCGGCCGTGAATAAGGCGACGAATGTAGGGCGGTGGGTCAAGTCGGCCACCGAACAAGGCACGACGTTCATCCACTCCTCGGAACCATTGTCTGCGGCCACCAACGCCCCATGGCCCCTCCTCCCATGGCCTCTCTGCCCCGCATCTCCACAAATGGTGGCTTCCATACCCCGCAGCCTCCATTCCCCATGGCCTCTGCGGCCCATGGCCTCCATGCCCCACGACCTCCACGCACCGTTACCTCCTCTCCCTATAGTACTCCGCCACACTTCCGCCTCGTGGAACCCTAACACTGCGAGACCTCCCCCACCCCGCAGACCGATGCCTCCAACATCCTATACCCCCTAGGGCCTCCGCTTCCCCATGCCGCTCTGCCGCTCCATGGCCTCATGGACTTCACGGACTCCACGACCCTCGCGACCTATGTGGCTGCCATGACCCTCGCGTCCTTCGCACACTCTATGTTGCTGCCTATCGCGGGCCAAGCCAGACCCAGCGGGTCAGGCTAAGTCAGGTTGGGTCCGGCCGACTGTGTTGGACCAGACCCGCACCAGTTTCAACCATATACTCACTTTGGGAAATAAGTTTTGCATTGAGAGTCCATTTGAAAAATCATCCGCGGTGCTGGAAACAATTGAATAAGACAGTCATTTTTGTATACACCACATGGATTTTGGATAAATTTGTGGTATGGTTGGGTTGTATCGAGCATGAATCCAACCAGGAAATGGGTCTAAAAGGCTAATAACTCATAGACTGGTCGTATAATTTACTTACTGTATATTGTTTTTATACCCCTATTACGTGAAGGTCCTTTGAGATACTTCTTGGTGGTACATAGTGGTACTTGGAGTATCAACCAGTGGATTGAAGAGCGGACTCTCCCGGAGATGCGTAATCTTAGTGCAGAAACCCTATAACTGGCTATGACTTGAGAAATGGATCCTTTGTGGGTTTGTGATTGAGGGTCCCACATGGAATATCTCTAGGATTCCATGCATACTACAATAGGATACTGTGTGGGTCTAATTCTGTACGAGGATACTATTTAGGTCTGATGACGTACAGACAATGTACTAGGATCCTGTGTGGGTCTGACGATGTACTAACGATGTGCTAGCATCCTATGTGGGTCTGAAAACGTACGGACAATGTACTAGTATCTTGTGTTGGTCTGAAGACATAATGATGATGTGTTAGTATCTTGTGTTGGACTGACAACAAACTGGCAATGTACAAGGATCCTATGTGGGCTCGAAGATGTACTAGGAACCTATATGGGTCACCACTGTGCGATCCTGAGTGGGTCAGCACCGAGCGATCCTGTGTGGCTCAACACATAGAGATACTATGTGGGTAAGAACCTAGATATCCTATGTGGTTCATCACTATGTGATCCTATGTGGGTCAGCAGTAGAGTCTTTTAACAAAATAATATTTTTCAGTCGTTACATCTAATCATCTCTACTACTGTACATAAAGAATAACAGTTGTGGGATGAGTTAGTACCTGTGTGGTACTTACCATCATGGTAATACCTTTGTTTTATTCTTCTGTGTGTTGTACCTATGTTGTACTTATCTACGTGGTAACACAATGGTGGTATTCTCTAGTGTGACGTACCGGTGTGGTGGTTACCTTCGTGGTAATACCTTGGTGGTATTATTCAGTGTGGCATACCTGTGTGGTAATTACCTACATGGTAATACCTTATTGGTATTCTTCTATGTGGCCTACCTATGTCGTACATACCTACATGGTAATAGCTTGGTGGTATTCTTCACTGTGACGTACCTGTGTGGTACGTACCTTCGTGGATTTTCATACTTTGCATAATAGTTGAGCATTGGGATTTTGAGTTGGACATTGCATTTCTTCATGATTGAGATGGGTTACTTGATAACTTATGTATATGTATCGTCTTATACCTATGTAGGGTCCTTATTTGTTTTTGTGTTGTGTGGTTTATCCTTGTTGGATATTGTGAGACCTTGAGGGTCTCGGGGTCCCTACCGAGTATTTCTATAGTCACCCCGGAACGGTATATCCCCCAACATTGTTGTGTTTGGTGCAGACAATAGACAAAACTGACAGAGGATGAGAGTACCAGGACTAGTGGTAGCATGTAGTGGACCATAGGTGAGCCAAACTCTGATGATGGTCGTTCCTGAGTTGTACCTACCCTTATGGTATGATTCATGGTGGACGATCCAGGAGTTTCTTTCACCTATCAGGTGTCTTGTACTTTCCAGTTTTCATTTTACATTCCAATTGTGATTTTAATCTTTCCCTGTTTACTTAGTGTACTCACTTAGTTTACTATTTATTTTACACAAGCTCTTATCTTGTTGTTTGCTTGGTTGTGTGTGTTACAGGTTATAAATGAAATTCCTTCTTAGTTTTAGTGAATATAACTTCATCGCCAACCCCATGACCTATGGAAGGCGGGAATGGGGTAGTCACGACACGGGCCCTGGTAGACGAGTCATGACAAAAACGGTGGGTCAAATGCACTTAAGGGAACACCCCATACGCTGTAGGTTACCACCTACTAACATGGGTGTAATGAGATGATAGTGGGTAGAATATACCCTAATGATTAGATTAAAATAATTGTGTAACATATATAAATAATAGAAAATAGTGGAAGTATTCAGTAAATTTGAACAACAGTAGTAGAAGTATAATAACAACAACTGAATATAGCAGATGGAAAATGCCAATTTATAATAATTCATGTATTGTAGATGATGTTATAAGTACAAGTAGTAAGAATTACAATAATAAAAATAAGTTAATAAGATAATAACAACCTAATTAATAGATATAGGAGCATCATAATCTACAATAAAATCATATTATCCAAAATCTTAGTTCTATGTAAATAATCACAAGAAATTAACCATGGTCATATGAATAAGAAGGTCTACATAGGTACCTCATTGAAAAGGTGGACTAAGGAGGGTGTGAAATATAAATCAACATATGTTACCTCATTTGAGTTCTATTACTAATACCAGTCATTGAATATAATTAATATAGTATGCAGGTATAAACATAAAGATATATATAATTGGAGAATTAAACAACTTGCCCAAGTTTATAAGGAAAACCTTTTGGGTATACATGATTTGTCTCATAGAAAGAATAATAATTTGATTAGTAACTATATATATTGTAAATATATACATATATATTATAGATCTATATTTCACACACCAACATTAACCAAGTGTGTGGCAATGCCAAATGAGCATATACAAGGAATACTATTTGCTGTTTGGACTCAAGAATAACTTAGAAATCACTACCCAGTATAATGAGCCTATAAGCACATGTAATAGGGTATATTACCTGAATCCTAATAGATTGGGGGACGTCATGCATATCACTTGGGGATGGTGAATGTGAGTGCCATGTCAACACTCTAATCATAGAATTTGGAACATAAATCTTATTTCCCATATTATATCACTAGTGGAAGACACCATGCTCTACACTATATTTGAGGGAGAGTGATGTATAAATGCTCAAAAAATCTTTTAATATTTTCCACAACCTATATGAGGAGTAATAAATTTATAATACACATGCATGAGTCCAGACCTCTCATAATATGATTTCGGAGATATATACTATAATTGAAAACATGATCCGTGAGGTAGTACCTCACATTCTATATATTTTACCCCATTATATGTAAGGGTGTTCCATTTATTATAATTTTAAATCAAGAATGTACTTAAGCATTCTATATAATGTTTTGAATTTTTTTTATTTACAATACTTTTCTTTTATATCCTTCAATTCATTTATGGAAAGAAAACATTCCTGAACATGTCAAACAAAATTATACAGTTCATTTAAAGACCATAAACCACACTGAAATAGGCTATAAAAATTAACCCAAGACATTGAATCTACAAATCATGAAAATTTATTTATCAATATTTAAAAATTAATTTGAAGGTACCATAGTTTAATTGTGAATTTCATACTAGGGAAATCATATTAATTAATAAATCCATTCCCTTAGGTTTATATGGGTCCATTTTTCATTCATTTAGAACAATTATACCAAAATTTTTCATGTCATTGGACGTAATACCATGAAAATTCCACATTTTCAACATTTACATGATTCAAAAAGAAATACCAAATCAATAGCTACAGATGATTGAAAATACTAAACACCACATTATTGTTTTGAAGGTATTGCACATCACTTTTCAGGTTTTATTATAAAAACATGGCATTGTTATTTAACCAATTCATTATCAAAGCTATAAATTAAATACTATAATTAAATATAAAATTCATTAAAATACACTCTAACTAGATATTTGTAAAAATATAGAAACATAGGAGAGAGGCATTGACCACCTACCTCAATGGAGGAGAGAACTATGATGAACACTAGGCACGTGATGTTTCCATCAACGACCACTCAAAGATGCTCCTTCCCACCATTGAGAATATTCACCATTTGATATAGAAAAGGACAAGTTTAACTTATTAAAATATACACATTATCATGTACATGTGCACGTGGAACCTTACAAAAATGCCCATATAGGCATATAATCATTTCTACATAAACATGTATGCATTTTATATATATATATATACACAGGCACACATATCCCCAATATATATATTTATAGACATGAATATATATATATATATATTAGGGATATATATATGTATATATATATATACATATTCCTACCAAAGTTATGCGTATGTAAGTCTCATTTGACCGTGGAGACTCAAACCCACCTCTAGGACAATGAAAACACACAAAAAAAATTACATGTAGCTCAAAACCAACAAAATAATGAAAATTAAAATGTTCGAGAAAAAATAGTGGGAGAAAAACATTCCTAACGTTGATAAGGAATGATTAAATGGAATTCATCATATCTCCATCAGTGGAGAATACCAAAACACGTATGAAGGGGTATCGAGAGATGCACCATACTCCCTACCATCAGAAGAAAACAAAAAATTCGGAAAAAACCAAACCAAGAGTTTGTTCCAACCGAAATAAGGTGATAGGAGAGAAGAAAACAAGTGTAAATGGGTATAAAATGGATCCATAAACCTTAACTTCAATGATCAAACATGAAATCCAATGGAAACTTGTGGAAAATGGTGAGACAAGATGATTTCGTGGGGTACATCTCCTTCAATAGAGAAGAAGGAGATGTCGGTGTCACATGCAGGATAGGAGTATAAGGAGTAGCTTTTGGTTTCCTTTTCTTTTACTTTTTAATTGAATTAATTAAATTTAAATAAATAGGCTTCACATTATTTGGTTCAAATGGTTTACCAAACTAGGTGTTAATCTGGTTCCCTCCCCTGGGCACCTTGAGTATCCTTCATGTGTAGGCCACATGATTTGGAAAACCCTATTCCATCTGTATCGTGAATTGTGTGAGGGCACTTCCAATGTTCCAATACCAATTCAAGATAAGTTCATTGTTTTTTAGACTATATGTATCCAGTGCGCTTCAAATATACACCTCTAAAACAGGCCACACGGTTTGTTTTTGGGTCCTGTAATATTTCAGACAATCCAAGCACCTCTTCCAGACCACCAAAACATCAATTCCCAGTTGCTGGTATTTCCAAAACTCAATGGGATTACTATAAAATCCCTTTATCATCTATACAAGTTGACCAACTACACATTGAAGCATTCCAACTATCAAAATCATGCTACAAATCTTGGTTTCAAAAACAACCTTTCCTATTAATTACAAAATCGAAATTCTGATGTAATTTTAATTTCGGTGATTACATGAGTCCTTACAACCAACCAACCTTATAACTAATTTTCCCCAAGAATACTTCGGAAATAATGATAACATAACCTGGACTACAAGGGTCATGAAGTCCCATTTAAATGGTCTCTTTTCATATTCAAATACCCAAAACAACTTTAAGTGTCACTTTATAATACAACACTGATTCCATTATAAACGTTATCCAACACAAATCTTCTAATAAAACTATAAAATAGTACATTACCAATCCCATTTAGGTAGTGATATAATCTCATAAATGTATAATTAAAATATAGCTAATAGTTCTCCCCACCAAATGCCTTAACAATAAAAGGTCCCAATTCTGAGACATGGTACATCTACTATCAAAATTTGCTTACATGGAATGTCCTTTGAACTACAATGATGCTCCCATGTGATTCCATTAAACTAGTTGAACCTGATCACCTCTGGGACTATAACATGGATCTCATGTTAATGGAAGGTTTAAACCATGACTCACCAAACTGAAACGAGTTGAGAATCTTTTCTGATAAGGAAACCTTTAAATGTAATACCACACCCACCATAACCTGGAGGCATGTTTTAAACTAATTCCATTCATTGGAGACATTAAACAAGAGGTGCAACACATCAATCCACCTCCAGATGACCATTCTAAAAATATCTCATCTTAAAAATATGGTGTATTTAAAGAAAACTATGATGAATTCTCCCAAGGGATCTCACGTTCACAAAAAACACATCCCTTGTAGTCCATATCAGGCTTCTTTTGATGTTACATGTTCAAAAACATTCATGACTATTTAGTTATCATTCCTCAGTACAAACAAGGTTGAAACCCTAATTCATTCTACTAGAATCATCACCCTTTAAGCAATACCCTCGATACTGAAAACATGAATGGGCTAACCACATATTCATTTACTGGATTTTAGTTATCCAATTCAAGGACTTCCATACTCAATGTTTCCAAGTGATATGATGGTACTGAACCACGACGTTGAAATCTGATTATTGATTGAGCCCAGCATGACATCCCCTTGGAAGTAAAGTCAGAGAATAATGGATGGTGTATAATGGTCCATCCAATCCAATCCTACATAGGAAACATGGTACCACCTTGAACTATGTAGACCTTTTAGAAAACCACAAATCGGCATGCAACAACAAATTTGATCACCCAAATAAGAGTAATGGCTTAAAACATTACTGTGGTGTAAGAATGATGATATCTTAGTGAAATAATAATGATTTTTAGATATGTAACAAGCTCATCACTTTGAAAAATGAACTAAGATGGTTGAATAGTTTCCAATTAAATACCATGCAAATGAAAACAAGAATACTTGAACCACAACTGGTCGACTCTTACCTTGAGAGAAGCTCATCATAACCTATCAATTCATTATCATTATTCAATCCCAAACCATTATCACCTGAGGCTTCACATTATTCATTCAAGCTTATAAAAAAATTCCACCATGACAAAAAAATGATTCTCCAGGGTTTCATACATGACCAAACTCATCAAGATCATGCTCTTAAGAAAACACCGTCACAATTCAAACATGAAATGACAAAGGCATTGAAGAAATACAAACCATTTCCAAATGTTCCTACATGGTTGTGATTCTTATACCTAAAAAGAGACATTTAAATAGATCCAATGTGATTCTATTCACTATAAGAGTGTCTGGTTAATCAAAAGAATATTAATATCAGCCACCGACAAGCATCCTAGATCATATTCAGTTTGATTCAGACATGGCGCTCCTTCAATCCATGCTCACATATGCCAATGCATTTAACATGAATTTAAAAACCAACCTAACCAACATGTCAAAACAACTGAATCTCTTGAATGTCATCCCAATCATTGGAAGGAATTGATTCATTTAACTCATAGGTTACTCTAAAATATAGATAACATGAGAATGTACTCAATAGTATAAGGCCAACGATCCCACTAAACTCAACTGGCTTATTTCATCATTTATCATTTGATGGGTACCACATATATGAATGCATAATACCCCGAGGTTAAAAATAAAATTGAAACATCCTTGATATAAACCATAGGATGTTATCCCTATGCATCATGTATCATGTGATCTCTATATAAGTGATTTAACCCAAAGTCATATATCCCCTACAACTTTAAAGTAGATCAATAACTTCTTGAGTCATCCAATGAAAAGGAACATGGTCACAATACCTTCTAAGTAGCCATTGATTCCTTTGGCATGTATAAATTGCAAAAAAATGAGGTTTAATTGATTATCACACCCATAAAAAACAACTAATATACCGTAACCACAATTCCAACAAAGGGATTTATTTCAAAACTAGGAGTCCTATGATGTAAAACATCGTCATAATGGAACAAAACATTAGGATATCACAACGTTTAGCAGGGATATAATGCATTATGGGTGCTTCCAACCACGAGATAAGAACTAAAGTGAGCATAGAGAATCAACCCATAATGGGGTCCTACCCATGAAAATCACTAGTCTTATGATACAAACATCTATGTCAATTCTAGAAAGATTAATTCCTATGGAATCTGATTCCACTTATATCATAAGGAAACTCAATGTAAAGTTTTAACTACCCTTAGGTTATTGTTTAAACTAAGGGTACCTCATTAGGTTCCAATTTAATCAATTTTATTTATTTAAATTAAACCTTTAATAATTTTAAAATATTTAATGCAGAAGATAAATTACCAATTATAAACACTTGGAAGAAGATAAGGCACAATAAGAGAGTCTCCTCAAACATCCTTTTTAAACATTCAAAATTAATTGATATCCCATATTTATTGAGAAATTTAAAAACTAAATACTATTTAACAAATAGGTTGATCAATGAGGGTCTCGATAATCCAACAAAGGTTCATCAAAATGTAACCCAATAACAGTTGACTAAAAAATGAAATTAAAACAATCATAACCTGTTATCTATAAAGATACATGCCCCAAATGACCTACATTGGTCTATAATTTTTGGAAGAAAATAAACTCATTTCATATTACTATTAAATAGATTCCACATTTAAAACCATTTTAATATATATATATATATATATATTTATATCTAATAGTTTGATTATATGCGAGTCCGTTTTGTAGTGTCCTTGAATTTTTTCAATGGAAATTCCCTTCATACAATTATTTCATATGGGACAATCACATAAAATAAAATTATAAACACAATATAAACATTATAAATGGATCAATAATGAAATAAAAAGAATTTCTAGTAGGGTAGGATCATATACCCAAGGAATAAAAACTTAAGCTTTGAAATAGTAACATGACCCTTAGGAATATTAAACTGCACAATTGAATAGTAACCTCACCAATGAATGTACAAATTTAATTTAATCATTTTATAAGTGAAAATATGAAACAATTATATCATAGTATAAGTAAAAAAATTTAAAAAAATAATAACAATTATGTGTTGGTTTTTTTTGTAATTCATAAATATTTATTTACAATTTTATGACTAGTTTAATAATTTAAAATAAAATTTATATTCATAAAATGTAGTAAGAAATTATTATTTTTATTTAATATGATTATAAAATGATTTTATGATACCATACATAATTTTTTAATGTGATATATAATCTATTATAATTTTAAAATCTATATTTTTTGAGTAAATTATTATTGTAATAAAGAATTATATTTTTCATATTTAGAAAAAAATTATAAAATGGATTCCATTTTTTAATTCAACTTATAAAAAAAGTGTTAGGGTGAATTTTTGGTGTTTTTATATAATAAATGAATTTTTCTTGAATAATGAAATATGGTAATTTACATTATTTATACATTATATGATAAATACTATAATACATTAGTCATAAATGATGTATGGAAAATAATATCTAAATTACATTGATCATTTAATATTTTATTTGATAATGCTCAAAAAATTTATCGTCTTGAGACAAAATAGAAAACTAATGGTTAAAATAATGACAAAATACCCCTCTCATCCACTATAAATACCACCCCACACCACCACTTCTCCTAAAAACTATCAAGCCCCGATCCTTGTACGAATTCTGATCAAATACCATTCCCAGAACCACCCCCTATTCCATGATATTTTATTCTTAATAAAATTCCAAAACTGATCCCCTAATTGTGGTTCACAAGAACAATGAATAAAGAGGTAAAACCATATTCCTTTTCTTATAATTTCCTTTCATGTTCCTTTGTTTTTTTCTCTATCCTCACCTCCCCTCTTCCAAATGGTGTGGTAACATTATAAACAAACATATAATGGATTTTTTTATTATAATGTAATAATCATTCCTCATCTATATTTCCCCATTGTTTATACTAAAAATGAAAATATCATTCATGATGTGTTAATTTATAACATTAAAGGACGATGAAGTATTCATTGTCCATTACCGTCTGTATGTCTAGTGATGAAACGATTTTTATGGTTGAACAAGATTATTATATATGTATTATAAAATATTAGTTATTCTAGAATCATTTTTTACACATGATAATAATTTATAATAAAAAATGAGTTCATTATGATCGAAAATGGCCAAAATAATGACAAAAAATTATTATAAAATATTTATCTAATGATTCATCATAATTATATAAAAATGATATATAAGACCAATTTAACATCTGTATGATTATTAATAACCTAATAGTCAAAATATGGATTATTACCCCCTACATTACATGACCATTAAGCATATATATAAGTAAATCGATCAGGAAAATCATGAAAACCAACACTCCCAAATTATGAAATTGAATGTATTGACCAATAAAATGATGTAAACGAACTTAATAATGGTATAATAAATCAAATACATATATAATAGTTTCTTTAATTATTATTTAATTGATATAGTTTTAATATCTAGGACAATATGATCAAGTGAAAAACACCTTTGGTTTTAAGGTAAGGAATTCTTCCAGAACATACAACATTCCTTTACGTAATTCTATCTTTCTTTTTACAAAAATTAAATTCTATTTTATTTTTTTTAAATATTCTAATGTTTTTTAAAATCTTCTTATGTCATGTATCAGGATCCGATCATCCAAATTGTTTTGGGATATACATTTTTTAAAAGGTTCCCTACTCAATTCTTCCCTATAAGTAAACCCAACTTAAGGGAACTTCCTGAATTCTTATCCATTTTCAAGTACACAATATAATATATTTTTTGCTACAATTATATTTACAAAATCAATAATTCTATTCTGATAGCTTTCTTGGAACACTTTTGGTTTTATATAAAATAATATTATATTTTCCTCTTTAAATTCTCTTAAATATTTACCTCAAACAACACTAAAATGATTTATTTCTATATTTTATAAAAAAAAATTTTTACATGTTATCACCTGAGTTTTACATCACATATCATGATATATTCCTACATTCCCTTATGAATGTCCATTTATGATATAAATACATTCTTTAATGGACACCATTGTGATATTCCCATATGTTATTCCTTTTTTACAAGATTATGATACCCAATAATTACTACTGGTAAAACATTTGATTATATTTGATTCCCTATGTATGTTTCTTCATGTGGAACAGATATTCATGAATATAATATTATTGGTGATCTCAAATAGTACTCAAATGAATTGGGTAATTTTTAGTCTCATGAGAAATCATGTACAATGGTCTTGGTTGTTTTCCTTGACTAGTACTCCTTGGTAAATGTTTTTGGTGGTTATCCTAACATCACGCTCATTCATGTGAAATGATCCTTGCCTCATGGTTATGTCATGTTTTATTGTTTCCACATCTCACATGACACAATGATTACAAATGTTATGCCTACATATTTATATCCATTCCTTTTATGTAATCTTATTATGCCTAAAATCCCATGTGTTATGATTTATTCTTATGTTATTCCCTTATATGAAATTTTAGTACATACCCTTATTCATGTTATCCCCAGGTTATCCTATGAAGATGTAATTTCCCATAGGATGTTAGGATCTCATAATGGATGATAAATAATGAAATTTTTTATTTAGTCATATATTTTTTTGTTTTATGTACCTAGTCTTCCAAATACAGTAGATTTTAGGATACATGGATTTTAATTTGATGTTTATTTATACATAAAATAATGAAATAGTATTTGACAATTTATAGGGTCGTTATAATTTTGCTAATTGATAAGGAACCCATAAATTTTATAAAATGAAAAGTGTATCTCTTTAATCAAAACCAATTCTCTTTAAAATTTATACATTAACTCAATATACATTTTTATAATAACCCTTACATATATATTTAAATATCAAAGGTGGTTGAAGTATACATGTTACCTTTTCCCAATTATAAGATTCCCAGACACCATACAACTAAAGACTAGGTCCCATTTAATCGTTACTAATAAAATCAGCCCAAGAAACACATTATGTCATGACCCCATCCCCACAAAGTGTACCCCTCCTGGGCCGACAATGTGAGAAGGGAGATAATGAACCCTCACTCCTGCCTCCAGCAGGCCCTGAATGGCGACTCGCACCGATAGTACAGTAAAGACACAAATATGAGGTATTACACACTATGAGAAAACATTAGGAAGAGATAGATAAGATATACACCAACCAAATCCAACTCAGTAAATAAATATAAAAGAATACCTAAGTGAAAACATGAAATTTCATGCAAAACTAGTAAAAATAGAAGGGGAAAACTGCATGTACCCAAAAGAAAGTAAAATAGCAGCAACCACATGCCCGAACAGATCATGCAACCCCAATCTAGTAGAAACCTGCTGGATCTCCAACCTTCTCCAGGTGACATTAAAATAGTTTATATATACATAGGGTGATTATAACAGTATACTCTGTAGTATCCTCCCCGAATCCTCTCATGAAAAAGTAAAGAAAGCAATCTAAAGTACAATGAAAAACAAGTAAACTAACTCTTCATGTAAATAAGTATACTATGTTCCAATACTCACCATGGCTACTCTCTCCATGTAATACATACAAGAGTATATAATATAATAATGAATATCAAAGGTACCCCACTACTACTTCCCCACTTGTTTTCCACTTTTCCCCAACGTCACACGTCCTAAGCATCTCTATCCAAAAAGGCTTTCCTGCAGATACCTAGGTGAAGCACCACCACAAGAACCTCATGCATCAAAACCACCACTTCCACACACCAAAGTAACCAGGTTGTTTCCAGGAGCCACCACAACTCACATTACCTGTATCATAAATCAGGTATTATACCTCAATCCATTACATCCAATACACTGAGTAAGGATCCTCAAGACATCACAGCCTGTACACATTACACCTATAGAAGTCATTAAGAAACTATATCTAGAATATATTCATGAGAATAACTACAATACATTACATACCTCTACACACATATATGGGGAAAACTAGCTGTTGTTCCTACCAGCACATGTAACTTCCAAGAAAATATATTGGGGCCAAAGGGGGTATTATATCATCCATCCTCCCACCAGAATGTTGGGGAAAACAACCCCTAGTGCTCAGAATCCATAGGGTGTCATTTTCCCTTACAAAACTGATGGAGTAGCATATAAAAAAAGTATATAAAATACTATATCTCACAGCCACACTATGTGAATAACCGAGTCATAGACTCAACTACAGCTAACGTCTCCCAGAATCTTGGCTGCCACTTCTTTTCCAGGGTATCCTATAAGCACATAACCATTTAACAAAAATTATTACATTACTTAATTCCCATTTTATCAGTTCCACATTATGTTAATTAAATATTTAAACATTAACTAACCATTAACAAGCCACATTAAATTTCATTAGCATCATACCCATACTCCATTTTCCCTTTAAATGTGTAACCACAAAATTTCATTCCAGCAGGCTCAAACCCCATGGGTTAATGCTATTTATATAATTAATTATTTACACCCTTACCTTCCCATATTCCCACGAATTCCAGAAAAACATCATATGCTACTATACACAATGGGAATAAACACAGTGAGTTGATAACTACCCGTTGAGTCTGTTTGCCTATAGAATGAGCATAGACACATCCTCCCTTGAGAAGCTAGACCTAGAAATCTGGTGGCATACCTAGCATGCATTTTCCCCTTTCGTAAGGAGGGTAAGAAAATATAGTTTCGTAGAGAAGTGGGGAAATGTAAATCAGATAACCAATCAAGGAATTAACAAGAATCCAAAAAATCTCATCCAACCCATTGCATCATCCCTGGTGTCCTCCCCGACACCCACATGCATAAACAGATGCATCTCTCCACTCTATGTGTCAACTGATACCACAAAATTTAGGCCACCCTTCCCCCACATATCACAACAGCCATCCAAGATCACATCACAACACATACAATAGTAAAATAAACATCTTGTCAATTATGCTCATGGCCCTTAGTCAAGTAACAGTGTAACTGTGAACCATATAAAAAACTATCATTTTTCAAACAACAAGTTCATTAATCCATCTAGGATTAAGAAAATTATTATTAATAGGTTCAAAATTTTGGAAACCAAATTAGTAGGATAACCCAAATAATTAAACATTATTACAGCAATAATTTGATTAACATCAAATTACAACAAGTTGAACCAGTTTATTTACATGGCTCTTTTTCTTTAACCAAACAATTATCAAATAAATCCGGCTTTATGTTCTTCACCAATTTCTATAAAGAAAGAAATTATAAACAGAGCAAGAATTTATATCACACTATCTAGAAAAAAATATGTAATAACATACGATCAATATCAATTTTTTTATCCAGTTCAAATATTTTTTATGTTAATTCAATTGTCATCCAGAGGGATAAAACAAGAAAACTATACAGTTTCATGTAAACGAAAATAGAAGAAACAAATACCCTACCTCAAACGGTTCATTTAGTACATTATATGAGAATAATTCATACAACGGATCATAATCACCTCGTCTCATTACAACAACATCCACCCGAGGATGCCACTATATGACCACACCAACAGAAATCCAAGAAAACAACAATAGAAGCATGGAGATCACATGCCATATTATGGAAAGGAGAAACATGAGAAGATGAAACCCAAACAAATTTTGATAAAACATACCTTATATTGAATATTTATTCATAATTCATGGTTTTACCAAAATAGGTGGGGTGTACATGCAGCAAAAAGAATGCCGAAGGAAACTGATCCATGAGGAGAAGTTTAATATCACGATTCCTATGGGAAGGAATGAATGGTTTGAGAGTCTCTCACTTGATAAAAATGATGAAGAACAATGGTGGAAGATATTTTGTCCCTTTTGATGATTTAACAGAGTGACAGTTTAAGATACACATGATTTCCCATTAAAAGAGGAACACAAAAAAACAATGCACTTTGACCAAGTAATTGTATCTAGGGAATTTGGAAAAATTAATATAACAGTTATGACCATTGAATCAGCATTATAGTCCTTAAAATGAGGCTTTAAATGAATTTTACTTCAAAGTAAACATCAAAGGGGTGAAACTGTAGGAAGATGGAAACAATGTTCACGAACTTGAAATATGGAAAAAGAAATAGAGGTTACCAATGGATCCTCACCATTTTGGAAAAACTGTTCACGAACTCAAAATTTGGAAAGGGAAATAAAGGTTACCGATGGAACCTCTCTGTTATGGAAGCACTGTTCACGAACACACAATTTGGAAAAGGAAATAGAGGTTACAGATGAAACCTCACCTTTCGAGAAACACTATTCACAAACATAAAATTTGTAAAAGAAAATAGAGGATACCGATGGAACCTCACCATTCTAGAAACACTATTCACGATCTAAAAATTTGAAAAGGAAATAGATGTTACCGATAAAACCTCACCATTCTGGAATCACTGTTCACAAACTCAAAATTTGGAAAATAAAATAGAGGTTATCGATGGAACCTCACCTTTATAGAAACACTATTCATGAACATGAACATTGGAAAAAGGTAATTGTGGTTAACATTGGAACCTCACCGTTCTAGAAACAGTGTTCATGAAAATGGAATTTTGAAAAAGAATGTGGCTACTATTGAACCTCCCCACCAGAACCTCACTGTATCACTGTCCACAGAAGGTTACTGATGCACTGTTCACAACTGTCTACCATTAGAACTGTTCACATATGAAACGGTTGACATAAGGTGACTGATGACACTGTTCATAGAAGGTCACTGATGATATTGCTCAAAACTGTCTAACATTGGAACTGTTCACCGATGGAAGTGTTAATAGAATGTTACTAATGCACTATTCAGAATTATATACTATTGGAACTGTTCGTTGATGGAGCTATTCGTAGATGGTTACTGATGCACTTTTCACAACTATCTACCATTGGTACTATCCACTAATGGAACTGTTCACAGATGGTTAACAATTCACTATTCACAACTGTATATTGTTGGAACTGTTCATCGATGGAACAATTCACAGAAATGGAAATTTGGAAAAGTGTTGGGGAAAAGTCACCTTGACGTACCGAAACACCTCGAACACCAGATTGTCTCAATGTAATGGACATGAGAGATCTGGGCATGACATCAGATACCTCTCAAAATATTATCCTCAATGAGAATTCAAAACCCACCTAAAGGGAAAACTGAACATGTTCAATCACCCACCCATTGAGATACCTCTCAAAAGAGAGCAATCCACAAGGAGAACGAAAAGAAATCCTTTTTATAAACATGAAAGGACTATAACCAAAAAGACTACATCAAAACAAGAATATAATTAATCGTAATACATCTCTGGGTATTGAGCACGTATCTGTGACTCACATTCTTAGGTACCCTCCTATATGCCACCATTTCTCCACAAGACTTGTTCCAAGGAATATGACTCCCACACAACACCTTCGCCTTGTGGTCTTGGATCTCTACCGGCTGCTCCTCGAGGGTCACAGAATCATCAACCACTATCTCTCTCCAATCGATGATGTGAGAGTCATCAAGAAGATAAAGACGTTGCTCTGACACATTGAAAACATCTAGTATCTAACTCATCTATGGGGGAAGTGTTACTCGATACACCACATCTCCAATATGAGCTAACACCTCCAAAGGGAAACACCTGGGATATAGCATACTCCCACGATCAAACCATTGTTGCCCACAATAGGGATTCACCTTTAGAAACACAAGATCCCCAACATCAAACACTAATGTTCTCTTCCTTTGATCAGCATACGATTTCTGACAATATTGTGCTATCCTCATCCTCTCACAAATCACTTGATCTATTTCTGTTTTATTCTACAATAGTTTCGGTCCATGAATTTACAACTCTCTGACCCCAGTCTAAAACAATAGAGAACGGAAAGGCTGACCATTCAGGGCTTCAAACGGTGCCATAATGATGGTGTAGTGCAAACTAATTTTGTATGAGAACTCCACCAAGGGTAAGTGCCTCTTCCACAAACCACCAAAATCATGAACACAATAGCATAACATGAATTCAAGGGTCTTGATGGTTCATTTTGTCTAACCGTCCGTTTGAGGATAAAAAGTATTACTAAGGAATAGTTGAGAACTCAAAGCACACTTGAGAGCTCTCCAAACCCTATATGTAAAATGAGGATATCGATAAGAAATGAACATCCATAGGACTCCATGAAATCACACCACATCCTCCAGATACTGTCTCGACAAAACATCCACTGAGATCAACTCCTTGATTTCTTTAATGTTGGCCGATTTTATTAAATAATCCACTACCAAAAAAATAGAATCATTTCCTCCCTGAGCTTGAGGTAAAACAGTAATAATTTCCATTAATATGTCCTCCCACATCCATTGAAGACCATGTAGTTGCTAGAGCAGACCACCCAGAACACATTGTTCGGCCTTCACCTTATGGCAGAACAAACATCGAGACACAAAATCTGCAACCGCACGCTTCACCCCAAGCCACCAAAACAGACTCCTCAAGGATCGGTACATATTTTGGAAACTAGGATAAACCACTAAAGTAGAACTATATAAATATATGAGAACTATCTCACACATCGCCAAAGGAATAAAATCCTTCCATGATACAACACCCGATGTTGTTCATCCTCAGACCAACCATCATGGGCCTCACCAAAAACAACTCAGTCTCCCCAGAACTCTACCTCTATATCACCAAACTGGGAATATTCTACTTGCTTTAGGAGAGATTACTGCACCGTCATATGAAAATGACAACCTCTACCCCTAACTTATCTCATTCCAATATGTAATTCTGACAGTTCTTGGATTACTCTCCAGAAGTCAACAGATTCATGCACTACATTAATATGTGACATCCTACTCATCTCATTAGCTACAACATTCCCATTTCCATGTGTATACGATATTTCGATGTTGTATTACTATATGAATTCGATCCACTGATGTTGTTGTATGTTCATGTCCCACTAGTAGAAAACTTACCTCAAACTCATATGATCGGTGATAACCAAAAAGAACTCTACAATGAGGTATTGTCTCCACAACATCAGAGAAAATATCCTGGCTACAAACACAAGATCATGGGTGGCATTATTACTTTCGTGGGGACACAACTTCCAAGACCCATAAGAAACAATAGATTTTTTCTGCATCAGAACACAGCCCAACCCCAGATGCGAGGCATCATAGAAAACATCAAACTGAACTCCCTCTTCCAGAAGACAATGAACCGGAGAACATACTAGATTCTTCTTTGGATACTCAAAAGCTGCATGACACTAAACAGTACATAATAATGCCTAATCCTTCGCCGTCAAAGCTGTTGGATGATTCAAAACATATGATAAATTGTATACTATCCTCTTGTAGTAGACTGCGAGACTAAGGAAACTTCGCACCTCTGGTACTATCATGGAGTCTTCCAAAGACACAACTACTTCAATCATTGATGGATACATAGCCACACTCTCATGGGACACAACATTCCCTAGGAAATGTACTTCTCGATCCCAAAGCTCACACTTTGAAAACGTCACAAATAGTTCATGTTGACGAAGAACTCCCAAAATAGCGTGTAGATTCTCTTCATGCTCCTCCATAGACGTGGAGTACACACGAATTACATAGATTAAAACTACAATGAACATGTATGGGTACTCACAGAACATATCATACATCAATCCCATGAACACAGCTGGGTCATTCATCACGCCAAATGACATTAAAAAGAACTCATAATTCCCATGACGACGATATAAACCTGTCTTCGAGATATCCTCATTCTTCAAAAGCATATGATGATATCCTGAAATATAGTCAATCTTTGAGAACCAACATTAAAAATTCAGTTGATTGAATAAATCATCAATCCGCATAAGAGGGTAGAAATTCATTATTTCCACCATGATTATGAGACGATAATCGATAGACAACTGCAATCTTTTGTCAGCCTTCTTCATGAAAAAAATGGTGCACCCCACTACGAATCACTTTGCTGAACAAAACCGAACTATAATAGACCATCAAACATTATACGTACTAGTAGTATCTCACAAGGATCCATCCTATATGGAGAAATAGGTATAATAGACTATCCTGGTTGTAGCTTGATCCTAAACTCGATCTCTCGTCGAGGGAGTAATGCTACAACCTTTTCTGGAAATACCTCACGGTACTCTTCTATGAACCTCGGAAACCCCAACTACTGAACCTCAGAATAACTCAGTATCAGCTCAACCATCATGGATGTTAAGGACGGAAAACACCTATGAACCGTATGAAGATCATGTTCTCCAACAAACACCATCGTATCTCGATCAGCATCAATGAAAACGACCATCTTCCTGAAGCAATCCACGACAACCTACACCGAATACAACCAATACATGCAGAGGATGACATCATATGGTTATATTCGTAAACATTGGAAATCTCCCCAAGAGAGGTTCTTCCCCAAAACTAGCTCTCAGTCTTTATATATTTAAAACAAGTCCGGTCGACCTCCAACTAGCATAGTAAACGTCAAGGACACTGGAAGCCTCTCAACCACATGTCCCAATACATGGAGAATGGTATGTGATATGAAGGAGTGTGTCACTCCAGAATCCAACAAGGCATCCACCATGGTAGAAAACAAGTAATGGGTTCCTCAAACTATATCTGGATCACCTGCAGTTGGCGAGGCTAAATCATGAAGCTGACCACGGCCTCCTCCACGACCTCTCTGACCCTGATAATGACCACAACCATGACCGCACTCTGATCTCTAAGGACGGGGAGTGTCACAGGGCTTTCCTATGCCTACCCCATCTACCCTATACTGATATAATGCTGGTGAAACCTACTATGGATACCTCATCTGAAACTGCCTTTGGAGAATAAGCTAGAGTGGAAAACCTAGTGCACGATGACTTCTCTATAAGTTCGGGAACTCCCGCAACTGCCGACCTCAACCACCATAAGAAAAACAAGCACCTAATCTATAGTCTTATGCTTGAGAGTTTCTGGGTCTGGAGAAACGAGATGCGAAGGGCTGGGACCCACCCCCAGTTGAACAGAAACTCTTCTGCCCTGAAACATGTAACCATGAACCATAACTATACTTCCTGAGAAATCATGACGACTATGCCCTTGTGATGATCTTGTTCTGGCCGAAGTCCTCTTGATAAAATCTTCCCATGCTCGCACCTAATGATATGTCTTCAGCAAAAAGTTGGTGACCTGGTGCTGGATCTCTGGACACAATGACTCCACGAAATGCCTCAACATGGCATACTCATCTAGAAACTAGCCTAAATCATATCATAAAAGGCTCCTATAACAGATTCCAAAATCTCACACATTAGATCTCTCTTTTTGAAGGGTATGAAGATCCTTGTGAATGGATGCCTTCACAGTCGTAGAAAGAAACTTGATACTAAACTTGTCTCGGAACTCCTCCATGAGATCGCTGACTCCTCGTGATCGCCGATGAACAAGAGCCAGAACTTCCTCACTGATCCACACAATATCATCAGAAATAAGGACACCCAGTGCTCCTATTAAGAACAGATCGAAATGAAGCCGATCTCAACCTCCTCCAACCAGTCTTCCATGAATACATTTTAAATGGATCCCTCATACTTCTATAGACTAAGGATATTATACTCTAGTAGTTCCTTCCTCTAATTATCTTCATAGATAAACTCTACCATGTGACAATCTACAGGAACATCCTGCTGGACATCTTCTATGTGTTCCTGACAAGGACATTGACCTGGAGCCAGACCAAAAAATCTACAAATTTTTAGGGCTCCTAAACCAATAATATGGAAGAATCAACATTAATTAATTTATTTTATTCTTTTATTCATTTAGGTTATCATATCCCATGGTATACACATTCATACATAGTCACAAAGAAGAATGATTCATGATCCTTTCCTATGACTCTACCCTGCACCAAGCATCACCTCATTTAGTAGCCATTGTAAAAATAATGTTCCATACATCATAACATAGGGGGCCCTAAATTATTATGTCTTATCTGGTCTCTAGTGTTTACATCACTTTCTAGACATGAATGAAACTGTTTCCCTACTGTCCAATGGAACCTCACCTATGCCTAATTCCAAACTCCATCCTATCCCTCAACCAGACCTCTAATTCCAATTAGTCACGACCCCCTCCCCACAATGTGTACCCCTCCTGGTCTGACAATGTGAAAAAGGTGATAACGACCCCTGAGTCCAGCCTCTAGTAGGTCCCGGGTTGGTGTCTAGATCTGAGGGTATAGTAAACAAAATAATAAGAGGAATTTCCCTCTAAGTGAACACATGCGAAAGGGAGTGATAATGTAGAATCCAACCAAATCCAACTAAGAACAGAAATATAAAAGAGAACCCAAGTGAACATATTTAATTTCATGCAAAATAACTACAAATGGAAGGGGTAAATTGAAAGTACCCAAATGATAGTAAAACAGCAGCAAACACAATCTCAAACAGCTCATGAAACCCCAAGCTAGTAGAAACCATCTTGATCTCCAGCCTGCTCCAACTGACCTAATAATAGATTATATATACATAGGGTGAGGATAACAGTCTACTCAGTAGGATCCTCCCTGATGCCTCTTGTGCAAATGTAACGAAATAAATCTATAGAACAGTGAACAACAAGTGAACTAACTAGTCACCAAAACAAGTATACTATGTTCCCAGCCTCCCTATGTCTACTCTCTTCAAGTAACTCATACAATATTATATAGTATAATAATGAATATCAAGGGTAACCCCCTACAAATTCCCCACTGGTATGTTGATATGCTCCATAATTGCATGTCCTAAGCATCTCTCTCCAAAGTGGCTTTCCTGAAGAATCTTAGGAGAAGCACCACAACGTGAACCTCATGCATCAAAAATACCACGCCCACACACCAATGTAAACAGGTAATTTTTGAGAGCCACCATAGCTAAGATAACGAGTATCATACAATGGGTATTATACCCCAAGCCATTATAGTCCTTACACCATGTAAGGATCCTCAATCCATCATAGCCTTTATACGTTACACCTATAGTAGTCCATATGAATGTATATCAAGAATATATGTGTGTGAATAACCACAATCCATTACAACCTTCAACACATATAAATGGGGAAAACAAACCGTTGTTCCTAAAAGCACAAGTAACTACCAAGAGATGAGAGTGTGGGAAAAGTGGGTAGTCATATGTCAATCCTCCCACCAAAATGTTGGGGATAACACCCCCAGGGTTCAGAATCCCTAGGGGGTAAGTTTCCCTTACATTAAAGATGGTGTAGTGTATATAAACACAAAAATTACATAATATACTCTATCTCACAACCACACTATGGTCATTTCCTAGTAATACACTCACCTGCAGCTTACGTCTCTCAGACCCCTGGGTACAACTTCTAAGACTAGTAATCTTATATGCCCACATCTATTTAAAAAACATTATTACATTACTTAATTCCCTTTTTATCAGTTCCACATTACATTAATTAATTATTTAAACAATAACTAACCATTAACAAGACACATTAAATTTCCATAGAATCACACCCAATGTCCACTATCCCTTTAATAATGTATCCTCAACATTTGTTTCCATCAAGAACTAACCCCATGGGTTAACATCATATATTCAATTCATTATTAACACCAATACCTTCCCATTTTCCCAATAATTATCAAAAAACATTATATTCTACTAAACACAAGGGGTCTCAAAACGGTGAGTAGATAACAACTCGTCGAATCTTTTCCCCCTATAATAATAGCGCACACCCATCCTCCCTAGAGAATCTAGACACAGAAAGAATGTCGAATACCCTGCTCATATTCACCTATTTCAAAAGAAGGGTAAGCAGAACTTGCTTCCTTGAGCACTGTAGAAAATAAAATAAGATTACCAATCAAGGAATCCACAAGCATCCAAACATTCACATCCAACCAATACTGCCATCCATGGTTTAATCCCTGACATAAACCGATGCATCTCGCCACTCTAGGCATCAACTTCCACCATAAACAATAGGCCTCCATGCCCCCACATATCACAATATCCAACCAGGCTCTCATCACAACACAAGCAGCAGGAAAATGAACATCTTATCAATTAGGATCTTGGCCCTCAAACAAGAATTTCGGTAACTCGGAACCCTACAAGAAATTATCTCGTATCAAACAACCATTTCTTTAATCCATCTTGGATTAACCGATTTATTATTCATAGGTTCCAAATTCGTGAAACATAATAATTATATTATGAAAAACAATTAATCATTCAAAATGAAAAAATTTGATTAACATCAAATGAAAACAAGAGGAACCATATTCATTTACTTGCCTCATTATCTTTAGCCAAACAATTATCAATTAAATATAGTATTACATTGTTTACCAATTTGCATCAAGAAAGAAATTCTAAACACAACAAGAATTCATACCACACTATCTAGAAAAATGTGGGTCCATAACATACGATTGTATCAATTAATTTATCCTATTCAAATATATATTAGGATAATTTTATTGTTATAAAGTTGGATAAAATATGATAAATATACATATTCACGTAAAACAAAAGAGAAGCAACAAATATCATCCTCAAATGGTTCTTGACATTCTTTATATTAGAATATTCCATACAGCAGATCATGATCACCTCCTCTCGTGACAACAGCATCCACCCGAGGATTCCATGGTACAACCGCACCAACTAAATTCCAAAAAACATCATTTGAAGCATGTAGATCATGTGATATATTATGGAAAGGACAAACAAGAGAAGATGAACGCCAAACGAACAATGATAAAACATACCTTATATTGATGATTGATGGATACATCTTGGATGCACCAAAATAGGGGGTGAACATGTAGCAAGAGGAATGTCGGGGGAAAAAAATCTATGGGTAAAATTTTGACCTCATTATTACTACCAGATGGAACGAATTGTTTGAGAATTTAGCACTATATAACAAAGAGGAATAACAAGGGTGTAACATATCATGTCCATTTTTCTGATTTAACGGAGTTCCAGATTAAAATATGCTAGATATCCCATTAAAAGAGGATCACATTAAACCACACAGTTTGACCAAGTAAAAGTATCTAGAGCCTTAGGAAAAATTAATAAAGGAGTTATAGAGATTGAATCGGCCTCAGAGTCATTAAAATGAGGCTTTAAATGTATTTTACGTCAAAGGAAACTTTATGGGTGTGAAACTATAAGTGGCCAAAACACTAATCATGAACTCAAAATTTGGAAATGAAAATAGAGGTTACCGATGGAACCCCACCTTTTTGGGAACAATGTTCATGAACAAAAAATTTGGAAAAGGAAATAGAGGTTACCGATCGAACCTCACCGCTCTTAAAACAATGATCGTGCACAAAAAATTAAGAAAAGGAAATAGAGGTTACTGATAGAACCTCACCATTTTGGAAATACTATTCACAGACTCGAAATTTGGAAATGGAAATAGAGGTTACAGATGGATCCTCTATATTCTAGTAACACTATTCACAAACTCAAAATTTAGCAAAGTAAATATAAGTTACTGATGTAACCTCACTGTTCTGGAAGAACTGTTCATGATCATTAAATTTGGAAAAGGGAATAGAGGTTATCATTGAATCCTAACCATTCTGGAAACACTATTCATGAACTAGAAATTTGGAAAATGATAGAGGCTACCATTGGAACCTCACCGTTGGATGCTCAGCATTGCACTGTTCGCATAAGGTTACCGATTAAACTGTTCACAGAAGGTTACCTATGACACTGCTCAGCTAAGGTTACCATTGCACTATTCACCTAAGGCAACTCTTGCACTATTCACCTCATGTTACTGATACACTGTTCATAACAGTATACTGTTGTCAATTATCACATAAGGTGACCAATGACACAGTTCATAGAAGGTCACTGATGACACTGTTCAGAGAAGGATACTGATTCATTGTTCAGAAATGTCTACTATTTGAACTTTTCACTGATGGAACTATTCACATATGGTGACTGATGATACTATTCACAAAAGTTCACAGATGAAACTGTTAACACATGGATAACGATGCATAGTTCACAACAATCTACAGTTGGAACTGTTCACCGATGGAACTCTTCATAGAAGGTTACCGATGCACTGTTCACAACTATCTACCATTGGAACTATTCACTGATGGAATTGTTCATAGATGGTTACCAATGCACTGTTCACTACTGTCTACCATTGGAGCTATTCATCGATGGAACTATTCATCGATGGTTACTGATGCACTATTCACAATCGTCTACCATTGGAACTGTTCACCAATGGAAATGTACACAGAATGAATTTTTGGGAAAGTGTTCGAGATAAGTCACCTTGACCCTCCAGAACACCTCAAACTCCAAATTTTCACAAAGGAATTGACCAGAGAGTTCTGGACCATTACACATTACATATCGGAAAATAAAACCATGACATCATATGAAGTAAACACAAGAGCATGACACATTCGAACGATATGATAGACAAGAAGGAATCATAACATATTATGTCCCTATAATTTTATATAGAGAATGTATGCGATTGAGAAATAAAACAATGTAACAACATTCAAGGAACACAATTATAATTAGTAGTTAACCTATAAATTCAACTAAATGTCAAGGAATCTCCAATGAATGAGAATTTATATGTGCCTATAATGATACATGTAATTTCACTTCCTTACCATACCATCTCAAGGGTATAATAACATAAATTTAATAAATCAATATGAATGGGAATGTACACCATTCACTCAAGGTGAAATCAAATCAACTGTAACAGTTAACATCATGAAAAATAATCTCAGACCTGGCCATTAGGAATTTTCCCTAGGGGTGGGGTGATCAGTACGAGACACAACTATTTACCATGCGTCGACACATTTTTTTCCAATCTACCAGCCCAAAATTGTAATTCAATGGAAAAATAAGGCTCTAATTACACATTGTAATTTCTTGGCCTTACTGACCAATAAAAAGGTATTCAGACCAATGGGTAACATGGACTCAAGAGAGACACCCCTATTACAACGGTTGATGAATATAAGTGAGGGTGTAATGAGGGGATATAGGGGGAGAATATACCATCATTATTAGAGTATAAAATAAGTTTAATACATATAAATTATTGGAATCAATGGACGCATAAAATAAATATAAGCAATATCATCGAAATAAGAATAATAACAACTGCATATAATAGATGGCCAATGCCAATTTACAATAAGGAATGTATGATCAATGACACCAATATTACAATCATTAAGAATTAAAATAAGGAAAATAATATAATACCATAATAATTTCCCAATTACTATCCCCATAATCCTCTTGAGCTTCAGCTTAGTCATGTTCTCTTAACTCCCAGGTCCAAATAAAGCAACACAAGTAATCATCCATGGTCCTGCAAACATGATGGAATACATATATACCACAATGAAATGGCATCTCTATAAGGGTGAGATATATAAATCTCAGTAGGTTCCGACACATTGGGTCTATGAAAAATACTATTTTGTAAATAATAACTAAATTAGTATTCCATTTTAAATAGAAATATAAACAAAACTAAATAAATAAACAACCTGTTGAGGATCTTAAAGGACACTAGATGACTATAACTACTTCGGATCATATATGTAATAAGAGTTTAATCACTATATATATATATTAATAATATATTTATATATATATTATAGTTCAATTTTGCATCAACCTATATGAACTCAGTGCTTTCCAATGCCTAATGACCCTATATATTGAAGACTAGTTGTTGGATTGACTGAGGTGTAACATGGATATCCATGACCAGTATAAAAAGATGATAATATTATGAAATTGGGATCTTGACCCACATCCTAATTGACTGGGGTATTTCATGTATTTCAATTAGGATGGAATGTTTGAGCTCCTTGTTGACACTCTAATCATGGAAGGTTGTGTGTAAATCTCCATACGCATATCAAATCATTAGTGAGAGACACCATGCTCCACACCCATTATAATGGAGTGTGATGTATCTATGGTTAAAACATCCCTTACCATATTCAAAATCCTACTTTAAGGAGAAATCAGTTTATAATATGTCTGCATAAGGAAAGACATCTCATGAGTAACTATTCGAGCCATATAATAATAATAATAAAGGGATCCATGAGGCAATACCTCTTTTTATCTACATTTAATATTTTCATTATATGTTAGGGTGTCCATTTATTATAATTTAAAATAAATCATGTATTTAATCAGGATATATATGTTAGGGAATTTTTTCCATTTTCAATCTATATCTTTTAAAACATTCAATTCATTAAAGGAATAAAATACTTCTTGATCATGTATAACTATATTATAATATTCATTTAATGAAAACAATCCACCATGAAATAGTACATTTAAATTTACACAATCCATTTAATCTAACAAAGTAAGTAATTTTATTTATAAATTTTCAAATAGTAAATATAATGTAACATATTCTATTAGGAATTTTCTATATGTGAAATCCCATTCAATATGCAATCCGGGCACTTAGGATGATCTTGTTCCATTTTTCATTTACATATAATATGTACAATCTATTTGATTATTTCTTTCGATGCAATACCCCAAACATTAAATATGGTCAAAATTTACATTATGTATAATGAAATACTAAATCCAAAATTTCACATCATTTAAGAAACACAATTGTACTTTATAGCATTAAAGATAGTGCACCTCATTTTAGGGGATTTATTATAATACCATGTAATTATTATTTATATATTTAATTATCATAGATATGTGTTTCATTAAAGATTTAAATCTCAATTCAACAAAAGATACAACAACAGGATATTTATAAAAAATACAGAAATAAAGGAAAGAGGTGTAGACCACCTACCTCAAAGGGGAGAGAACTCAGTAAAACACTTGGCACATGACATTCCAATCATAGACCACTTGATTATTCTCCTTCATACCTTCAAGAATATTCACCTTTTCATATAAAAAATTAAACCTTTCCTATATGCACATATTCACATGGCCATGAATATGTGAAATGGGATCCTTAAATACATCCTCATAAATGCATACAACCATTTCCACTCACACACATATGCATTTTTCATATATATATATAAACATCATTCCCCATATTATATATTAATTCCCATCAGAATATATATATATAAATATATATATATATATATAACATAGGAACATATATATATATATATTCATCCCAAATGATGTTTCATCCAAGTCACCTTTGACCGTGGACACTCGAACCCACATCAAGGAAAAACAGAATTCACTAAAATTTTACTAGGAACTCAAAAGCATAAAAAGGCCATAAATTAAATTTCACAACACAAAAAGTGGGAGAAAATCCCAACTCAAAAAATGATGGAAAGGAAAAATGGACTGAAGAACAGCACCTTCAGCAGTAAACACTGAAACACACATGATAGAGTCCTAAGGATTCACTACAGATCCTAACATTGGAAGAAAAACTAACATCCAATTAAATCCAACACTAGTGTTTAGATAAATTGAAATTGGGTGACTTCAAAGAAGTAAACCAGCATAAAATTGTTGAATAGGGATCTATATACCTTACATTGAATGATTATGTGATAAATATGAAGGAAACCAATAAAAAATGGCAATAGTAGAGGGAGTCATGGGATATGTCGTGCATGTTAGAGAGGAAGGGGAATGGGTGTCGTGAGTGGTTATAGAGGGTAAAGGGATACTTTAGGTTTCATGTTATTTAATTTATTTTTAGTTAAATTAATTCATTTTTAAAAAAAATATACTACATACGGTTCAAGTTCCATAGTTTAGAAAAAATTGTGCCAACTGTGAACCCTCCCCTTGACACATAGAGTACCCTACACAGGTAGACCAGACAGTTTTGAAAACCATGTGACAACTATGTGGTGAATAGTGTGATGATACTGCCTAATTGGCCACACCCATGTAAACATGGATCACGGTTTGGGTAAACCATGTGTATCCCGTGAACTTCCCATATCTACCACTAAAATAGGCCAAATGGTTTGTTGCTGGGGGCCGCTGGGTTTCAGACAAATGGTTTGCCTCTCCTAGGCCCTCCAAAAAATCAAGTCTCGGACCCATGTTCTTTCCAAACATGAATAGATACCCAAATGACTTCTTAGGACATCACTAATGTCTAAAAACAACACATTAAATTATTCCCACACTCATAATAATATTTTGATGCTCGGGTTTTAAAAAAATATCATCCATTAATCACCAAAATTCAAATTCCCCTGGAATACTACCTTTTCTCAAGACATGGGTCATTAGTATCATGTTAAGTTTTAGAATATTAAGAAGTGTGATATCATTCATTTTCATTTATGAGTAGGTACATTTTAATTTAGAAATGTTACATAAGATCTCTAAACATGGAAATGTGCAATAGTTACCTTCCTTGCTAAAAGAACAAAATCATTTTTATGACACTTGCATAAAAGGAAGATATATTAATGTCCATTTTAGACCAATTAATCTGATAATTTCGTATAGACCATTGCAATTAATATATCATTATCTCATTGGTCATACTCAAATATATAATCTTGGAAGAAATAAGTAGACATTATTTATTATTGATGATTATGTTATATTTACATTAGTTTACTTTCTTCCACATCAAAATGGTACATTATATCGATTTATTTCATTTTAAATTACATTAAAATTAATATGATTTTATATTTCATTCACATTTTTGTGATAATAGTGGTGAATTTCATAATATATAAATTGAAATGTTTTTTTGAAATAATTTTATTGTCATATTTTCCAACTCCAAGAACACTATAAAATATCTCATTGTAGAATAGAAAAATAGAACTCTTATATATATTTCCAGAACTATGTTATGTTAACATAATTTTCCATGATATATTTTTGGTTGAAGCCATTTTTGTCATTGTTATATTTCAAATAGAATTCTTGTTAGAACTTTTTCAAATAATACATCTTATTTATTTTTAAATTGTAAAATCCTAAATTTGGTTATTTTAAAGTTGTTAGATTAAAATTTTTTATTTTAAATAAAAAATATATTTTAGATAAACATGATGGTGGAATCTGAAGTTGAAGGCGGAATCGAGAGCTACTCCCTCCCGATTTCCCTCCTGTTATCATGGAGCAACCCTTATGCGGTGCGGCGCTGCTCCCTCCTCCTGATCGAAGGAGGGAGGCTTGCAATATCCGATGAAGAACAAGGGAGTTCCATACGTGCCTTTCTCAAATCTTGACTCTCTTCCACCCTTCCCTAGGGTTTCTCTATCTCTGAAAGATCCCGAGTTGTTTCAGGATGCGCCTCAACTCCCTATATCCCCGGTAGAGCTCACCTGTGCCACAGACCTCTGCCAATTCATCATGGTTTCTAGGTTTCACTATCATCGACCTTCAGTGGATGAATTTGATCACTTTGTTTATGGTTCTTGGAAGCTACAGGAGAAGGTGAAAGATGGGCTATTAGATCGACGTCACATTATGATATGTTTTCAATCGGAGGATGACCACATCATCCCCTAGTCTAGGGCCCCCGGAGATGCAATGGAGCTTCCTTCCTCCTGTTCTGCTGGTGTTTTGACTTCCATATAGGGCGCGACCCATCAACGATCGCATCTTGGGTTATTCTTCTTAGTCTCCAACTTTTTTTCAAAATCTGGCTATATTGTGTATGATTGGGAATATGATTGGAAGATACCTCTTTTCTGATCAACAAACAGAGGTTCTGTGTCATCCTGTTTGTCCACAAATTTGCATGGAAGTGGATTTTGCGAAACCACCTGTTATCTTTGTTTGGACTACGGATGGGAAGGAATTCAGATGGAAGCAGGGGGTCTGATTTGAGTCTTGGATGGATTATTGTGTAAATTGTCATCGTTTTGGTCATCTATCAATGTCCTGTCGAGGCAAGAACGTGAAATGAATTTTTCATAATGTGAACTTGGGACCTGGTTGCTTTGGAAATAGTGGTATGGAGACACTTTTAGTAGAGGATCATCCTGAGAAGACATCGTGCGTGAAAACTAGTAATAGAGTATTTGAGGGGGAGGCTCTATCCTCAGGGGTCATGATGTATATTGGAGAGGAGAAATCCTGTTGGCAGGGAGAGAAGGATGATGAGAAGCCTCAGCCTGTTGCGGAAGGTGAGGCTGTATAGTCTACCTTGGTGGCTACTATGTTGAAGGCAATGCCAACCATGAATGGAATTTCACAGGATGTGGGTTTATGACCTAGTGGTTTTAGAATTGTGACCTCCTGTGAGCAGGGAATGAAGGTTGATGGGCAGGATTGTCCGGCTATGGAAAGTGAGGCTGCACAAATCACAGAAGTTACAACAGGGATGAAGGTAGTGCCACCTACACTGAATCCATCGGTGAGGCAAGTGTTTGCAACTCTGAAATCAGACCTTGTGTGCTGGAAATGGCCCATGCCTGCGATTAAGGGAAGTGGTCGACTACAGGTGGCTCCTGTTGTTGCATATAATCAATTTGAGTTATTGGAGACTTAGATAAATCCCCTTACAGAGGAGAATGTGTAAAGGAATGAGTCCGAAAATTTGCAGATTGTCCCTTATTCCCAGCCCGTAATGAAAGAGAACCCTCTTGGAAAGTGGTCCTTTGATAATTGTGTCAGTGAACTTCCCCTTTAATGCCTCAACCAGATTGATGTGAAATCGCAGCTAGCGGGAGGAGATTTTTTTTTCATCTTCAGAGGGTTTGATGGTTGGAGGAACTGACAGATGTAAAAATTTTGGTCCTGTGCATATCACTGGAAAATGGGGAAGTGTATCTGATAGTGACAATGAGAACATTAATGATGTTTCCAGAATATCATATAGTGAAATTGTTCAAAGTGAAAAGACTAAAATTTCTACATTTTAAGGTTGTATGAATGCTCTAGAGAAAAGGAGACCGAGTAAAGATTACTCCTACCTACCGAACCCAGTTACCACCAGGTCATATGCGAAGAGGGGGAATTCGTTAAGGGATGTTAGTGGTGTGAAAAAGGGAATGATATCTCCCATGTCACATCTATCATTAGAGAAGCTGAATCTAATATGGATGTATGCTAAGGTTCTAAATCAATATGAAACCTCATAGTGGGAATCAGCTATGGCGGACGTAAATTTTCATCAAGAATATGGTGCTGGGGATGATTTATATGATTTGTAGTTGTTTTCCTTGTTATGATGTTCCTACTTCCTGTACGTTTTCTTTTTATTAATAAATGGTCAGAGGCTTACCTCTGGCTGAGCTTTACTGGTATAATTAAGATAAACTTGATGTTAAAAGTGATGAAGGTATTTTTCATGGTTATTCTATTAATTTAAAAGGATATAAATTTAATAAAAAAGTATTGTGGCTATTGATTAATGTTTTTAATGATATTATTTGTGAATATAATTTGATATTTATTTATGATTCTAATTTTTTTGATGAATACTATAGATATATTTATATTTTTATGAAAAAACTCAAGATAAAGATGCATTAGTTGAGGCTGAGCATAAACCTTAATGACCAGATGCTATATCATGGAAGATTCATAAATATCATAAAATTGACATTATTATTGTTAATATTTACTCTCATTTTTAAACTATAAATTCAAATTTGTATTTCTTTTGTTAATTCTATTCTTATTTTAGAATTTGTTCCTAATAATATAGATGATGTATTATATTATTCTAATTATATTTTTGTTATATGTGATGAACATAATTAATTTTATCGAAATAATTTTTGTCCTTCAGTTCAACCCCATAATTAAAATCATGTTATAGGAATAAAATATATTTATTGAAATTAACCTAATGAATTTGGATAATTTGATAAATATAAAGATATTCATGTTTCTCAATGATGTTATCAATAATGACGTATAAATTTAGATGGAATTTTTTTTCTTTTTTAGAAATTGAGTAAATTATAATTTTATTACATTTTAACACTTTTTATGGTTTTATGTTATTTAAAATGGAGGTGAAACGTTATTTATTGATGGTTTTATTTCTAATGTTGTTTATGTCTCTCAACAACCTAGTTGTGAAAAAGTGAAATTTCAAAATCATGATTTAATGTTTTAAAGAGAGTTATATGGTCTCGATGAAACACCTCATTATTTTTATGACATAATTAGAATATTTTTTTGGAATAAATATTTTTCTAAAGGAAATATTAATAATCCTTTTTTATAATTAAATTCAAAATCTATTTTAAATGAAAAAATTTATTATGATTGTATTTTTTTGATATTCAAATATTTTTGTTTGAAATGAGTTTTCAAATTTCATTGAAGTATTATTTGACATGAGTCTTATGGAAGAATTAAAATTATTGTGGGGACTTCAAATTTTTCAAATAAATGATGGAACATTTTTGAAATAATCTAAATATGATAAGGATTTAGTCAAACGATTTGATATTCATTCATGAAAACTTATAAAATCCCTAGGATTATTTTATGTAAATTAGAATATCGATTTTTTGGAAAATATTTTTATTCAAAATTGATTAGAGGAATGATTGGATGTTCATTATATTTAAGACCATCTAGACCTAGAATAATGTATGTTGTTTTTTATGTGATCGATTCCAATTGCACCCTAAGGAATCCAACATAAAAAAGTGATCTGTTTATTTGTATATAAGATAATATATCTGTTAATTGTGGATTATTTTATTCTATACAAAATTATTTTAATTCAATCAGTTACTGTAGTTTAGATTTTTTATGATGTCGACTTGATAGAAAGAGAACCTCAAGTATGTGTCACTTTCTCATTATGGATTTAGTTTTTGTTGGTTAAATAAAATAAAATAATGAATCTTTATTAACTACAAAAATTGAATATATACATCTGCTATATCATTTTTCTCTATATATTTACATATTAAACAAACCTAATATGACTACGGTTTATCTTTTGAAAAAATATAAATTTATTTTGATAATTATTAAGCTATTTTCATTTCAATGATACCATTAATGAATTCTAGAAATAATAATATACATTATTTGATTCAGTTATATTGGTACTATGTTAAAAATTAGATATTATTCATGAATATATTATTATTTAAAATTAAAGGGATTATTATTTTACCATACTAATGAATTATGAATAGTTTCGAAATATGAAATGTTAAAATTTTTTGTTAGAAATTTCGTTTTAAATAATTTACATTCTTAATTTTAACTTTTGTTTATATGAATTTATTATAGGTGATATTCTTTGTTTTCCAAATACATATTTTTATATTTCGTTAATATTTTAATTATGAAAATATTCACAAAGTGAGACGATTTTATAAAATCATATTTTGGTTTTGTAATTGTGATAATGGTTGAGTTTTTGTAGATTTATTATTTATTTATTATCATTTTATGTTAATAAATTTACCTACCTGCTTATCAAATTATGAGAAAAATATAAATTTTACCATCTCCCAATACTTATTTATTATATCATACGTTATAGTGATTGTATTTATCTAAATCTAATTACATATAAACTATAAATATTTTCCCTTTTTTTATTAAACTATAATGAAAAATAATTCAATATCTATTATTTATACATTTTTTTGATCAAGGAATATGCTTTTGTAATGAAAAATATTTTTCTTCTTATTGTGTTGTTATGTTTTATTTGGTTATTATTTTATAAAATTGGAAATATATATTTATTTATTACATGATGTTTATTTTTGAAATCGAGTACATTTTTTTTATATTTCATTAGACAGTGTGGAAGTTTGATTTTGTTTTTTAGGAAGATTAAAAATCTTCTTATTTTATGAAAAAATTCTCAAAGTATAAAATTACCAAAATAATGATTCATCTATATTTCAATGATATATCTTCTGATTCAATTTAAAATCACATGAAATTTGCCTATTTGTAATTCTATGAAATTTGTCTGTATTTAATTAAAATACATAAGAGTTTAAAAATGTTGTTTGGGGACCTCAAATTTTTACCAAATTTGGTAAAATGCTTTTTTAAAATTTTCTACAACATTTAGTATATGTATTTCAATGTTTCTTGATCTTATATATTGATATAAATATTTAATGAAATTAATTTCCTATGTATTGGATAGAAATAAAAATTCTATTTATTTATGTATACTGGACCAACTTATGATTTTATCAATTATAAGGGATAACAATTCACTAATTTTTGGGTGTCGTGTTTGTGCATACGATTATATATTTTTCATCCCCATCCACTTTCTTGATGCACCCACATACTACTACTATCCTTTTTGGATTCACCTTCATCATATCCTCCAGGATTGGTTTCACAACATAAAGTATCACACCACCTGGACTTCCTATAAAAAAAATCATTCATGGTGTTTCCATGATCGTCTTATAGCGTGACACCATACTCATCCTCTCCTCAATGCAGAAAATATAAAATAGTGCTATAAAACTCTTGTAGAGTTTGTTGGTCTGAAATAGTGCACTAGAATGAGTAGACCATCCATATCTACCAACATCGACTTGTTTCCCTCGACATTAAATGAAATAGTACCTCATTGGTAGATAAAATATTCCCTCAATTGTAGAAGAATGACTCAACACAATGGTAGATATAAAAGACAATGCAAGGGTTTCTCCATCATTACTATGATTGTAGATCAGAAATGGTAACTCGAGTCTGTATGTGATGGTAGATATGTAATGGTAGCTTCACTCGGGCTATGATGGTAGATAAGAAATGGTATCTATCCACTTCAGCTGTAACAGATTCACCAACCTCCTCGATGATAGCTTTCATTGCACTATTGCGTTTCATGCAATGAAAAAATGTATTAACATTTGAAATTTCCTACCAACACTTGTTTTTTATCCCCTGTTTCCAACTAGTAGTAGTAGAACATTTAATAAGCAATGGAATAATTGTTGGAAACCTTGCGATGGTAGCGCCACTTTTGATGGTAGTAGTGGAACACTAATTATTCAATGCGATGATAGAAAACACATACTAGAAATCAGATTTATTTTTACTTAACAAGAGTTAAAAAAATTACTACTACCATTTTACTTTTTTTGATCGGTTTCAAAATATCATCCTGCCTTATTTTTCATCATTTTTTATATCCTCATGAACTATATATTTATATTAATTATTTTATGTGTTTTATTGATTCAAAAAATTAAGATATATTATTTTTAATCCTAAAATACAGTTTTGAATATTTTTTAAACTATCGTAAAATATGTATTAATTGACACTTTATTCATTTTTATAGTTATTATATATTAAGTGTATATTTATGCTTTAATATTATGAGTTAATTTCCCCGAATCATTCATTAATAAATTAATATTTTTTGATGTGAAATTTATTCAAATACATCATTTAATTTGTTAATTAGTGTCATTTATTTTTAAATTGTGCACTACAATAAATTATATTATAATAAATATTTTTTAAAAAATATTAAAATTATCTTTTGTTTTTCATGGAATTGTATTGACCTATTATTCTATAAAAATTTAATAGGTGATTCAAAACGGGTTTAATTGGTCTTTTAACTATTTAATACAAACTTTTATTTTTAATGATTATTCTGAGCTACAGTTTTCTCTCTCGTAGATAATCCCGCAGTTTTAACTTTAAATTCATTAACCAAATATTAGTTTTTCAGTTTTGTTTTATATATCATATTTAAAGGATCGGAGATTCAGTTAAAATATATGAAATTGGATAACTTTATTGATACTATATTTTTTTCTTGAATAATGTTGTGAATTATTATGTGTTGTAAAATTATTAATGTATTATGTGATACCTTGTTTTATCATCTAGATGATCTCTCAATTGTTGGGTTACATCTTCTCTATGTTCTACTTCATTGATGATACAATCTCCTCCAATAATCGAAAACTATTTTGATTTTTTATTCATTGTATATCTACCTCTTCTAGTTACTTGAGTCTATAACACTTATTCGTATCTCACACATACAATTTGTTATCTATTTTGGATTTTACATAAAAAAAATATTTTCTTATTTTCTTCATTGGTTTGTGACTCCTAGATTCTAAAGTCAGGATCATTCATGTGGTAACTCCAAAATTTTGTACTCAGTTTTTAAATTTGGTTTAACTCCTTACATAAAATATAGTGTATCGTGGTTATCGCTCCATATAGTAGAAAATGATTTTATTATCTATTATATTCACCCAAACTTTAAACAAAATTCCATTTCCCATTATCACATAACAGTTGTCAGAAATATTACCTTTTTTAAATTCATCACAAAATATTTTTTTATGAATTTCATTAGACAAAAGTTTTTTTTATAAAGGAAATATATGATGTGTTATGATGAAAGTTATCAGATAGGGGAAATATTTTGGTAAAATATTTTATAAGTGGTCTTATGAAGCTATGAGGTAACATCAAATAGATCCCCATCAGATATCATCACTAATATAAATTCATACATGATGAATTACAAGTATAATATTATAATTGTTCAATGTTCTTTATGAACCTTTCATAATGATATCCAATGTGATGATACTTATGATATTATTTAACATTCATAAATTCATGAAGAAATATCATGGCTCTTTCCAATTGTTAGGAATACATGATGAAATTCATTAACTATGAGGTTATGTAAATTTGAGGAAATTAAATGGTGGTGAGTTTGTAAAAATATTTTAGAATATATATAAGATTTAATAAGTATCCATTAAATTTTTAAGAGTGAGTGTTTTGATATTTTTTAGTTTTAGATGATATAGGATGTAAATTTGGTCCCATTTAATTCTATTAATTGATAACCTGTGAATATATGATGCATATATGTTAAAAATAGTATATTTTTCACATATATGAATGATGATATATTTTAGAAATAGTTTCAGACATAGATTCTGGACATAAATATAAAAGTAAAGGTTTGAGATGGTAATGTTTTCAACCGTGGAAACTCTTGGTTAAAAATTATTTTGTTACCAGATAGAGGTATTGGGATTAGATGCATTATAAAAAATATATACCAGATAAATTTTCATATCAGTTGAAAAAAGACCGGCTGTGTATAAATGTGATTAGGATAATGAATCCTATAAAAGATATAATATTTTTTAAAAAGCAACAGATAGAGTTTTACAGATAGGAAAACTGATATAGAAATCAAGAAAAAATATTTGAATTCATGGAAGATTTATATATAATTTCATTGATGAATTTCTTTATTGTGGTTGGGGTAAAATTTAAATAACAATATCCTAAAAGAAGAAAAGGTTAGAACAATTATTAATAGATTAGTGAAAAATAAAAAAGTCAATAAGTCAAGTATTTGTATAGTTGTTGTGAAAAACATTGTTACATATTTTATCTGTGTGGATACAACATGAAAAATGTTTTTATTATAGAGAAACCAAACTGTAATGATATTCTTGGCTTACTATAACCACATAAAAGGATTTTTTTTCTAGTGGATTGTGTGGTATTTATTAATTTTACACCACTCTATAGGCATTCTAGTTTAGTTGATTAGTGAAACTTGTAATTTTTTTTCATTTTATTGTGATTATGTTCTTAATTTCCAAAAAAACAATACTCTTTAATAGCTGGTGAATATTGTTCATAAGTAAAAAATTATTTATAGAAAAGATCAATAATTCACTCCCCCTCATCTCAGTGATCACATGGATCATGATTGGTCATTTCAAGTGGTATTATATAGAATGTTCCCTTAATTTAATCTATTATAATTTTTGAAGAAAAGAGAAGTTTCAATGGTTGTTCATAATTCTATGAACAATAAGGTGATTCCCATTTTTTATGGAATGAACACTCATATATAGAAATATAGAATTTTACGGTATCTATTGTCCATTTTCTATGATGTTCTTGAGTATACAAAAAACTTATTCCCACCTAGTGATAAGAGAGTTCCCATAATATATTATAATAAGAATAATTTGGATAATTATGGGAGAGAGAGAAATGTTATAATATCCTCACTCTCTAAAAGTGAATTTATTATAGTAAAAGGAGATTGAAAATCATACTAAATCAGTGATAATATTAACACATTTATAAAGGAAATATGAAATTATATATGGTGAACATAATAATATACAGTGTGAAGTATTAAGATCATAAAATAGGTGATTATGAATATGTTGGTGATTAATTTATAAGGGTTAATGATATTGCATGCACCATAATATTTCTTGGTGAGATGTTGGAAGATTTAGCCATGGTTGAAAATATCTTACCAATTATTCTTGAAAAAAATTTCCATTGTTTAACCATTTAAAGATACATATCTTTAAACACTATCTCTGGAAGGTTTATATAGAACTCTCATCACTTACGGAATGAGAATAACAATAGTTCTATGGAACATAGAGATATATGATCAAAATATTTCATTAAAATATTACACGAAATGAATGTCTAGGAACTTTCTATAATAATAATATAGTTGTTCTAACACCGAATAGGAGGTTGTTATAAATTATAATGAATTAATGAATTTTATATAAAATGGTGAAAATTGGACAGTAAATATAAAAATTAATGTTACCATTGAAATAATCTAGTTGTGGAGCTATTAGATATTTTTTTAAAAAAATTTCTACAATGAATAGAAAATGAATAATGTGATTAATTAGATAAAAAATTAATAACATCAGTCATTTAGAGTGTACAAATTGATGTAATATTCTAAGGGATAGGATAAGAAGTTCTCTAAATCCATAAATAGAAAAAAAAATTCTAAGCATGATGAAGATGATTATACTGATGAATATTCATATAGCATCCATGATAATTCTACTGAAAAAATAATTTATATAAAAAAGAATAAAATAGTAGTTTAGAAGATAGAGAATAAGAATAAAGTAATATAATGTTTGTGATGAAGTTGGAGATAGAATAATGAATTGCAAATATTTTAATACATTAAATGGAGAACCAGATGTTGAAGAAATCAATTTTTTTAGAAAACTATAAAGAAAATTTTGGGATAAAAAATCCATGTTTTATATAGTTATTGATGTTTTGAATAATAATCTTAATGGTGAAATTAATATCAACATCAATCTTAAAGAAACTATAAAATTGACGGATGAAGAATTACAACTTATCCAATAAGAACATTCTATAACTGAGCAAGGTGATACAACATTACAAAATCAATAAAATAAGTTAGTGGAAGCTATATGTATTTAAAACATATTAATGATTAATAAAATTAATCCTCAATGGTTTATTATAATAATGAATATTATCATAAGGAAAAGGAATTCCAGAACACCATATATGTTGATAAACAATCATAATTAAAAATACTAATTTTTTTAGGATTAAATGTATTAAAAAAATATAATATATGATATTTGGTAAAAGATAAGAATAAATTTCGGATTATGGATAAAACCCCAAGATGTAACCAAACTTTTTGTGTGAAAAAAATACCATAGTTGAATGTTATAAAGTTGATGAAACAAAGATACACAACATTGAACAATATTCAAATTAAAAATAGAATTATGTTATCTATTATTAATAATTGAATTATGGGGTATTTGGAGATTTTAAAAAATAACATATATTTGTTGGTTTAGTCACCAATATTACAGTGAATCTAATGAAAAGTTGTGGAAATATATGAGGGGGTAAACCCCACACAGGGGAAAAAAATTTAACGAGAGATTGATTATTTAAAATAGATTCCAATCCTTGGAAGATATTTTGGAAAGATGTGTTCATTATGAACATATTTTAAAATTATATCTTGTTATGGTTCCATTATAGCAAATTTTACAAAAAAAAACACAAAAGCTACATGAGAAGACAATTAAAAGGAAAAAAACATTAGTTGATGAATCTTATCTAATATATAAAAAGGTAGAATTACAATAGATACTAGCCAATAGTTTTTCACATATTATATGAAATATAAATTTAATTAATAATTTGAATGATTTCAAAGATGGCACATAGAATATTTTCAATGGAAATTCATTCAAGATCAATGTAATTGGATCTGCTATCATTGGTGAAGAAATGTTGAAATCCAAAAAAAAATTGTTTTTTTATGGATAAAAGATATTTTTTATGCATGCCATAACTATGGGATGTAGTTAATGATGTTTTATTAAAAAAATTTGTTTTATTTTAGGATTTTATGAGTTGGTAAGGTTATATTGAGAGTCTAATGAATAAATAGAGAATTGTTTAATGTTGTGGATTCACAGTGTTCATTTTATATTTGTATGATGGGAGAAAATAAGCTATTGAATAAAATGTTCTTGCATATTTTTAAGAGTAATATTAGTAGTATAATAAAGATACATTGTCTTCATGATATTACTAATAAAATAATATGAATTTATTAGTGTTGTATTATTTACTATAGAGGGAAGATTATAAAATCAGTACTTATGAATGTTGAGATATATTCAACACATACATTGGAGATGATATATTATAACAATTTTGGGATCTTGAGTAATCAAGGAAAAATAACAATATTTATTTTACTAATTTCATTGATTCCATTACTAAGAATACATATATAATGTTTTTAAAAAAACTGAGGCTCTATAAATATTTAAGATTTTTAGGAGATGTATAGAAAAAGAATATGATTATTATGTGAAAAATATTTTTATTGATAATGGTGGTGAATATATAGGTAGTTATTTCATAGATTATCTTGTAAAGTATGGAATGATTCATGATTTTAGTGCACCGTACACACAAAAGTAAAATGATGTTTCTGAAATAATATGTGTAGTTTTGGTGGATATGGAATGAAAAATGTTCATCAATGATGATACTTCTTATTATTTTTTATGCAATGAAAATAGAGTAGAACATTTTGCTCAAAATATATGTCTACATAGTCCAAATATTATAATTCTACTTATGATATGTATTAAAAAGAAACCACAAGTTTGAATCAACTAATGGTGTTCAGAATTCCTTTTATTATAAAATTCAAGGGAAAGAATTTTTGAATGTTTGATTATAGTGGTGTTGATGGAATCCTTTACGGATACTCTCATAATGATAGATGGTATTTATTTCAGAATAATGAGAAAAGAAATAATTTTTAATTGATAGATGTGAATGTTTATGAATAATCATTTATGAGAGCTTCCATAACAGTTGAAGATAAGGAGTAAACTGAATTTAATGTGGTTAAAATTGAATAATATAGATAATTACCTTATAATAATAACAATTTTGAAACCAGATGATATGACGATTCTAACTCATATATCTCTTATGATGAGGAAAATTTTCTTCACATCATAAGAATCAAGTGGATGTTCATAAAATCATTGAAGATCAATGATGACATTTTTGAAAAAGAGGAACACCAATGTTAGTATCACATATATACTTATCGTCATTTGTTGATCCAAAAGATGTAGATTAATCTTTGGAGAATAATGAGTGGAATAATTATATGATTTAAGAACTAGATAAGACTGAAATGAATAACATGTTGGAAGTTGTACGCATAATAAATAATAATAATGTAATGGGTAAATGTTTTTATTCTAAAAAGTGTTGAATGAAAAAGGTGATGTTATTATAAATAAGTCACAAAAATTTTTAAAGGTTACTCATAAATGGAAGGAATTATATATTTAATAACCATTTCTTTATTGGAATGATTTGAAGCAATAAGAATATTTCCTTTTATCATCGCACTATGAACATAAAAATATTTCGGATGGATTTCAAGTCATAATTTCTTAATAATGATTTCAAGGAATAATTTTTATTGAAAAATTGTGTGGCTTCAAGCTTGGTAAATAGGAAATCATGGTGTGAATGTTAAAAATGGATTTTTTATGGGATGATGAAATCTACATGATGTTTTTATTCTGCACTAGATACATTCTTATGTGAGTTTAAATTCATGGTTGGAATATTGGATAATAACCCATATATAAATGAAATCATGTAATTAAACTCAATTTAATTGTTTATATTGGTGATATACTATTCATAGGTAATGATGAATAGACATGTGAATAGTTTTATAACGATATGAAGCGTATTTTTTAAAATTTCCGCTCCTGGAGAAACTACATACTTTATTAACTTATAAATATCACTATAGAAGATACATATTTTCCTATATCTAGATATGTTTTATAAGGAACATATTAGGAATTTTGGAATGGAAGAATAAAAACCATTTTCCTAATCAATTTTATTGGGAATAATGTTTTCAAAATATGGGGAAGTAAAACAATTACTTCCTACTTAGTTTCAAATGATGGATATAATTTTTTCAATATATAATAACTCCAGGATAGATATAATATATTATGTTACTAATTTTTATAGGTATCAAAGTACACCTAAATATTCTCATATCATGGTTTTCATGAAAATTCATAGATATATTAAAGGAAAAATATATTTTAAGATGAAACATAAATGTCTTAGAAATATTGATATATTTGGATATGTAGATGTAGATTAGGAAGGATGTGTGGATGATAACAAATTAACATCTACTAGAATGTTTTTATTAGTATAATTATATGTTATAAAGTATAAAAATAAATAGGATTTAGAGAGACTTAGTACAATAGAATCTACATAAATTTCTATCACTCAAACTACAACAAAACTTATGTGGATTGTGACATACGTGTATGACTTTTTCATTATATGAATTTTTACCTTCTCTTGTGTTTTGATAATCATATTTTTATTAATATAACTTAAAATACAATGAGACAATGTTTTTTAAGAAAATTTATATAACATATAATTATATTAATGATCCTTAAGAGAATATTGATTTGAATTTAGGGTTTTTTCTTATGATGGACCAAGTTGCTGATATTTTCATAAAACCATTGCCAAAGGAAACATTTCCTATAAAGAGGTTTATTATGGATGTTAAACCTCCGTCACTTCATAACTAACATATATGATATACATCACCTCTCTATATTTTCTTTGGATAGTGTTTTCAAGGGGATGAAAACTAGTGAATCATAAATCTATCCATTATAATATAATTAACCATTTAAGGAGTGAATGTATTTAGGGGGGTTTTAAAATGGGTAAGTTGTCATTTCAACATGTGAGAACTGTTTTAACAGTTTATTAAAATGGAATTATGACAACATGGTCATAAATGTGGAAGTTGGGACTGTGATGGATGTTTCATGTGGAAGAAGATGTTTCTTAAGATTTTTATGGAAATGGGTATAATATGATTTCATCATGTGTGATCTATTTTAATAATTTATTGATGTGGATATATGAAAAAGTATTCTTATAGGTTCACATTGCGTTTTTGATGGAATTTTTTAGTGGATGTGAAGGTTTTCTACAAAGTGTATGAGAAAGTTTCTTAATTCACTTATTATGAACAACATAATATTATTATTTAAGGATATTTATTTCCAAAAATGGGTTCTCTATTATATGATTATAATTATTAGATATGTAATCCATTTCATTAGTTAAAATATTAGTGATTTTTTGTTACTCGGTAGACAAAAAAATCCAAATGGGAGATTATTGGGGCTGGAATGTTTTGTGGTGCTTTCAAGAAGTATGTACATGTTTAGAGGAAATCATTTTGGCCAAATAGGGTGTGATCTATGCTTTTACTTTTATTTTAATAACATAAAACACAAAACTATGTTAAGATTTGTGATAATTTGTTAATGTGTGGAGAATTTGAAACTGAGATTACCAAACCAAGTCCCTCAGATAATGGAGATTATTCCATGGTTTTCATATGATGCATTATATGGATTATTTTATCCTATGATACACACAAGTTCCATTACATAGAATGTAACACCCCAAGAATCCACAGTACATTTCCCTTTGAATACTACAATATCTTGAATTATACGCAACATGGAGTTTTAACACACCATGACCATATCAAAATAACCATTATGAATAGTAATACCGACATTTTTAAAATTTATAAATATAATCATTAAAAATAGAATTAATTTTTTGATTCGAAATATTGAATTTACCTTAGGGTGAATTATCTGTATATTTCTGAAAACCTTAAACATTTTATGAAAAGTAAAAAAACACGACGTTATTGATTAAAAATGAGTATTTATTTAAATAATTGTTTAATTTATTTAAATCTATTTTAAGTCAAAATAGATACATAGTATCTATATTAATTAAATTGAAGTCATTGGTGTCATTTTTATAATAAAATTAGATATATAAGAATTTATTTGACATTTTACCATCTTTTACCCACCTCCTAAGAGTTTTTGCAAATATTCATAAAACATAATTATACCACTTCTATGAGTTTAATTTCAATATTTAGAGAGACATGGTTGATATCATTAAATAAAATGAGGTTCAATGAGATAAAAATAATTTTTTATGAATAGTAACTTTTGATTTTATTTACCATAGTTAAAAGTAAACTGGTTAATTAAGGGTAAAAATGATATTATAATTACCCTAACACATGTTATAATTCTATTGGATAAGTGTAATTAGACAAAAAACAATCTTAGGAATAAAATGTAATCCTTTAAGTCCACATGGATACGATAATGATATTTATTATTATTATATTTATAGAAGAGTTAAAAGTGTTAAATTATTTGTTTAATAAGTAAAACATTTTTAATATATGGTGATACATAAGATAAATTCCACTAAAAATATTCATCATAAAGATAAAATTATTTACAAAAAAATTTATTTTAGTTATAATTTTTAAATATTAAATAATTATATTTATGTATGACGCAATGATGATGCATTAATTAACTTATTAATGAATGATTGAAATAATTGATATTATAAATATCCAAATAAATATAATTTAAACTTTTAATGAATTCAAATAAATTTATAGGTAAATATTATATGTTAGGTTTTATTAAATGATATTTTTCAAATTAATAATGATGTTATGAATTTAAAAAAAACAAATAGCGTCAAAATTTACATAACAGTGTTTTGAAAACAAATATTATATTATTAATTGATATTCTATTACAAAAAAATTAATGATCGACCAAATGGATTAAATAATATTATATATTTCATTAATTAACCACTTGAGGTTCCCTTGGAAGTTTATAGTATGTTTACAGTCCATTTTATATAAAAATACAAAGAGACATGGTAAATGTCAAACTATTTAACTAAAAGGTCAATCTAAATGTATTGGTTAATATAGTGACCCAATCCAGTCTAAATCCTATTGGTCTTGTGGTTTTCAACCCATACCCACATTATCATAGATATAAATCATTTTGGAGCAATTATAAACCGATAATTATTTTCTTAGAAAATAATATTTCAATATTTTCCTTAGGTTCCCCTCACACCTCTTATAAAAGGGCACTTCCCCTTCTCTAAAATTAATACCATCAAAGCCATTTTGCATAGCCAAACCCTACATAAATATCCTATAAACCTTCATCTATTCATCCTAGAGGCCTTCCATTAGTCATAAATACAACATCTGGATCCCTTTTGATCTAATCAAAAGGAAGAACTCATAGAAGAGGTAAATATTTCATCAACTCATTCAAGTTCTTTTATTCTTCCACTTCCCCTTTCTTTGTTCATTCCATTCTAAAATAATATCTCTAGTATCTTCTATATACTGTGATGTAATTATAACAATGGTACAACAATATTTTATATTATACTCATCCTATAAATGGAAAATTTGTCATATGTACGTACATACAATTTATCGTCTCCAAATCGTGGTGTAGTTTTTTATTCAAACACTTCATCATTTGGATAGGTATAATAATGAGTATAAATGATTTATATAATAAATATATCATGATATTTATTCTTTATATATGATATACCATCCAATTATATACTATTTGAAAACAAAAGCAATGATATTGTCGCTCGTGCGTATGTTTGGATTACCTTATCCATGAACTTGATGAGATTCATTCCCCTTCGTATCCATTCAAGACTAATTTTCAATTGATGATTAATTTTTTTTAAAGTCATAATAAAATTTTGAATACGAATATTATACATCCTATACATGACAAACATTACTTATGTAACAAATCATATAAAAGAAAACGAATCAGTTAACACCCAAAATGATGATACTACTGAAATATCATTAACAATGCAATATTAAAAGATCATATATGATATCATATTTATGTATATGGTTCTTGTGTAATTTTATAACTATTATTTTACTATTATAAAGTTGGATAACTTGACCTTGTCCAAGGAAATGTACATGGTAATGTTTATTTCTACAACCTCTTCATTATCCAATATGTTTATACATAATTATCTACTGGGGCATCTTTATCATCTACATCCATGATTCATAAAAATAAATTTAAAAATATTTTATATATTTTATAGAAATTGGGTTAATGTAATTTATACCCTTATTTTAACTTATATGTTGTTTTAAAAGAATCTTTCCATCATCTTCCAAACAAGGTATTTGATGGCCTTTTCGACAAAATTACGGTAAGAATGATTTTTTATATTTTATGGCTTGTGGAGCTATTTTCCACCGTATAACATCGTCGAAGCTTCACATAAAAGATATGAAAAATATTTTCAATATAAATGTTTAATTTTATAATTATATGACTTTAAACAATTTCAATATAGAAGGATATATTTCTATAAAAAAATTGATTTCATCTATGTCAACATCCTTTGATTGATTTTACGATTATTTGATGTTGATTTATTATGATACAAAACATCCATATTGTACAGAAGGTTTTGTGATATGTTTGACTATGGATGTGTTATTTTATACCATTCATAGTTTAGGAATAATGAATTGAAATTTTGTTTTCTAATTGGAATACTATTTTTTTGTTATGTTTAAACTATTTCATACGAGGAATGAATTTGGCTTAGTAAGTGATGTGTGGAGCCCACTATAGCTCCTCAATTCATTGGTTGGGCTCATGAGACAAACTAGTGTCTTGGAACAAGGCCTTGACAAAATCTTATTTATAGTCTTGGCATAAGGCCTTGACTACGTGGTTATGATGTATGGCTTTATGCATTCCATCATTATGAAAATGTCTACTGATATTTCATGTGATTATTCGGATTGTATAATATCAATGTGAAGAAATAAATGAAATAATTTGATTTTATCATTTCCATATTATTCTGATGTTCAAGTTTAAAAGAATTTTGTTTTAGTCTTATATATTTTTTTATATGATTATGCTAATTTATGAAATTTTCTGCTATATTGTATTCTTTAATGGGCATCTGATCTCACCCCTTTATATGTTTTATTTTTTTATAGGAATGAAAGAATTATATTATGACCGTCATGTAGTGATAGTCTAAGGGATATGAGTGTGGCCAATATAGACCATGTTTTTGTAGTTTTTCATTTTATAATTTAATGTAAAACTTACGAATGTATCTATTATTTATAAGGCTACTAAAGTAATCTGTAATTATGGACATGATATATTGTGATCATACAAATGTTATGTAATAATTCACCCACTCTGGGTATATATGTTTGGGGTGTTATAGTTTGTATCAGAGGATTATTAATACAGACCTTGGAATCAAGATTTAGATAAACTCTGATTAGAGCACATTACCCTAATATAGAAATTGGTGATTAGTATAGAAAAACATCCTAAAATTTTTGTATTGTAGAGATTTTGTATATTTTCTAAGCCATACATATCTATATGGATAAAAGTAGGTAGAGGTGGCTATAGTAAAGATGTACCTAGTGGTAATACCTGAAAACACCGCTTTGAGATAGACTCAGACGAGAACTGGTGCAAAACAACAAGTCTTGCTGCACTCTTGGTTACGACAGTCCCATGGTATATACATAGGATAATTCTCATTTTCATTAAAACCATTATGAAGTATTTATGAGTATGTACCTCCTCAATGTAATCATTTTTATGAATATTTATTATATCCATAAACTGTTCAATTTATGTTAAGTGTTTACAAGTATGAAATTATGTATTGTGATTTATAAAGTAATCTAGTGTATGCCTTTATTTAGAAATGGAGACTATCGGAAGGAATGGAAACCATATCAATGCACGTAATCCATGTACGGATTTCCCTCATACTCAAGATAATTATAGTGGAGCTGGTAATGTATGTGGTGCAGATTAGTTTATCACCATACTGTGACAACTCACTCACATTATGAATAATTTTATTACCCATATGGAGCACCCTAATACACAACATGGAGGACCAATGCTGGATCGCTTCAGGAGAGAACATCCTCCCACATTCAATGGGACTACAAATCCATTTGTATCTGAGCAATGGATTGGTTCCTTAGAGAAAATATTTCATTCTTTGGGGAGTAGTGAAAGGGAAAAAGTTTCCATGGCAGTTTATTTCCTCATGGGATATTCTTATCAATGGTGTTCATTGATTCAAAATAAGAAAGAAGATTATGAAATATGAAATATAGAATGGAGGGAGTTTAATGATATTTTCATCAAAAAATACATTCCTCGTGGCCATTGAGCGGATATGAAAAGATAATTTCTGAGTCTGAGGAAAAAAGAGGATGGTAATGACCCAAAATATAAGGCTAACATTAAAAGATTAGCAATCCATGCATCATATTATATACGTATCCCAAGGAGTATGATTGATCGTTTCTTTAATGGGTTAACACCATTTATCTATCAAGCATTAGTCTCACAATGCTTCTCGTTGTACAATGATATTGTCTCATGTCCTAACAAGAAATAAAATAACTGTATAAGTCTTATGCCTTTAAAGCAATTTAAGAGAATAAGTGATCTACTGAACACTCTAGAAATGGAAATTAGGGGTAGAAGGAAAAAGTAGAATATCCATCCGATAGTAAAAGTGGGAAGAAATGCCACATTACTTGCCTAAATGGAATGGGAGTATGTTAAAATTGTGGTGAAAAGGGACACCAAGATCATGATTTCAAGGGGAAGAAAGAGTTTTTCTATGTTGAATTCCAAAATTGTAGAGAAATGGGGGATTATGCAAATCAATTTCATAAGCGCCAAGGAAACATACCTCAGAAAAGGCCAAGGGATCAAGGACAAGCTTATGCTATCAATTCTCATGATTTTGATGCTCCAAAAGATGTGGTGGAAGGTAATTTAATGCTTTCCTCATGTTTATCAATTACTTTTTTTGTTTCCTGATCATCACATTGTTTCATATCTTCCTAGTTTTCTAGGATAATTAGATATTTCCAATTGGATTTGGCAATGGAGTTGAAAGTCCATACTCTTAAAGGAAGCATCATTGCAACAATGTTTTGTGAATTAGTTCCCATGAGGGAATTTAAACGTTATTTATCAACTGATCTCACCGTTATACCCATGATTTAATTTTATATAAGCCTCGATATGGATTGGATTTCAGACCAGGATGAAAAAAATTATTGTAAGAATAAGGAGGTTACAATTTTAGAAGTTGATGATATAGAGAACCTTATCATTAAAACAGAAACATCACCATCTGATTATTATCTAGATCCAACCCTAGTAGCTCAACTATATTAAATTATTGTGGAAGAAGATAATCAAATAAATATGGGTGAGGAAAAGAAGGTCCGAATAGGCGATGCACCTATTGTGAAAGAATTTGTTGATGTGTTTCCAGAGGATTTACTTTGACATCCTCTTGAATGAGAAATTGAGTTTCCCATTGATTTAAATCAAGGTTCAAGGCCCATATCAATGATCCCATATAGAATGGACAGAATGGAATTAGTGGAACTAAAGAAACAACTAGAGGAATTTAGTAATAATGTATTTATTCACCCTAGGGTTTCTCTATGGGGAGCCCATGTCCTTTTGGATAAGAATAAATATGGATCTATGAGGTTGTGCATTGACTACAGGGAGATCAATGATATAAAAATAATGATCATGTATCCCATACATCACATTGAAGATTTATTCGCCCAACATTATGTAACCCAATATTATTCAAATATTGACCAATGATCTGGATAACATCAGTTGTGTGTGAAGAAGGAAGAAATTCTGAAAACAGAATTTCGAACCAGGTATGGGCATTACGAGTTTACATTAATGCCTTTCGGGGTGACTAATGCCCCAATTATTTTCATGGATATAATTAACTGAGTTTTCATGGAATATCTTGATGACATTTTATTGGTATTTATTGATGATTTCCTTATATACTCCAAAATCTATGAAGATCATGATAATCACTTGTGCGCAATTCTAAAAACCCTACGATGAAATTAATTATATGGGATGTTTAGAAAGTGTGAATATTGGTTTCATGAGATTTTTTTCTGGGCTATATTATTTGTATGTATAGAATCTCTATTTATCCATCAAAGAGAACAGAAATCCATGAATGGCCCACACCGAAAAGTATAACTAAGGTACACAGTTTAATTGGTTTAGTAGTTTATTATCAGTATTTTGTCTATAATTTTGCACAATTGGATAACCCATTAACCATTCTCACATGTAAATGGGTTAATTTATTTTGGAAATAAGAGTGTGATGAATGTTTTGAAGAATTAAAGTGGAGAATATTCAATGCTGCTATCATGACTCTACCATCATGGAATGATGGGATTTTTATTTATATTGATGCTTCAAAGAAATGAATTGGTTGTGTCCTTATGAAGAATAATAGGGTTACTGTATATGCATCACGACAACAAAAAATTCATGATCAAAAATATCCTACTCATGATCTTCAGTTAGAAGTTGTAATCTTCGCTTTGATGATATAAAGACATTATCTCTATGGTAAAAAATGTGAGATATATACCAATCACAAGAGTTGAAGTATATTTTATCAAAGAAAGAATGCAGTATGAGGAAACAGAGGTGTCTTCAACTACTCAAGGATTATTATTGCATAATACACTATCACCCGGTTAAGGAAAATAAGGTTGCAGATTCATTGAGAAAAAAGGATCATGGAGTTTTGAACAAGATGAGAGGTGAAAGGGATCCTATATTCGTTGATGTAGTGAAAATAGATATGGGACTAATCATGGAAGGTGAATCATTAATAATTTTTCAAATGGTTTCCAAACCATCATTACAGTAAAGGATAAAAAATTCTCAAGCAGATGATGAAGATTTTCAAAAGAAAATTATAGCTGTGAACGATGGGAGGTTGATCAAATTCGTAAGTGAATATGGGATTCTGAAATTTGGGAAGATACTTTGTGTTCATAATATACATGAACTAAAAATGGAATTTTTAGATGATTCTCATAGCTCCAATTTCAGTATACACCCTAGTAGAACTAATATGTATAGTTATTTGAAGGAAAATTTTTGGTGGGACAAGATGTAGAGGGAGATAGCTGATTATGTTTCAAGACGTAAGGTTTTTTCCCAAGTGAAAGTTGGATGAAAATATCCTAGATGAATCATTAACCATCTTCCAATACCTGAGTGGAAGTGGGATGATATTATGATTGACTTTTTTATGGGTCTACTAAAGATTCATAGAAGGAATGCCACAATCTGGGACATTGATGACCGTTTTACCAAGTGAGCACATTTCTGAAATATAAGAGATGATTTACCACCTGAACATCCAACAAGACTACATATTAATGATTTTTTAATACTTCATGGAGTACCTGTATCGATTGTTTCTGACCATGATCCCTATTTTACATCATGTTTCTAGAAAAGTTTTCAGAAAGCTCTAGGTACTGAAATTCCTTTGGGCACTGCCTACCACACTCATACTGATGGACAATATGAAGAAACTATTCAAACCATAGAAGAGAGGTTGAGATCTTTCTCACTTGACTTTCACGATATGTGGGATCAATATTTACCTCTCATAAAATTTTCCAAGAACAATAGCTTCCATTCGAGTATTCATATGGCACCATATTAAGAGTTGTATGGAAAGAGATGCCACACACCAAATTTATGGGATGATGATGGTTAATGAAAACTCGTAGGCATAAAACATGATGATTATATAATGGAAAAGGTGAATGGAATCCAAACCAACATCAATGATGCTCAAAGTATGCAGAAAAGCTATGTCGAAAACCAAAGGAAGGATTTGGAATTTCATGTAGGAGATCTTGTTTTCCTTAAGGTATCTCCCTGGAATGAAGTTATATGATTAGGTAATATGGGTAAATTGTGTCCCATGTACATCGGAACTTTTGAAATTCGAGAATGAATTGGGGTTGTCTCTTACCGATTGTAAATTCCACAAATTCTTTCAAAAGTTCATGATGTGTTCCATATATCACTATTGAGAAAATACATGCCTGACCCTATGAATGTACTCACATATGAGGAAATTGAACTATAAGCAGAACTGTCTTATTGTGAAGAGCCTGTAATGATTCTTGATAAAAGAGAACATGTGTTGAGAAACCGGAAGACACATCTAGTAAAAGTTCTATGTAGAAATCATAAGATGGAAGAGACAACGAGGGAACAAGAGGAACTTATGATGAAGAACCACCTGAGTCTTTTTATGAAGTTATATTTTAGAAATTTGAAGGATGAAATTATTTTAAGGAGGGGATAATGTAACACCCCATTCTTCTACAGCACGTTTCCCTTTGAATAATGCAATAACTTGCATTATACGTAACATGGAGTTTTAACACACCACGCCCAATCAAACTAGTCGTTATGAATATTAATACCCACTTTTTGATATTTTATAAATTTTATCTTTCATAATAGAATTAATTTTTTTTATTCGGAATATCGATTTTATCTGAGGGTGATTTGTGGGTATTTTTCAAAAAAAAAACATTCAATTATTGATGAATAGTAAAAAACCACTGTTTTATTGATTAAACCCGACTTTTTATTTAAATATTTATTTATTTAAAGTCAAAAAGGTAAATAATACGAATATTAGTTCAATTTCATTCATTTGAGTCATTTTAATTACAAAATTAGATATATAAAATTTTATTGAACTTTTTATCCCCTTTAACCCGCATCATATGAGCTTTTTGAAAATGTGCATAAAACATAATTTTACCACTTCTGTGAGTTGAATTAGAAAAATATAAGAGTCACAGTTGATATCAGTGTGTAAAATTTTGTTCAATGAGATAAAAATAATTTTTGGTGAATAGTAACTTTTAACTTTTCTTTACCATGGTTAAAAAGTAAACATCGTAATTAAGGGTAAACATTATATTATAATTAACTTAACACATGTCCTAATTATATTGAAAAAGTTTAATTCGAACAAAATAAACCTTAGGAATAAAATATAATCCTTTATGTCCCCAAGGATGAGATTTGGACATTTATTAATATGTTATTTAAAGAATAGTTAAAAGTGTTAAATTTTAAGTTTAATAACATAACCATTTTTAATATAGGGTTATACATAAGATAAATTCGCCTATAAATATTAATTAGAAATTTAAAATTATTTCCTACACAATGGTATTTTATTTATATTTTTTAGAAATTATATAATTAAATTTATTTATGACACAATGATGATGCAGTAATTACCATATTAATGAAATATTAAAAAAAAATTGATAATATAAATATCCAAATAAATATAATTTGTTACTTTTAATGAATTACACAAATTTTCGAGGTTAATATGAAATTTTTGGGTCGATTAAATTAAATTTGATCGAAGTAATAATGATGTTATGAAATTAGCAAAAAAATACCAAATAGTTTCAAAATTGACATAAAAGAGTTTTTAAATCAAATATTATATTATTAATTGATAATCTATTCCAAAAAATATATGGTTAAGAAAAATGGATTAAATAATAATATATATGTCATTAATGAACCACTTGATGTTCGCTTGGAAGTTTATTGTCACGACCCATCCCCTGGGGCCCCTATCGTAACTACCCCAAGCACGCCTTCCATAGGCTAGGGGCTGGATACTAGCACGAAAGGTGTAAATCCCGATAAATGGGAAGGCATTAACATTATAAAACAAAAACACATCCAACCAGAGTACAAGAGGAAGTAATGCACTAAGTAAGAAAGATAGTGCTAACAAGTAGATGGGCCAGAATAAAAACCCAACTGAAAAGTACATCCACAACTTAACGAAAGTAGAACAGAAGAGACAAACAATAGGAAGATAGAACCAGAACCTGGGTCGTCCACGTCAGATCCTACCTGAAGGGTAGGTACAGATAGCCTCCTCAATGCTCTCACCCACCATCCTCCTCCGAGTACCATCCTTTCGTGTAGTCCCCCTCTTGGTACTGACTCATCATGAGGTCCACCTCCAGGTACCATCCAGTCCGCGTACACTGGGTCTCTGTCTGCGCGGTCCGTCGTCTCCATCCAACATAACGAGGTGAGGGCATAGCCCATGCAGGGGTGAGTATAAAGATACTCATTAGGGACCTCGAGACCCTCAAGGTCTCACAAAATTCAACAAGTATAACCACAATGAAAAGTTACAAACATGATGTATCAAACATCTCTACTTAGAAATATTCCCATACATATACCTAAGTCATCAATTCCAGTTCAACGCCAACTCACGAGCAAAAATACAACCCAGTCCACAAAGGAAAGCACAACCCAGTCCACACTGGAAATCACAACCCAGTCCACACAGGAAATCACAACCCAGCCCACACAGGAAATCACAACCCACTCCACATAGGAAATCACATCGATGATAATGATTGAAAGTCAAGAATCAGCTCACACAGGTATACACCTTTCGTATAGGGATAGAGATGATCAGATGTAGCCACTGATTCAAATAGGAAGTCAGACCCACACAGGATACAAGATCATCTACTCTACCGGACCCACACAGGATACAAGTACAGAGTTCAATACTGCCGGACCCACACAAGATACAAGAACAGTAGTAATCGCCATCAAACCCACAAAGGATTCCAACACAGTAACCATCATTGCCGAACCCACATAGGATCCATGTATAGTGGTCAACACTGCCGAACCCATGGAGGATTCATGTAAAGTCGTCATCGTTGCCGAACCCTCGTAGGATCCATGTTTAGTCGTCCTCATTGTTGAACCCACGTAGGATCCATGTACAGTCGTACTCGCTACCGAATCCACATATGATACAAGTACACTCATCATCGTCGTCGCAGTCGCAGCCAAGTCTAGGGTTCCCGCACACATCATGCTCGATTCTAGGAGGGTCTGCTCCACGATCCATGGGGTCGATACATCAATGGTCATGAAGTCCCCCGAAGAAGTGTCTCAAAGGACTGCCTCGTCAAATAGTTCTCAACGCAACAGACGACGCGCCAATCAGACGCCCAATCTAGGAGTTATTATCCTTTTAGTCTTGGGGGCCTGGTTGGTTTTGTGTACGATCCAACATGACAGTACCTCATCTGTATCCCAAACACTCATGGGATATACTCAATGGAACCATTTTTCAAAAAGATGTACAACGCCGCAGATGGTTTTTCAAATGGACGTCTGGTCTGAGAGTTATTAGCATTTTCGTTCCAAGGTCCCGGTTGGATTTCGTGTTCAATCCAACCCATCCAAACTCCAACTACATCCAAACATCACGTGAAATATACCATGTGATCCGTCTCACCAAGAGATATCCAACAATTTCGACGTCTCGTCAATCAGACATCCGTAGCTCAAGTTATAAGTGTTTCTGCTCCAAGGTCCCGATTGGTTTCAGGTTAGAATCAACCCGGCCGTACACAAGCTTCACCGAAAATTTGAGTGTAATATACCGAAAGGACTGCCTCTATCCGAGGAAACCTACGCAACTAACGGTGTGCCGATCGATGGTACACAACTAATGATATGTAGGTTTAACATAAAAAGTTTAAAAAATATGGGGATTGGGTTCGGTCCGACCCTGCCCAACACCCCCTGGGTCCGGGTCCAGCCCGGTCAGCGCGGTCCGACTAGAACGGAACAGACTGGACCGCATGGCCCGCATCGGCCTGGCCAAGGAAGCTGGCTCGACCATCTTTGCCGACCGTAATGCATAGAGGGGGGGGGGGGGGTACCCCCTATTGATTGGAACCGACGCCTCTTAATTCCACGCCTCTCAAATCCAGAACGAAAGAGCCATTCCCTTCAATTTTTACCACCATTTCTCAAACGTGGTGGTCTTCTCTGACGGCACCACCACCACTTTATGTGAACCACCGTTCGCGCTCCGGTGGTCCGTTTCACATTCCGTCTGCGCAGAAGGTCACCTTGGGACCCGAACATCACTACTGAGGATTCAAATCACCATTTCACCACCGTTTGTCGTCGACCGTCAATCCACGCACAATGAACACCCATCGGAGGGTTCGGGCTTTTTCGTTACCTCGTTCCCTCCGCGTTAGAGGCTCATACCATTGTTCAAGAAATAAGAATGCCCCACATAGAGGGTTCATTTCACATAATTAGAATTATACAAAAACAACCCCTACCTTGAGAAAGATACATGGTAGCCGAGCATCATGGATGATAGTGTCGTGAAATGGCAGACATAGGCTCGTTGACGTCGTCGGAAGGTAAGAGATGAAGGTGACGACAATCATTGGCATTTGTCGCTTATGTGAACTTCCCTCAATCCCGACTCGAGCATCGTTCATTGGAACCGACGCTGGGAAGATGTAGAAGTCAACGTAGTTCGTTGCGCCCACAACACGCTAATGATCCCTGCTCATTCATCAGTGTCTCGTCAGAGAAGAAGGAACCTCTCTGGTGGTGAAACAATGGAGGAAGGAGAGGGAGGGAAGGAAGGAGAGGGATTTGTCCAGCGGACCCCCCTCCCTTCAGAAGGCTTATCCCTTAATAAAATATTAGTCTTCGCTAATATTTTTATTAACACCTCCATTTCAAATCATACACCTCATTGATTATATTGGAGGATTCAATATATTAATTAAGATGTTGTCAGGAATTAATGGGAGGGGAGAAAGTGAAGAGGTCCCATAAATATTTGGAGAGTTATCAAAATTTAACAAGTGTGCATCAAATAGGGGGTTTAAGGAGGTTTAATGGAGATGAGTGGTTGGGGCTCGTGTGGTCCCCACCTCCCAATTATCCACATATGGGATGTTTAACATCCAAGATATAAAAAAAAATTCAACAATTTTATTTATTTTAAACAAAATCCCCAATTAATAAAACTCAACCGGATTAAAACGAAACTGTGGTAAAGGTCCCCATAAGCAATTATCGGCTTTGCGAGTTCATCGGTGCCCTCAAATTTCAATTCCAAGCAATGGTACCAAAGATATAAAAACCTGCTCGTTCGTTCACTGAACGTACCTGAGCTAATCTTCGGAAATTTATTCCAGGCACACCGGGCCTCGGAATCAGGTTCTGTTAGAAACTGCGTACTCTTAAAATTCCCTAGAAATTACGAAAATAAATTCCCTGAAATTTACAGGTATTTACATTACTCCCACCTAAGGGCTTTAAGTCCTCATAAAGCATCAACACACGCTAGGGGGAAAAGTGACACTGAGCATGCATCAGGGCCTCCTTCTCTCAAGTGTTATCCTAGAGGTTCTTGTGCTGCTATCAAAAGCGCACTAGAGGAATTCATCATCCTCATATGACCCACTCCTATCGATCATCGATCTCCACTGGAAACTCTGTGAATGTTGCCCCGTCATCGTTGTCCAGCTCCCTGTGGTCAATGATGTGTGATGGGTCATGCACGTATCTCCTCAGCTGAGATATGTGGAAGACGTCGTGCACCTAATTAATCTGTGGTGGAATGGTCAAGAAGTAATCCACCTCTCTTAACCTATTGAGGACCAAAAAGGGTCTGATAAACCTTGGAGATAAATTTCTACCTCTTCCACATCTCCGTAAAACTCATCAAGGTGAGAACCATAAGAAAATGTGATCGCCATCGTCAAACCCATGTGGTCTTAGTCTCTTATCAACATAGGATTTTTGCCTGCTCTGTGTAGTCTTCATACTCTTATGGATGATTTGCACCTTCTCTGGTAGCCTCAAAATTGGCGCACTGGTCAACCTCTGCCTCAGCTCCATAAAAGCTCTGCTGGCATAACCCTAACCACATGAAGGGGTTTCCCCTTCTTTCGTTAATGTTAAAACTGGGGCATTGACTCTAGGGATGTATAGCCCAAATCTAATTCTGGCCGACCCATGAGTGATCTACTACACCCACTTATGCATGATTCCATCCATTGTTGCCTGGGGATTCCATTTCACCGAAAAAGGAAAACCCATCCCAATATTGTCGGTAAACCACTGCCATTTCGCAAAATACTACCAATATGTGTATGAACATTGGTTGCCCAGCCCATACCCAAACTAACGTCGTAGGGCCTCGACGCAGCCACAAACATGTTCCAACTGAAACTCTCACCTCAAGGGTCAGACCACACCATCGGCATAAGCGTGATCATCACGTCTCCTCCGAAAGGTATCTCTAGGCACGAGGATCATGTAAACGGATTAATCGAAAACTCTTGGTCTGGGACAAGATTCACGGATGAATGGAATGATTGGTATATTTGTCTATTGTTAAGGATGGTCATAGTAGACACAGACCGTACCTCAAATCATTTCTAGAGCCCCTGTGTCACGCTTTTTGACCTCATACAACTACTCTCTTCCCCTGGACTCTTGCTCCCTGAGATTGGAAAGAATAAAAAGGGGGGTGGTTGTAACATGTAGAAATGTACACCACCTAATACTACTCTCCCAGCTCTGCATCCATGTGTGCTACTTAGCAGATTCATATGTCCTTACCACTTCCTCTTCTTGAAAAATTTTCCACGCCCAAGTCTCTATGACTAGTGCCAGTTTCCTGTTTTCCCACTGCTAACATTCACTGGCTGTATCCATTCAGCCAAAGAACATTAAAACACAATGGTTCTCTCTATCCCCCTATCATATGTAGGAATTCATTAGAGGAAAAGTGCTGGATCAGATTCCATTTAAACACACCTCGATAAGAAGTCCGAGCCCTGAAGCACTGATCGCATTGTATTCATCGTGTACTATGAATGGTTTTGTATGCCCTGAGGAATACTCAGATATTGACATGTCATCCTTCCTAAGCTTTATAGGCTCTTGAAAACTCTCATCCACCACCTCAAGCTAGTCTTCAGCCGCCTATGAGTCGGGCTCGCCTCAGAACCTGAGGGGTATCTGACACTGAAACATGTGTGGGCACTAAGCCTACAAATGTCATCTACCGGTACTATAGGTTGAAACTGCTGACCAATAGGTAGTGATATAGATATCACACTACCCGAATGTACTATCTCAGGCATCGGTCCATGTACCATAGCCTCATTACTATTCGAACCAACCTCATGGTCACTCACTGGGAAAACACCAGTATCCATGATCCTCATCTGCTCTACAAGTGTCTATACTAGATTTATTACTCTAGCAATCACCTCTAGTCAGTCCACTGCTGCCTAGGAATCTATCTCAACTCGTAACAAAAGAGGCCTCTGATGTTGGAACTCATGAAACACGCTCTGTCAGTGTGAACTATCCACTAGTACTTCTGGTGGCATCTACTGCCCAACATTTGGTGGTTCTTCTGGTACACCACCCGAATGTTCCATCATAGAAAGAGGGCCCAGTACCAATGCCTCACCGCTCGATGGCCCATCATCATGTACTCTCTCAGGAACCCTTTCTAGTTGACTACTCAGTGTAATCCTGATAATGAATAGGTGCACCGTAGTCATTAAGTTATACCTTGTGAGCTGACTCAAGAATACATTGAAAACTCACACGCAATCCGTGTTTTTGTGCACTGAGTTGGAAATCAGTAGTCAGGGACCTGGTGTAGGGATACGTCGGACTCCGCACCAACACTGGGCTCCTTGAACTGAGAATCACACTCGATACGCTTTACACTATTTCTTCACAGAAAGAAAATATCAAAGTCAGATGTTATATGTTATGAGGTAGAACCGACTCCTCTGATACCAATTTTTCACGACCCGTTCCCCGGGGCCCGTGTCATAACTACCACATGCCCGCCTTCCATAGGCTAGGGGATGGCGACTAGAACCAAAGGTGTAAATCCTGATAATTGGTAATGCATTACCTTTATAAAACACAAACACATCCAACCAGAGTACAAGCGGAAGTAATACACTAAGTAAAAAAGAAAGTGGTAAAAAGTAGATGGGCCAGAATACAATCCCAACTGAAAACTACAGCTACAACTGAACGAAAGTACAAGAGAAGAGACAAATAACTGGAAGATAGAAGAAGCTCCTTGGTCTTCCACCTCGGATCCAACCTGAAGGGTAGGTACAGATAGCCTCCTCAATTCTCTCGCCCACCATCCTCATTCGAGTATCGTCTCATCGTTTAGTCCACCTCCAGGTACCGACTCGTCGTGAGGTCCACCTCCGGGTACCATCCTGTCCTCGTACACTCGGTCTGAGTCAGCACTGTCTATCATCTGCATCCAACACAACGAGGTATGGGCATTGCCCGGGCAAATTTGTGTATAACGATACTCAGTAGGGACCCCAAGTCCCTCAATGTCTCGCTAAATCCAACAAGGATAATCAAAATGAAAAGTTACAAACATAAAGTATCAACCAAATCTACTTAGTTATATTCCCATACATAAACCTAATTCATCAATTCTAGTTCGGCTCCAACATACGAGACAAAATACATCCCAGTCCTCATAGGAAAGCACAACCCAATCCACATAGGAAATCACAACCCAGTCGACACAAGAAATCACAACCCAGTCCAACCAGGAAATCACAACCCAGTCTAGACAAGAAATCACAACCCAGTACACATAGGAAATCACATTGATGATAAATATTGAAAGTGAAGACTTAGATCACACATGTATACAAATTTAGTATAGAGATAGAGACGATCATATGTAGCCACTGATTCATCTAGGCTGTCAGACCCACACAGAATACAAGACCAGCCAAGCTGTCGGACCCACACTGGATACATGACCAGCTACTCTGCCGGACCCACATAGGATACAAGTACAGAGGCCAATACTGCTGAACCCACACATGATACAAGAACAGTAGTCATTGTCATCGAACCCATAGAGGATTCCAGTATAGTAACCATCACTACCGATCACACGTAGGATCCGAGTACAATCGTCATAGCTGTCGAACCCACAGAGGATCCATGTACAGTCGTCCTCACTGCCGAACCCACGTAGGATAGTCGTTATCATTTCCGAACCCACGGAGGATCCATGTACAGTCATCCTCGCTGTCGAACCCTCATAGGATCTAATTACAGTCGTCATCATCATCGCAGTCGCAGCCAGCTCTATGGTTCCTGCACACAACATGCTCGATTCCTGGAGGGTCCACTCCACGAGCCAAGGGGTCGATACATAAACTGTCACGAATTCCCACGAAGAAGTATCTCAAAGAACCACATCGTCAAAGGGGTCACAATGCAACAGACGGCGCGTCAATCGGACGCCCAGTCTGTGAGTGATTAGCCTTTTATTCCTGGGGGCCCAGTTGGATTTGTGTACGAACCAACCCGACCGTATCTCAACTGTACCCCGAACCCTTATGGGTATACTCAAAGGAACTATTTCTCAACATGATTACCAACACCACTGACTGTTCGTCAAACAGACGTCTGGTCTGAGATTTTTTAGCTATTCCGTTCTAGGGGCCCGGTTGGATTTCATGTACAATCCAACCTAGCCATATTCCCGCTACATCGAATCCTTAGGTGAAGAATACCAAAAGGACCATCTCACCATGAGGAATCCAACAAAATAAACGACTCATCAATCGGATGTCCGGAACTCAAGTTATATGTGTTTCTGCTCCGAGGGCCTAGTTGGTTTGGGGTTCGAATCAACCTGGCCGTACCCAAACATCTCTGAAACCTTGACTGTAATATACTGAAATGACATTCTCAATCTGAGGAATCCTACACAATTGATTGTACATTGATCGGAGGTACACAACTCAAGATATGTCTGTTTCACCGAAAACGGTCCGAAAATAGGGGGTCTAGGCCCGGTCCGACCCAGCCCAACACCCCCTGGTTCGGCTCAAACTAGTTCGACCTAAACAGGATCTAGGTCCGGCCTGGTAGGGCACAGCCTGGCCCAGCTCGGCAGGCATGGTCCGGCACGGTAGCCCCGGTCCAGCCCGACCGGCGCGGTCCTGCCCGACCGGTGTTGCGCGGCCCGTGTGGCCCACCCTGGCCCGACCGGTGAAGCTAGCTCACCCAGCTTGGCCAAGCATAACATGCGGAGCGGGGGGGGGGGGGGGTGGGTGGGTTTTCCCTCTAATGTTTGGAACCGGCATGGCTCTATGTCATGCCTCTCAAATTCGGAATGACAAATCCATTCTGGTTCAATTTCCACCACTTTGGCGGTCTTCTCTGGCGGCGCACCGCCGCTGCTTTTTGCGGACCACCAGGCGTGCTCCGGTAGTCCGTTTTGCCTGCTGTCTATGCTGAAGGTCACCTTGGGACAGAGAGGATATATTATAGATTCCCTTGGTGATATTTATCAACCATGTGGAATGGAGTTTGTAGATGGTACAAATTATCATTGGTGAAATTTACTCTATTTACATTAGTTCTTCATTTATTCCTATCATATATTTCATTTATCTGGCTAGAAGATACTCAAAAACGTGCATAAATCATATTCATAGAATTTGATAATTTTTATTATACTCTAATGGGACCATCTAGTAAAAGTAATGGATCCCCGTTATTTTTATTTATTAAATCTTATGATTAAATGAAGGAGAGTCACAAAAAAAAAATTATTATTTTTATAAATAATATGTAAATATGGTTGATATATACAAAAGTGTTCAATGTATAGGTCATCATGGTTTAACCGTATATTTAATAAAACTATGTAAGGGTTTTCATAGATCACCCTTATGCATGATCATTCTATGTAAGGGTCATATGAACATACCCTTACATATTATGGTTTGTGTGAGGGTCATTTTTCTTTCCCCTTATATATTCAAGATGCATAATGGAACCCATGTAATTACCCTTACACAAATACGGGAACCCGATGATTAACTTTATATAAAGGGTTTAAATATATGTATTTTAGAATGTTACCAATAAATACATTGTTTTTGTAATGGTTTTGTGTAATGGTATGATATTGAATACCCTTACGTGTAATGGTAGTGCATGGTTTTAAATAATCACATCACCATAAGTTATGTCACTATATAAAGGTTATATAATACATAAAAACATTTTTAAAGATTATGTATTTTGAAAAATGGGTTACATAAAGGTAACTGACCTATTAGCCATACACAGAACATGACCAAGTAATGGTAATCAAGGTGTTATCATTATGTAGATGGGTTGAGTAAAGGTAAAAAAAAGTTTAAATATACATGTGGGCCCTAGAATCAAACTACCCTTATAAAGAGTGCATGTGTATGGGTACAAGATGCATACACTTATATATAATTTTCATTAATCATAAGGGTATACCAAAATTATTTTTAAATTATTTTTAAATTCTTAATTGGTTTTAATGGTTTATAAAATTTTAATAAATCATTATGAAATTAATTTTGGGAATATTTAATTTATAAAGAATTGTTTGTCAATTTATTTAGTTATTCATGAGTTGTAATTTATTAATTAAATTTTTATGAATCATATATTTATCACAAATATTAAATTTTTTTATTTTAAATAAATTCTAACAAAATTATATAGAATGAATTATGATACAGAAATAAAAGTTTTTATTTATAAATAATAAGAAATAATTTTTTAAGGATTATAAATTATAGAATATGACCAAAAAATAAAATTCTTATATATAAATTATGAATTGATTGTAATTAATTGTTTTTAATTTTTTAAAATAAATTGGGGGCATTCATTTGATATTATTTAAGTCACATAATTTTTTTTTTGATGATTTATATGATCAATGCTTAAATAATGATTCAGTATGTGATATTTAGGTTATGTAAAAAATTTACATAATATAATTTGGATTATAAATATTTTATGATTCAAATAATATCCTATATTTAAAATGAAAAAACTATATAATGATAAATATTTAAGATCATATATATGATTTATTGTGAAATATGTATTTTCAAAATTATAAAGTGTCTGTAATGACAATTAAAATAATTATAAAATATTTGTAATTAGATTTTATTTATGAATTTTTCATAAATATTTAGCTAAGGTTTAAATATTCCAATAGTTCTCTTATTTAAATGGTTTTCCCTATTATATCAAAGTATAGTATTGTTTTTATAAATTTGATTATTGTTTTTTGTTTTGTTTAATTGTTTAACTACTTCTGAATGCATAATATTGTTATATTCCAGGAATGACTATGTAATGAATTTAGTTTTCATCTACCATGATGGTAGTTTATAATTTAATTTATCGGCATCAATTTAGTTTTTGAATATAGTTTTTCAATATTAGGTGTTATAGATATGATGATTTGGATTCTCTCTTGAGTAAATTATCCACAGATGGTGGGACTTTGAGTCTTACTACCTACCTAACAGGAGCCTTATGACTTGTCTAGGCTGCTGAATGGGGTCTGATCTCTATGACATATAGCTTCTGTATATGTATATTTTGAATGTTATATAATTTTAGAATAGTAGATAAATATTTTTTCATTACCCCCTCCAACAAAATATATTTCAATGAAGTTAGATAGATAATGAATCATGAGTACTGCCTCTAGTAGGTTGTAGGTTGGAGATTAATACCGATGGTAATGAAATATCACATTATGATAGGCATTACCCTCTACAAGTATACAAGATCCATAGATAAATTTATTCATCCATAAGATACTCCATGACATAATATAAAATGAATCCAAAAAACATCCTATAATGCATGTGTAAATAAGATTGATATAGATAAAATCCTCTTAAGTGAATGCCTAAACGATAAGATAAAGCATCGACACAACAACATTATAAGTTTTTGGGCTAGTACTATCCAAAAAGATCCACTTATTCTTCCTAGAAAACAAAAAATCAATTGTATATACATAGGGGGATCATACAAGTATTCTCAGTTGTAAAACCAATGTATCCCATACATATGTGCAATAAGTATACAAATTCACCTATGAGTAAATGGCATAACCCACAACATCTAAACATGAAATTTATCTATCCCAAACCTTACGAAGGCTTTTTAACTAAATAAAATATGTCAATTATTATAAAATAATAAGATGAATATATATAAAGGTTCCCTTGTACCACTTTTCCACTGATTTTTTCCCTCACATACCAATGTAATATGTTATGGCCTGCCCATATCTTCAGTAAAATAGATACAACCATCCAACAACATGGTCACAACACTTTACAATTGAAAACACATTGGTCATCACTTCACAACCATGACTATAGTAAGGTATCATTAACATGAAGGACAAGAATATCATCTGCTCCTACTACCATGCATGTCTTGTACCACATGTAGCTCCATAGAATGGTGTCATCACATCATGCTTGAAGACACTTGGTCCACCACCCCACCACATGGTCACATATTATCTCACTTTAAGACAATTGGTCCATCACCTAGTGCACTATTAGACCTTCACCCATATTATAATTTTTATATCTACTCACCTAGAAGAGAGATCTTGGATGACTAGGCATCTAGAAATCTATCCTGGCTACTGGGGTGTTGGGAAAAACACCCACATGTTTGTGTGTGTGAATATATTTATAAATATATATGAGTTCCATTACATGGTGCTTGATATAGGTGGGGTGTGTATAACAAATAAAAAGGAATAGATAAATTATATAAAATATCCCACACATAAGCCCATATTATGGGAATAAAATTAGGAAATACCCAACTCACAATGTAAGCTCTTTATCTTCCACTAATAAATTAATAAAACCACACAACATTACATAATATACCAAAAAAATTACTAGCCAATTCCATTTAAAAATTTCATTACATTTATTATTTTTTTAAAACTGCATTTTACCAAACAACCTATTATTTTTTCATTCGTTAACCATTTTCATTCCATTAACTTAATAGAACCCCAACCATTTAAACAATTATTAACCGTTATTACCAATATTACCTAGGAATATAAAACAAAAAAACTATTTGTGTTTCATCATAAAAATAATAAAACCACGCATTCTTGTCCCACAACACAACATCATACCAACCACATATCGTTTTCCCACAACATGTCCTCATACAAACTACACACAACATCCATAGAGCACATCCTCATACTAACCTCTCATAGCTTCCCCATTGAACGACCTCGTACAAAGAACACATTACTGACCCATAACAAAAATTAAAACCAAAAACACATCATTTACCCATAATAAGGACTCACCATAACACATCACAAAATCATAACACATTTGATTTATGAAAATGGGGCTCCCATCCCACTACACCTTTTTATTTATGGGAATTCTCTCATAAGCCATAAATAAAGGGGAATCAATTTTATTATATGAATATAAGTGGATTGAGAATTTCAATTTAGGGTGATATCACAAAATAATATTTTCATATCACATATTAAATAAATCATGAGAAAAGACTCCCAACAGCAATGATCATCTTTGGGCATCATTCCTATCAATTCACAATATCAAAAAATTAATATCTAATTATAAAAACATCTAATTCAATTCTCGTTCCAACAAAATTTAAATTAAATGGAATTAATTATCATCATTAATAAAACAAAAAACATCTCATATCGATAAACAAGGGTAAATCCCTCTAGCATGAAACAAAAAATTGAGAATGAAGCGATTCCCTACCACAAGAATATTTTCCAACATGTTTTTCACTAACGGCCATAGAAGAAACAACTAAAAACCACAAACACACAGGGGAAAAAATTTATCAACCACAAACTGGAAAAGAATCACAACCATAACATAAGGATTGATGAATGGGAAAATGGATAGTATGATTTTCCAAAATCCCCTAGGGTTTTCCACAAACCAAGAGATATTGAGACCTCTATTTTAGAAATGGATTTTATAATGAAAAAATATTTACAACATTTAAAATTTATGTTTATGGTTTAAATAACACTTTATTCAATATATTCCATGGGCCCAATATTTGGGTGCATGAAAGCCACATATGCATTATAAATAATTGAAATTTTATTAAAAAACACTGCAAACATGGATCAAATGTCATGAATTATCTTACACCATAAATCCATATGTTATGGCATAAAATAATATATCAAGGCCACCAATATTATACTTAAAAAACATAAACTAATTTTCCAAAAAAGGCGAAAAACATAATTTGATGGTGTAAAAAAGCATGTGGATGTTTTTATGCAGCTACAACCTCCATTGTACCCTTCAGGGCTCCCCCAAACACCCTCCAACTACAAAACACAGAAAAAATAGGCCAAAAAGGTATGAACCATTACATCAGATTCCACTAAAACAATTCCCTTCCTTGAGTATAAAAACCAATCCCAGAAAGACAATGGTTTATAATCAGCTATCCGGTGAGATACCTCATAGGGATCATATAACACCTCGACAAAACAAATATCCAGACAAGTGAACTGAAACACCCACAAAAAAATTGCACAAAAAAATTTCCACCTCTCACCAGGAACAACACCAAATATCTAGTAACATCCACAAACCATGACACCTCAACACCCTTCTATCTTCATAACCATCTAAAACATTATACAACCCATTCCAACCACAACAATGACCAACACACAACACTATCATGGTCTTACAAATTAGATAATTCCATCCTCTATGTCGAGATATTATATGATTTGAGAATCACTAACACACCCAGATGTGTTTAATAAATTAGCATTATAACAATTATTAATTAAGATTCAGGTACTCCCTTTCCATTTGTCAGATATATTATCACACATCACAACATCAATCCAAATCACAAATCATAAAACGAATAGATCTATAAATTACATGATAAAAATAAAAACTTCAAAAACAAAACTAAAAATAGAATTGGGTACAGGGGTCACATTTTAATCTTATGTTCCCACGTACTCTACTCAGGGAAAAGATGCATAAAATACATGTCAAAAAAAGTAATTGGACATCCATGTTTCACAATATGTTGATGATCCTAGATCTCTACAAGATTCTTGGTGAACATCACATCATCCTCAATATCAAAATCTCCCCAATCAATGACTTGAGTGTCATCGTGACGATAATTAAAATGTTGAGAGACATATAAGATTTTTTGGATCCTCTCAAGACACATTTTCAATTATAAATTATAATACACCTCACCAATGTGTCTATACTCAAACTCCAGGGGCCTCCCATCATGATTGGAATATGTTTTCTACTGGTCATGTCCATCTTTCATTATCTCATGTACAAGATTCACCTTATCGGACTTAGTCTGCACAACATTCGGTAAAATAACTAATGCCTCTCCGAACTCTATCCAGTACAATAGAGAATGACATGGAAACCTATACAATGCTTCAAATGGGCCCTTGTCAATATATTAGTGATATAAATTTTTAAAATATTACTCAATAAATGTAATGTTTCATTTACATGATCCACTAATGTTTTTGTTTCATTCGTACAACATATCCCCCAGTGTTTGGATAGTATACTCTACATAATATTCCATTTGGGGGTTGACAATAGTGTTTAGGGGAAACTATGTGTTAAAATCATGCTGCAATCTCCTCTAGACAAGTGAGATAAAATACTCTTTTAAATTTGTGAAAATACACCTAGAATATCCATAAAACTACAACAACTAATTGATGTACCTTTTTTATAAAACATCCACAAAACCCAACTCATTGATCACTAAGAAGTGGGTTGATTTCTTCAACTAATCAATGATTACATGATTAACATCATAACTTCACAAATCTTAGAGTAACCATATGATGAAAGACATCGATATGAAATTATATTTCCACTCCAGATCATATAATGGTTTTACCAAACCAGTAGGTAAATAATTCTCATCATTTACCTAATTTCAAACCATGAAATGTACGACAAACTCCATTAATACCCATTTAATATTGGGACATTAAAATTGAATCCTAATGCCCCGATACATCATGTATACCCATGGGAGTAGCACCAAATGTGATCTATAAAACCGATGAATGACTCACTAATGGATCACTATTAGTACAAGAAACTTCACATAAAACGACATCTAGTTCCAAACATCCTATGACTATCCCACAGGTGTATAACCATAGAAAAAACACTCAAAAAACACCTCTACCTCTCACTATCACCAGTGATAATCCTTCAAATTCCAAATTATAGAAGACCAAAACGTCATCTATAACAAAAATAATCTATTGTAAACCACACTTTCATCCATGTAGAGGGATTCTAACTCCTCCATCACTCTCTATGTATTTTTTGGCTCCTAAACACCATCATTCCACGGATTAATTCTCAATGAATCATCCATGAATTCCAATTTTTTAGATAGAGGAGATATTAAAATCATATTAATAGTGATATTACAACAAACTATATTGTCATAGATTCAGACCACAATGGGAATGGATATACATCAATCCCTTATGATATGTGAAGAACCAAATTTTCTCCCCATTGAGGTAATGTCTCCACAACTTTAGCACAAACACAGTCGATGATAATTTCATATCATTGGTGTCATAGTTATGCTCATTGGGTTTTAAATTTCTATACCCATAAGAGATCACCACTATATAAAACACCATCATTCATCCCAGGTGAAGATAGAATGCATCACAAAACACATCAAACATCACCCCCTCCTCTTGAAACTAGATCAATGAAGCACTAAAAAATTTTCCCTCTAAATATTTAAAAATTTCTTAAATTTTATCATTCCACAAATAATATTGGTTATTTATAGTCAACACTATAAATGGGGCTTCAAGAGTAGATAAATCGAGCACAAACAACAAATAATAACCTATATTACTAATGAAACTGATAGCCTAATCCATGTTATTGGTTATTTCCCAATAATCAATATATTAAATCATTTATGGGTCCACGACCTTGCCTCAATGAGACACCAAATTCCCTTGTAAATGCACCCTTTGTATCTAAATCATACACTTCGACAACATTCCCTAGTGACGGTGGCATTATAGAACCTATATGAGATCTCTGAGATAGTCAGCATGATCCTACAATAACATTGAGTTGATCAATATTTCATTGATAAACACTAATATGAATTGATCCTGAAATTCATAGAGCACGAAATTCATAATCCCTATCGAAAAAGCTAGAGAGTTTGTAAAATCCAATGACATAACCAATACCATGAAGTGCTTATAACTGCATCTAATGGTAGTCTTCAAGATATAATTCACCTTCAATCTCAATTGGTGATACACAAACAATAGGCCAGTCTTAAAAAACTGATGTTTCTCTCTCAATAAGGCAATATGATTGTCTGTACTCATAAGAGGGTAATAGTTCTTGATTGTTATCAAATTTAACCTTTGATAGACTATGAACAATCTCTTAGTACAATCCACCTTCTTGGTGAAAATCACTAAGTACACCATAATATAACACTGGGTTAAATGAAATTATTCCCAATCATAGAATCAAAATAAAATCTGATTTTCTTTAGTATAAAAGATTTCATACAATAAATTTATATCAAAATTAGGGAAGCATTAGGATAAAATTCTATCCCAAACTCAATATCCCGTCAAGGGGGTAGCGTCACAACCTAGTACAGAAACACATACCAAAACTCGCATACAACCCTAGGAAACTCCACGATCTAGTAATCCAATTATTTTTCATTAAAATTATCTATAAATTATATAAGGGGATCCACATATCTACTACCCACCTGAAACCCCATGTCACCATTGAAAACCACATGATGACCGTACATATCTAAGAAGACAAATCTACTTTCAAAGTAGCTGATAATAGCGTAAAATAATAAAATCAATTGATTCCAGGGATGGAATTATAAAAATATATCTAAAGGAGGAATAGATCACCATGGGACTAATATAGCCCCATATTAGTTCATCACCCTCGAAATACATCAAACATATTGTTCAAGACATAATCTATTGTAGTCAACACCTAGGGGACCGGAATAATCTATACATCTAGTCCTAAATAATTGTTAGAGTCGGAGAAAAAATTTAAAGAGAGGCTCTTGATTCATATAAGCGAAAATAAGCGTATACAAGAAAATTGAGCACGCATCAAACTATATCTAGACCCTCTAGTGCTACTGCCTCCATTGCCAACAACTGACCATTCCTAGATCCTCAACCTCTATGCTAATAGAATCCTACATTACCATTCCTATGTAGAGTTCCCTAAAAAAGATTGTAATTATGAGGTCAAACTCTACCAACTCTATCTCCCCTATGTGGAGCATAAATATGATGCCCCTACTGATGAAACAGTCCCACTAGAAGATGCAACACAGACATACACTGAACCTTTACACCTCCACCAAAATGAGATTAGAGAGCCATCGGTAACTGAATCTAGAAAATGGTCACAATCCCCATCGAAATAAATCAATATAACTAATCCATAAAGAAAATAATAAATACCACTAGGCCAAGAATTATATAACGGAAATTTATAATGTTGACTCCCTCCCAGTAAAAACTGCAATGGCCCTATAACACACCATAAATTCCACTAAAAATAGTAATCCTTAAGGATCCCTTACAGTTCATCTCTCATAGCAAAACTCCTCCTGATATCATCTTCGTTATCACCTCCACCTTCTTCTAAAACTCTATATATGGCTTAAATTTAAAAGGAGTAATTTCAAGCTAGATAGAAGTATAGAGTGTCTACTCAAGATGCCTTACTTGGGAATCCTAATAAAGAAAAATATCTAGTTAAAAATATACATGTTCCTTACACATTATTTTGAACTCTTACACTGATTAAATCCTCAGCTAAATAGAAAGATGATCATTCTTCATTACTACCATCACAGATAATGAAAGAAAGAGTACCCAATTTTTTTTTAATTTCTACCCATGAAACATTATCCTACTTTCGCTCACTTGAATACTACATCAAATTGTGATGTGTTGATCCCTACATATGAATAACTCCCCAAGGGACCCAATACTCCACTAGGGAATGAAGTATACTAAAAGATATCCCATGTTCTTAAAAATAGCTCTCCATATCCACATTTGAAACACAACCATCGTACATCCCAAAATCCTACCACTAAAAAGAATGTAACTTCCTATACCATTGATCATCATCCCCTATCGAATAGACCCTTTAGAAAAGAATAATGCATTATTTTTAGATCCTCTTCTACCTATAAAACATGATGATATTGACCATGATTCATAAATATAATGGAAACAAGGATTCCATAATTCCTATAGTATGGAATTTTATTAAGTTACATTTTTTTGTTTTTTAATTCTTCTAAACCTTCCTAGAACCAAAACAATAAAATTGATACAAAAACACATGTCATCATTACAAATGTACCTCTATTAGGTCTCTAACCTTCAAATATGTCCAACTCACTTGATTGATCATTAATCTCAGAGTCTGTGCACGGTGCGAAGGGGGACCTAAAATCGCATGTCATAAATTGTCTCCATGGAAAATATCATGAACAAAGATCAATTAGACCTATTTCCATACTAACCCATGCATTCCTCACTATGATAACTATAAACATCATCCTATCTCACAACCATCACCTCTAATACCAATATGTCATGACCCCCTCCCACCAAAGATACTACAATGAAGGGAGAGAGTTATTAACCCTCAAGTCCCTCCTTTAGTAGGCCTCAGGTTAGCGACTCGAACCAGGTGTATAGAAATATCACATAATCAGAGGCATTACCCTCTATAAGTATAAAATATTTGGTTATATGATGATTCAAATTCAAGTAACTCTGTGATATAATATAAAATGAAATCCAAAAAGAATCCCACCATAAAAGAATAAATAATATAGGTATAGATAAAAGTATCCAATGTGAATACTAAATAGAATAGATAAATATGTTATATAACAACAGTCCACGTATAAAAGATTGTAATGTCTTGAATGGTCCACATTGTTCCCCTAGAAACATAAAAAAATTTATAAGCATAGGGTGATGATACAAGTATACTCATTAGAAAAACAATTGTCTCTCTTGAACATGTAAAAGAATCATACTAATACACCCATGAGGAAATATTAGAACCAACTATAAAGAAACATGTCAAATATCCTTCCCAAACCTCATCATAGAAATATTTACAAATAACAGAATCCATGTATAATAACATAATAATATGAAAATAAATAATGGGTTCTCGGTACTACATTACCTATCATTTTATTCTCTCAAACCCCAAAATCGTATGTCATCATGATACATTATCTTCTATATAACATATACCCCCACCCAACTACATGGTCACATCACATCACACCTTCAAAATCATGGTCCATAAAATCACAATAAAAATTATAGAATAGTTTATCATGAACATGAATTACATAAACCTTGTGAACTCCTCCTATCAGGCATGACCCCCACCATATGTTTCCCCACAATAAGATCTCATCACAACTCACTTGAAGTATCACGGGCCACCACCCCATAGCACAATCACATTTCATCTCATCCAAAAAATCCTTGTCCATGACCTAGTGACTAACAGCTCTTTCACCATCATAGTCTACTCTTATATACTCACTTGGAAGAAAGATAATGGAAGTGAAGGTAGTAAGCCATCTATCCTCACCACATGGATGTTCATACCCCCTGATATATAAATCTATATATATATAGGTGACGGAATATGGTTCTCAATATTGGATGGATGTATATAGAAAATCAAATGGAATGTACAAATTATATATAATAGACACAGAAAATCCAATATTATGGGTTCACAACATGGCACTAACCAACTCCCAATATCTCCACTTTCATTGCAACCACTAAATGTGGAAAATCTATTCAATAAGTCAAAATCTACCTTTTCATTACCATCAAATTAAATTTAAACATCTCATTACTTCCATTATTTATCATCAACCACATTTAACCACAAAAACCATTATTAATTAGCTTATTAACCATTTCCATCCCATAAACAAAAATAAACCCCAACCATTTAACACATTATTAACTAGTTATTCCATTACATCCTTAGAATATAATAGAACATAAACATTATTGTATCACCTACCACATAACACAAACATACATCACTACCCCAAAACACAACCTCATAAAAACCACACATAACCACCGCACATCACATCGTCAAACAAACCTCACATTGGAACCCCATAACATGAAAACATACTAACCACACATTGTTAATACATAAAAAATCCTCCCAAAAAGACATCACACAAATATAAAATTTTTAAATTTTAGAAAAAAATACTTCCATGACATTTCACTTATTTGTTTATGGTGATTCTCTCATAATAAAAAAATCCATGGAAAATAATTTTATTATATGAATATTCATGGATAGATAATTTCCATTTAGAGTGATATACCAAAACCAAGAAACATGGATTCCATAAATAATATTAACTACAAAAAATGAATGGGTCCCAAAAGCATTAACTTTCAGTTGGTTTTCAAGCCCATCAAATCATAATATCATGACAATAATATCAAATCCATAAAAACAAATGATTAGAATCCCATTACAAATAAATTTTAATTAAATCTATCATTTTATCTTGATTATGGTGTTACAAACCATACAACTTGGATAAAAAGGGTAATACTCTCTTTCATGATACACAAAAGTGTTAATTTATTGATATTATACCCTAAGATTATTTTTCGACTTGATGTGAACTAGAGGGTACAAAAGAAACAACTTCAAACCACAACCACACATGAGAAACTATTGAGAAACCATCTATTTCCGAAACAAACCCACTATAACACGTCTATAATGGTGAGGGAATATGGGCTAGAAGATATCATAAATCAAAAAGGGTTTTCCACAAACCAACAGGGACAGTGATGGTTGAATGAGAAACAAATCACATAAATGAAACTTATTTACAACATATAAATCACTATATTTATGGTGTAAATGAATCTTTTATACTGTATGTTCCACATTCCATGGATTTTGTGTTGTAAAACGAACCATTAAACCTTAAATCCTAAAAAATAGATTTTTTTTAAAAAACACGTTACCTAGTGATAGAATTTTCTTACTTCATAAATCCATATCTTAGAATCTAAAAACCACATTCAAAACCACCCTTATGTTGTGTTCAAGACAAAAAATAGTCGAATACACATGACTAACCCAATACATTTACATTGTAAACACCTCTCTTATGGCATAAAATATTACTATATTATAGATCCATCTTCCACCAATCCCTCCATAGCTCCCTCTATGAACCCTCCACCAAAAAAACTATAAAATTAATATGATAAAAAATCATGGACTATTATAGTGTTCATGTAAATTATTCATTTGATGTGTTCAGATATGTCTGAATAATATTTTGGATCAATATTTAGTTGAATATTCCAAAACATTGGGTTGTATAATGAGTTAATCATTACTATGGTTTGAACATATATTTTTATAGGAAGGAACGTTATTCCAAACACAATAACTAAAATAATGCATGCATAAATGTGAAAAACCTGACAAAATCTAGTGAGATTAAAATCCCTCAAATACTATGTGTGATATTACTTCCCTTATGACATTTTCCTAGAACTCAATCATCCAGCAAAGTAGTTTCATCCTAAATTTCGGTTCCCCTGCAATATCTTGTGCATGAAAAGTTAGTAGTATGTAATTCTAGATTGCCTTTTCATGTAGTTTCATTCCATATCATTGTTCCCCTAGATTATCCTTGGTTAGATTATTTTTAGAATTTCATTTGGGTTACACTTAGATGAGAATATCTAACTGAGAGGATACTATAAGAATCAATTTCATTTTATCCATGTGATGGATTGTAAAAACGGAATTCCACTCAGTTATATGAGAATATTATATGATATGATTGGGACGATTCCTTTCCTAAAAAAATAAGTGGTGAGATAAACTCCCTAAAATAATCGTTTATTAACGAAATATTTTTTTTACTAATAATGGATATGAATGATTTTTTAAATGGGTAATCATTTTAATGGGATCACATTTATTAAAATATATCATTAAATGTTCAGAATTACATGATAATCATTTGATAAATTCTACAGGTTTATAAAAATATCATCATCATTATCATGCTAAATGGTTTGACCAAACATTAATAGTGAGAAACCTGATATAAGTAACACTTCATACTAGTAAAATAATAATAGTAGATAAGACATATTGGGAATTTTTTAAAAGTTCATAGTGGAGAATTCTATGAGTCTGTAGAGTTCCATTCTATTTAACAATGTTCAACCATTATTCAACTAGTGAATCAATATTCCTTTGGAATTTTATAGTGATTTATTCAATGGAATTTTCTCTAATACTGAATATAATTGAGCATATAAAATAATGTTGAATATGATTTAGTATATTGATTTCATAATTAGACTACATGTTTCCTTAATGATTTATTAGTTATATAATTCAATTATATTTTCTGGAAGATATATGTAATCAACAATATATTTTAAGAAATTATAAATATATATATAGTCCATAAGATGGCTATGAATGTATGGTTTGAGCTTGATGGTTGTTTTTATGTAATGGAGGATTTGTGTTTCTTCTATGATAACATGAATGCTGTTATCTTGGATAAAATTCTCTTAAGATGTGTATTATCTCATATAGAGCATGAGACATCCAAGAAAACATTTTTTTAATAAAAAATAGATGAGATGATTTTTAAACATGGTTATGATCTCTTCGGTTCTCTAACGTTCTTTAAGAGGAAACAAAATAATGGATTCTTCTGGTTAGGGATTTCATTCTATTTTCAATTATGGAAATCTTCTGGTAATATTATAGAATTAAAAAAATATTTACCTAATATTATCAAAGTGTTGAGAATATATATGAACTAGGAATATAATGGATAGTCTCTATATCAATATATATACAATACAATAGGTAAATTTTTAAAATAGAAGATGAAATGATGGTCTAAAATATCAACAATGTTTCTTTAATAATATCATCAAGTCCACTGAAACCTAGTGTTGTCAATATTGACGATTATTAATTCAACATGGATGGATTATTCAATTTATACATTAAGTGGTTTGTGAAACATTATGTAATGTCCTTGTCATGTATGGATGTTATAAAAATTAATTAAATGATTTTTATGGGTTTTTATACCTAATTTTATATTTAACAATGTGTTTGAAATATAAAAGAGTTCAAAATAAAAGGAATAATTGATTAGTATTATTTGTAACATTAAATAGATGAAGTAAATACTTAATACATCAAGTATTTAAATTTAAAATATTTTAAAAAGATAAAATATATGTAAAAGATATATATTTTCAACTTATTATATTATTTGATAATATGTTTGTTAAAAAGAGTGGTTATGAACAATATTAGAAGATTAAATATATACAGATGGATTATGATTCATTAATTTATCAAACATGTTTTTAGAAGAAGATATAGATAAAAATGATTTATCAAGGATGGAAAATTTATCCAAATATTTTTGAAATTTTAGGTAATGTGTTTCTACAACTCATTGGTGGAATATTTTAATAATGTATTATTTTCGAATGAAATTATTTTAAATTCATAGAATAATGCATATGATATGAAGACAAATGTTTTTTATAATATTCATAATGAATGGAATTAAATATTATTTCATAAGATAAAGGAAATTGAATCTTTTCAAGATTTTATAGAAATAATATAGTTTCTATGAAGATAGTTGTATTATGTTTGAAAATAGAGCAGTGAAAATCTGAAAAATAAATTATTACACTAGTATAAAGTTAAATTGATTTACACATAATATCCTAAAATGTTTAGGTTATGTTTTGTTAATGTTAAATGTAAATTGATGCATATAATTACCATTTAGGTAGTGAATATCATTTTATAAAGGATTATACCAGTCTAATATTAATCTTTTTTCAACTAAATATCCAAAATATTTAAGGTAATGTGATGATAATGGGATGTGTAATGTGTTATATTTAGTTTTCAAGAAAATTTAAAGACACTATTTCATTAAGGATTGTGTCATTAAAAATGAAAACTGAATTACACATTATATACTAAAATAGTTTAGGGTATGATAGTACAGATAAATCTAAATGGTTATATTAGTTATCGTAACAATGTTTTTATCACATTGTCTTAAAAGATTATCGAGTATGGAGACAAATATAAATATAAAAGATTCATTTAACTACCATGTAAAAGTATTTTTCTATTAATATCCTAAAGTAATTTAAGTGGACCGATAAACAATAACGTAAGTTGTTACATTATTTTAATGGAAATGATTTATGGAATAAAGTTCCAAAGATGATGATGGTGAATAGAAAACTAGTTTATGTAGATTAAAAAAAGGTGACACCATAACATTCGATGTTCTGAAGATATAGAGTTTTAATATCTTCAATAATTCGAACAATTATGAATATGATTATTAAGACACTTTATAATTCAAAAATGATCATTTCATATCTACTTCATACTAAATAGATTAGATAGAGATGTTTATCATATGGTTACACAAAGATGTGACATGAATTACATACGTTGTAATGAGTTAAAAAACCCAGAAAGTATTATAAACATAATGATTGTTAGATAATATAACATATATAACAAGAAAAAGAGGAGATGAAAATGGTTTTATGTTTTTTATGTGTTTAAGAATATTAAAATGTATCATATTTGATGAATGAATTGAATTCATGTGTCTTTGAATTCATATATTCTGAAATTAGAATATAATTTATAGGCTCGTACTACACTTACTACTAGGGCTTATTAAAGTGGTAGAACGGGGTCGATCCCATGAAGACTACTATATGTTCAACATACAATTGAACCAAAACATTAGAAATGTCACGACCCGTCCTCGGGGCTCATACTGTGACTACCCCAAGCCCGCCTTCCATAGGCTAGGGGCTGGCGACTAGCACCAATGGTGTAAATACCGATAAATAGGGAAAGAATTGCCTTTATAATGTAATCAAACACCACAGAGTATAAGCGAAAAAAACACTAAGTACAAAAAAGTGATTAAAAGTAAATGGGCCAGAATACAAACCCAACTTTATAGTACAACTACAACTGAATAAAAGTAAAACAGAAAAGACAAATAGCCTGAAAATGGTAGCATCTCCTGGGTCGTCCACCACGAATCCTTCAAAAAGGGTTGTTACAGATAACCTCCTCAATGCTCTCATCCGTCAACCTCCTATGAGTACCATCACTTTGTGATGTCCACCTCCGGGTACCGACTCTTCGTGAGGTCCACCTCTTGGTGCCATCCAATCCTTGAACACTCGGCCTCCGTCAGTGTTGTCTGTCATCTGCATCCAACACAACGACGTGTGGGCATAGCCCGTGAAGTGGTGAGTGTAATGATACTCAATAGGGACCCTAAGACCCTCAATGTCTCACTAAATCCAACAAAGACAAACCCAAAGAATGATCTAAATTTATAACATTTACTTAGATATATGCCCATACATATACTTAAGTTATCAAGTAACCCATCTCAATCATGAGGAAATCACAAAGGTCAATGACTCCACTCCTACCAGGATTTTATTCATGATGTCGAATCCATAGCTGCTGGAGAACTCCTCCTCTGTCGAGTACAGTGGGTCTACCGCTAAAACCAAGCGCTTCCCACTAACCTTGGTCTGCTGAAGTACTCCACCTGTCGAGTACTGTGGGCCTGCTGCTACAACCAAGCACTTCCAACTATGGATCTGCCACTAAAACCAAGTGCACCCCCTCATAGCCTATAGAGGTACTCCTTCTGTCGAGTAACATGGGACTTCCGCTACAACCAAGCACTCCTCCGCCATGGGTCTTTCTCTATAACCAAGTGCTCCCCACTAGGCTATGTGAATCCCTCTGAGTCAATCGATCAGTAGTTGTCAAGTCTCAGCCAGCTATTAAATCTCTACACTCTGCTAGCTCATCACTGAGGGGGTCCACTCCACGAGCCATTGGTCGGTACTCCATGTATCACAAATTTCCACGATGAAGTTCCCCAAAGGTCAGCAATGTCATAGGAAACTCAACACAACAGACGGCATGTCAATCGGACGCCCGATCTTTGTGTTATTAGGTTTTTTATCCCAGGGGCCTGGTTGGTTTCGTGCATAAACCAACCCAATCATATCATAACTGTACCCTGAACACTCATAGTGTATACTCATAGGGACTTTTTCTCAACATGATTACCAATGACGATGAACGTTCGCCAAACGGTCATCCGGTCTGAAAGATATCATCTTTTCTGTTCCAGGGGCCCGGTTGGATTTTTGGTAAAATCCAGCTCTGCCTTACTCCAACTCTATACAAACCTTAGGTGATGTATGTAAAAAGTTCCTACTCATCAAGAGGAATCCAACAAATTCTATGGCACGTCAATCGGACATACAGAGCTCAAGTTATAAGTGTTTCCGCCCTGAGGGCCCGGTTGGATTCGTGTTCGAACCAACCCGGCCAAACCCAAAGTTCACCGAAAACTTGAGTTTAATATAATGAAACGACCATATCAATCCAACAATCCCTACGCAACTGACGGTGCATCGTTCGGAGGTCTGCAGCCCAAGATATGGGCGTTAGAACTGATCTGTCCGAAAAAAGGGCGTTTTGGCCTAGTCCGAGCCGGCCCAATAACCCCTGGGTCGGCCTGAACTGGGTAGACCCGACCCGGGCCTGGGTGCAGCCAGCTGTGGGGTGCGGCTTAGCCCGCGGCTCGGTATGGCCCAGCGGCCAGCTGTTGGGTGCGACCATGCGGCCCGGCTCGGAGCCGACCGCGGGTTGCGAAGGGTGGCTCCGCCCCCTTGGAACCGAACGATGATCCCAGTGGGGTCCACCTTGCCTGCTGGCCAGGGGTTTCAACCCCTTGTTTTTCCTAGCTAACGGCCACCCATTATGTACAGCTGGTTGAGCCATGTGGGACCCAAATGGTTCCCACCTCCAGGGTGTGTCGGCGGCCGGCTGGGCCCGACAACCTCCTGCTAAACCGCCGCGGCTTCCCTCCGTCCGACGTAGCTGGCTAGCACCACACCATTCTGCTGCAGACCGCTCTTGGCTAACTCCCTTTTCGATCTCACTGGCACGGCGCAACTGCGCCGTACACCTCCACCGTGGCCCGCTCCAGCCATGATGCTTTCTGTTCCCGCGCGGTGCATCAGCACCGCGCCGCCTTCACCGCAAGTTCAACGAGGATCAACAAAAAAGGGGAGGAGGATCAGCTGTGTTTGTGCGGTCTGATCTCCTCATGTTATCTCAAAAACATGCAGCCAAAAGAACGTGAATTCTCAATGACAAACAAAGCATAATTTTAATTAAATAAAATTGAACTTAACCACTACCTCGTATTTGAGGTTCGTTCATTGACGGAGTTCCCGAAGACAAGGGTCATGTTTGATGGTGTCATGGAGAACCGTGTCATCCACTCAACATTAGAGGAAGAATCCTTGACGTAGATTACGCTTCCTCTGAGTGGTGTCTTCTCCCTTGTCTTAGAGGAAGAAGAGGGTAGGAGGTGTCTTGGAGCGTTCTTCCCCGAGAGAGGATGTTCTTCGTTGAGGAATGAAGCTTTCTCCAATTCACCAAAGGTACCCTCCTCCAAAATCTTCGCCCAGAAAATATTAAAAATAAGCTTCTCCAACTTTAAATAAATGACATCCTATTCAAAATAATTCAAAATAATTATTGACACCCATGTTAATTAATGAAGTAAATAATTGGTTGTGGTTGGAACAATTTATGAGAGGAGGTGGACTCATAAATGCTTGGGAGGTGGAGAGGTTCAAATTTAATGATGGAAGGAATTTAAGGAGGATTAAGGGAAGATGAAGATGTTAGGATCGTGTGGTCCCCACCCCACAAATATTCTCTCATTGGAGGTTATGTGGGTTTCATCCAAACCTCTAACTCCCCTGGGGAGGAAATAACCTACTTCTATAAATAAAATTGTGTTCCAGTAATTTTATTTATTTTATTCTAAATCCCCAAATATTAAATCTCAACCCTCTTAAAATGAAACTATGGGAAACATCTCCATAAATGAATATCTCCATTGTGAGTTCATTGGTTCCCTTGGATTTCGATTCCGAGCACTAGTTGAAAAGTTAGAAAAACCCGCTCGTACGTTTACTGAACGTACCCCAAAAAAAATTCGGAAAATTATTATCAGTTACCCTCGGCTCACTGCGGTTGAGGTTAGGCTCTTCCTAGGTGAAACACTCCCCAAATAACCCAACAGTACTCGATGATTTCCAATCCGAGTTACCTTTTAAAATTTATGAATTTTACAATAAAATAAGTATTAAATATTATTTTATTTATTTCCAAAAACTAAATTTTTCTGGTGGACCTTGCCGACCCATGTTAGTATCTACATAAATAATTCATATCATCACGAGTTCAGTGGTGGTTTCGGATTTATAATCCGAGTTACCATTTGTGAGCAATAAGCATTTGAAAAAATAATAATTTATTTAATTATTTTATTTACGATGAAGCCAAAAAGGGGTTTTCTCACAAGAGGCCCGCATCGACTTAATTTAATTCACGCCTAGGGTAAACCCAACATCCTGAACGCAATGGTACCCTCATATTTCTGATCCAAGTTACCGCTCATGAGTTATTCCACTTTTACAGGAAAACTGCTTAAGAGCGTTAATTTAAGCTATAAAAAATTTTAGAAATTGATTCCGGGCACACTGGGCCTCGGAATCAGTTTCCGTCAGAAACTACGTACTTGAAAAATCCCAAAGAAAATTAGGAAAAATATTTCTTTGAAATTTGCGGGTTTTTCATTACTCCCACCTCAGTGCTTTATGTCCCCATAATAATACATCATAAACTATGGAAACAAAAGGAGGTACCGAGCACGCAACTGAGCCTCCCGCTTCCATGTGCTCTCCTGGAGGTTCCCATACGGCCAGCGAAAGCGCACAAGAGGAATCAACTGTCCTCATGGGATCCATTCCTTTCGATCCTCGACCTCCACCAGAACCACCAAAAAAGTGGCCCCGTCATCGATGTCTAGCTCCCCATGTTCGATGATATTGGTCTGGTCATGCACATACCACCAGAGCTAAGATATGTGTAAGACGTCATGCACCTGGTGAAACTGAGGTGGATGGGTCAAGCGTTAAACCACCTCGTCTACCCTATTGAGGACCTAGAAGGGTCCGATGAACCTCAGAGATAACATGTCGCTTGCGCCAAATCTCTGTAATCAACGTCAAGATGAGACCTATAGTAAAACATGGTCTCCATCCTCGAACTATAGTGGTCTCTGTCTCCTATCTGTTTAGAACTTCTATATGTATTGTGTAGTCTTCATCCGCTCCTGGATGAACTGTGCTTTCTCCATCGTAGTCTGAACCATCTCTGGTCCTGTAAGAGCTTCTATGATGTCTGCTTTTCCGATAAGAAAAATATGGTCTCATCCCCTGGATGAACCACATTCTTTGCCTAACACAATCAATCCTGACATGAATGATACTAATCCAAGCCTTGGATGACGTCATAAGGCCTTGATGCTACTACCAAGAGATCCAACAATTACTCTCACCTCCAAGGGTTGAGTCACACTGTCGGCATCAGTGTGTGGTCACTGGGTCTCCTCCAGTTGGAATCTCAAAAGTGAGGGTCATGTCAACAGTTTATACCAGAATGTATTTGTACACAAAAAGGAAGGAAGAAAATGTCACAAGGACAAGAATATTTTTTTAATGAATCTCGATGTACGTAGAAATATAGAAACTACAAACCTCATCTATGACAACTAGGAAACTAGAAGCCCCATGATCATAGGTCTCCATGCCAGGAACTAGTCCCGCTCTTATCCACCTGCTTCCGGAGCTCCATAGTCATATTCCCCAACTGTCTGAAGCTGAGCTCTCCCATGTCCACCTGTTCCCTACGGTCGGGGTGGACCTCTTGGTGGTGGTGGTGGGAACAACTTGAAGCGTCTTCCAAATCCATCTGCACGGCCAGCTCCCCTGCCTTGGTCTCTTGCTCCTTGCGGTCCACCTCGATCGAACCTATGCCTCTGCCTTGGAGGTCCTTTGTTTATCTTCTCATCATCTGTATGGCGGGTCGGACAGTCACATACCATGTGACAAAGCCCGCCATAGGAGTAACACTGTCTGCTCCTGGTAAGTCGTTCTCCACCCCAGGTGCCTCGCATACACGATCCGGTGTCATGTGGTCGACCACCTATAGGTTTGGTCCTCTTGGACATCTGCGTCATCTATCTACTTCCCGTTGCAGAAGACTCAGCCGCATGCCTGCTATTGGTGGGTCCTGTTGCTGGAGACTGCACAGCATGGAAACTCTCTACTAAGAGGGCTCGCTCCAACACCCCTGTCTGCGTCGGGATGCTGTGAGAAACAACTGAAGCTCTAATCTCTCATCTTATCCCCTGCTCAAAGGTCTGGGCCCTGAAAAATAGGGCTCGTACCATATCAGTGGAGTAGCGTGAGAGGTCAGTGAACCTAGCTGAATATTGTGCCACTGTCATGCTAGCATAATGAAAATGGCGAAGCTCCTGTATACACATCACTCGAAGGGTGGCTGGTACAAGCTTTTCCAGGAACATGCTCTCAAATTCTACCCACATAAGTGTCACCTCGTCATGCATCTGGAGCATCTGGATCTATCATCTGCCAGCTGCTGCCTGATGGAGGCTGGCAGAAAGGATCACCATGAAGTCTGCTGGTGTCCCTAATAGCTTAAAGACTCTCACCACAACCTCCATCCAATCCTCAGCCGCCTGCAGGTCCGTCTCTCCCCGGAACCTGGGAGGCCTCTGGCGCTAAAACTCGTGTAGTGCGCTCAATTGGTGTGCACTCTCTGCTATTTTGGCTGGTGGAATCAGTGGTCAAACGGGTGGTATTACCGTTGGCTCCTTCATCAGTGCCTCAACTAGAAGAGGACCTTGTACTGAGGCCTCATCGTTTGGTGGGATGTCAGTACGTATAACTCTCGAGACTCTAGCTGGTCGTCCGCAAGGAGGCATCCTGAACGAAACAGATGTGACATGGTCAAAGACTATACCTTGTGAGATGACATAGTTTGAGATGACTTTAAATTTTTTTTATCACATATGCAATCAGTGTTTGCAAGCAATATGTTGGAAATCAGTAGTTAGGGTCCCGGTGTATGGATACGTCGGCCGCCGCACCAACACTGGACTCCCCCAACTGATGACCTCACTCAGTACCCATAACACTATGACTTCACAAAAAAAATATTGATCAGAGTCCTGAGTTCTGCGGTAGAACTGAATCCTATGATACCAATTTTTCACGACCCATCCTCAGGGCCGGTGCCGTGACTACCCCAAGCCCGCCTTCCATAGGCCAGGAGCTGGCGACTAGCATCAAAGGAGTAAATACCGATAAATTGGTAAGGCATTGACTTTATAAAGTAATCAAACACTATAGAGTGCAATAGGAAACAAACAATAAGTACAAAAGAATGTGCTGAAAAGTAAATGGTCCAGAATACAAACCCAACTAAATAGTACAGCTACAACTGAACAAAAGTACAACAGAAAAGACAAACATCCGGAAAATGGTAGCAGCTCCTAGGCCATCCAACATGAATCCTACGTGAAGGGTAGGTACAAATAGCCACCTCAACACTCTCATCCGGCATCCTCCTCCGAGGACCGTCTCGTCGTGAAGTCCACCTCCAGGTACCGACTCGTCGGGAGGTCCACCTCCAGGTGTCGTCCAATCCTCGAACACTCGTCCTCCGTCAGCGATGTCTGTCGTCTATATCCAACACAATGAGGTGCGGTCATAGACCGTGGATGGGTGATTATAAAAATACTCATTAGGGTCCCCGATACCCTCAATGTCTCACTAAATACACAAGTATAACCCCAATTAAGGATCTCAACAGATAAACTTTACTTAGATATATACCCATATATATATATATATAAGTTATCAAGTAACCCATCCCAATCATGAGGAAAACACAAAGGTCAATGACTCAGCTCAAACGATGATTTTATTCATGATGTCGAAACCACAGATGCTGGAGAACTCTTCCTCTGTCGAGTACAATGGGCCTTCCACTACACGCAAGCGCTTCCCCCTAACCATGGACTACTGAAGTACTCCACCTATCGAGTACGGTGGGCCTGCTTCTACAACCAAGAGCTTCCCACCATAGATTTTCCGCTACAACCAAGCGCACCCCATCACATCTTACAGAGGTACTCCTTATGTCGAGTACCGTGGGTTTGCCGCTACATCCAAGCGCTTCTCCACTGTGGTTCTGCCGCTACTACCAAGCGCTCCCCAATTGGCTATCTGAATCACTCCGAGTCGATCGATCAATAGTGGTCAAGTCTCAGCCAGCTACTAAATCTTTACACTATGTTCGCTCATCGCCGGGTGGGTCCGCTCCACGAGCCACAAGTCGATACTAAAAGTATCAAAAACTTCCATGAAGAAGTACCCCAATGTTCTGAAATTCCATTAGAAACACAACACAATAGACGGTGCGTCAATCAGACGCCCGGTCTGTGTGTTATTAGCCTTTTCATCCCAGGGGCCTGGTTGGTTTCGTGTACGATCTAACCCGACTATATCACAACTGTACCCCAAACTCTCATAGGGTAAACTCACATGGACCATTTCTCAACCTGATTATCAATGCAGCTGACGGTTCTCCAAACGGTCGTCCGGTCTGAAAGTTATCAGCTTTTTCGTTCAAGGGGCCCGGTTGGATTTCAGGTACAATCCAGTCCAGCCTTACTCCAAATGCATCCAAAACTCAGGTGAAGTATTCCAAAAGTTCCATCTCATCACGATGAATCAAACAAAGTCAATGACACGTCAATCGGATGTCTGGACCTCAAGTTATAAGCGTTTCCGCTCTGAGGGCCCGATTGGTTTCGAGTTCGAACAAACCTGGCCGTAACCAAAGATCACAGAAACCTTGAGTGTAATATAGAGAAATCATTATATCGATCCATGTATCCCTACACAACTGACGGTGCATCATTCGGAGGTCCTTACCCCAAGATATGGGCATTAGAATGGATCTGTCTGAAAAAATAGGGGGTTTGGGCCCGGTCCGACCCAGCCCAATACCACATGGATCGGCCTGAACCGGGTCGACCCGACCCAGGTCCGGGTCCGGCCTTGTTGGGCGCGGCCCGGAGACTCACTGTTGGGCACCACCATGCAGCACAGCTCGGAGCCAGCCGCAAGGTGCGAAGGGGGGTGCCACCCCTGTGGAACCGAACGACAGACCCAGTGGGGTCCGCCCTACTTGCTGGCCGGCGGTTTCAACCCCTGGTTTTTGCTGGGTAACGACCGACCATTATGGCTGGCCGGTGGAGCCATGCGGTTCCTGTAGGGGTCCCCCTCTAGGGTGTGTCGGCGGCAGGGGGAGCCCAGCAGCCTCCTGCTGAACCACTGCGTGCTTAGGCTGCAGTCCGCTATTGGATGCAGCCCCCTTCAGTCTCACCGGCGCGGCGCGACGACACCGCCCACCTCCACCACGGCCCACTCCAGCCGCGGTCCTTTCCGTTCCCGCATGGTGCATCAGCACCGCGCCGCCTGGGCCACAAGTTCAACGAGGATCAAAAAAAAGGGGAGGAGGATCGGCCATGTTTGTGCATTCTGATCTCCTTCTGTAAAGTCGAAAACATGCGGCCAAAAGAACGATAATTCTCAAAGACAAACAAATTGCAATTTTAATTAAATAAAATTGAACGTAAATCCTACCTCGTATTTGAGGTTCATTCGTTGATAGAGTCGCGGATGATAAGGGTCATGGTAGATGGCGTCGCGGAGAACCGTGTCGTCCCATCAACATTGTAGGAAGATTCCTTGACCTATATTATGCTTCCCGCGAGTGGTGTCTTCTCCCTTGTCGTGGTGGAAGAAGAGGGTAGGAGGAGACATGGAGCATTCTTCGCCGTGAGAGGATGTTTATCGTGGAGGAATGATGCTTTCACCAATTCACCAAATGTACCCTTATCCAAAAAAATTTCCATGAAAATATTAAAAATAAGCTTCTCCAACTATAAATAAATGACAATCAATTCAAAATAATTCAAAATAATTATTGACAGCCAAGTTAATTAATGAAGTAATTAATTGGTTTTGGTTGGCACAATTTATGAGATGCGGTGGACTCATAAATGCTTGGTATATGGAGAGGTTCCACCTTAATGAGGGAAAGAGTTTATGGACGATTTCGGGACGATGAAGAGGATAGGCTCGTGTGGGTGCCACCTCACAAATATCCTCTCATTGGGGGATATGTTGGTGTTAGCCCCAGCTCTGAGTCCCCTTGGGAGGAAATAACCGACTTCTATAAATAAAATTGTGTTCCACAATTTTTATTTATTTTATTCTAAATCCCCAAATATTAACTCTCATCCCGCTTAAAACACAACAGTGGTAAAGGTCCCCTTAAGAGAATACCAGTGCTGCGAGTTCATCGGTGCCCTTAGATTTCGATTCCGAGCACCATTTCAAAATTTAGAAAAACCCGCATGTACGTTTACGGAATTTATCTGAAAAAAATTAGGAAAATTATTATCAGTCACCCTCAACCCACTAAGGTCGAGGTTTGGCTCTTCCTAGGTGAAAAAACCCCAACAGACCCAACGGTACTCTTGGATTTCCAATCCTAGTTACCCTTTAAAAGTTATGAATTTTACAATAAAATAATTATCGGTTAATTATTTTATTTATGGCCAAAAACTAACATTCTCTAGTGGGACTCACCAACCCATTTTAGTTTGTTCTTAAAGAAAGCATATCCTCACAAGTTCAGAGGTGGTTTTGGATGTTTAATCCGAGTTACCGTTTCTGAGTTATAAGCATTTGAAAAATAAAATAATTTATCTAATTATTTTATTTACGATTAATCCAAAACTGGGTTTCTTCACAGGAGGCCCGCACCATCTAAACATAAGTCACGCATATGGTAAACCCATCATCCTGAGCGCTACGGTACCCTCTGATTTCTGATCCAAGTTACCATTTAATAGTTATTCCACTTTTTCAGGAAAACTGCTTACAGGCGTTATTTTAAGCTTAACAAAACTTCAGAAATTGATTCCAGGAACACTGGGCCTTGGAATTAGGTTCTGTCAGAAACTGTGTACTCGTAAAATCCCAAAAAAAATTAAGAAAAAATTTTTCTTTAAATTTATGTGTATTTACAAGAAAATTAATCAATTTCACTACTCTGTTTGGGATCTTATTATTAATGGGTAGTTTGTGTTTCAACTCGGATATTTAAATAAGTGATCGAGGTTATTTTCAACACTCCTGGAAAAAAATAATCTAAGATTTAACTTGGAATAGTTCAATGGTTTAGGTTGTGATGTATTGAAAAAGTCACCAAATGGTTTAGGTCAATATAATTGGATCTAACTATGGTGAAACTATCCCATGGTCAGGGTAAAATTGAAAGCATAGATACATTACCCGTGGAATTTTTGTAGAATGAATCATATGCTAATGGTTATAGTCCATCTCAACTCAAACTATTCCAAGTTCATTTTAGCGGCCTAATGCTTGATGTACATGGAAATTACATTACATATTTGAGGAATACATAATACATAACAAAAAAAGACACACAAGGACCGTAATAGTTTATTTTCTTTGGAAACTCTGAATTTAATCTTCTAATTGTGGTGAAAGATATTCAACTTCTCCAATAAAGATCTTCACCTCTTTTTTATTTCTTAAAACCATTCTTTATATCCTAGAGAAAATAAAACATAAAAATGGTGAGCTCAAATTCTCATTAAGGGTAAACATAGATAACATAAAACAATCCATAAAAATTTGAATACAAAATCTTGAACATAAAATCTAAAAATCAAAATCATGAGAAAAGACATAAATCTTAGAAGTATATAAGGAATATATCATAAAATAACATAAATAATGATAAAATAGCATGGTAATAAAACATTTGATTGTGGAAACCATTAAGCATATGTTATGATTTCCATAGTATCCAAGGCATTGCTTCCAAGATAATCTTAGTGGACAAAGTCCCTTTCTGAATCGAGTTCACTCCCCGTTCTAGTCCTGTATTACTGAATCTGATTAACTTACCATTCTAGCCATGTCAATCTCATTAGATATAAATCTTTATCCAATTCATTGGTGGGAGATATAGGTCCCACCAATCTCATAATGAAATCATTTTTACTTGTGCCACAAAATAAACACACTTCATTCATAATAACCCAACGAATAAAATGGGTTTCATAAACATCATGCCATCAGAATGTAATCCATATAAAACAAATGGATATCATTTCATCATAAGAAGAATAAAACCAAATATATAATAGAAAAATTATACATGAAACATAAAAATGCTAAATAATGTCATCTTGAATGGAAAATTGTTTTGATAAAAGACGTGAAATGAAATCTAGAGGAAAATATCCTTTGTCATTAAAAATCACTTTCTTTTCAAAAAATGCCACACAATTTTAAATGAAAAGTATTTTATTTAAAATAACCATGAAAAAGTGTAGAGGAATCTTCTTTAAAATTAGGTGATATGAAACCGTAAAAATCTGTTCATGCGGTATAAGCTAAAAAAATATTCTCCTCGTACTTTTTTCAGAAAAGTGAAAAAGTTCCTCTTTTGGAAAGGAAACGAAAGATTTATTTCATAACACAATTTAAAAGTAAAAAGGGGCTAAAAATGACTTTAAAAAAACATGTAATAATATTAAACACTTTATGAAAATCATTTTTATGGACATGGATGAAAAATATAACCCCAGTAATTACTAACATATAAGCAATCTCAGATAAAAATGAGATTTGCAAAATTATCCCTTACCTTATGTTTGATATGCTTAATATGTATCTGAACCTCATGTGTAATAATTTAAATAATCTCATTGACTTATTACAGAATCATATTCATTTTTATGATATCATATATAGTTTAATTATGAATTTATATTAACCATTCTTTTGTAAATTCGATGTAAAAACAGCAATTTGGGTGAAATTGTTTCATTTATGGTACGTGTTTCAACTTTTTGTTAATGATATTATTACATATATCCAGATTTACTTAATTATAGAATGTAAATCATGATTTATATATAATATATTTTCATCATATACATATATATATGATAGATCGATAAATGGAATGAAATACAACGATTATGGTGGTGGTAGATCGTACGTACGCATGAACGCTGTTTTCTTTTCCTTATTGAATTGAATAGAATTATGCAGATGAAATACATATATATATATATACATAAAAAAAGTATCATTGTTATGTCATATATTTCATTATTATTCATTATATATACATTATAATCATTCATGAATGGTTAACATAGAGAATGAATCTAATCGCGTCGTGGAGACGGTAGTCCGTACGTACATATGAGTGATGATATCATTTCAATGATCATGGAATTGTATTGAAGCATATGTATAATATTTCAGAATCAATATCACTTTAAAATAATCATATATAGTTAATAATTGAAACCATTATACCCATCCAAGTAAGGTGGTTGTTGAAAACAGATTACACCACGGCGTGCAGACGATATTCCGTACGTCCGCACGCGTGGTGATTTCGTTTTTCGTAGGATGGATAGTAGGTGAAATATGGTTGTTTCATATTTATAATAACATTGAATTATATAATTAAAACTGATGTTATTACTTTATTATGAGACTACTAAATAAGAATAATTAGAAGAAGAATGATACTTGAGGGAAACGGAAGAGGAGATTACCTCTTCTTTGATTCACCTCCTTTAAGATTCCACTTAATGAAGTAGAGTTGGTATTTTGAGAAGACCAGAACCTCCAAAATGGTTTTAGGGAATTGTATAAGAGAAATGGTCAGGGTTTGGCCTAGCATTATGGCTCAAAATGGTGTGAAAAGAAGCGGGAAGCGGTGCCCTTTTTATAATGGAGGAGAGTGGCACCTTTGGAAAAACATAAAATATTATTTTATAATTAAGTCATATTATGTTTTAATAGATCCAAATTGATTTATTTCGAAGCTAATGTGGTTATGTGTCGAAATACTCTCAAAAAATAGATTTTAGACATGTTTGGGTCATTATATTTACCATATCATTTAGTTTTATCTCATAGTTAATTAGATTGACATTTATCATGTCACTTTGTATTTTTATATTATATAGTTTATAAACATACCATATACATCCAAGGGAACCCAAAATTGGTCCATTAATGATACAAATATCATTATATAAGTATCTTGGCCGAACCTGAGATTTTTAGGAATATAATAACAATTAATATTATAATTTTTGATTTAAAAACTATTTTTTTTAAATTTTGACAGTATTTGCTAATTTATATTTGTGAACATCATAACAGCGTGAATAGTTCGAAAAAAGATAATTAAATCAATACTAACATGACATATTAACCTATAAAATTAGTGGAATTAATAAAAAGTCTTAAATTACATTTATTTTGGTATTTATAACATCAATTATGTTAATATTTTATTAATAAGATAAATATTGCTTCATCATTGTGTCATAAATAAATTAAATTATATAATGTCTAAAAATTATAATTAAAAAACCATTATGTAGAAGTATTTTTAGATTTCTAATGAATATGTATAGACCAATTTATCATTTGTATAACCCTATATTAAAAATGTTTTAGTTATTAAACATTGATTTTATCCATTTTAACACTTCTTTAAATAAAATAATAATAAATCTCGTAATCTAATCCAAGTGCACCTAAAGGGAAGTTTTTTATTCATAAGGTTGTTTTTGGTCAAATTACACTTATCCAATTGAATTAGGACAAGTTTTAGGGAAATAATAATATCATTTTTACCATTAATTACTATATTTACTTTTAACCATGGTAAATAAAAGTAAAAAGTTACTATTGACAAAAATTATTTTTATCTTATTGAACCACATTTTACTCCTTGATATTAACCGTGTCTCTCGGATTTTAGAAATTCCACTCAAAAAAATGGTAAAATTATGTTTTATGTAAGTTTGCAGAAGGCTCCTAGGAGTTAGGTAAAGAAAGGTGAAAAGTTCAATAAAAATTTTATATATCAAAAATTATTATACAATGACAAAAATGAATTACATTGAACTTATATATGTATTATGTATCAATTTTGAATTAAAATAAATTTATATATAATAAGTAATTATTTAAATAAAAAGTGGGTTTTTTAAATAGTAACCCAGTGTTTTCACTATTCATCAAAAATTGAATGTTTTCAGAAAAATACAAAAAATTCACCCTTCGATAATTTAGATATTCCAAATCCAAAAATGAAGTCCATTTTTAAAGATAAAATTTCAAAAAGTGGGTATTAATATTCATAACGGAAAGTTTGTATATTATTTTAATAAAATATCATTGTTTAGTGAAACTCGGTTTTGCCTACAACACACGCTATCATAGGTGGTCGCGATTGCGTGTAATGCAAGTCAAGTCAGGGTTGGGTGTATTTAAATCTCTGTTTTGTGTTGCGTATAAAATAATCCAAACTTATTTCATTTATACATTAAACAAAATCTATACTTAATGTTGCGTAGAATAATTTCCACAAAATGAACTTGAAATTATATGTAACACGAGCCAAGAATAGTGTTGAGTATTCTACAAGCTAATATGGTGTTGCATATAGTACAAGATAAACTTGGTGTATTGTATAATAGAAGACATCATTGAAATTAAAAGAATATATTTCATTAAATCTCGGGGTGTTACATTCTACACCCCTTAAAATGAATTTCGCACTCGAAATTCGTCAGGGTTATAAATGGTTTACTACTTGAATGTTTCTTTAATAGAAACCCACATTGTAAAAAGGAATACAAAAACATCACTTTAAAAACTAAATTATGAAATGTAACGGTTACCCAAATTAACTAATCAATTGGTTTCCACATTGAAGAACTTGGGTGAAAATATGGATATAGAATAGAAATATAACCATCAACTTCTGATTATGAGTGCTAGAGGACATGGCTATGAAAAATCCAACAATCACAAAGCCATAAATTTCTGATGATCTAAGGTACCATATAATTCATCGTATATATTGACACTAGGACAACATTTTTTTTGTTTTAAACATCATTTCCCTAAATTTGAAGAATTTTTGCATTAAAATAAATACTTACTTTTTTTGGGTACAATCTCACCGTTTCTCATGATTCGAACAATTTCCACTTCACCTCTTAAATAACTGAAGTTGAATTTGTCTTCTGTGAAGTGTTATCAGATCATGCGATAGAATGATAGGTCATTCCATCTATTTCTATCGCAAAAAGTTTAGTACAATTTATTAAATATACAGAAGTCCATCTATGCTGAGATTAATCGTGTATGGTTGCTAAAATGGACTTATACTTCATCTATCATAGCACTTAATTAAATAAAACTAGTTTCTACTAACCATGGACATCTTCTAGGATATTGGTAAGAGATAATGGCATGTCACACTTTGGTTGTGGGTTCGATTCCCGCATCCTTGTCCGATGTGATGGGTTGTGCCCATTCTACAGGTTGTCCCTTTTCATAAACTACACTTATTATAACATTCTATCAATAATATTGAAAAAAAGTTCTACCCTTAGACAATACTAACATATATTCAATGTAATCCATTATAAACATTTGGCTTATCAAAAAAACTTCTTTCCAAACTCATAGTATAAATAGAATGATTACAAAAAAAGTCATATAACAAGCACGTGAATACCATCATTTATCCCTTATATATAAAAACATATTTCTTGTTGATCGCATTCCAAACATGTGAATACCTTAATATTGAATTCTTTTGAAAAATGAATAACCATTGAATATTAGTGAATACATGAATGCTCTCAAAAGTAAACTCTTTCCACATACCAAAATCCAAAAAATCTATTTACTCAAACCATGATATTACATTATCATTATATCAGTCATGAGCTCATGAATACTATCAATAATTTCAATTTCTCCTTATCCCTTCATTATGCGCATATCATCTTCTTTCCAAAAATATCTCAATAAGATTCCATGGTTATCGGTACCAAATAATTATTGAAAACCAATACATTGATATTCCAAAATTCCACGATACTATATAAAACATTATTTTGGAATCCCATTACATAAACACTTAATCATTCCACCACATCGTTATCATATTCAGAATCGCCAATAATGATCGCATGTGACTAACCTTTTTCATTATCCTTAAGTGGTTGCTCATGTCGATCATCATTAACCCTTGTCTTATGGCACTTATTAGCATAATTCCCTATTTCCTTGCACTTGAAGCATTTAAGTGTTGGTGGTGCATTTTCTGTAGTCATTTCCTTATTCACATCATTAGCAATTCTTTTTTCCATATTTCGACACTCATCTGCACGATGACCTTCTTTTCCAGACTTAAATCATTTTCTAGTACCTTTACGACAATCTCCACCATGCCTCTTTCCACACTTTGATCATAATGAAATATTTATCTTCTTTTCACCATTATTCTGATATTTCACCTTGAACCCCATCTTTCGTTTCTTGTCAAAACCCTGATATGGATATGTAACACCAACTTACATTTCTACCTTGATAGAACAATGCACAATTTCTTCATAGCTACTGAAGTCTCTTATAACTAATTCCCTTCGAATACTTGGTTTTAAGCCACTGAAAAATGGACCACCTTTACTTTCAGGTTTGATGATAAAGCCAAATGCATACCTTGAAAGCCTTATAAAATTTTCTTCGTATATACCAACAGATTCATTATCCTTTTTCTTAAACTCAAGGAACACCTTTTCCATTTTTTTTTGAAGAATAAGAGTGAAGCACTTACTGAAAAAAGAGTTCTTGAACTCATCCCATTCCATGGATTCAATTTCATCTTGAGGCCTTGTATTCCTAATTAGAGTCCACATCTAGTCTACCTCACCTTCTAAATGGTAAATAGATAGAATGACTTTATCATGTTCCGAACAGTGATGTATGGAAAATATCTTTTCAATAGTACTGATCCATTGTTCAGCAACAAGTGGATCTGAAGACCCACTGAAAGATGGTGAATGTTGCCACATGAAGGACTCAATAGAATATTGTTCCCCTCTCTACTCATTGAGAAGTCCATAATGATTCATAGCTTGTGTAAGTATTGCAATAATATTTTTCACTCCATATCCCAAAAAATTGGTTTGTTCATGAGGACAATCATTGTATTTCCCATTACATTGATCAATACGGTTCCTTCAGGTTCCAGCCATCGTCTAAAACCCAAAATGAATAGTGTATGAGGAAAAACTTATGTTTGGAAGACAACATAATAAAGGGGGGTACATTAAATATCTAAAATCTTAGGTTAAATTCTATGATCGTTAATGTAATTCTAGTACTATAACCTAAACTTATACTTTTCCTTAGGGACATCCCTAGAAATACCTTAGAAATATATCTTGGGATCTCACTAAAGTTTTCGCATCATATATTCCATAGGCAAACTAAACCATTCCTAGGATACCAACTGTAGCAGCCCAAATCTTGACGTACATGGAAATTACATTACTTTTTGCAGAATACTTAAGACATAACAAAAAAAGACAGAGAAGGACAGTAATTGTTTACTGTCTTTGGAAACTCGGAATTTAATCTTCTAATCATGGTGAAAGATCTTCAACATCTACCATAAATATCTCCTGATTTTGTTTTCTTACCTAAAACCATTCTTTATATCCTAGAGAAAAGAAAACAAAAAAAGGGTGAGCTCAAATTCTCAGTAAGGGTAAACATAGAGAACATAAAACAATCCATAAATATTTGAATGGAAAAGCTTGAACATAAAATCTACACATCAAAATATTGCACAAAGACACAAATCTTTGAAGTACATAAGGCATATATCATAAAGGAACATCATCCATGATAAAATAGTATGGGAATAAAACATGTGATTGTGGCAAACATTAAGCACATGATATGATTTCCATTGTTTCCAAGGCATTGCTGCCAAGACCATCTTTGTGGAAAAAGTCCCTTTCAGAAACGAGTTCACTCCTCAATCCAGTTCTGTATTAATGAACTAGATTAACTTACCATTCCAGCCATGTCTATCTCATGAGATATAAATCATTACCTAATTCATAGGAGGGAGATATAGGTCACACCCATCTCATAATGGAATCATTCTTACAGGTGCCACAAAATAAACATACATCATTCATAATAACCCAACGAATAAAATGGGTTTCATAAACATCATCCCATCATAACATTATCCATATAAAACAAATGGATATCATTTTACCATAAGAATAATCAAACCATATCAATAATAGAGAAATTATAATTCAAACTCGAACATGCTAAATAATTTCATCTTGGATGGAAATTTTTTTAGATAAAACACTTCAAATTAATTCTAGAGGAAAATATCCATTCTCCGTAAAAATCCTTTTCTTTTCAAAAAATGCAACACAAATTTAAAAGAAAATGATTTTATTGAAAATAACATTGAAAACGTTTAGAGGAATCTTTTTTAATATTAGGCTATATGAAATCATAAAAATCCATTAATTCCGTATAAGTTAAAAAATATTCTCCGCATACTTTTGTCAGAAAAGTCAAAAAGTTCCTCATTTGGTAAACAAAAGAAAGATTCATTTCATAACACAATGTAAAAGTCAAAAAGTTGTAAACTTGACTTTAAAAATACATGGATGAATATTAAACACTTTTTGAAAAACTTTTTTATAGACATGGATGAAAAATATAACCCTAGTAGATACTTACGTATAAGCAATCTTAGATAAAAATTAGATTTGCAAAATTATCCATTACCTTATGTCTGATATGCTTCGAATGTATTATAACTTCCTGTATAATGATTTAAATAATGTCATTGACTTATTAAAAAATCATATTCATTGTTATGATATCATATATAATTTACTTATGACTTTATATGACCTGTTCTTTTGTAAATTCGATGGAAAAGCAGCAATTTTGGTAAAATCGTTTCGTTTATTGTACGTGTTTCAACTTGTTGTTATTGATATTATTATTCATATCCAGATTTAATTAATTCAAGAATGTAAAACATGAGTTATATATAATATATATTCATCATATACATATATATATGATATATCGATAAATGGAATGAAATTCACCGTTCATGGAGACAGTAGGCTGTATGTACACATGAACACTGTTTTCGTTTCTTTATTGAATTGAATGGAATTATGTAGATGACATACATATATATATACATAAATCCAGTATCATTATTATGTCATATATCTCATTATTATTGTTCATTATATAAAATTAATAATCATTCATGAATGGTTTACATGGAGAATGAATCTCATCGCATCGTGGAGAAGGTAGTCCATACGCACGCACGAGCAATGATATCATTCCCATGATTGTGGAATTGTATTGAAGCATATGTATAATATTTTATAATCAATTTAACTTTAAAATATTCATATATAGTTATTTATTTTCACCATTATACCCATCCAAATAAGGTGGTGGTCAAAAATAGATTACACCACGGCATGAAAATGGTATTACGTACGTACGCACGCGCGGTGATTTCATTTTCCATAGGATGGATAGAAGGTGAAAGAGGGTTGTTTCATATTTATAATAAAATATCAGTATATAAGTAATACTGATGTTATTACTTTATAATGATACAACTAAAGAAGAATATGTACAAGAAGAAAGAAACTTGAGAGAATCTGAAGAAGATATTACCTCTTTTTGGACAAACCTCCTTTATGCATCCTCTAATGGAAGTAGAGTTGAAATTTTAAGAAGGCCAGAACCACCATAATGTTTCTATGGAAGTGGATAAGGTAAATGGGTAGGGTTTGGCCGAGCATAAAGTCTCAAAAGTGAGTTAAGTGAAGAGGGAATGGGTGCCCTTTTTATAAGGGAGGTGAGGGGCACCATTGGAAAAACATAAAATATTATTTTATAATAAAGTCATATTCATTTTTTAATACCTCCAAATTGATTTATTTCGAAGCCATGGTAGGGATGGGTCGAAATACTCCCATTAAATAGATTTTATACTGGTTTGGTTCATTATATAAACCTTATCTTTTTGTTTTAACTCATAGTTAATTAGATTGACATTTACCATGTCACTTTTTATTTTTATATTATATAGATAATAATCATACCATATACATCCAAGCATCCCCCAAGTGGTCCATTAATGATACAACTGTCATGATATAATTATCTTGTATGATACTTATATTTTTCTGAATATAATAACAATTAATAATATAATATTTGTTTTAAAAACTATTTTATCACAATTTTGAAACAATTTGGTAATTCATTTTTGTGAAAATCATAACAGCATGATTAGTTAGAAAAAAGGTAATTAAATCAATACTAAAATGTAAATTTTATCTAGAAAATTAGTTTAATTCATAAAAAGTCTCATATTACATTTATTTGGGTATATATAACATCAATTATATTAATATTTCATTAATAAGATAATTACTACATCATCATTATGTCATAAATAAATTAAACTATTTAATGTCTAAAATTTCTAAATAAAATAACATTATTTTAAAAAAAATTAGCTTTCTAATTAAAATTTATAGTCAAATTTATCTTATGTATAACCATATATTAAAAATGTTTCAGTTATTAAACTTTAATTTTATCCATTTTAACTCTTGTTTAAATAAAATAATAATAAATGTCCTAATCTAATCTAAGTGAACCTAAAGGGAAAAATATTATTCCTATTGTTGTTTTTGGTCAAATTAAACTAATCAAATAGAATTAGGACATGCGTTACGGAAATAATAATATCCTTATTACCCTTAATTACCCTATTTACTTTTAACCGTGCTAAATAAAAATAAAAAGGTACGATTCACTAAAAAAAATTTATCTTATTGAACAAAATTTTACTCCTTGATATTAATAGTGTCTCTAGAATTTTCAAAATTCCACTCAGAGAAACGGTAAAATTATGTTTTATGTAGGTTTGCAAAAATCTCCTAGGTTGTAGGTAAAAGACGATTAAAAGTTCAATAAAATTTTTATATATCGAAAATTATTATAAAATGACTCCAATGAATTACATTGAACATATACAGGTATTAGGTATAAATTTTGACCTAAAATAAATTTAAATAAAATAAATAATTATTTAAAAAAATTGGTTTTTTAAATAGTAACCTAGTGTTTTCATTATTCATAAAAAAATTGGATGTTTTCATAAAAATATCAAAAATTCACGGTAGGACAATTTCGATATTCCTAATCCATAAATGAAGTACATTTTGAAAGATAAAATTTCAAAAAGTCGGTATTACTATTCACAACAGCTATTTTATATAATATTTTAATTACATATCGTTGTTTAGTGAAAATAGGTTTTGCGTACAACACACACTATCAGGGAAGGTCGTGTGCGTGTAAAGCAAGACATGTCAGGGCTGCGTGTAGTGAAAGCCCTGTTTGGTGTTGCATATAACATAATCAAAACTTATTTCATTTACACATTAAAAAATCTATACATAATGTTTCATAGAATAATTTCAACAAAACTTACTTGAAATTGTGTGTAACACGAGCCAAGAATAGTGTTGCGTATACTGCAAGCTAATACAATGTTGTGTATATTACAAGCTAAACATGGTGTAGTGTATAATAGAAGACATAGATGAAATTAAAATAATATTTTTCATAAAATCTCGGTGTGTTACATTCATTCAATAACACTTCCCATGGTCACTGTTTTACAAAATAATGTAATAAAAAATTATTATTAACCGAATTTCTAGCCATAGGGTTTCCAAGATTCTCTCTAGAGATTCATATGTGTGGAAACACACATACTATTGACCCATATTCCTAATAGTAATACACATAAACTATAGTGATGATAAAAATCAAAGAAATATTAATATTGATATGCATAATCATAATATTATTGTAACAAAACATTAAAGGATTGAAAAGAGGAAGAATCAATATCATGCAGCTATAAACTAAGAATATCAAAGAAAGGAATTATATTATCTTTATGAAATATTGAAGAATTATAAATTCAATATAAAACAAAATTAATAATAAATCACAAACATACTATAAAGAAATAGTGGACTAAGAAATGTGTGTTTATTTATGATGAGTGGTAGGAGTTAGTGAAAACAACAATTTGGAAATAAAATGGGATATAATATTTTAAAAATGATGGAAAATAATAAAAAAAATCACATATATTCAATGAAAAAATTTATTTAATGAAAGAAAACTCATTCAGAATAAGAACGAATGAAAATGAGAGAAGAAAAATAGAGAAAATAAAGTGACATTATGAACTCTCGTACTTGGAGGCACAATAAAATATTAATAGGCCTGAGAAGTACACGACATGGAATTCTTCTGCATAATGTTCTAGATTAAATGATTTTGGTCCTGACATCATCATATATTGTAAATAGTTTTCACATCATGTAACTAAGATCCTCTATTCTTGTTGAAAAATATACTAAAATAATTGACCATGTGATCCTTTGATGTTTTCACATTGTGTGATTGAGTTGTGCTCTATGTATGGAATTTACATTTAGTGGAGATATGGTTTTTGAATACTTCAGGTAATGATTTTATGTTACAAACTATGTAATTCAATTACATCATGAAGAATATTCACTGGTTAATTGCGGCCTTGTAGGAATGAGGATAATGGAGTCTACATGACGTGTATGAGATATATACCGTGTAAAGCCTCTTTTGTGGATATGTTTTAGAATTTATTATTTTAAGTCCATAATTCCTAATTCCTAAAAAAATAAACCAAAACCCATTTCATTTTAAAATATTTCATCAATTAAATTAAACACATGTATCAAAAATGAATATAAAATATCAGGTAATGAAGTCCCCCCACTCTTAAATAATTTCTTGTCCCCAAGAAAAAATCATATCATCAGAGATTCAACAAGAATCTATTTTTAAAAATAGAAAATATTCTTTACAACTAGGTCAATAAAAATATGTATATGTAAGAAAAGTTAATCAACAAATAATAATCCTAGAGAGAAAATTATTCATGCCTTGAAGTACAGTTCTTTATTCTGATTCATATTCTTATAATTAAAACTTCATAAATATTCGTTAAATTCTATAGAGATTTGGTAATTTAGCTCACATTTAATTTTCTATCATTGTCCAGGGTAAAAATTATGTGTATTTATGCACATTCCATGAATTAATGCTCCCAACCGTAGGATTTTATTGGTTATATCATCTCTACTTTGTAATGTTAAATACAATATTAATCACGAGGGTTTCAATAAAAAGGGATCAAATGACTCTAAGGCTGAGCGAAGATGGAAATAATGTAAAAATAAGCTCAAAATGATGGTAATATCTAAGGTATAATGCATAATAAATGGTAATAGTGCTATTAAATAGCTCCTCTGAGATCAAAAATGATAACATGTTCTAAGAAAAGCAAATAGATCCTTGAGTGTATCAATTATATATAAAAAAGGAACCATGATCCTTTCTATTTTATTTCTTTTTTTTAATTTCATTTTTAAAATAGATTTTTCATCCATCCCCTAACCACATATGATCCCACAAAGGATTCACCAGTCTTGAAATTTTTATTTTCGACCTTCCAAATACACATTCTAAAATATTTATAAAATATTTTTTTTATTTCCCTAGAAAATGGTATGAGTAAAATAAAAAAATTAATAATAGATCATAACATCTCAGACTTGTAAAATCACCACAATATATCTCCTCATTAAATACATCTCAATCCACCTACTTAATATTCCCACACACTTGTTCAACGGATAATTATGCATAATACCAAGTTCAAGGTGGGAAGGGAGAATAATCATGGAATATTTGCATCCTAAATACATAATTAAAGGAAAGTAAGTGATAAAGAAAGAATATTGAATGGTGGGTCTCATGAAAATGTGTCTCAAAAATATTTAACCAGTCATCTTAAAATTTTATTTGGTTATTCATTGTCTAAATAATATCTCAATTGATGTTCAGATAGGTTTACATGTATAAGGTGTCAATCAAGAAATATGCCCAGAAAATAATATAAAATTTTGGGCTTATAAACCTTTCAATAATGGGAGTACACAATCAAATACTAAAAATGTATCAGGGTATAAATATAATTTAATATGTTAATCAAAACAAATTTAAAAAATTTTGAATTTGAATTAAATTTCTAATCGCAACTATAATTGTAAAAAACTAAAAGGAGTAAAACATTGATTTGTGGAATTTACATCCTAAATTTTTCATTTATTTTAAAAGTTGAAATGCGTTTTTAGTTTTAAATCATGATTTCTTTGAAAAATTGTCTCTTAGATAAATGAAAACAATTAATAATCCTAGTGTATCAGCAGTAACTCTCTTGAAGGAATCCCCCACACTTAAAGTTAGACAGTTTACGCAGTTTCCTGGAAAGTATCATGTGAGATAAATGATAGATATAGAATACTCATAATTAAATGGAAACATTGAAATTGATAATAGGTAATCTATATCACCACGGATGAGTCTCATGACATGGGAAACCTAGTGTGTTTTGATTGAAATTTTGGTTACCTACATAATATGTTTGAAGGAAAATTCATACACTAGATAAAAGATTAGTCCTTTGTTATAAATAGTATGAATATAGTGAAATGAGCAGCTGATCCTAATGAATAATAATGGAAAGTTGTTCAGATACATTCAAATATGTGGGTACAATTATGTTGAAGAATATACTATAGAAAAAAAACTTCTAAAATAAATAATAAATCATATGTAAAATATTAAAAACACTGAAAAAAATTAATATACGTGTTTCCTCCAATAAAGTGCTAATATATTCATCATCTGCTACACAGATGGAAAAAAAGTATCAATCTATAGAGTAAATACACTTTTAATTCCTCTACAACCTATTAGAAATGGTAGCTAGGTCATCATGCACATGTGGAATCATGAAGGGGTTAATCACCTACATTTCATACTGATAATGAAACTCATGTATTAAGAAAAACATCCATTCCAATCGTGTTTGGTTCTGCTACTGATCATGGATCTCCATTGAAATCTATTCATGATGTCACTTAACATCATCCATATGTTGATTCAATCAAAGTAAGAGAGATTATGGTGGTATAATTGTCACATTTATTACCATGGAATAGATAGAAGATCTTGACATAGATAAAGTAATATATAAATGAAATGAAAAATAAGCCAAACAATAGTGAAGAAAAAATTGTATACCATATAATAAGTGAAATGATAAATAAATGAAATTGAATACATGCTGTACAAAATATGATCACCCAAATAGAGTAAAAAATGAGGGAGGGTAATATGTGAAATAAAGGGTAATCGTAATAGTTGAGCTGATCATCAAGGGTCCTCTCCCGAACAGGGGGTGACTATAGTTTTCCATTCCAATAAATATTAAACATTGATGTATGGTATGGGAGATCAACCACAGCGGTGGATTACATGGTTACAACATCTATCTCAATGGATGGGGGGAAGGAGAATTTCATAAGATGTTTCATGGATCTAAAAGCAAGGTCAATGAATGGCATCTCAGTAGATTATGGATGGTTTGGGCCCTTTCACAACTAATTCTACTCTTCCATGAACACTTTCTAGTTGTATGAGACTATCATCTTCGATGGATGGTTGTCTAGGTTAAAATACTATAGGGAATTTAAGTATATGATGTTCCATAATGGGCTAGTGGAATAGAAAATGATGTTTTTGTGGTAGTAATATAAGTGAACTCAATGATGATGATACTTAGATGGTGGGATATTTGGAATAAATTCAGTAGGATACAGAGGTGTGTTGACTAGATATCATATATATATGATGGGGTAGGTGGAAGATTAGGGAAAGTAGTGGTGTATGGTGAATGGATATATGTTGTTGTAGGGGTATGGGGAATGGTGGGTTGTGGGTTGTGGGGTGGTAGATGTGGCAGTTGAGGATGGGGAGGAAGTAGGAGCATAATGTGGAGGTGTAGTGGAGACTAGAGGATTAGTAGCACACTGGGTGGGGGCCTCATCAACATCATCAGTGTATGGGATCCCAATAGTAGACATCATGTTCCTTCATCAGAAACCCCATATTGTGTATAGAAAAAGGGATATGATCTCTATAGGTCCAAGAGATGTGTGAGGCCTGGATACCTCAATGACAACTTGATAACTAGACATATTAATGATAAATGATCCACCCATAAAAGTGGCATGGGCCATATTAACTAAATTCCTATAAATCACTCCAAAATGACTCATTATATTGATGATAAGGCGACCCATGGATGATTTTATAATAAATCACATAGATTGGATGACCATGCATTGGGTATCTCTATGTGCCAACAAAGATTGGGTGATGGACAAGTGAAGGATCATGAGGGTTATACCTCATAGTGTTGTTCTCATTGTGTTGTGGGGGTTATACACACTATGGCTATATCAAGATATTTGGGGGAAATTTTGATTAGCATCGGCATTTTAAGGCTTGAGATGCATAGTGGAAAAGGTTTTGTAGGAAACAATCTTAGATGAATAATTGTTGAGGTCAACTACAAAGTCTCCCAATATGAGCTCCCATGGAAATCCTCCGAGTCTGAAGTGGATGATGAAAATTTCGATATCAAAATTGAAAAAAAAACTCATTTTAGATCTCCATGTATGTCTCCTCTCACCCCAATGTGATAAAAATCATTTATTATGTGTTTATAAGGTGAAGGATCTCATGATGGATGTGGATATTCTCTAAGAAGAAAAGATCTGAAATTTATTTGTTCATACGGGATTTTCCTCGAGATAGAACAAGAATACCTGAGGCTCATGGTATGAAAAATAGTGGCATGTCTGAATGTTTTTATGGACATGGCCTGAGATCTATTGTATGATTATTGGGAGTCACCCGAATCTTATGTAGATGTTGTGGATGATGAAAACAAGGAGTGAGAAATATATAAAATAGGTAGAGGACATGTGTACTTAAATCGCTATGTTGGAGGTGGGGTATCCCAATTCTCAGTTACACAATTTTCCAGTGGGGTGAACACTATATTTATGTGTCCCATATTGGTAGTAGATAAATGGAGGTAACGGAGGGAAGAAGATGGTGTCCATAGAGCTCAGAGAGGGTGGAATTAATGGTAGATGGTTTTATAGAGAAGGGGAGGGGTGTGTGTCGTGTGGAAGAGGGATTGATGGGGGATGGGAGGGGTGGGTTTCACCATGAACCTGTACTTCATGGATTTAATTTTTTTTTGAAAAATTCATTCCATGTATGGAATATACTGTATTTAAAAGTTGATTTTCCTACTTTTTAATTAACCCAACTTTATCATGTAGTGTTCCCATTACATGACATTGATTATTTTTATTTTTTCACGTTGTAGGCCAGATCCTCTCAATATTTCACTATCATTCATCTATACATATTAATATCTTATCTAACCCATCCTAACCTACAATAGGTTTTCTCCCAATCAATGCTTTATTTATTGTCTACATCTTGACATTGTTAAAAGTATAATGCTTTTACATTGAATTGATTCCACTGATTAAATTCATTTTGAATATGTAGGGGACAAAAAGATGTATGTATTCCATCGACAATGGTGTAGTGTAAATTACACTCATTTATGTATTTGGTTGATTTTAAAAAAGAGGTGGTATCTTATTATTTTCATCAGTTTTCACTTGATTTTGTTTTTCCATATATTGAGGAATTGTTTGATTATTTTTAGAAATGTTACTTTTATTAATATCTCTTTCTTGATGGAACTTAAATTTCTCTTCACCCATTCTAAAAATAACTCTCCCCATTTTAACATTAATTTTTTCCCTTATAGTTGTGAGAAATGATATTAATGAATAAGGGGGATTTCACCTTCTACGTTCATATTTAGAATAAGAAAATAAAAATGGCAAATCAAATTTTCAATGTTTACTAGGAAATAATCATGAAATCCATAAATAAGCTTGATCAAATGGTTAGTGAGTTGGATTTAATTATTTTTTGGTTTCATTTCTACAACCACAACTTCTGGTAAACATATATGGGAATTATATTGTTACATGACCCTATATTAAACATGGGTTATTATAAATTTCACATCCCAATAGTGAACTTAATTGAAAATCACCCATGGTATCAAATTGTTTTAGGAAACATCCTTTATACAACTATAGATACTTCTTCCTTCAGATGGACATTTCATAGGTCATAAATTGTTTTTACTCAAGTGAACACCTTTAAGGAATAATTTATACGTAGGTAGATGTGAAATTACATTTGAAAAAGGAAAATTCATATGAAATTGTTTAATAATGTCCCATAATTTCATAAATCCCACCTCTTTTCCTTGTTCTATGTATTCATCATCTTTTTAAGGATTCTCTCTAGGAAAATCTTCCTCATAGGTTTATACCCTTTGAGTTCTCTCATTATGATATTAATGATATTCTCTTAATTTTTTCCTTAATGCAATATAGTTTCTGAAAATACAGAATATATTATCTTTTAACATGTATAACCTTATTCCTCTCCCTTGTCTGGGAAAAAATATTGCTGGGTAGATATAAATGATTGCTGAGAAGATAAGGTTTTATAAATTTTCTGCATTTGAGGATTTATGTATCATAGTTTATCCTTGTTGTATTTTATCTCTCTTATTTAGGTTGTAATCCTTTGGTCTACATTATACTTGTAGGCATTGATCAGGTTTTTAATATTGTATTGTTGAGGTTAGTTCTGAGGTGGTAGTCTTTGTGGGTCTATCTAGACTTGTAGTTATATTTGTGGTGGGTACTCTTGAGATCTAGGGAAAGGTTATCAGAAGTATTGTTTTAGTCGAGGATATGGACCTTGTGGTGGCTACACAAGTGTTATATAGTTTCTATGATTCAATATTCCACTCCTATAGTGAATGTATCTGTGGATTTGTTGCAGATGAGCTAGACATTAACGATAAATTTTCTACTATTGAAAATTCGGTAATTATTGGTACTTCTGTCCTTTTTATTATAATTGATGTTACTGAAATCCTGAGATTTAGGTTCTTTCATCCCTACACTGCAATATTGATATGAATTTGGGCCCTCTCACATCTTACAAGACTATTTTTCCATTAATAATGAAGTAGGGATGGTGAAGATGTAGGTAACCGGAATGATTCTATGTTCTTGGAAAAAAGATAATATTTAACAGTAATATGGATAGGCTCTTAAACATGAAAAATTCGACATCATAGTGTTCCTTAGTAACATTTTCATAGACTGTTATTTTGTTAGAATTCATCAATAATTTATTTTCTGACATCCAACATTTTAAGCAATATTTTTCCATCAACAGTGGTATCTACTATAGTATGGGTAGCTGGCTGGAGTCCTTGATATAATGTTTTTCATTAAAGCCACATATACAGTCCATGGTGTGGTAATTTGTGGGTATGCTCCATGAATATATCTCAATATTCCAATTATAATTCTCTATCCACCTAAGCGGATTTTTGAATTTCTATTTTTATCTTCCAATTCTAGATGGGTGGGATGTACTTTTCTAAGAACTTCTTTAATAATTCATCCCAAGTGATGATTGAATCACGAGCTTAAATTTTTAAAAATTCATTGGATCTATCATGAAATGAAATTGGTAGGATTATTAAAAAAAGGGAATTTAATGATTTGACTGGGATGAAAAATGTATAAAAACATCAATAAAGAGTCAGTTGTGCTCATGGTGGTCTTCTCTCTGAATCCCAAAAAACTGACTCTTATTTTGGATCATATAAATGAGTCCATGTTTGATTTCAAACTTGTGCACCAATATTTTTTAAAATGAAATGTTGGATTAAATTTCAATAATGTATGGAATATCATACTCTATAATATTTCACCTCTATATCACTAATCACTCATCTTAATTGGGAAGTTGCACATAATTCAGATCTTGTAGATGTGGCGGCGGAAGATTGTTGCATACTTCAATTGTGTAGCAGTGGGATGTGGTGATAGTTTTATCTATATCAAGATCAAATGGAAGTCATTCTTGTGTATCTAGGATTCTTGAATGAATCAAGGGACCCCAGAAAAAGCACTATCCTTTAATTAAATAAATAAATAATTAATTAATTATAGAGAGAGATCAAACATATGCACCGAAAATAGAAAAATAAAATAAAATTATAATTAAAGAAAGAAAGTGGAGGGGTGACATAATCATAGGCTAGTGAAAAGGTCATTGTGCCGAAAATACTATTGGCCCCAAAAAATACAAAAAATCAATCTTCCATATATGATGTTGAATTCACGTTGGGTGAGATCATATTATAATTTATAGGCCCAAATGACACTTACTAATAGATAGTAGTATACTGAAAATTTGTGTTGATCCTACTAAAACTATTTGAAGGTCAGTAGCCAATAAAACAAAACCATATGAAAGATTCTCACATCCACTCATTAGATTGGGTTCTCATTAATAATAGGATGTTTTATTCAATTATGATATTTTAATAAGTTATTGGGGTCAATTTTAGGGTATTGGGAAAATATAATCCTATATTTAACTTGAAATTTTCCTCTTTCTTAGGCGGTGTAGTACAGAAAATTCACTCCATGGATTTTGTCAAACCAATTAGATGTACCTGTTATAAAAATATTCCTAGTTCTGGGTATAAATAATAACATATATTCATTATTTTTTGATTTTATGGTAATGTTTCATAGGCTAATGGTCATAGTCATACTCAACTCCAACTAGGCCAGGTTCGTTCAATTTCACATCCCATGGTCATGGTTGATCAAAACCATGTAATGAAAAATTATTATTAACATAATTTTAATCCATAGGGTTACAAATATTCAATATAAAAATCCATTAGGTTTAAAAACATCGCTACTCTCGACCCCTAACCCTAAGAATATCAGTCGCACTTGGGGGTGAAGACCAAATGCTAGGAAATATTCTGAATTCTATGAATAATCATTAATAAGTTATAATAAATATAATCCATGATTAAAATAAGAAAAAATGTATAAAAACCTTAGAAGAAACGACGATCAAATATTAAATTGAATTTTCATGATGAAATAATAATGAATTAGAAATTCATAATCAAATCAATGAAAAATCATTCAAAAACATTCTGTAAATAAATAATTGATAAATAACTATGTGTGTGTTGATAAGGAATGGTAGAAATAAGTGCAGACAAGCATCATGAATGAAATCCCAACATCCTAGATTAAAAACATATGGATATAGTTTAAAAAACTAACTTATATTCAATGAAAAAATCATAGGAATCAATTAAAACACGTTTAGAATATAATGGACTGAAAATAGATTAAACAAATGAGGTAAAATAAAGATAAATTCAAAACACTCATACATTACTGAGCTAATAATATAAATAGGAATGATATGAACACGTCATGAAATTCATGCATATTGTGTACCGGCTTAAATTATTTGGGTCTTGACATATGCATATCATGTAAATGAGTTTCACTTCATGTAACAAAGATCCTATTTTCCCACTAAAGAATCATCTCAAATATTTGACTGAGTGATACATCAATGTTTTCACGTCGTGTAATTTAGTTAAACACTATGTATTTATTACACATTCAGTGGGTATTTTTATAGAAATATTTACGAAGTGCATTTAAATTACACACTATATAATATATTTTCCTCATGTAGAACCATAATGGTTTGGTCTTTGGCCTTGAAATCATGATGTGAATGGATATGTAATATATTTTCCTTATGTATTATATTTAGAGGTTGGTTTGTGGCCTTGCAGAAATGTTGTGAATGGAGCCTAAATTCCATGTATGAGATACATCACTTGTAAATGTTTTTTTTGAATTCTTTTAAAATTAATGATTTTATGTCAAGAATTCAAAATTCCTACAAAAACAGACCAAAACTCTGTGAATTATTAAATAATTAATTTAAATACCATACAAATGTATCCAAAATGTATATACAATTTCATCTAATCAATGGAATATCAACATTATCAGTCATTATTGTTTGCTGCATAAATGAATATATAGATATACATTTCTCATTGTGTAATGACAAATTACCTCTCAGTGTATTACATTGAGTTTATCCTAGAATGATATTCATCATGGAGTATAATAGGGTATGATGAAATTTTAATGTTATATTTAGTGTAATTATTTTATATTTATACAAAATATTCCAAGGAGGCACAAAAACAACGAACATGATTCTTTGTGTACACTGGTTGTCATACTAGGTATTCCATATAATGTATGATATATACATTATTGGTATAGTTGGGGTGTATGGATCATATTTTAGTCTCATTACCAAAGGTTTGATATATACCTATCCTGAGAACATTCAAATGATAATACCATACTTACAATATTATACATATTTACATATCTAATATAGGGGTGGTTGGGTATGTTGTTTATCTTGCCATTATTTGGAGATTAACAAAGATGGGATTTGACCTCTCATATATAGAGAAAAGAATTTGGTCCCTTTAATGATATAGATCATGGGTCTATTCAGTTTCACTAAGATATTATATAACAATATATATAGGGGACATATGTTGTGTTTATCTATATCGAAGAATGAAATGTAATGTTTTCATGCATCTAATTTGTCTACAATCTAGGAATTTAGAATATATGGGATAGATATTTCAGATTGACGTGTTATATGTCCCATGTTCACTCAATGTATTAGCAAAAAGGAAAAATTTAGAATGCATATTCTTATATGATGAATACTGATGGACAGAGATATACGAGTAAATGTGTTTAATAGTGATTGGGCCAAATCTCATTATAGCTGGATTGGAATTGATGATTTTATGGAGTCCACCATTTACATAATTATATTTTTTTCATAGATAAACATTTTTTTCAACTATATAATGGAAAGTGTGGCGACACTTTGTGGTCGGATGAATGGGTATTTAATTTTACTCAAAGATCTACTCCAAAGAAAATATAAGGTTAATCCAAATGTTTTTTGTAAAGGTATTAAAAAAATAACATGTTACATGATATAAGTTGAAATTTATGATATATTTTAAAAAGTTTTTTGGAAGATATTAAAAGGAATTTTTTGATATAGTTTAAAAAAATCTTGTATATGATACAATATAAGGTGAAATGACACAAAATCTATTAGTAATTACTGCAAATGGGATATTGAAGATGATATTCCCTACTGTTTTAGCCTATGTATGATTCATGGCTATGTCAAGTGAATGGGATATAAATATGTATTAATGAAGTGATATTTCATTCATTCCATTTCAATTAACATATTGAGAAATATAATATTAATTGGGGAAATATATGATTTATTTAAACTTATTTAAAATCTATCATTTATTAGTATGTTACATGACATTTAATGAAATAATTTAGTTATCATTCCTAATATGAAGGCATTGGCCCTGTCATTTACTCATGCATCATAAGCATGTGTGTAAATATATTTACTATAAAATATTTTCTTTTACATTATATATAAACCAATTCCATATTATGATATTTTATGTGATTTATTGCATGATGTTAGTCCAGAATTATCCATCACTTTAAGTGATCTTCATTCATCTTATTTGCACAAGAGGAACTAGCTTGTTGTGGAGGAAGGATGGTTCCCATCTAAATGTCAGATGATTCAACACATCCTGTGGATACAATAAAAATAGAGGGAATGTATTTAAGATTCCCATGGTGATATTTATCAATCCCAGGTGATGGATTTTGTATATTTTGAAGACACTCTTCATTGTATGTTTTGAAATTTAAATTATTTTATTATTTTTTCTTATCGTGTTTTAATTTATATTTCATGGTTGATCCTCAATCATGTGATTAAATCAGAACTTCATATTTTGTTAATTTTTATTATACTCAAATGAAACCCTTTACGATATCATCATCATTAAGCAAAAATTAATATTCCAAAAACAATAATAAATTCATTTTAAAATAAATCACCATAAAGGGATTCAGTTGATATGAATTATATTAGAAAAAAACTACCTCAATACATGGAATCAATAAAATCCAAAAAAGTAATCCACATCTGATGGAATCAAAAATTATAGGATTCGTTAAATTATAATCTAACAATCAAAATACATCATGTCAAGATAAATATTTTACTCTGACAGGGGAAATCACTACTCTAAAAATAAGGAGAGAAATTTGGAAAGGAGAATCCATGATCAAATTGAGATAACACTACCCAGAATATAATAAACACATCAACTAGAACATCAATCCAAGTAAAAATTATTTGGAACGATAAATTCATCTTTAGAGAGCCTCCAAGGATTTTAGGGTCAAATGAAATTAGATCATTGTCATTTAGAAATAATCCATGGATTAAAATTTCTGAAGTTAAAACATTACCCAATTATTTATCAGCTCCATCGACATCAACAACTAGAATGTGGCCTCTAAAGGCTACTTGGTGTTTCTCGATAGTATGCACTATATTATAGATTTAATTCCAACTATCTGGTTTCAATCCTATAGGAATCTGCAACTATCGGCCACCCACAAGTTTGTTGTTGGTCATATCTACCTAGTCAGTGGTCCTCCTGTAGTTATTCCAACTATATGTCCATTCTCACTCCTATACTAAATTCATTGGCCATGACCAATAATCTAATACTATGATCAATCACCCTCCCATGGCCCTATAAAAATTCAAAAAAGTGGGAAATCAAACCATAAACAACATGTATAAACAAAAAGATAAAAAATACACTGACAATACAACTAAAAAAATGAGAACAGCGAGCATAAAATGTTTCATATATGAAACCTGGTAACAGGTTGTTAAACTCTTCATCATCAATTCTCCAATAGATTTCCTAATTCAAAAATAAATATAATCTTCATAATAAACTATATTAAAAAATAGGCCTTCCATAAAAAATTGTATTCAAATATTTTTAGTGAGGGTAATACTTAACATGAATAATTTGGGAACTCAAGGGATTCGAGTTTTAAAAAATGTGAAAACCCTGCATAGTAATAAAACCAATATTAAAATAAATCATTTTCCTAAAACCCAAACCCCCAAAATACTTTGGGGAACATAATTTATCCCATGCCACCTAGTGGGATTTTTTCATCTTGATGTCACCACCAAAAATCATCTAATAATGAATGTAACTAATCATATGATCACCCAAGATCTTAAACAATAACATGACATATATGGGGACACATTAGGAAACATCGTTGATAAGAGTCTCTTTACATAAGTTAAAATCCTTCCTACCAAACCATAGATGAATCTTATTATTAATTCCATCAATAATAGTGATGAATACCTCATTCATTGATCATCAGAAACAGATATGAAAGACACATTATTTTTTGAATTTATGTACTTCTTAGATTCTAAAAGAACAGGGAATTCCAAATTTCCTCGAAGGACAGATGCCTCAGGTAAAGGTGATCTTGTGGATATATTTTTTTACTGAATGGCCTGACGTTATTTCATATATGGGCATAATATTATTGATGTAAATACACTCTTCCAAAATTGTTCTAACTAAATAACATGATTTCATTAGAAAATAAAAATAATGGAAATAGGGGGATTTAGCAATATACTTTTTCACCATGTATTAGATTATTCTTTATTCCACCTACGATATGATTATTCAAAATATCATCCAAAAGGATAAACTAGTATGGGATACAGATTTTGTTAATGAAAACAATGAAAATGAATAAATACTCAAGTAATATTTTCATTAACCAAAATACTAAAAGAATCCAATGAAAAAAAATATATAACAACATCCACTCATTTTTTACAGAATCCAATCATGCTAAGAAAAAATACAAAATGGAATATTCGACTAAATCATATAATTTATTCATGTCTAATTTCTATTCTATCACACCCGCATTAGAGATAGATAGAGTGACTTCATTGAGTGGAAAATATATTGGGATATAGTGGTATTTATTGAGATAATATTTTTTGGCACAAAGGAACATTGATTTTCAGAAACAATGGAATGAAACAATCTTCAACGACAATTGACCTTATTTTTTGAGAAACTATTATAATTCACATTATAAAGGATAAAAGTCATAAATATCGAAACTCTAGATGATTATTAACTATAGAAAGAATGGTAGTTATAATTTTATTAATTGAATTGAAACAAGTTTTATCTATTTATAATCCCGTCATTAGATGTTTCATATGAGGCCCCTTAATTTTAAAATATTACTTGATGAAAAAGGCATGGAGTCCGTCCAACCTAAGGGGATTAGTGGCATGTACTTTAGAATGAAACAAATGTTCCTCATAATCATTGATTTCCATTGTAATATCATTTTCAATAGATATATCACTAATATGATGATTTATGAGGAAACATTGGTAGAAATAAAAGGTCCCCCAAAAGAGTACATATCGGGAAAAAATATCAAAATAATATCCTAGATTTCACTATCTCAGATAGTGACACCTCTTTCAAGACATTATGATTTAGAAATAATGTTTATCCTTCATCATTATAAATCCTTATAATGGAAATATAAAGTATTATACAATAATTATTTAATTGTATATTACCTCACCCACATAAACTAGAAAACCACTTTATTTCTATGATTACATTTAAACTGTATTTCAAGAGACAAAATCAGTGAGATCATGGCAGTCAAAATAGGAAGATAATAACAAAAAATTAGAGAATTATAAATATTACCATTCTCATAATAAAATTTATGAAATTTATAGATCCCCCCATTTATTAATAAAATATACTACCTGTCATATTTTGAAACAAAAATTACCATAACATGAGTTCCATGTTGAACTAACCATGTCTTTACACACATAATACTTCATCCACTTGCTTTAAAATATTTAAAATATTCTATTTCAAATATTCCTCCAACCGTGTTCCATGGTTAGATCAAAAGAATATTGGTCTAAACAAATAGAGGATTGATGGGAGATTAGAAAGATTGGAAAAAATATTTTCCATCTACTAAACCACCAAAAATATATCAATTAATTTTAATATTATAGTTCTATTTGAAATTCCCCAAAACCAAGTGATGGATTTCTTGTGTATCCCCAATTATATTTCCCCACACCCATCAAATTATCCTAGAAATATTTCATGGGAGATAGACCTAAAATATCCCTTTCCTATTCTCTTTGGATAAAGAATATCATTAAATTCCTATGAAAAATAATCCGAAAAAATGTAATTGGTCACAAAAATCCAAAGTTTGGAAGGAATTCATTTTTCAGTTAGAGTGGGCAAGCCATATAATCATTTAAAGAACTATTCTTCAATCCTTTCATATTTAATTAAATCTACAATATGAGTATGAGAATAATTCTAATTTCAACTACCATCACATCTTTCCAAAGAAGTAATAATCCACCTACATTACCTTTCTCCCAATAAGAATGTTTCATCGTATTCCTATCATAGAGGAAATTCCATTTATGTCCTTTCATTTTAACGCAATGTTATCAAGTTTATCCAAATCCAGTAATGAATAATGTATAGTGGATTAATTAGAATCATGTAAATTGAGTTTTTGATAGTAGGGTGCGACATATAAATATATTTTTATGAATATTATCACTCCAAAAATTTCAAATTATAGTGAAATGTAAATTAATTGTAAATAAATTTGAAATAGTAATAAGAGAATCATTGACCTAGAAAAATAAACAATGTGTCATATAAATTTTTTTTGATAAATAATTTAAAATTATCCTCAAATATTTATAATGAAATAAAATTGAATGATATAAAAAAATTAATGCGAATTATATTTTGAAAAAATTAAATCCATTGGATGATTAAATTAACTAAATTAATATTTTTTTTCAGAAGTCCTCATCTTCCTCCACCACACCCCTCATCACTTCCAGAACTCCTCCATCCCCAAATACCAACCAACACTCCTCTATGTAAAACATCATGATATTACAATATATTCTACTTTAAATACTCTTCTAATATAATATATTACATGAAAAAACTAAATAAAATTAATTTTGATAATTTTTATTAAGGTAAAATATTTTATGTATAAATAAACATTAATACAATATGAGGTCGGATCAAATTTCATTAATGATAAATATAAAATTTTAATAAACTCAAAAATGACATAAAAACACCAAAAAAATATAATATTTATCTTCTCGGCCTACAATGAATATCATAACCCCAATCAGAACTCTAGAAAGAAGGGTAAGTGATATAACTATTATTAAAAAGATGAGAGGGAATCCATGATTTTATAAATATAGGAACAAAAATATATATTGGTTATATGGTCATTGGGATTATATTACTTTTTGGATAATGTGTTCTTTGAACCTATATGAACTTTGGTCTTATATAGTGTTGGGTATAATAGCAATGAACTTTTTATCATAATGAAATGAATTGGTATGAGTAAAATAATTCATTGTTAAAAAAGATATTTTCCAGAGAACTACTTTAATGTGTTGTGTATTTTATATTTTTTTACAAAATGAGATTAATCATTCATTAAAGGGGATACAAATCCTTGGATACAAATGAAAAAAAACCACAAGAGGCACACACCCAAACCAAAATTACACATTAGAAGAGCTCTAATATCTTTCTGGGAAACCATATTTCATTCAATTTTTAGAAAATAAAAAACATCAATTATAAAATGATTAAGAAACACACGAAATATCATCTCAAGAGAACCACAATGTTATTGAAATTTCTAACTGAGAACTGACTAAATAAATTATTGAAATACAATATGATTCTAGATTAATATTAGTCCAAACTCTCTCACCTGTGAACTGTAGGCCATCACAAACTATAACAACTTCAATGACTTGGGGACACCATCTAGTAGTTAATATATGCTGAACAAAATATAAAATAACACCTTAAGAACAATATACTCATATATCAATACTAACTTGAGAATAATAAAGAAATGATACATAAACATTGATCTTAACTACATTAGGAGGAGGTAAATTCCACCATACATCATAAACATCTATGAGACAACTCAAATAATTTTTCTAATGGTGATTCAAAAGATCAAGAAAACTGCTGGACTGTTGAATCAAAATCAATCACATGTATTATTATAATGAAATAGAATATCATTTCATTACATCAAAATAAACAATGAAATAGTGAAAAATTCCTAGAAACATAAAAATAAAGGATGATGAACACTAGGATATGACATCTGTAGGTGAAATAGATTCATCCAACCAAATCATAGATTCCTTCCCTTTATATCTTCTAAATTAATTTAAACACAAAATATTTAAAAATATAATCATAAAATTGCTCTAAGAAACAACTTCATGTTAGTAAATAATCACACAGAGATTCATGCCATCTCCTCAATGTGTCTCTAAACAAACACAGATTAGCCGCAAAAAATATTGAAAAATAATGAACCATAGGTAATATTTTAGAGGACCAAATCTGGAAAAAACTAAAATAGGTATAATTCCCATGTCCCTAAATTGCTATCCAATAAATCAATTTCATCAGCTATATAGCATTCTGAGAAAATCATAAAAATTTTCCATCTCTACACATTTGCATGAAAACATGTATTTTCAAGATAAAAATTTAATCCCATTCAATGATCCAAAAATTATTCTTATTGAGAAAATAGACATAGAAATCATCTTCATTAATATCAAAAACAACAATATTTTCCCTTCCAATATGCACAAAAAATTAAATTAATCAACAATTAACCCCAAATGTCATGGATCCTTCCATATAATCATAGAATTGTCTTACCCCATTTTCATTTTCATCTTTGGTTATGGAATTAATTTTTATTCCGGTTTTTCTCTAGTGTTATTGGTGGGAAAATTATGATTTTTTGAGGTATTATATTATTCAGTTATTATATTTTTTTACATAGTTTCCAATGTTTTTTTGTGAAAAATGGTAAATTTGGTATTGGCAGCATGGGGTACATGGTTTGCGCATGGTTAGGGGAAAGATTTCATCCTGACCACATAATAGTGCGCCCAAATGTTTTTTTATCAATAAGGGAAAATACATAGTAAATTCTTGGTTTTTAGATATTGTGGTGTGTTCCTCTTGGGTTGTAGTGGGTGCCCGGTTGCTACAGGATTTTGTAAACTGTGCGGGAAAACCATGAGTGATGTCCATGTCATTAATATTTTTAAAATGAACATTTTTACTTTTAGGATATTACCCCTAATCTACCCCTCTCCCCCCCATTTGAGCTTATCATCCTCAAGAGACTTCATCTCTTCCACTTGTCTCCCTTAGGATACCTTCTCTTGGTCTATTTGGCATAGAAACTCCAAGGAATCATCATGTAAGTCCCTCCTCTTTATATTCCCTACCATTTCCTTCGGTTTCTCCTCTTCTTATTTGGGGTATTGTTTCCCTAGAGGGTTGGTTGGTGTTTTTAGGGTTGGATCTCATTATTTAGGGTTCAATATAGACGTTTAGTGTTCACTCATTCCACGATAGGATCTTTCTAGTGGTGAATTTTTAGTTTCACACCAATTTGTAGATGCCTCTAAAACTGAGGTAGGTGGTTCTATGCCCTAATGCTTTTATTTGATTTTAATATGTTTTTTGTGTGTTTAATGTTGTTCTATTGTTGAATTTTTTGGTTAAAAATATATCTTGGAATTTTTTTTGGCATGATTGGCTGATGAAAGTGTATTTTCTAAAGGGAAAGGTTATGTTTGTGTATATTTTATTGTAATGTTTCTTAAAATGGTTTTTATGAATTTAGTGAAAAGTGATAAAAGGGATTTCAATCGGATTTAAAAGAATTAATGAATTTTCTAAAAATTGAGAATATTTGCATTTTTTTCTCGTTTTTCACAATAAATATGAATTTTAAATTTTTTAAATGATGATAATGATCTTTTAGAAATTAACTTGGAGTATGGGTGAATTTTAATGTGGTATAGTACCATGGATTTGGATGAACAATTGTGTTTTTTTAATATGGTTTTTCAAATGAGGATGTATGAAAGGCATAAGTGGTGGTAAGCGTATTTGAAATTGGTTTTGCTGTGTGTAAAATGCATTGTGGACTGTTTATGGAAAATGGTCATTTCCTTGTGTATTTGAAATTGTTTTTATTGATTTGTAAATGTGGTGATTCATGATACATGCGAAATGATCATTTGATCAAAAATGGAATCCCAGGTGTCTAGGTGGGAAGTCTAGATCAAGTATGCTAGTTATTAGAAGGTGGATTTTCCCTATTTAACTTGGAGTGATTGATGATTACCACAATAACTATTCATTGATAATTTTGGGAGACCACCAGTCCCATGGGGTGTCCTCTATTAGTGGTTTATGCATGAGAATGTTGTGATTGTGGTTACTATACCTCCCTTTAGTAAGGTACGAGGTTTTAGTTTCCCATATGAGCTAGATTACCCTTTGGGATTTACCCATGGTCCTCACATGTGATATGAGACTTATGTGATGTTGTTTCTTCATCATTATACAAATTCCTTGACTATATTTAATTTTAAATAATGTTAGTTTTAGAAACATTTTCCATCGAAATGATACCTATAAAAGTGTGGTTATTAAAATGTTTTTCTTTTCATCATAGTTCTACTTAAAATGTTTTCCTTAAAAACATTTCAAATTCGTTTAAATGTATATTCATGTTAATTTATCCTTAAATTTTATAGTAGATAATCATGAATTTGTGTGGAATCCTACTATACTTTGTCCCACACCTTATATACACCTATGGGTGTATGTAAACATTGTTATGTATAGTCATGGTAAATGTATGATGAGTTGTCGTGATGTCAGTGGTTCAACATTCTAGTGTCCCATATGTTGTATGAATTGATTGTGGTGGATGGAGGGAGATTCCCCTCATGTTTCATAGATGTAATTTTTTTTATTTTATTGAATGTATTTTGGTTTTTGGTTAAAATTTTAAAAACTATAATCTGAAAATTGTTATTTATTGTTTGGATCTAGTTATTTTTTATTGGGTTTCTTATTATTGTTGGTTATTAATGTTTATATAAATGGGTGAAATCATTCCAAATGTATGTTATAGATAAACATGAACTATTTTCCATCCCATGGGGATTGGGAATTCACATTGGTCCATTCCATGGGCTTGGGTAATTGTTGAGTTCTATGGAACTCTGGCTTGGATCGGGAAAAAATGGTATCAGAGCTGATGGGTTCCTTAAAAGACCTTGCATTCAATGTACCCTATATTATTTTGGATGTCAAGATAGATGGAGGAAGATTTTCAAAGCATGCGGAGTAGGTTTGTTGATGATTTTAGACAACACTTCCTTGATCAAACCTTAAATTTCCATGGGTTGTCAGGTTAATTTTGGTCTTGATGATTCTTACAGGATGTTTTAACTTTGAGAAATTAAAACCAAGTTGGTTCAATGGTCTTTATGATCTCACAGGGCTTTGTAAGCATTGTGGATTTAGGGACATTATTCTGTAATACCCTTCATGATTGTGGTGACATTGGCGTATTGATTCCAACCAGATGGCCAAGTCTCCCATCCACACTAGCTTTCACTTTTGAATTATTTTGTGTCTTCTTAGTTTCTAAAAAATTGACTGAAAATCCATAATTTTTGGGATGGTGAATTTTTTATTTATATATGTAATGGTTTGGATTTGGGAGGGTGGTAAATGTATTTTTAGAATCATTTTGAAGAGATCATTTGAAATTTTAATTTTCTGAAAATACCTTTGAGGTAAAATGGGAATGGCTCAACAGGAATATATTTTATAATGGAAATATGGAGATTAATGAAATATATTATTTGGGAAGAAGGAATTTTCTAATTAGGAATTGGAATTTTATTTTAACTAAATTATTTTTTTTGTAATAGGATTTTTGATGATGTTGAATTTTTTTTCAAGGGGATGAATTGTGTTTTGAATGAAATTAATTGGATTTTTATTTTTGAAGAAAATGAAATTGATTGATGTGTTGTGTTTTAAAATGGTTCTAGATTTGGTATTGTAGAGTTTTTGAAATGTTTTGTAAATTTAAAATGGGAAGTAAATTGAAAAGTTTAAATAATGAGTTAAATGTCTTGTTAGGTAAAAGTAGATTGAAATTTTGAAAGAGTGTGGGTGAAAAATATTATTTGTAAAAATGGAAAAAATATACTTTGACCTTTTCTATTTCCATGAGTGATCGAATTAAAGATTATATGGGAAATGTGTATAGATAATTGCATGAGTGGGTGAGTGACCAAATTGTTATGAATGGATGGATTCCTAGTTTGGCATGTGTATATGCATGTGCGTGGCTCCAAGGAATACCATTGGTGAGTGTGCAACCCACCAATCTTGTTTTACTTTTCAAAATTGGTTTTAATGAAATTTGTGGTGTTTTAAAAACTGCTAGCTATGTGGTGTGATACATTATGGGTTGGGAATGTAATTTCAAGGTGTTTTGAGTTTAAAAGATCATTATGTTTGAATGGTGTTTCATTTTTGAAATCTGACGATGAGATGGTTTTGAGATAATTGTAGTTGTGTTCATTTGAAAAAAAATATTTGGAAGACTTTGAGTTGGATTCCATTGTGGGTTAAGAGTTTTTCATTTGGAGTTATGGTTGATGGATCAGTTTGATTGGATCATTCGTTTCCATGATGAGTAGTGTATGCCTCCACAATGAATCAGTGCATACAAGAAGTGGATCAACATGTTTTCAACCATCAGCAAAACCTCCAGTTAATCAATGAAAGGTCATTCATCTTGAGTTTTAAAAGTTGAATCGTTATATATTTTGTGATCATATGAATCCTCGGAATGTGAAATAGTAGATGTGTAATGTTAAAAGCATGATAGTATTATTGAGTTTACCGAGTATTTAAAGCATAAGTATTCCACCATTAGGCTTGAATGTCCTATCTGGGAGTGGCGAAGGGAAATAAAGTAAGAAAATTGAGAATTGGTCAGAATCTATTGGTTTTGAATGTGCTGTTAAAAATCCTTTAGATATTATTTATTCTATTTTAAGAAATGGCTCATGTTGTTCCATGAGTGTGGAAACTCCAATCAGAAGAATCTATCACGTCAGTTTAATGAAATGGTGTTTTGTTTGGGGCTTGATTTAAAGTCCCCTTAATTGTAATGATTAATTATTGGTAATGTTAATGTTTTGTGACATTTATAGGTGTTGTTTTTTCTGTCAAATGAAAAGGTGGAAGTTTTGTAATGCATTAAGAACTTCTATTTTGATGGAAACCTGTTTAAATTTCGTAGATTTCAAATTTCTCTTTCTAAATGGGGGAGTTTTTTTGGGTATCGTGTTTCCATTTTTTATAAATCAAGGAGGTATAGTGTGATGCATGGGAATCATCTAATCCCTTTTCTCAGATATGTTTAATGTTCTAGAGATTTCGGTTCCAGGTTTTGTGGGGTTCTTTTAGTACAACCTTGAATGTTGTTTGGTCGCTCAGGAAAACATGAAAAGAGTTATGAATGGGGATTGTAAACATCTAGATGATAAGTAAGATATTATTCAAACATCATGGAATCAACCATTGGCCTTAGTGTGATGATTACGCATAGTTAGGAATCCTAGTGTTGTGGAGGACCATGGTCTATATTTTTCATTCAACATGTAAAATGGAGCTACTTTATACCACTTGGGTAGTTTATTCATTATAAATGGTCCAATTTTGTCAAAAGGGATGTAGAGGGATCATTTACACATTTCATACATGTGGTTTGAATGATCCTAATAAATTGTGAAGAGGAGGATTAGTCTCACAAATTTGAATTATGGTGATCGAGACACTCTATATTTGAATATTTGATTATATTTCCCTTGTGTGGTCAGCCATAATAAGTGGTTTTGGTTATATCCCATATAATGGGTAGTTGTTTCCCTTTTCATGTTTTCTTCCCCTGGTGGAGGGGTCTGTTGGCTGATATTAGTTTTCCTATATGGAGATTTTCAGTTTAGCCAATATTGGGTCTCTCGTATCATTTTAATCCTTTTGGTTCCTAAATGGTGGGGAGTCCCTCTGCAATTCACTACATATTTTATTATAATGTTGGTTGGTATTATTTGGGTTTTCATGGTGGGAATTCCATTCTGGGGTAAAGGGATTTAAATATGGTAAAATTATTAATTCAACAGGTAAAGGGATTTAAAAATGTATAAAACATGTTTGAAAAAATGTGGTTGAGGATATATAGACTTATCCCTTCCACAAATCATTTTTTTCCAAATTTTGGGGCAATAATATTTGAGATTAACATCCTAATATTAAATTTTTTGATATTTAAAAAAATTCTATCTCTTTTCACTTGTAAAAGGGGATTTCTTATCCTCACATCCCATCACACCACAACCCCATAATTCTGGTCCAAACTCTACCCAAAAATCACCTAAAAATTTCTAGACAACCTCAATAGTTTTTTCGTATTTCAAAAAGATCATCTCTCACAGGCATAAACCCCTTGGAAAAGGAGTTGATCTAAAATGTGTGGTCTATGTTCATAACATCACTTTCTCATTTCTATTACTTTTTAGGAGATCCATATTTTGAAAATTTCATTAAACCATATTAAAATTAAAAAAGAAGAATCCTTAGTACCTTAATATGATATTTTAAGTATGTTGCAATAATTATCCATCTTTTCTATTTTCAATTAATAAAGAACATGAAACATGTGTGTTTGTGTGTGTGGTCTACCACCACAATGAATTAACACGTTTGTTTTCAATCACTACCTAACCTAGAATGTAAAAAACGGGGAATTTAATATATAATTAGAATCATTATAGCATATTTACTATTTTTCAATACTAATAATTTTTTATCTCATTATCTCATTCCTCAAAAATGAAATCATTATACATGTGTACGTGCAGACTACCACTCTATGGCACAATGCATTCCGTTATTTCAATACATCCCTCCATGGATATATATAAAAATGGATTTCATAAATAAATATAATATTTATGATATGAATAAGGTTATGGAAATATATATTTAATAACCTATAATTGTTATTACATTTATAAAATGTTATAAAATTAACCATATTAAATAAACAAACTAAGAGGAAATACAATTTATAGGTTAATTTTATAGCATTTTATATAAGTAATAACAATTATAGGTTATTAAATATATATTTCCAAAACCTTATTCATATCATAAATATTATATTTATTTTTGAAATCCATTTTTATAACTATCCATGGAGGGATGTATTGAAATAACGGATTGCATTATGCCATAGAGTGGTAGTCAACTAAGGGGAAATACAATTTATCCATACTATATAATTGTTTCATGTCCGTTATTTCTTATCCCACTTTTTATAATTTCTATATATAAAACTAATAAAAATAGATAATGCAGTCACTTTAGAAAAAATTACATTTAGCATCATTTTTAGGTACATTTTCTCAAAATGATATTGTTGTTGAATTTAGATTAGTTTTCTAGAAAACATGGCTAAATTTGGGACATTTTTTAGTAAAATTTTAAAATGTTGATAATTTTTAATTTAGAAGCAGTTTCTTAAAAAAATGTATAATAATATTTATGTGTATGTGTATTTTTTTATAATATATTAATTGTTTATTTTTATTTATATAATATTTAATATATATATATATTCTACATATTAATAATATATAAATAATATATATTTCTTATATAACAATAATATTATATGTATATAAATATAATAAAATATTATATATATGAAATAATATGTTTTATAATATATATATATATTGTATATGTTTAAAATTATAATGTATATATTTTATATTTTATATTTTATATTGTAAATAATATATATTACATTCATATTGCCGATATATATTGTTCCTGTGTACATATATTAATGGATGTAGTATACATTAAAAAAATATTGTATATATTGTATAAATTTTATATATTGTGTAAAATATATATTATATGTATATTTTATGAATATATTATGTATATATATTTTATATTCATTACAACATATATTGTACATATATCTTATTTTCAATTTATATATTTTATGTGTGAATGGTAAATAAATTGTTTATGATAGAAATAATATAATATATATTGTATACATTGTATGGTTTTTTAAACAATGGGAGAAAAATTAAATATATCGATGATCGTTGAAAAAAAGGGAAATCATCCATGGATGAAAGTCATCCGACAAAACATGTATTACACCAAAATGTCCTCAAGAAGTAAAAGCAGATGTTAAGCTATATTACCCTCCCTTTTGATAAAAGAGAAAGAGAATTAAATGAAATAATGGAGTGGGGATCGGATCTTGAGAATCACAAAACCAAATGATATTAATCATCTCACCTCTTCATGAATAGAAATTATGATGGCAGGAGAGTCAGATTCTATGATGATAGATTTCCTACCCTTTTGAATAGAATGAGATAAACTGATCCATATTTTTGGCCCTCTTCCACCAAAACGTCCCAACGTGAACCGGTAAAATAATTTCTATCCATAATGTTATATCCAATTTATTCATTTATTATAAATCCAAACATGATAAATTAATTATTTATGAGGGAAGCGTCAAAATTTTTTTAGAACAATTAGAGAGGGAGGAGTCTATGAGTTGATACAATGGGCTATGCTCTGGATCTACATATTAGAATCATCTTCACCCAAATCTTTGACCATGATGTTTCAATTTCAACCCTGAAACCTTTTTTTCATATAATATTGTTATAGATGACATCTCAATGACGAACCTAGATGAACCATGCAAGTGTTCAAAAAAAAAATTCCCTCTTCTCCATTGGAAGAGAAGAGTCCCATGAAACTGGAAATGAAATTATACCATTCTCCATCTCTAAATAATTATCTATGTTCGGAAATCACACATTCCATTCATCCCTGTACTCTAGATATTGAAAAACTACATGTGAGGGGGATTCAACTCTTCCATGCACAAGTTACATAGAGGATCGTCAGACACATAGTTCAAAAAGAGGAGCATCGTGGAAGGTATGATACTAGTGAATTCATGGAACCAGAAATAGAAAATCATGGGGTCCTCTAGATGCCAAAGAGCATTCCATGGTACATAGTAAACATTTATCTCTTCATTGATGTCTAAACAATAAGTAAACATCAATGAGAACAATCATGAATGCTCATAAAACTAGTAAATACTATAATTACTCATTTCATATACACACAGATTAATTTTAATGATTTTAAAATCTCTCTCAATAAACCATCAATCATTTAATTAAAAAACACACACATTACTTTCCTCATTAAACATGGTGCACATAGTTTCATCCTAAAATCCAGTGGTCGATGGGGGTAGTTTACAAATTCCGATCATCTCCAAAAATACAAGGATCCTTCCAAATAATGGTCATTCATCCAAGCCTAATTCTCTGGTATATAACATTTTTGGGAAGAGAATGTGACACAGAAATAATTCTCTAATTTAAACTAGGGTGGGGGCATGAAGCCAAATTTCAAAATTATGAGTGTGGAAAATACATTTCCATGAAAATCCAAGCATAGAGACTCTTTAGGAGTTGTATCCAATTCAATAATTATATAGGCAAAATATAATATTTGAAGAGGTGAAAAAAATAAAAGTCAATTCCATTACCTATTTTAGGGGTACAATGTTTATACCAGGCCATCTAGTGAATTGTTTTCCACCCATTTTTATAACCACAATAGAAACTGTCAATACATGAATGAATTTTTTCCATAATAATGGTAGAATGTTTAAATGGAGACATGATATTTCTTATAATCACGTGAATCCCACATTTATTATGGGGTTCCTTTCCCCACATTATGTACCCTCTTTGAATCCAAGCACTCCATTTTTTTTCCAATCATAACAAGGATATATGAGAAAATCTCTTTTTTCAACCACCAACAGTCATGGGTAGCTCTAGGTATTAATTGTTTTTTTTAAACATTTGGATACGTAAAACATAAAATATATCGAAATCCCTTCTTATAAGAACACCACCAATATTGTAATTTTTATATATATCTTGATTGATAGATTCTTTTGAAGTTTCATCATAGATAAAATTAAAATGGTAGATAATAAAGGCATTCTTCACACTTGGCTAATGAGAAATAAAGATTGTTGTCAGAAAAAAAGAATATGAGTAACGGGATGGATTCATCATAATTACTTTTTCACATTGATATAATTATTTCTTGTAACCAATAAAATAAGATGTGAGAAAAAATAATCCACCAAAATAAAAAGTATTGATGAAAGTGGATCCCTCTACTAAAGGTCCATAAAGGGATGAATCTCTAAGTGAGATTGTAATTTATATTAATATTTAATGAAACTATCTAGAAACATTGTATAACTATGTCAATCCATTTGGATCAAAACCCCATATTAATAAAAACATGATGATGGAAGGTCACTCCACTAGATCACAAGATTTATTCAAATCATGATTCTAATCCATAATAATACCTTTACCAACTTGTCAATTTTTCATAGAGCGAAAGAATTCATTAGAAATAATGGAATTGTCTGTATTGATACATTTTAGAATAAATTTGCTCTGATATTTATAATTAATAGATGGTATCCACGGGTAGATATGATTATCTAGGAAATATAAACAAATATTATAAGAAACATAACACAAACTAATTTTCATAAAAGGATGCCAAGTTTATTTATGTTTTTTTGGACGACTGTGATAATGGTTTCATTATGAATTGATAGATTCATTCAGTCTACCTAGAGGTCTCTCATTAGAGATTAGATATTCGTCCCAACAATATGACCCTATTTTTTTTAAAAGTCATGAATACCATTTGTCCCTGGTGCATTAGTGGATTGGAATTGTTTGAGGGCCCCATAAATTTACTCATTATTGAGATAATGTGTGACTTGGTGACTCATAGCATCTGAAATCATAGGTTTAATTTAGGGTTCCTCTTTAGAATAAAACGATGAGGCCCCTCTTATGTATTGATTATCAGGAAATTTTATTATAATTTTTTATATCCCCAAGTCATTAGTTATATGGCTAAATTAATTATTGTTTAGGAATGATATTTTGTTTTTCTATTCCTCTCAGAGTCATTCTAGTGTAAATAAGAGGTATTGGGTTAACCAAATTCAATATATAATCCCTAAGGGCACATTTCCTAGATGAATTCCCTGATGTGGAGATCTTTATTGAGCTTCGTTTCTATCTCATTGGTTATGGATATATTGATATTAGAATGAGGGTGGGAGGATAGAACTTGTAGTTTTATTTCAATGAAATTCTACCTTCTATTGGGGTGATGAAATTTGGAATCGTTCCTTGTTATTAGTATAGTTAGTTCCTAGGACCAATTTGTTATCTTTGATTACATGTATATTAGATATATTGAATATTAACAAAACATATTATTAAATATTCTTCCTTTTTTTGAATGACCATACTATAATAATTTCCTAGTGTATATTCCATATTGATATACTCATATCAGTTCCCTACTATGATGATAATATTGATGTTTAATAATCATATTCAATAAAAAATGTTTTGTGATTGGATAATGTATATGATGGGACACATAGTTAATAGACCATCATGTGTGGGTACATGAAAGTATATGAGAATTATTCTCATGAAGCTCACACATGGTAATTTAGAAAATGAGATATTATAAGAAAATACCCACCATTAGGATTTATTTATGTTTTGATGTCATCATATATATATCGATTTGTGAGAATATGTGATAGTGATTATTTTTAATGATAATCATGAATTCATGTTTCCTCATGTACATAGGTGGATTTCATAAACCATGACGATAAAAATTCATGGAGAAGTTGGATAAGTTGGGTGCACCATGAGTGACATGTAATTATTAGATAATTGGAGGACGTATTTTACCCTCCATCTTTATTGAAACCAGTATCTTGTCCCTTTTCTTGGAATAGAATCATTGATTTTAATTCAACGGTCATGGTTTAGCGATGTGTTTATTTCAGATAGCTAAGGAAATACATATCGAGCATATAGTTTGGAGACATGGATGTGCGGCCTTCGTGACGAGATATTGTGATAAAGGGGTTACATTTCATAGTAATTATTCATATCCGGTTATCATCGTTATGATTTTATTTTCATTCTCTTGGATTCCTTGACATGTTGATAGATAGTAATCTTGGAAATTTGGTAGCCCCACCTAATCCCTATGAGAATGAATCCTAGAGGTTCTCACACTAACTGTTTCTGATGATCTCAATTAAATTCTATAGGAAATTAATTATTGGAAAAAATATTATTCTCATGATTGAAGGATAATTTTATTCAACTTTTATTGATTGAAATTATTCACATTATAATGAATCATTATTTGTTTAATAATAAATATTTTATTTGATTACGTGAATGTATGATAAATATTTATTCATTAGATTCTAAATAAAATATTTATTTTATTTATAGAATAATTTTTCTATAAATACTTCTTCCCTTTAATGTGAATAAAATAATTATTTTGAAAAATATATTTATTCTGGTGTTCACTAAATGATAGAGGGGTTTGAACTTTACCATATTAATTATGGTGAAAAATATGAATTAAAAAGCCAGTTATATAATATATATTTATCAGCAAGTTGGAGAATTCCATAAACTAATAATAATTATGTTATTGATATATACCATAGTGTTTATTAAAGAAAATAAATTTTAGTTAATGGAGGGAATGAGATTAAATAATATTTTAACATAAACACTGTCATTATAAATAGATGATTATGTCTATTATATATGTTATTTAACATCAAAAAGATATAATTTTATCTCACAATGTATTCTATTTCGACTCCTCCATAATTAGCCCACTCACGACCCAGAGTACAAGAAAGATTTCATTACGACCAAAGAATGAGTGATCAAGAACAAAAAACGAAATACATCCACCATGATGCACTATCATAATGAGATTAAGTGTAATTGCTCAAAAATCATTAGAGAATTTTTGGATCACTACTAAAGATATTCTATTCATGGATCCTTATAAGAGCAACAAATAAAATTTGGATATTACTTTTTAGGTGATCAACACCATAAATAAATAATGGTTACTATGAAAAGGTAATAGATTCTTCATATATTAAATAAATAAATTATAAATGTTATGAAAATGACCCTCTATAATGGTTTCGAGCAATGAAATATTAAAATAATTTTTAATATATCAGCCATCACTACATGCTTCTTCTGCACTTAGAACCAACAAATTGTATCAGAGTGTTCATGTTTAAATTTATAATTATTTATTTTCATGTTGATAAATGTGCAATTGGGGTTATATTTTCATTTCATATTATTCATTTTTGATCCTATTTGAATTAACTTGTTATGTATATATTAATAATGACCGTTCAGTGTTTCATTTTCTTAATGGTTTAATTAGATATGCTGAATGAATAGAGATTCTCATAGGTACTGTTAAATCATTTAATGGTGAAACTGGGTTATGTGGCATGTATAAAAAGTACATGTCATGTATCCATGGCATTGTAACTGGATGTGCATAATAGTTAATTACACACGATTCATTTATTGCACACTGTATGTTGACCAGTACAACATGTCATAGAGTTAGAGGGTATAAGGCTTGAAGCTTGGATGTGCAGTCCATTTGTTTAGGTAGAGATAACATGCCGAATCCCCACGCATGTGAATCAGATACATGGAAACTGAGGTACACAATGATCAGCTTGATTGTGGGCTCCATGTAGCCTCCATATTAATAGAAGATTAAATATAAATTAAATTTACAATTACTATATTAAAACCCTAATCTTAGTATTGTTACCTATTGTGTGTTTCATAATTTAACAATGGTTTAAAAAAATATCAATAAATTTATGATAACAAATATGTCATTATTATTTCTTCTATTTAATTTCCATTAATTACATTAATTATGTTTATCTCCAATTAAGTTCATATGATCATTTAGATTAAAGATAATTAATTAATTAATTAATTATATTGTTAATTTATGAAAGCATGTTTGTATTAATAATAACGAAATATTTATTAAGTTAATGATATCTGGTTGGACTTTTTTTATTCGTTTCATGTGTGATCGATCATGTTCTTAACCAAGACTTGTGTATATTTTGTAACTTATTTAATTCAATTATTTTTATGGGTTTCAAATTATTTAATATTACATCAAATAATTTCATATGATTCAACAACCACACATTATTATATGGGACATGTGTTTCCAAGGATATTTAGGTAATTCTATTTATCCAAAATTATGATTCCCCTCAATTGTGGGTGAGTAATATATATTTTCAATTAGTGGATGATACTAAGGTGTGTGGTTGTAGTTCAATATGGAAACATGATGATCCCAACTTCATGATACACGAATTTATAGGTGGAATATTGTCAATCATGACATGTACAGCAAATGGATTTACTCTTCTAGGTCATAGAATGATTTAATGTATTCTCATTAAATCAACCATCAGAAAATCTCATGATCAGGTCCTTAAATTTATATCTTTATTTCTATCCATGCATTATTTATTTTATGTATAAAAAATTGTAGTCACATAAATGAATGAATTGATTTGAAATGATATAAATTAAATAATTATTTTTTATAAATAGTTTATCCATCATGGTTAATTAATTAACATCTATATAATATTAACATTGCATTTATATGATTAAAATATGATCATGAAGTCAAATAATAATTTGTAACACTAATCATTTTATCATTGGTAACCACTGTCAATGATAATTGAGACACATGTGGATTGTGAAGAACAATTTAATGTCATGGTCTTATCCATGGTTTCATTTTTATTAACTTTTTTGAAAAGGATGAAGAGGCCAAGATATCATATTATTAATATTTATAATTCTGGTCAAAATGAAATAGTGGGGATACCATTAATGGTCGGATGCTAGATCAGAATTTAGTGTTTTAATTTAGATATAGGATGGTTTTACCTTTGGATTATCATGAATAACTTATTGAGCATACCACAATTCGAGATAGGTTATTAATCTTCTACAAAAATAGATGCATTTTTCATTGAAATAAATATTTTATTGGGATTTCATTAAGAGGAAGGAGGTGTAGTTTGTCTTGAGATGTCCCATCGATCAATAGGTCAGGGAAAAGCACCAAATAATATATGGTAAGTTGTAGTCTTTAATACTTCCCATTTGGAAATGGGATCAATAATATATATATAAATATTGATATAGGGTAACCAAGCATTATTTAGTTGCATGAATCCTTCTGGGTGATTGTGGGACTTCTCAAGAATTAAGCTCATTATATACCTATTCATAAAACCATTATGGTGGAATATTTTCTAGAATGAACAATCAAGAAATGGTATATGGGAATGGAATAACAATATTGATAGTGTATGAAAGAGACCCTAGGTTTACACCTCTTTTTTGGAAGTCCTTAAAATAAGACCTTGGAAATGGGTTGACTATGATCACAACTTATCACCATCAAATGAAAGGGAAATCCAAAAGGACAATACAAAAATTGGAGGATATTCTTAGGGAATGTGAAATGGATTTTGGTAGATCATGCAAGGATCATATACTATTACCAATGTTCTCATAAAAAATAGTCATCAAGACTTTATTAATTAGGATCATTTTTAAGCATTGTTTGGTCATCTTTAACGTTCTCTACATTGTGGGGTTTAAATAGGTGAGACTTTGTTAATTAGACCAAACCTTATGTATGAGAAAATAGAGTAGATTATGTTGATAACAAATTTAATGGAAATTTTTTAGTAATCAAAAATAAAATTTTGATCAACGTTTTACACTGTTTTTATTTGATGTGGGTGCTCATGCTTTTCTGATAACATCTCCAAGGATTAGGTGTCATTACCATTCTAGATATGGAATTTTTTTCTCATAGTACATTGGTACTTTGGGGATAATATAATGAGTGGGTAATGTGGTATATCGATTAGATTTAAAACTAATAATAATTTCGATGTATACATTGTTTCATGTTTTCAAATGAAAATTTAATGGCATAATCATGAACATGTGATCAATATGACCATATTAATATTGAACTAGATTCTTCACTGATTCATGTGACGGTATGGGTTGTTGATTAGAACGATAAAGGATTTCATTGGAAAATAATTAGTTTAGTATGTCTTGTATGGAATCATGGTTAGATTCATTGGGAAATTTGGGACCTAGAAAAGTAAATAATGGAGAAATAGTGAAAACTCTTCTAGGAAAACTATGGATTTCTAATTTGATATAACAGAAATACCAATTGTGTGGAGAATATAGGACCACCGATTTCAGGTACATGACAAATTATTTATGTATATAGAGGATATAAACGTATTATGATGAGTATTGAGAGGTTTAAAGGGATTTAGGCATTATTTTGAATAATTTATGTAGGTTTATGGTTTGTGAACAATTGGTATAAACCATGCACAATCCCCAATAAATCTTTAAAGAGAGGACAATGGACACTAGGTAGGAACAATGATTGTTAAATAATTTTTCTAGAACATGTGAATGCCCATGGGAATTCATGATTGTTGGATAGTAAGGAAAAATACGACTGGTGCATGGTTGTTCTAACTATTCAAGCCAACCCTAAGAGGTGTTTTTTTGTGATAGTTTCATAGCCCGGTTGGCGCATGGTTTTACAAATTGTGCAACCTAATTTTTTTTCATATTATTTCCCCATATAAATTCCAATCTAATAAAAATTGTGTTTGAGAATATCCATTAATTTTCTAATAAATCAATAAATTAATTTATATTTTCCCCTGAGGATTAACATATAATCCCCTTCAATAAAAAAACCAATTCTTAGGTGAATAAAAGTGTGTTTGATATCTAGATTCATTGGTAAGTCATCGTTCTTCACCGTTTGTCTTAGATGTTCTCCTCCCCTCTATTTTAAAACCATTTATATAATCTGTCACAGGGTGATCTATATTATATGATGAAAATATTTATAAGATATGATTTATTATATTTAATGGAAGGTGTTTTAACCTTGTATATATGATTTCCTTATGTCGTTCACTGTCTTTTTCAACCATTGAGAGGTGGGTAGAATAATTCTCATATAGACTTGATTTAGAACATAAAAAATTAGTTTTAATTGAATGATTTTATTGAAATTATTATGGAAGCTTTGTATGTTTTTTAATGGAAATACCTTATTGTATGGATTTATAAATTTTCTATATTTCATGGTTTTTTGAATTCCCAATTGGTTATAATTTTAAAATTTTGATTTTAAAATTATTTTTTGTTTTTGTGCATGTGTTTTTTTAAAAATTGTTTAATGAAATATATTTTTTAAGAGAGATGATTTGGAATGGATTGATATAACTTTCATAGTGTGTGTGTATTGTGATGGATAATGGTTTTGAATTACCACCATCAAAGAGGGAAATGTTTTGTACATGATGTTCTTCCATCAATGGTTACATGAATCTTGAGTGTGTGTGTGTGTCTATGTGTTTGGGTGTGTGTGTGGATGTGGATATTGGTATTCCAATTGACTGAGAATGCTTTTGTGATTTTCAGAATTTTTTTCTCAAGAACATGTTTAATGTTTTGATATAAACCATTTAAATGCTTTTCAAGATGTTTTATATAAATTTTTTTAACTACATCTTTTCCTATTTACATTGGTTGGGAAGTCATTGGGGAATTCCTACTGATTTTAAACTCACCCCCCCCCCCACATGGGATATATATTTCATTTAAATAGGTTATCTATCTGGATATAGGAAGGGGTAATATATCTTATTTATTCAAGTAAGAGTCTTGACCCCATGGAGTAGCATGAGGATTTTTAGTTGTAGGTTGGTTGGGTGTCTCCTCGATTGTGGTCACATGGTTATCTTGAGTTTTTTTGTCTCTTAGATGTATCAATGATGTATTTTTTTTACTCTGATGACTTGACAAATTTTTGTGGTTAAAATTGATTGTACTGTTGAATAATGCATTATATAGTAGTTTGTATGTTTATGTTCATGTTCATCTACATGTTTATTGAAAAATTGAAAACCATCCCCCAACATTATTTGAAAACCATAGAATTTATTTCTAGCCTTCGGTGTCATTGGGATATCACCTAAGGCACCATATATCCCTCATCACTCCTCAATCCAATGAGGAGGGAAGGAAAAGTACACATAAATCCTGATATCTTTGTTGATTCCAAATGCATTGACATGATTGAAAAATTTAATACTTCTTAGTGTAAACATGGAGAAACTTCATGTATAAATAGTTAGGTATCAAGATAAGTTTACTCTACACAAATATTCAATGTTATCTTAATTTTAACGTTAAAAAACATAGAATATGTTAGGATTCACACTTCCACTAATGTGAAGAAGTGTCCCACGTGCCTATTCGTCTATGAGAATGAAGTTTTATGTATAATCATTCAAGAAGTAAATAACCAAGTTACAATGTTTACTTCATGAAGAATGATCCCATGAGCCACTATACTTCACAAAGAAGAATATATCTACACATGTTTCCTATGAAAAGATGGATTCATGAACCATCTATTTTCGATGAAGTCATTAGAGATACCAAGAATATAACCTAGTTTTTGTGAATAATAAGGTGTGTTTTTCATTCTTTATTTGTATGAAGGAGTATATTATTAACATGATTATCCTGAAGAAGAAGGAGCCACATATATAATCTTATTAAAAGATGGAGATACTTTTTCAAATTGGTTTAGAATAATCTACAATCATGAATAATACTAATAATCCTAAGATAGTGTGTTCTCAAATAAAATCTAATATCCATTTAAATATGCATGAGTAAATAAATATGTCACACATAAAATAGGAGACTTTGACCATTTAGTCCTTTGATTGTTTCCCCAATAATAAATAATGTAATTTGACGTATTTCATTCATGATACTCATGATACATGCAAGAGATATGGTTTTGATTCCATGTATTTGATGATATAAACAAATGAAAACTTGAGTTAACTGCATGAAATATTTCATAAACATTGCATGACCATGGGGCAATGATTTGTGAATAAATATAGATTGTATTTTGGAAGGTATGAAAAACCATGTATTTAAATGTTATTAGAATTCAATAAGAAATAAATAATACACCTTGATTTTGTATATTTGTCTCGGGGTTTGAAAAGATTGTGTATTTTGGGATTGGGATGGTTATTTGGATTTCCATTTATATAGGGTCTATAAGGATCTATATAGATCGATTTCATTATATAATTGTGTTTTCAAGGATAAAAATTGCTTAATTATCCTTCTAATTTTCTCTCATATGTGTATTACACATTCCATTAATTTTTATTTCATAAAATTGTATTAGTGCATGAAAAAAATATATAATTAACTTATTACCTAGAGGATACACACACATATATGTAAACATATTTTATTAATATGTTACATATTCAAATGATTTGTTCATATTATTAACATTACTTTAAATGGGTTTGGATACATAACAATATTTTAATTGAGAATGTTATATAGTTGTCTTTATTTGTCCCGCTAGGAGGTTTCACTACTAGAAAACCAAATATTAAGAGTTCTAGAAATCACTTTTATTATTACAAGAAAAGAAATGATAATCAATGTTTTGTTAAAAGGTGGGTTCCTTAAATCAGGGAAAAAACACTGATAAAGTCTTCTTTGTATATGCTAAAAATATCTATGAAAAATGGATCATTTATTAGTGCTAAAAAAATTTGATAAAAGACCACTTTTATGTGAGGAAAAAGTGGTGAAAATGTAAAAATATAATTAAATGATACTTATTATTTCTTTTGAAAATTGGATGATGGACCCCAACCCTTTAACATCACTGATTTATCCTCCACATATGGCATCCCACAATTTTATTACATAACATTTCACTAAATCTTACAAACAGAGGACCATTAATGTTTAGTGTCTTGAAAATAAGGTACATAATGCATGAAAACATGAACACATTCCTATAAATCACTTTAAAGTATTATTCATTTATTTATTCTATGTACAATTACTACAACTCGAAACCTGGGGACATACAGCAAATAAAGGGGTGAGGATAAATCCCACTATGGGAAAACAAGCAAAATGGTTTTGCATGTGAACTTGTGAGGTATCAATAAGAACATGATGAATATAAAAAGGCATGGTATATAGTTATATCATAAATAAATGACCATGAATATTAATTTGAAAATTTTTCTATAACATTTAATTTATACATTCATAATAATATTACCATGTTCCATCAACAATGTGTCATAAAAATAACCAAGATTATTCACAAAGGTATCTTAAAACTTTTCATCTCTAGAGATTAAATTAATTACACAATTTATTGGAGCGAAATAAGGGAACTCCCTTAATTTGTATTTTTTCATTTCATCTATATATATAAAAATATAACTTTTTATAAATAATCTATAGAGAATAAAATAAATGGGTTTCGTGTCAAAATCCTTCCATTTTAAAAAGTTCTTAAAAACACATTCATCATGCCATTTATTGAATTGGACATATAAAATATTTTTTTCCACTCCACTTTGGAAGAAACCATTGGGAATCACCGTGGGATGGTTTGTGGTTTGGAATTTTTTTCAGTGTAGGGTCCAAATCCAAAATAATAATTAATTCCATCTCTTTTCCTTTATAAACCCACCCTAGCTCTGACTTACTCTTTAATCAAAGCCATTGAAGCTAGACCAATACCTTACCCTTCTCTTTATAATCCTCCAAATGTTCCCAAATCTCCCAATAAGCCTCTATCAAGCCTCTCCTAATCCATTGGGATCACACTTCCAAGTAAAGTATTCTTTCCTTCATCATTTTATTGAAGTTTCATAATATTGTTATTCTTATATAATTTCAATTATAAATGTTAGGGTTTTTATTTCACACCTATTAAGTACTTCAATATTTATGTTTAAATGATGACAGACCCCTTTCACTATCATTAATTGCTCTCATGTACACCTGTTACCATGCCAAAATATTGTATGGAATTTATCTCTGCTCATTTACATTTAAGTAACTATATTTTATTATGAATCTAAATTGAATTACCTATGTTTGGAAATTAATATATATGACCTTATTACTTTCCATTTCATGTATCTATGATGAGATACCCCTTTATCTCTTATCAATCTTATTTATGAATTCTTATTTCATGTGATTATGCTGCCGAAATGGCATCGGGATTTTCCTAGCCAATGTCACTGTGTATTGAATACCATTCCCATTTCACTATAAAGGGTAGTCACCTTTATTTAAATTCAATTATTAACTATAGAGTTTCATTTTTGAATTTTTCCTTCATTTATCATGGAATATATTATGATGCATAATAAATCTATGTTATATGATTTATGTGGCACACATAAGCATGAAATGAAATGATTAAGAAGGGTACGCCCCGATAGTGCTCAAATTCATTGGGTAAAAATAAGTATCATGATACATCATTTGGAATGAGGGTTTACTCATGATCCATGTACAATGGGCCTTGTCTAATGTTTTCATGTTAAATTTTCTTGCTACATTTTCATGTTATGTTAATCATGTTATATCATGCCTTTATGTTCATGTTTCTCTTATGATCTATTGTTATGAATAATTCCTAAAATGTATTTTATTCTTAATGATATGCCAAGATTAATCCCTTAATGGTCTTTATAGATCAACCGTTTCTTATGCATGTCCTCAGGATATCTTATGCAATGATAAGTACGAAAGAATGTAGGGTCCACGTAAAGGATGTTCTCAATAAAGATGTAGTGTTTAATGTTCTATGTTGTTATGTAATGTTCCTAATCCTCAAATAATTTAGACCTCTTGATCTTATATGTTTTACCATGTAAATGTTTTTATGTAATAAATCATATATAAGTGTGTAATAAGGATCAAGGTTGTTCTAGCATGTTGTGTGCACCAGTCCTTATCCTGCTTCCCTGAGAGCTTCAATACATTATGCTTCTCTGTTTATCTTAGGGGAAATAGGATAGGATTAACAGAACCAATGTAGAACATGACTCTATTGATCTTCTTCAACACAATAATATGAAAGTGAATGAGAGTAACTACCTCCATAACATCATTATTTATACTATAAATTTTTCCAATAAATCCTAGTATGGAATCCTCGAATCATAAATTACATGTGTGTTTTGTCAACAACGTTCCTTACTAAAAAAGAAACAATTTTATATTAACAAATTTTGGGGTCAAAGAAGGATTTTATATACTTACATCATCGGTTTGGGGACTATCCAACTTGAGACAGTATGCACTCAAATGGTTTGTTGGAATGCTGACTAAGTTAGGTTTCTTACACATCTTGTAAAATATAACATCAAAAGTGATAACACTACTAGATAATTGGATATTTGGATCTCCTATGACTTGGTGAATACTATTTGAGATTGCTAAGAAGAATTTAAAAAAATGGGGAACATTCCCCTCCAATATTTCATTACCCTAACCCACATCCCCCAACTACTCCCATCGTGCAGGGATTTGAGGTTGCCAACCCTCCCTCTCACCTCACCCATCTCGATCACCGCACCTAGATCTCATGCCGCCACCGTACCTACCTCGTGCCTTGTTGGGCCTGTGCCTTTACCCCCACCCCCACCAACACCACTGCACTTAGAGCTACCACCACTACCCAACCCCCATCATTATTGCCCATTTCTCCCACCTCCCCAAGCATCCTCCTCTGCCCCCACACCCACCCACACCTCTGGCATGTTCCATCAATGGATATCGGTGGCCTAGGGTTTTTGTAGGTGATTATTATTTCATCATTTGACAATTTTTGTCCTAGTATCTTATTATCAAAAAAAGTTTCTTCTAAATAACTTTATTCAAATATTCATTTATGAAACTCTAACCCATTTTTTGGAAGTGTTTTCACGCACGATAATGAACAATGATGTAGGAGTTTTTATTGGAAGAAGCTATGTAAAAAATTTATAGAGCTAATGGTTATTTCCTATTTTCCATGATAAATGTCGCCAATGCATTTTATGATGTAGGGTATATTTGAAATCACTTATAGAATTTTATTATGATGAATGGTTTGAAAAAATATCTGGTGTTTGAATAAATTGATAAAATAAAATTTGATATTTGATGGAAGTGATGAGGGAAAAGCTTATTGATCTTCATCAATGATTTTCTCATGTTAGATTTTCTTAGGATTCATATTTTTCATGATTATGTCTTTTGAGATGAAATTATTGTTGTGACAATATTTTATCATTTTGTTTATTTTTCTATTTTATATCCTATTTTTGTTTAATAAGAATGTTTACTTCAATGTAATCATTGAATCTAGATAATGGACTCATTTGTTTTTCTACATGTTTAATAATGATAATTATACTTTTAATTATAACTACAATTATAATTATAATTATATTTATAATAAATATTCATTTATTTATTATTAAAAATTAAAAATATTCCAACATTGTTTTCATTACACACATTATACACTATATTAAATTATCATTTCTTTTACATTATCATTCCTTTACAGAACATATGATTTTTTTGATGAGATGATCATTTTTTGAATTTTTGATTAAAGCATTATTATTAGTATCACATCAAATTGGCTTGATCAATTATAAAACTATTGAATATATCTGAGGACATATTCTAGATTATGTGAAAATTAGTGAAAAACTGATAAACTTGTTTTCAAATTTGTAAAATCCTGTAAAACAATGATTTAAAAAAATTAAACGATTTAAAATTTATTAAAAGATTAAATTGGGTAGCACTGGATGAAATAGGAAACCACTAATATGGTCATGAAAAGTTGTAATTGATTTAAATAATATATTAAGAATTGTTATTTTAGTGTTTTATTGCTTGTATATAGTTATAAATATATTTTGACTAATTATTTCTTGTAGATTTCAAAAATTATTTTAGTGTTACGTTTCTTATTTTGATGAAGTATGGTAATATTTATTTTTAAAATTTTCCTCAAATTAGTGATGAAGTATTAAATAAGCATAAATATTTTTAACTTCCCCTTTATTATTTAAAATATACCAATTTAATCATGATTGGGGTTCAAACATGGTTTAATCATGGTTTAGATACTAAAATATGAACCAATGATTTGATATATTCTATAGTTCATATGGTTATGAAAACATAGGATTAATTAAAATATTGACAATAATTAGGTAAAAATGTGGGAGTTTGAGTGTGTTTTTTTTATTCTATAATAAAATGGTTTCCATCATTTTTTAAAAACAATCATGTTTATAAAAGTATTTTTGTATTTATTATTTATCGTGTGATTCGTACCATTATTTAGGGCTTGAATCATCTGGTCGTAGTGTATTTTCCAAATCAAGAAGGGAGAAAAGGTACTATATAGTTAACATAAATTTGATTATATCACATTTTATTACATACATTTTGTTTTTTTATTTTATTGTTGTTTTTTGTTATTTTTTGGATATAATATTGAGTCAACTGCATCTATTATTATCTCTAAGAATTTAAATACTACTGAACAATGTATGTTGACTTAAAAACCATGGATTACATTCGACATCTTTAATTCCCTTGAATTTCTGTTTTCTTGCTTGTTGTTGATAATTTATGTATTGCATATGCAGACTCTTCCAATAATGAATATTTTTTTTGTGCTTCCATTATGATTGATTTTCCTCTTTTCATATCAAATTTTATCTCATAGTGGGTGAATTCAATGAAATTCATTTTCCATGAATTTTTTCTATGTAGACACATATATTTTGGATTTTCATTGTGATTATGAACTAAATAATGATTTTGGATATTTTTCGACATATGAACCTCATGTTAAATCTTTAGTTTAAGGTTTTGGGTTTTTTTATAAATTTATTGTCTCTATTACCCTATTGGGATATTATTTTTGTTCATTAGTTTGATGAAATATATTTTTTTCCCTGATAATGTTATGATAGTAGACTGCCTTGATAAATAATAAATACAAAAACAATTAGGACTAATACATCATTTAATAATATGTAAATATTTTTTTCAGTTGTTTAATAAATAAAAAATTATGAGATTATTAGTTGTAGAATCCATATGATGATTGTGTTTATATATTTCTATTTCAATTGTAGTCTTGTGTGATTCCATGTAACTTTTTATCTTTATAATTATAATACTGACAAGAAAATGGACTTTTTCATTGATACTAGTCATCCATAATTATTTGTATGTGAATTTCAAAGCATGATCACTCAAGTTTGGATCCTGTTATTTGATTTTCAGGATCATGTATGATACCATTAAGAAGGTTGGGAAGCATCTTGTTTCTTCATTCAACAAAGCATTCCACTTATTCTTGATGGATGAAGAGAGCATGTGACACCCATTCATGGGATAAATTTTTCATAGATGTTGTAGCTATTTGTTGGGATCTTGTTTGAAATTATGATCAGTACAAGCATGCACCTAGAATATCACATGGCTGACATCAACACGATCGGTCTGCGTGGATAGGTACACAACCAACTGTTAAATTTTTTTTCCATTATTTTTTTCATTGTGTGGAAAACAATAAATTCTTTAATTTTTGAAAACCTATCACCTTCCTTCCGTGAGGTAGTCATCACATAGCACCCCATGTAGAACCATGAGAGGCAGGAAGATCCATGAATAAATAAAATAGCATTCCTGAATTTTAAATCCTTTGACATCATGTAAATATTCTTTTTGAATACATTTTAGTTTTAATTGAGCCTATAAACGACACCTAAAGTTTCATAATATTTTCAAATTCCATTTTTTTCATCCATTTTCAAATTATTTTTTTTGGCATTATTTATGCTACATGAGAATGATTACTGTGAATAACTAGAATCTTAAACTAGTGATATCATAGATAAATTTTATTTTAACCAGCATGGTATTGTTGTGTATAACTTTTATTTATATATTTTCTTCGCACATTGGCAAGGTTATATGTCATGGCATAACATTCATTCAAATTTTGATACATGATCTTTATTGTTTCATTTTTTTCATCATTTTTTAGCTTTTCTTTGCAGAAGTAAACTTAATGTACATATTTTTACTGCATTAACATGCTTTTTGGTGGCTGCAAGAATTTAGTGCTAGTGGAAGTTGTAACTGGCTATTGATGATGGATTTTTTCTAGAAAACATAACCAAATTTAATGGACAATATCATCTCTTTTTTTCCATTTTGTCATTTTTTTAACTAAATTCCTTTTATTTCTTTGTTTTTTATTTTTTCGTAATAATTTAATTACATTTATCCTCAATTAGTGGATATTTAACCTACATTTTCAGCATGATGAAAACAAGGCATTAGTAATGTTATTTTTTAATTAAAAATTTGTAGACCAGCTACCACCTTCAGTGGTTGATAATATGTTTTGTTTTCAGGGAGTATTAGAGACCTCCTATGGTGGCCACTAATACCTTTCAGAGCAACCACGAACACAATTTATTTTTTGATGCCTATAGTGACCGCTTTTGTCCTTTAGAGACTGAACAACTATTACTTCCAAAAGCGATCAGCTGGCGGTTTCTAAAAACCATAAGCTAGCGCTTTTGGCTATCTCTAAAAGTTATTTTTTCATTAGTTTAAATAATAATAAATTTAATTCAATAACTCGTACTATCATCAGAAAGTAATAGAGATGATGGATTATACTAGCGTCCATACAAAGTGTCATGTAACACCTTTATAGGCAGCGGCCGACTGCCAAGATAAGGGAAAATTGGGGGGTTGTGCACCCATTCCCACGTCTGAAGAAGGATGATGCATCTCCTGATATTTTTTTGATATGCAGTGTATGTCATGAATAATTCTCTATATGTGTATGCCAACAACGAAGATCCCAAGTTGTATGTACGAGCCCAATCAAAGTCATCTTGTATCCCTAGATACAACATGTGCACATGATTACCCTAGTAATCAGATCATATGGTCCCTCTAATGATATTTAAAATATATGCATGGTTATGATGCATGATATTATGCTCATCAGATTAATGAGATTCTTCTCCAAATTGAGCCTCGAGCTAACCAATATATATCAACCTTTTATTTTTAGCTTCATCGTTAGCCAAAATGTTGACTCCTAGCAATCTTTGAACTAGCTCAGTCGAGTATGCATGGGTAGGTCCAATAACTACTTCATGAAGGATAGGAAGACTCAGAAGGACTACCACATCCATGAGGTTGATGGTAATCTATCCCTCAGGTGGGTGGAATGTGTGTATCTCTAGTCTTCACATCTCTAGGAAAGAAACAAGTAGATGATGATCAAAAAATGTAAAATCAGATACTGAAATGCCATAAAATCCAGGAATGTGGAAGTACGGTATAATGGTGGGTGAAGGTAGTGTGTGGTGATGATGGTGTGATCACTCCACCCAGATCTGTAAAACCAGATGACCGTCTAGCACGACCTTGGAAATATTCATAGCCTACCCAATGAGTAGTCTAGTATCATCCATCTGTATTTAAAAAAATTAAATAATTAAAAATTGTAAAATGTTAATATATTTTTATTGATATCATAATGTTATGAAATTTATAATGTATGACATGAAAATTTTATTCTCATTATGTTGAAATTTTTTACCAAATAAAATTTCATGTATTCATTTTTCTCAAAGAATATTTCTAAAAAAATAGAGAAATTTTTTACCTAGGAAAGAGTGTTTTGTATGATATGGTTATATATATATAAACATCATTTATTCGTTATCTAAATGTTTATTAGAAGTTGGTGTGATTTTTAATTTATGTTTGATTTCCCACATAATGGTATGTTTCATTATTATTTTCTCACTTGATTGCTTTATGTTTTATCAATGGATATATTTATTATGAGTTAATGTCACCTCAAATTCAGTTGTCATATTCATTTTAATGTGAATATGAAAGGATTTTTTCTTATTTGATATTAAATTTATTTGGATATGTCAAAAGAAATTCAAAATTAATGATCTTATATTAACACCATATAATTAACAATATGATAATATCACAATGGATTCAATAGATCATTATGTATATGAATGTTCACTTGATACAATAATGTTTGTTCATAGTTTCCTGTTATGTATTTATTAATGAAATATGAAGCATCTCAAAATTTTCCCATGTTCATGTGTCCAGTCTATCTCATTCTGCATCATGCTATACTTCGATATCCCTCATTTTTGCAACCTATTGAAGATATGCATCACTATTGGCTGGTCATTGGGCATTTGGAAATATCAAAACTCCCCAATAGGCATAAATGGTGTAGTATAACAATTATCTATGGTGTTCATCTTGTACATAGGATCCACATATACATCCCATGATATGTTTATAGTGGAAAATGTTGTGATGGAATGTGTGCATGGATACATTAATTCTTGGAAACTTTCACATTGACATTGATTCAATTCCAGTAATACCAAAAAAAATCCACTGATTCAATTTTTTAAAGAGTTTTAATTCTATTGAACTTCAAATAGAGAGTTTTCTAAGAAAAAATTATTTACATGATAACGATAATATTCTTTAATATTTTGTTTTCAATATCTTGTTGAAAGTTCCTTCTGTAACATAGTTCCTGATAAATTCTATCTATAGAAATTTGTTCTATAAACTAAGTACTTCACACAACAATATAATTTCTCATGAATTGGGGAAATTATAGGTAACTTTTGATGCCCATTTAAGACACCATTGATGCACTCCACAATGATTATGGTCATTTCTATGTACCTCTTCAACCCATTAAATGCCAATGACTATATTTTTTTGGAATTTTCATCATACAATCATATTCATTTTTATTAGCCCTAATGATTGTAATAAAATTTTCATCAACCATCTATCGATCTGGATCATATTCTATCCAGAAGTGATCATATTTCACATAAATTGATTTTATATTTACATTGTAATAGTAATGAAACAGAGACAACTCATACTAAGACTTCTAATTTCCATCTTCATAAGTGCAATATGGAATTTTTATCACATGTTTCTAGGTATTTTTCTGATGAAATAGTGATGTTGTGCATTTGGGGGTCTCAATGTATCAGGATCATCATTGTTTTCCAAATATATTGCCTGATGCCAATCATATATCAAATAGAAAACTTGAATGTGTATGAAATGGTTATAGATGTATGCTGAAAACCAATTCCATGAATCATTTTTTCCTTCTCAAAATCCAAAAAGGTATGTGAAACAAGATAATGTACTCCATCTGGGGTTACCAAAATCAACAATAAACCCTTGTATTTTCTGTATTGAAATGTCCCATCAATCTGTATGAACTGTTTTCTAAAATTAAATGCGGAGATATAAGGGAGGAATGCCCAGAAAAAATGATGATATTGAACATGAGATGGTTCTAGTCAGTTATCATGAGACACATATTCATTCTTATGAGGATGGAATAAAAATTTCTCATTGTATTTCAGTATGGAATGTAACTACTGAAACACTCGATACAAGTCATCTCAATCACCATAGACCTTTACAATTTCTTTTTGTTTCTCAATCCATGTCTTTTTATAGGAAATATTATGACTGAATTTTTTTTGTTACTTCAATTGAAAAAGGTATGTAGAAACATCTTAGTATTTCCAAATCATCTATATGACAATTGATGATCCAATTCAGCATCCAATTTGGTATGATCATATGTTATGATTGGATGAATGCATGTATGAGATTCTTTAATCTTTGAGATTCTACAAACTCGAAATGAAATTTTTTAAATCACTCTCAAATAGAATCTACAATAATCCCCATACTACTCACACCATATGATATAATTTTAATGACCTCATTCATAAACTATATATCTATAGTTTTAGTCAATTTCATATCTCTTTTTAATGATTCTTAATGAATATTTACATGGATAATCCATTCCAACAAATGTGGTTTTCTCCATCCCACTAATCATATGTCGTAAAAATCTAGGAAACTCAATGGAGGGTTTGAAAAAAATGTTGTTTAATTCAGGAAGATGTTCTATTACTTCTGAAAAAGATTCAATTAGTGGGGATGATTTACTATGGGCCTAGGCTATAATAAAAATAATGGACTTCTACAAAATTCCTCCCCAAAATCTGATGCTACCTCATTATTGAAATTTTTCTCACTGTTTGTTCCATTATTACAAAAATACTCATCGAACGTCAGTTTTACAAGTATATAAAGGATCTTATCAAGATTTTCCTCTTCCAATTCATATGATATAGCCTCAATTTCTGGGGTTTGACCTTCTTCAACCATACTTGTAAGACATCATCTTCGTATAATTGGATTTTGTTGTTATTGTGTGGTAGTAACAACATAATATACCTCTATCATGGTTCCATCTGACCGATGAATGAATAAAATTATATTTTTGGACCCACTGCACATTATAAAATAATGGACAATCTAGATATTATAATGTAGCTGGGAATTGAAAATGTCTATAGCTCATAGACTTGATCACTTGATCAAGTCCCAGATATAAGGAACCAATAATTTTATCTTTAAGTTTACATAGTGTAGAGCAATCATTTATACAAACCACTAGTGTTGGTTATGTACTATAAGAAGCTCTTTGATCAGTTTCATTAACCTTCACATAGCAGTACACAATTGAAAACATGACTATATATGTAAAAAATGTTTTTTGATCAGGATTCTAATGGTGTATCTAATATTTAAAATGATGGTTGACCATATAATATTTATTATACTAAAATTTTAGAATGAATTTTTATACAAAAAAATATGATACTAATGTTTAATTATATAAAATTTTATTATAATAGATGTCATATAATGTTTTAGAAACCGATGTAAATAGAATAGAACACATTAAATCAGTTTATTTATCATTGATAACAAAAATATTTTGATTATATAAACTAAATTAGAGAAAATTAAAAACATTAAAAAAAATTATAAGTTTACAACCAACATTAAATACATTGGAATTGTTGAACAGAACATAGTTTGTATGAATTGATCCATAATTCAATAATGAGGTCAAATCCAACATATTTTCATGTGGTAGCTTAATGACATCATCCAAAGGCATTTACTTGAATTTTAAATTTTCAAATGATTTTGAACATCTAATAACAAATCTTATAAGATAACATTTATTTACTTAGAAGGATGGAATAATTTGAAAATTCAATTGTTAATAACATTCCTTTAAAAAATTTCTTCCAACTACCCCGTGAAAATAAGCTACATTTTACCTCACGTCCAATGTTAGTCTCATCTCACCCAAACACCATTCTATTAAAAATGAAATGTATTTAGTATATATTTTAAATAAATCAGGTTTTATTAAATGTATTTGTTCTTCTCCAATTAAATTTATATGTCCATAATTGTCATTTTATTAATAAACTGATTTGCTGTTTTCTCTTCTTTTTACCTCAATTTCGAAAAAATTCAATGAATACTATTGACAACAAGGTTTGAGCATATAATCATTATGAAACTAAAATTTTAGAACATATTATTATATCCTAAACTATGAAACCAATGTTTCATAGTAATTTTTTTTCATTATAAAGGTATTTTAGTGGTTTATGAATAATATTTGAATCATCTAAAACATACCCCACAGGAGTGTCAAAACAGGTGTGCGGCAAGGCCCATTTTTGTGTACCAGGTTACCTCAAGTCCTGACTGAAACACGGTATTGGATTTGCTACTCCTAGGTGCATATATCCAAAATCAAATTCCACAGGAAGTATCCAGATAAGAATTTGACTACATATATAACCACATAATCATTATACTTCCTAAATTTTAGAATATTTTCTAATATCCAAAAAGATGACAACAATCATTACCTAACCATTAGTTAATCATTAGAAAACCATTAGTAAATCATTAGTTAATAATTATTTAATAATTTCATAACCCTTAATTAATCATTGGATAATAATTCCATAATCATTCCTTAACCATTATTTACCCATTACTTAATCATTATTTAATCATCCTTTAATCATTATTTAATCCCAACATAATATTTCTTTAATAATCCTTTAATTATTTTTAAATCATTAATTAACTTTTATTTAATCATTACATATTTATTATTTAATCATTAATTAATAAATAGTTAATCATTACATAATAAATTGTTAATAATGACTTATTCAATAGTTATTCATTAGTTCATTACTCACCCTTCGTCAATCATTAATCATTACTTGATCATTTTATTATAATTTAATCAATACATAATCATTAGTTAGTAATTACTAAATCATTATTAATACATTCAATAATCATTAGTTTAACTTTAATTAATCCTTCTTTATTTATATCTTACTAAAAATATAATCATATGATATTCATTAGTGAATTATAAATAGATAATCCTTATAAGAAATCATTTTTAATCCCTATGTAATTCATTAGTTAATATATACTTAATCATACATAATAATAACTATAATTCCAAAAATATATATAACTAACTAAACTACATTATAAATAACATATTTATAACAAACTTAAAATAATTCAGTTAAATAAATAAATAACTTTATATTCAATAATATAAAATAAATCTAAATGAAGCTTCACAAATTGATAAAGAATTATTTTAGACCACCAGATCGACCGTGCATGATGAAGAATTCTTCTAGAGATAGTGGATATGTAATGTATAGAGATGAGTGAATTTTGAAGTTAGGAGAAGGGTGGTTCCTTTTAATAAGGAACTAAAGGAAATTTGGTAGGGGGGAACCATTCGTCATTACATTAGGTGAAAGTCACACACCCCTTCCACCATTCACATTCTCTTGAGGTGAATGGTTTTCACCCCCCCCATCCCCCACTTTTTTCATGTCATCGATCCATGGAAAAGGATAGGGTTATTCCACCTTTTAGACCAAAAAACTCACTTTTATATAAAATTTGGTCCAAAAAAATATATCCATACAAAAAAATATGATTCCCAATAGGTTAGGATTCTAATTTATAAAAACAATTAAATTTTGGATTGAAAATGTTAAGTATAATTTATAATTTTTTGTTTTATAATACGTGTTATTGTTGAGTTGGAATTTTTTGTGGATTTTATGAATTGTGAGCTATGTTTAAAATAATCACAATCAGAACAACAAAATATTTGGACAATATTATTTTTATCAAACTTATTTCACTTTACATTATATATCATATTTTTAATGATTTATTTAAATGATTATGATGTGTATATTATTTATGAAACTTCCTAATATTTTATGAACAACTCAAACCAATTAAGTTGATTTTATGATAACTATTTTAATATAATAATTTATATTTAGTTATTTTTCATTAAATGTATATTCTACAAAATTGATTTCAAAACCATGATTGAATTTATAGTTCTCATTGAAATATTTATTTATGAAATTTTGTATTAGAATATTTTATGTCATGATTCTTAATTATTGAAATAGTTTAACAAACACTGTTTTTTTCTTATATACAAAAAATTAGTAAAAAAATATTTTACATCGACAATTTTGATTTTTATAAAAAATGAATTTAATTTAAATTATTTAACACTAGTAAGTGAAAAAGAATTCATCCCATAAGTAAAAAAATCCACCCAAACATGAAAAACATCAATTAGACTACATGTTTCTAATTGATAAAATACCATATTCACCTATCTTACTATTAAAGAGAAAGAGTATTCATATAATATGTGGATAAGGGAGCTGATATTCAATACTAGTAATCAAAACAATTGAATGAAACTTTACATCGTATGTATAATGTTCATAATTGTGAGGAAATCAGATTCTAGAATGATATATTTCCATATTCCAGACAGAAAGATTTATCAAAATCAAAATGGATTGGGATTCAGCTACCACAGGATCCCAAAATGCGTTGATATATTTTTGATAGCCCGTAAAAATACATCTGAAGGGGTTACAAACCAAAACACCAATTATGATTAATCCTACCCATAGGAGAGACTCATCCTCATAAATCATCATAACACATATCAAGGGAGTGTTCAACATGATAATTAAATGTGTGTTACATTTGGATTGTCAATTTGTATTTCATTTTTTCGCTATATCCCCAACAATTATGTATCCCACTCGATCCATACGGAATTCGGTGTTGAATGACGCTTGAAGATAAATTAGATTATTCTAACCTAGATTATCCAGCCCCTGGTACATAACAAATCTGTAGGGCCCTAAAACACCCTAAGAGGGTAGAGGAGAATCAGGGGGTCCAGATTTTCTTTTAATGTTATGGATGTTGTTAATATGTTGGTAGGAACCCATTAATCCTATCTTATGGAAATGTGCAGTAAGAAAATCTGCTGTCACCAGACAATACAAAAAAAAGACATGGTTCAGCACTAAGTGATAGTTTAAGGAGAATATACTAACAATGTGTCGTTCATACCAAAATCAAATAATATTTACTAGTTATGGAGTATAGAAGTTTAGAAATATTCACTTTCTTCAAGGCACACTGCCTTTACAAGATGTTAGTGATTACACACTACCTTCCTCATAACACTTTTGTCTACTCCTCCTCGCTCTCTCAATTTGGAGATTTACTTCTTAGTTTTACGACTTAAAGGTCACATCAGTAGATTTTCATCGAATTATTTTGCCTTAACTAGAATGAGACTATACTTTCGTCAAATACATGAGTTTATGAACATGAATGAACTGATAAAACAAACCATATATTCAAAACCATCTCATATAACAACAAAAACACATGCACACAACACATATTCTTGCACAAAACTATTGGGATTATCGTGCAAGATGAATTCCTTGAAACCATTATCTTTAACGCATACAAAACATGAGTTTAACATGGTTAAAATAGACACAATGAACATTCATAAAGAATGATTTACTATGTGTAAGTATTCAACATAGACTTCATTTATGTGGTAGAGAAACCAAATCATCATTGGAATTTTTTTAAACTCTTGTATGGGGGTATCATATTATTGATATACATTTTCTATCAAGCATGCATGTTACTTTTGTGATATCCCCCATTAATGTAATATCCATTTTCTCAATTTATTCTTTTGTTCATATTATTCTGCACACAAGATTTAACATAATTTTCATTTCCTGTAAGATTATTTTTTGTATTTTTTCTTTGAAACATAGATCGTGCCTTTTCCATATTATGAGTTTACCATTATGAATCATCACATACATGAAATATTTCAATATTACATTATCCTTGCAAAAATATTCCATTTCCAGAAATACCATTCTACATCCCCCAATAATTGGACAAAAAATATGAAAAATATTGGGAAACGATGCCACTTTCAATGGAATAGTCCTCATTTATTGTATGATCAATTTACTTGAAAAATCTATGATCAACCCAGTGTTGATTGACCAATAATGTAGGCTATATTTCTAGTATTCAATATCCTTAGTTCTAATAGAATTCATAGGTTCATAGGATGATAATTATCTTAGATGCTCTACAAGCCTATAAACCATATCCACAAGGTGATTTTCATTTTAATCCCTCTTCTAAAAAATGGCCTTGGCCCTGGGGTAGTAGATAATCATATACAGGGTTGACACTAGTCTGACTATAGATATAGGGCATAATAGATTATCTTGTTAATTTTGGGATTAGAGAAACTCCTTGGATGGGATGTTTTAGGTATAACTTTTACATGATAAATAATGAACCTTGTGTGGGACTGCAGGGTGCCACAAGATCATCCATAACAAATAATCTAGGTATTATTCCATGTGTGCCACATTATAACTGGATTTGACCCAATAAATTTCTAAACATTCATTACTCAATCATAGTTTGTAAGATCCCATCCTTTTATGGAAACATATCTGGCTTAAATTCATGTATCATTCATTTTCTTTTAAATAATATTTATTGGAGTTATGAATTGTGGAGTGTTTGGGTGGATTTTATAAAACAAAATTTGAAACAGGGGGTTGTTCATTATTGGTGTATGGTTAAGAGAAACTGTGTGCCTAGCCCCACTAACCATGTGATCCCAGGTAGAGAGGTTATAATGGTTGGCACACTGTCTGAAAAACCCTGTTCCCAAACCGAGAAAATCATGCAATCATATGTAGTGATGTATACAGGGCTATATAAAGGTATGTTAAATCATGCACCCAAACCGTGCACCAGGTTTTTATTAATTAAAAAATTAATTTTTAAACCACAAAACTGCTAAAACTACTCTTTTTTTGACATTGGATATGGTTTTAATATTTTTGGAAATTCCAATGCTTTTCTAAGGGCTCCCAAGGTCATTCAACCTTCTTTCAGTGATATTAAAGGATTGAATTAAATATCTTCTCTCTCTCGATATGTGGTTATCTTCTAAATTCTTTACTTTTATGTCCTTCAATCTTCTCTTGGTCCTTTGGTGGTGTTAATACTTATTTACTTTAGATCTAAAATATTATTGGTAAGATCTAGATATACTATTATAGATTTAGATATAGATTGATTGTATCTTGATATCTTTGATATTGATTTAGAGATCTAGATATGGATCTCAGATATATGTCTCTGTGTAGCTCAGATATTTGGAATATCTGTTGAATGAAAAACCATCAACAACGTAGGTGGTCTAATTTTTAATTCCAATAGTCATTATTTGATCTATTATATTATGTTCCCAGGATTTCTATATTTTTTTAGAAATTGAGATCTGAACATGTATTATTCGATGTGGTAAATTAAATAAATATTAATGTTGTAGAAATTTGGGATTTATAGATTTTTGAAAAATTGAATCAATTTCCAGAATTGATTATGATGAGATTGAGATGGTCAAGCTCAGATTATGGATAATTGATTAATTAACTGGTTATCAGTATAAATGATCAAGAATATGATATAATTAAATGTTGATTTATTTATCTATTCATAATTAGAATGATAAAGAAGAATTAATGGGTTGATTAATTATTGACTACTGAGAATTGATTTTTTAATTAATTGCTAAAGCAATTAATAGAAAATTGATATGGTTAATTAGTTGTTTAATTAGTTAAAGGACTTGATTAATTAATTTTTGAATTAATTAATTCATGTGAGTTGGGTTGTTAGATATGATGTTTTTAACCAAAGGGATTTGGGGTATTAGACATGGCATTCTAAACCAATGATATAATTAAATGAATGAGATTTTAGAGTATTACAAATAGTTTTCTTCTCTAATGGGATTATGGGTTTCAGACATGGAATTGTACAGTAATGATAGATCTATATGTATTTTTGAAAAATGGTGTATCATACTTGAATTTATACATGAATGATAAATGGTAATAAATGGGATTTTGGGTTTTAGACATAGTGTTCTACAACAATGTGATTTTTGGTGATAGATATGGCATTCATAACCCATGGGATTTACGGTGTAGACATGTAATTGTACACCTATGATAAATGATGAAAAATGGATTTGTGTTGTGGGCATGGAATTCTACACCAATGACAAACATGTATAATGATTGTGAAATGTTGTGTGACGTGATTAAATTTTGATCATCTATGTTGTTGTTAAAGATTAAATGATAATATGATAACTAATTATTTATAAAATGTAATTATTTTAAATATACCATGACATACACCTATTGTTGACAATGTTTGTTTTAGACAGAGTTGGTTAGGGACTACGAGGTTGTACTCACACCCTATTTGGGCGGCCTGATTAGTACCCAAATAGTGTTTATTTCTGTAATACAGGTTAAGGGAAAAGGCCCTATGTTATATTGAAAACAATAAATTTAGTTGTGAGAAGGGAATAGATGTGATTCAAGACCTTTTTAAGAGTTTTAATGTCAATATTTATGTTCTTTTATAGAAACTTGATACATATACTTGAATTTCATATTTCCCTTTCATTTGAGTAAAAAGTTCCATATATTGGTTATTTTTTTATATTTGTATTTTTATGACTGTGTATACAACCTTTATTGTCTTTGTTATTTTCCGCTGGTGATTACTCTGATAGAAGAGGGTATAGTCTCCCCATGATGGGAATGCCATACCCTCACTTCAGTAGCCTCTGGCATATGGGGATTCTCAACAGAGTACTCAGGGTGGGATTCTTATTATTGTGGTTTGTTGTTACAGTTGAATATTATTTCACCTCAGGTGATGCACATGTTTTTTTTTCTATGATAGTTTTTGTTGATATTTAAAGGAATTGAGTCGTGACCCAAAATGGAAAAAGATTTGATTCTACATCCATCATTCTAGGCACTCATGTTTATTCTTTTGGCATGCATCATTTTAGGCATGATGAGGAAAATAGGTTATGAGAATGTTATTGAACGTACACTATTTTTCCCTGTAGTAAATTTAATAATGGTTCCTAACATGAAATTGAAAATGATTTAAAAATCGGTAAATGATGTGAATAAATTGGTTTCTAAATGAGAAACTTGGATAATGAGAATGTTTTTCCCTTTTTAACTTGTCCATGGTTGGGTTTGGTTAAGTGTAGTGATAATTCATCAGTTTTGACCACGCAGAGAGTCATTAAAAAAAATATTTACTGTGTATTTTTTCAAATTTCATCAAACTTAAATGTGATAAAATTATTCTTTGTGAACTAATACATATTTTTGGTATTAGAGAGATATGGCTCCTAAATGGTTGTTGTTAAGAGAATTACCAAAAGGCATGGCTATTGATGATCCACCAGTATTGGAACCCAAGGCACTGATTGTGACTGGTGAGGAAGGTGTGGAGCTGTTTTGGGAGAACATTTATCGTTTAATGCAATTGATGGAAAGGGAACCAAGGTGAGTTCTGAGAAGTATGTCTGATCTAACGAGGGATTTTCAATTGAAGAACACCATAACCTTCACAAGACAAGGTCGAACTAAGGGTGATGAGTTCTTGATTGAGTTAATAAAGACAATACATGACCACCTTGTCACTCCTATTGATAATAGATTAAAAAATGTAGCTTACATGTTGCGTGGATAAGAGAAACATTCGTGGGATACCTAGGTGCAGACTGGTCAGAAAGATGGTATAGAATGGAAGGATTTCTAGGAAAAGTTATTTGAACACTTACACAAAGAGACTCTAAGGCATGAAAGAGTAGCTTAGTTCATGAGAATGGGCCAGGGAAATATGTTTATGATGTACTATGTTAGATTCTTTGTAGATATACATTATTTTTGTATAACCATAGAAGAAGATGAGGATACTTCATAAAGGGAATTTCTATATGGACATAAATGTGAAATTTAATCTCAGGAGAATATTTTAATGTTGTAGATGATTACAAAAATGGTAAATCTAGATTTTGTTTAGGGTAATCTGATAGAGTTTCTAGTGGTATAAAAGTGATTCATGTTGTATGGTTGGGTGGTAGAACATTCAAAAGCCGGAAGAAACATTATTAGAATGTCATCCATAGAAGTGGGAAGTAGTGTTGCCAATCGGGGGGAGCTGTTACAAGATATCTTACCCATTTTATTTTCCAGCAGTGTGGTAGGTCGAGACATTTTTGAAAACATTGTCCACGACCACTAGTGGAATATCGATCCAATGAGAAGATAAGTCATCAATAGAGGTTATATAGGTACATGAGGCAGACAAGTAGTGATGTAGGATCTATATAGAACCGAGGTGTAGGAAGGGGATATTATGCACCATATCAATATGGTAGATTGAGTTCTGTTGGATGATGTTGTATAGGCAATGTACATGGTTATTCTAGGAATTCCCACCCATATCAGCTGAGTAGTGCGACTTTTTTGAGTCAGTCATCGTCCTAAGGATTAGGGGTTGGACAATTGCAGACGGTGTAGCCTAAAATTGTGGATAGAGAGGATGGGCCATCAATTGTGTGATGTACTATTCGTGTGGATTCTACTCAATATAGTTCTAACTTTTATACTGGTTCCTCTCATTCCATTATATATTCTTATCTTGTTAAATTTTTGACCATGTCAAGGGAATTTTTGAGTGGGGTTTTGACAATACATAATCATTTTGGAGTATGGGCTATATACATCTTCTTGTGAATGGTATGTTATCTAGGGATTCAGGAGTACTATTTTATTTGGGATATCTATATCCTTGTTATGATAGGCATGGAACTAATTCTAGGAATGGACTAACTCGTTGCATACTGAGCCCAAAATGACTATTATTATTTAAGAGTTCCATTTACACCCCCTAAGGGTGACCTTCACATTTACTCTGGTGAGTGGGATATCTAAGCGGGCCAAGAATGGAAAATTACTCATCAAATGGATGATCTCATAACCAAATTTTCTATTGTTTTGTTTAAAGATGAAGGTTTTAGGAAAAAATTCCTTGATCCAATAGTGTATCTATTTCATGATTTCTTTCCTAAGGAAATATCAAGTCTTCCACATAAGAGATATGTGGAATTTACAATTGAGATAATTTTTGGGGCTAATCTGGTATCCATTCCAACATACAGAATGGAACTTAATAAGCATCGTGATCTCCAAAAACATCTAGAGGAGTTGGTGGATAAGGTATTTATCCATACAAGTATGTCTCCTTGGAGATCACATGTACTATTTTCATGGAAGGATGATGGGATTTTACATTTATGTGTCGATTATCGGATATTGAATAAGATTCCAATGAATACCTGATATCCTCATCCATGAATCAATGATCTGTTTGACCCATTAAAAGGAGCTTCTGTGTTCTCAATGATTGACTTGAGGTTAGGGTATCCTCACTTGAGAATTCATACTTCTAATATATTTAGAGGACTACTTTCAGGAGTAGGAATGTCCTTTATAAGTTTTTCCTAATGTTGTTTGGGTTAAACAACAAACTAGTAGTGTTTTATTTCCCAGATGAAAATATACTTCCATCCATATCTAGATAAGTTTTTTTGGTGTTTTTGGATGACATATTCTTATAATTCATTACTCATGAAGATCATTCCCAACATCATGACATTTTCCGGACTACACTAAGAGAGCATCAGATATACACCAAGATATCTAAGTGTAATTTTTGGATTGACCATGTACACATCCCAGGACACATAATCATAGATGAAAGTGTGTTAGTTGACCAAGATAAGGTTCATGAAGTGGTTACATGGGAGTATCCTAATAATGTTTTTAATTTTATGTCTATCTGGGTTTACCTAGATAATAAAGGAGAGTAATCCAGTATTTTTCCCATTTTAAAGCACATATTTTGGGCTTGAACCAAAAGGGTGTAATGATTGAGTGTTTAGAGGCTTTAAATGAATCTTTTTAGTAGTTCAAGAAGTGTTTGATGTCTTCACGGATTCTGATCCAACCCGACTCAATAGAAGAATACACTATGTATTGTGACGCATCTGGGATAGGGCATGGAGTGGTGTTGATGCTAGGAGATTGATTCCTGGCTTACCAGACCTGATAGTTGAGGCCACATGGATAGAATTACCATACAAAGAACATCATGTTGGATGTAATGGTTTATTCATTGATGTTTTGGCGTCACTAAATCTTTGGTGAAAATTTTACTATTAATACCAATGACAAGATCATAAGGTATGTATTTTCACAGCCTGATTTGAATCATCGGCAATGGATATAGGTGGTGTATGTGCATTTTTTTATTTTGAGCTGGCATATACACCCAGGAAGAGAAAAAAAGTGCGTCATGATTTGAGATGGAAAACTAAGTCTCATGCTCTTTAGGAATATAGTGTTGAGTTGAAGATAATGATGTTGTTAGCAGATATGCACCTTTTTTTACCAGATGCAAGAGCATATGATTCTAATATCATTTTCTATGGATTTGACTATTTGAAAATGGATTAGGGATTGGATTTATGGAGACCCATATTTCTTGGACCTGAGTTAAATATTTGAGGGTGGGGAGACACCATCATACTGGATGAAAGATTATGATGAGATCATCTATGTGATGAATCGTGTTGTTGTTCCTACAAGAATGAGGGAGGATCTTAGGAATGAGTTTCTTTCCTCAATATGTTTGGTGAATCTAGGTGTAACCAATATTTATTGTTACCAAAGAAGGCAATTTTTTAGGTTGGGATAGAAAAAGTAGATAGTAGGTTTCATGACATGACGCATCACCTGCCATCAGGTGAAGGAGGATAATCAATTACCTTGAGGGTAGTTTAATCCATTTCCTATTAGAGAAAGGAAATATGATGTTGTGAACATTTATTTTGAGGTAGGGCTTCCGAAAATGCTGAGTAATAATGACTCTATTGGGTAATTGTGGTAATACTAATGAAATTAGTGCATTTCGTGACAATAGGGGAAACCTTTACAGTAGATAAATTGGGAGAAAAACATGTTTAGGAGATATTCCATCTACATGGGGAGCCACATATTGTAGTTTCATAATGTGATTCATTCTATACATCAGGATTCTTGTAGGTCCTGTAGAAAGAACTTCGTACATATGTGCTATTGAGTACGACATTCAACCAATAGACAGATGGGTGGTCGAAGCGTACTATACTGGTGTTTCAAGATATGCTACAGGAATATGTTTCAAACATAATTGGGTATTGGGATAAACACTTGGATTTAGTGCAGTTTATATAGGAGCAAAACCGTTTTTGTAGATGCTGAATTACAAGAGATGGGGTGTATTTTAATTTTAAAATTTTACTTTTTAACATAGGAAAATATATGTTTAAAAATGTTTAACAAGCTATGTTTACAAACCCTAAAATAGTTCTATGAGACAAACATGTTTAGGTTCCTCAAAATATGGTTCCAAAATTGAAACATACGAAAAGATTACTTCAGAAAAGATTATACATTTAAGTGTATATAATTGTTCTTATCAAATAAAATAAAATTTAATGATAATATAAGAAATATTTTACTATCTCCCTTTATCAAAATATAGCCGAAATAAAACATGAAAAAAAACAAGTAAAAAGTAATAAATCTGTTCACCCAAAAGAGTAGGGTATCCAACATCCAAGGATAAAAGTCTATTGATTTATACATTCATGAATGTCTTTCTTCCCCACACCAAGGTAAGACCTCGCTATGAATATTTTAATCTATCTTACTATCCCTATAAGCCCTCAATATTTATGTAAGTAAGCACCTATGTCTTCCTATATCTGTAATCCCTCGATTGTACTCATCAACAATCAGAGTCTCATAAAGAATGATGAACAATATGTTGAGCAATGCAAAAGGAATGAGAGTATTTCTCTCTCTCGAAATCACTTCATAGCATTACATCCTATAATATCTAGGATGATAAAAAAAAGATTATGTTTGATACCATGATCATTCAAATGATCTCTTTATTAAAGGAAAAAATTCAACGGTCGCCTCCCTCCTTCAACATGAAAATTTTTCCTTGATTTTTAGAGGGACCTGCATGCTAGAAACTCTACCAACGCTTAGAAAGAAATAGATAGCATGAAATAATTTCCTAATAATAACTTGTGTAAGGAAAATAGATTAGCATAAACAAATATTAATATTTGGAGTCTATGAAAAATAGAATTCGTAGTCTAATAATATAAAAAATATGATTTTATAAAACAGGGATATTCAGATTCAATTTTATAAAAAATTCAGAATATTAATTATATAGATTTAATAGTCTCAATTCTAATGAATTTCGAGGAATTTAGAGTCTGAATTCTACGGAAATTTAAGTCTGAATTCTGTGGAATTTAGAGTCTGAATTTTGTCAAATTCAGAGTCAAAATTATAAGGAATTTAGTGTCTATATTCCAAGGAATTCAGAGACTATATTTAGAGGAATTTAGGGTTTGAATTTCAGAGAATTTTGAGTATGAATTTCAATGAATTCACAGTTTGAATTTCAATGAATTATGAGTTTTAATTTTAGAGAATGTGGAGTTTGAATTTCAGAGAATTATGAGTCTAAATATCAGATAAATCAGACTCTGAATTTAAAAGAAATAGGAATCTAAAAACATAAGACTTTGTATCCAAGGAATTATAAGATTCCACATTTTTAGATTAATATCCTAATATGAGACTTAGTAATAAAATGAAATTGGTTTCAAGAGATTATACAATGAGGTAATGAATACAAGGTAAGGATAAAAATTTACATGGAGAATATAAATTTTCATCATGAAAATAATCCTTAGGGAAAGGTAATATGCCTTATAATAAAGTGTTTGTGATTTTCAAAACATAGAGGATTGGAACTGTCATAAGGAATCTTTATTGACTCAACAATATCCCCCTTTTTGGAAATCACAAACAACCTTTAGAAAAAGAATATAAGAACTGGGATGTTACTTTATGAACATTAAATGATATACTTATCTCCCTTTACATATGAATCATGATGAATATGACTCACTCCTCCTTTAGTTTTGAAATCCCTGTGGTTCGTATTATTGACTTCCATAGAGATATTTTACTTTTTCTTGAATAAGAATGTATTATTTTACTAAAATACCCCTTATTTAAAACCACCCTTATTTTGGGAATTATCTTCTTTATACTTAGTATTCATTTTATTATTATTTTCTCCCCCATTTTGATTTTCAAAAAGGGATAGTGGGAATGAAAAAAATGGTACCTGAATGATTTGAACTATACAAAACCAATAAAATGATGGAAAATAACATTTTTCATTATGGTTAGAAAAATTGATATAAGGAAATACAACAAAAGATAGGAATTGAAAGGAAAAATTTATTAATCCTTCATTTCCTTCGGCATGATCTTCTTCATGATGGACTTTAACTTCTTAAGATCTTTATGATATTCCTCAAACCTTTTTTACATCTATTCCTGATCCTTATTTATCTTTTCCAGAAACATATATTTTATCTTCCTAAAAATAAAGGATTTATTCCAGAGACATCAGTATCTCCTCATGCTGAATGGAATTTTCTTCAAACTCTATCACAAGATCCCTTTCTCATCAAATTTTGAGCAACAGAATTTATCTTCCCAATCAAATAATTATCCTCTAGTTTTCGGGCTACATGTTCAATGTTCAAATTTTCTGTAAAACTTATTGTAAGGTTTTTTACCCTATAATCATACTTATCAAAGGCATATTTCATAGATTCTTGTAAAAAATATAAGATTCTTAATTCATCAATTGTTTTTTGGACCACAATGTAATTTTCTTAAAAGATGTATTGTGAGCATCAAAAACGATGTAAAATGTTTTCGAATCATTATTAAGATTGATGAATTTTTTCATGATCATGCTAAATGAATCTAACTTTTCATCAATCGAATGTTGAAGCATCTAACAGATTTAGTTATTACTAGAAATAAATGGTGGGGTGTCTACTTATTTCTTCGGTGACTGTACCATAATGTCCTGACCCATGGAAGATGAATCAGAATCTTATTCCCGTGTAGGTGAATATTCTTTTTATAACCATATAGCCTCCTCTTGTGTGATCCACCAGCATCCTTATTAACCACCACAACCTTCTTAGGTATATCAACTATCACTTATTTTCATTTTTCTATTCTGAAATCATATCTGCTTCCTTTAATGATTTATGCTCACTATATGAGACTTATAAATTTTATCTTCATCAAACTTTTCCTTCTCAGCATCCCCATCATGTCATTAGGTTTAATGAAGTTGTGATTACTGCTTTCATCATGAGAATGTTTGTTAACCTCTTCCTGACCCTTATCCTCTTTTCCTTTAGAAATAATTTTAGATCATTCATCCTGTGACGTCTTGAATGAAATATTTTCAGAAGGGATTTCTTTCTCATTATATTATTTGACTTGCCTAATCACATCATCAATCTCATCTCTTCACCTTCATATGGTACTCCAATAAAACATGAATCCATGTTTAAGGAAAAGGAAATGGTTTTCCAATAAATCTTGAATGAAAACTTGTCTATTTCACCATCATTATGATTGATTACTGTCTCATAGATATCAACAAGTAACTATGGATAATACAGATCATGACATTTTGGTTTAGCTACATAGAGGTTCTCTCAACCCTACAGTTTAATATTTTTCATAATTAGGGAATTATATTTGTTGAATAATCTCGGATCCACTACCTTTCTCTGTATATTTTCCATACTGTTATTTTTCTTAACTGAATACATTTGTATTTGTGGAAAGGCATCCAAATACATTTTTAGTCTGATAAAATTTGGAAAAGTGGAACTAGATTTTTAAAGAGAGGAATGGCATCATCACGAGAAGACTTGAAAATCTGTGTGGGATGAGGAATATGGGGCCTTTATTGAGGAGTCAAAGTGATAGTTCAAATTCATGATTTGATCCAATGGTTGAAACAAACACAATCTGATCTAAATGTTGAGATGAATTCCAAAGAAGGATTTCATAGGATCCGATCTTTTGAGGGTTTTTAGTTAAAAAATTCATATTTAATGAAAGTGAATTCAAACATTTTTATTAATACAAGATAAAAATACCAACAAGTAAAAAATTAAATTAAAAAATTTTTGTAAGGAAATATATCATCCAGATTTGTACGAAAATTTCTAGTATTAAAATATATTCATCATAAATTACATTAAATTCTGGAAAATTTTATTAATGAAATAAATTTTTTGAATCCGGAAAATTTTTGCATGTAAGGAAAAAAATTTGGTTTCGAAAATTTTGATTAATGAATAATAATTTGGTTACGATAAAATAGTACTCCCATATGAGAAGGAGTTTTTTAATATAAGGAGATATGTTTTAAACAAAAAATCAATATGTACGGTAAACATACGGTTATCATTCCTAACATTTGATTAATCTATTAAAATCAATCGGAGGGTAAGAATTTTAAAAAAATATCATCAAGTTGATCAAGCATTCCTTTAAATTGAAGAATGATATATATTTTAAGTTTGTGATCCCTAAGAAGTTGATGGATAGTATCTTTGTGTCTTGCATGAGAGTGATGTGCAAATATTTTTCGTAGGGAAATTGAACTAGTGTTATCACACTATATCTGTGTTTGGGAAAAACCCATTCCATAGTTGGTGAGTGTATGTTGCATCCACAACACTTGGGCACAATAAATTCCACCTACTACATATTTATCTTCAGCACAAGAAAGTGCTACTGAGTTTTTCTACTTGCATGACCAAGAAACTAATGAATCTCCTAACAAATGAGATGAACTGGATGTTCATTTCCTATCCATTCTACATCTAGAAAAATTAGTATCTGTTGTTTTTTTAAAACAAAATCTTGTCCATATATATAGAAAACTCCAAAATCCCTGGATCCCATTAAATAGATAAATATTATTTTAACTGCTTTTCAATAGGATTCCTATGGATTAGATTGATAACATCGACATAATCATACTGAAAACATTATGTTCTGATGACAAGATTTCAATCATAGTAAACGTCCTATCATACCCCTAAATTATTTATGATCTAATGGTTTCTCAGATTCATCATGATCAAGAGAATTTTAAGTACCAATTGGTGTTCTTATTGTTAGAATTTTTTAATTTATTTACTTTTTTAGAAGATATTTAATATACTGATGTTTGGATATATATGTCCCTTGAGGTTTTTTTGAAATTTGAAAACCTAAGAAAAAAGTTATCTCACCCATCACACTCATTACAAAATAATACTTCTTTATAATCACAAACGAATCAGTTAATGATTATTGAGATGACCAAGATATAATGTCATCAACATATATTTAAACAACTATAATATTTTTCTTATCATTATTTATAAAAATATTTTCATCATCAATTCCCTTAACATAATTATATTGTAACAAAAATATTTTTAGTCTATCAAACCAATCACTAGTGGTTTATTTAAGCCCATATAATTCATTGGTATGTTTCAAAACATGATCAGGACATTTTGTGTCTTTAAAACCAAGAGGTTGTTCAAAATAAACATCCTATTTAAAATAATTGTTATAGAAAGAAAAAATAAAATCCATTTGATAAAAAATTGTAATTAATGTACACTTCAAAGGCATGTTAAATGTGAATTGATGCATGTCTAGCTACAAGAGCATAGGTTTACTCATATTCTATTTTTTATTGATGATTATATCCTTTAGATACAAATATAGCATTATTTCTTATTATGATTCAATTTTCATCACATCTATTTCTAAAGTCCCATTCACTCCAATAATAGAAGTTTCCTTAGACCTTTCAACTAATGTCCAAGCATTATTCTTTTCAAGTTCATTTAGCTCATCTTGCATGAGTTTAATCCAATCATCATCACCTAAAGCTTTATCAGTGATTTTCGGTTCTAATTGGGAAAGAAATGATAGTTTTCATACTTCATTACATATGTAACATCTTGTCCTTGTAGGTTGATTTACATCACCAATGATACTATTACATGGATGACTGTTATGAAACCATTGATTTGGGTTTTGTAAAACCTGTTCATCAACATATGTTAGGAAATCATCCTGAGTAATTTCTTCAAAAATATTTTATTGAACATTTTCTATATTAGAAGTATCTATTATCAAGGGTTGGTAATCAGGTTTTGAAAACCCATCAATGGATGTAGGTTAATGTTCTTTTAAATTAAAAGGACCAGTTTCATTGAACTTAACATGCCCTATTTATTCACTAGTAAAATTATTTTTATTAAAAACATTACATTCCTCAGATGTAGTGGAGTATCCTATGAAAATATCTTCAATTGTTTTGGGGGAAAATTTATATAACTTTCCATTAGTATTTAGGAGTAATACTTTGAAACCAAATACATTGAAGTAAGAAATTATATTTTGTCGACTACTCCACAATTCATATGGTGTTTTGTTAAGAAAAGGTCTTATGAAAACTTGATTTATAGTATAACAAGCAGTACTAGAAGTTTCATCCCAAATGTGTTTAGAAATAGAATATTCACTCAACATGGTTCTATCTATCTCCTGAAGAATTCGATTTCATCTTTCTACAACACCATTTTGATGAAAAATTCTTAGAGTTGAGAAGTTTTGATAAATGCATTTTGTACTACAAAGAGTTTCAGAATCTGAATTTGGAAATTCTTTTCCATGATAACTCTAATTAGTTATCAATGGATGGTTTTTCTCATTTTTAAATTGGCCTCTAACAGTTATGAAATATTAAAATCCATTATATTTCTTTGCTATACAATTTACCCATGTAAATCTAGAATAATAATCAACTAAGTTAAATACATAATATTTGCCTTCGATACTTATAGTTTGTGTTGGACCAAAAATTTCCATATGCACAAAATATAATGGATCAGAAGCTGAGACATCACTAATTGACATAAAACTTGATATATTTTTATTTTTATATTGACAAGGATCACAAAGATTTGAAAAATCAAATTTATGATCTGGTACATCCTTAACAAGTCTTTTCATAGAGAGTTTTCATATGTTCATTATGTGATAGTGTCCTAACCTTCTATCTCATAATAAAGATTGATCATCCATTGTACAAAGGAAAGCTGGATCTTGGCTCATATGGTCTTCTATGTTTAGTGTGTTTATATTCTCATACCATTAGGTTGAATGAATAAACTCTTCCTTGTAATTGTTTACATAGAATTTATCATTCCTAAAATTCACATGGTAACCTTCATCACATAATTGGATTCTAATAATGAGTTTGTGCTTAAAACCCTTAACAAATAAAACATTTGAGATTAATGGGTTTTCAAGATGAATAATGTTACTTGTACCAAAAATTACTCCATGAGAATTACCTCTGAATTTTTCTTTTCCTCCTTTAGTCTTTATAATCATTTCAAAGAACTTTTTCGTACCATTCATATGCCAGGAATATCCACAATCCATGTACCATGTATTTTTGTTGTACATTATTTATTTTCATAAAAATAAATGAGTTAGACTTTCGGAATACAAACTATCTTGGATCTAGAAATTTCAAAAAGTAATATTTTAGGAATCCACATTTTCAAAGAAAAATAATATTTATGAAAACCTAAATATTGGGTTTTGTTTAATGAATGATTTTTCTCCCAATTTTCCACCACACTAACATTTAGTACAAAATAGAGCACTTTTGGGAACAAAATAGTTATTACTAAAAATAGGTTTCCATTTAGTATAACCAAATCCTGAACTATTCCTTAGAGGATGAATTTTAGAATACATATTTTTAATTTTTTCCATACCAAAGATAATTTTTGACAGACATTTCCTTGAGGATATTTTTTATGACTTTAGTTCTTATCCTCAATGTTATTATTTTTAAAACATCATTTAGACTCTAAAATATTTTTCTTATAAATAACATTTTATGATCCTTATAAATATTATCCTTCTCAGAATTAATTCCCTCAAGGTTTTTAAGAAAACGTAAAAGAAAAAAAAATCTGATCGAGATCTTCAAAAATATATGATACTTCTTTTTTTAATAAAAATTCTTTAATTTTCCTTCTCTGACATTTTTTTATCTTAAAATATTAATTTTCAAGAATTTTCAGAAATCTAGACACTTATTCATATAAAGAAATAGAGCTATTTTCATCTGAAAACATATAATTTTTATCATCAGTATAATTTTCATTCAATGATACATTAGTGATATATTCAACATTGCATTCCTTGTCCATTAGAAAATGATTTTCAATGGGTAGTTTGGCAAGTAGAACATGATTCATTCGACTAGAAGATTCATACTCTAAAGATTCATTAGATGAGTCAATAGAATTGGACCTCCATGTATCATTATCCTTCAAGAAATTCTTATCCATAGACTTGTAATACCTTTTTCTATTCCTCTCATAATGATTTTCCATCCTTTCTTTTCATTTAAGCATTGGTCAATCTGGCCTGATATGTCTAACCCTATTACAATAATTACAGTTTAGTCCAGATTATTTCTTATCTATTCTATATTTCTTCTTAAAACTATATTGATAGTCTTTCTTTCCCACTATCTTGATCATCCTTCGAGCAAGATTAGCTAATTAATTTTTAGAATGTTGATTTCACTATACTCATAAATAGTGACTTTATTATACTAAGATCTTGTAACCCTTTAAGGATCCTTGAATTTAGTGGTATTAAAGTCTATACATCCATTTCCATTATTCTTCTTATTCATATCAGCATGTCGTTTCATTCATGTATCATGCTGAATAAGAGTTCCAAAAGGTTCTTCAAGAGTATTATTGGAAACATTCATGTTCTCATTAATTGTTGTCCTTTTTTAGTTGCAGACATTAGGCATAATATCAATGATATTATCCTAAATAAAACTATCATCTATACCATTTTCTCCCATAGATTTAATACTATTTAAAATAGTCATAAATATATTTTTTTCATTTAAAATAGGTTCTCCCAAAAAAATATTAATCCATGATATTGAACTCACAAGATGGATTATCTAGTATCTATCACTTTAGAAGTACCAAAATGATTAAATTAAAGCATTATCTACATGCAGTCAGAAACTTCACAGGAAGATATTTTAATATATATGTTCCTTATTATAAACACAAAAAAGTATTTTGTACCTTTTTATTTAGTTGATATTTTGATTTTTCATGGTTGGTGTAGGTTTGGAAATCCTTGTCTGGAATTTTGTAATCTCTAATAAGCATACCAAAATTGTATACTCCAGTACAAATGAAAGTGTTCTTTATTCTATCTCACCGGTACTCATAATCATTATAATAAAAATTGGTGGTCTGGTAGGATTACGATTGTCAATGGATCCAACATTCAATCCTTCCAATCTATAAGAAATTACTTTTCCTCAAAACATTTTAGTTGTAAAACGTTTGATAAAAATGAAAATAAATATCTACGAAAAATATAAACAAGAAAAGTTGAGATAGAGAATTTATAACAAGATAACAAGAGAATAAAAACATATATATGAGTATAAGTATTTCAGAGACCTCCTCTAAAATTAATTATATGATTGAAATAGTTTTTGTAGATAATCAATTAAAATATTGGGTGAGTTTTAATTTCAAAACATTCATATATAACCTTATGAAAAACTATGTTTTAAAAAGTTAATAATGGTAAATTCACAAACCCTAAAATAGTTCCATGAGACAAACTTGCTTAGGTTCTAAATATATAGTTCCAAAAATGAATCATCAAAAAAATAAACTGGGAAAAAATTCTATCTTAGAACATATATAATCATACTTATCAAAGTAATAAAAGTTTAGGAAAGTATAATTAATTTAAACTTTCTTATTTTATCCAAATACAGTGTAAATAAAATTAGGAACAAAATAATTAACAAGTAATAAATAATTTCACCCATAGATTTGGGTATCTAAAAACCTTGGATAAATGTACCTTGATTTATTCTTTTAGGAAAGATGGTCTTGCCCATACAAGGGTAATTCTTTGATCTTTAATGTATTTGTCTCCTCGGACTTCCTATCCCTGGAAGCCCTTAATTGTACTAAGCAACAATCAATGTTTCATGAATAAAGTTGAACAAGATGTTCAGTAACACACAATGCATGAAAGTATTTCTCTCTCTATAAATCACTTCACAGCATTAGAACATATAATATCTAGGATGATCAATAATGGATTATTATTTATACTGAGCTCATTCAAATGAGCACCTATTTATAGAAAAAATTCCAACATTCAGATTGTTCCTCCAACTGTCATATTTTTCATTTATTTTTAATGGTACATGTACACATGCCACTCAACCAATGGTTAGTTAGAATCAGATTACACGACATCAATTCATAATAATAACATATGTAATGAAAATATATTAGCTTAAACAAATCGAATTATCTGAAGTCTAAGGAAAAAATAGAATTCAATGACTAATAATATAAACAATATGATTTTATAAAACATGGATATTCGTATTCTATTTTACAAAGAATTTAGAATCTGAATTCTATAGAATCTGCAGTATCAATTTCAATTAATACTAATGATTTCAATGTCCGAATTATGAGTAATTAGGAGCAATTCAGAGTCCAAATTTGGAAAAATTATGAGTCTAAATTTTAGAAAATTCGACATCTGAATTTCAGTGTTTTCCGAGTCTGAATTTCCGAGTGTTTAGAAAATGAATTATAGATGAATTATGTGCCTGAATTATTTTGAATTTGGAGTCTAGATTTAAAATATTTCAACATCTGAATTTATGAAAATTTGGATTCTAAAATTTAGAGAATTTGGTATAGGAATTTCCAGGAATTCAATTTCAAAAAACAGAAGACTCTATATCCAAGAGAACTATATGATTCTGAGTTTCTAGATAAGGATATAAATTTTAGACATAGTAAAAAAATAAACATGGTTTCAAGAGACTATATTATGTGGAAATGAAAAAATGTTAAGGATAAAAATCTTTTTAGAGATAAAATATTTTCCATAATAAAATAATACATAGTGTAAGATAATATGCCATAAGTTAATGTGTTTTTGATTCTCAAAAACATTTAGGAATGGAAAATTCATAAGGAACCCTTATTGACTCAACAGTTTAGCTATAACAACAGTTATCAAGAAACTATATAGATGTAACAAATCAATGATCTTTATTATAGGCCATGAAGATAACCAATATATTGGTCGGAGGATTGTGAGTACAATTTGATGTGACTAAATCTCATGCAGTTGACATCAGAGTAAGTGTAGTTTATTCAAAAATGTATGGTTAAAGATCAAATTGAGAAGATATCATATGTTGACATATGGAGATGAACCCACAATTTTAATGAGGGTGATCATGTAATACTTCAGTTATCACCTAGGTTGGTTCACCGCAGGATATAGAGGCAAGGCTAGTTGGCTCCCCAGTTTGTTGGACCATTCGATATTGTAGAGATAATCAGAACTGTGGAATACCTATTAGCTCTTCCATATAAATAAATCTTTATGCATGATTTTTTTCATGTATCACTACATCAGAGGTATCACCCTAACCCTTCTCATGTGATCAATGTGGATGATGTCGAGCTTCAAGTAGATTCATCCGTTGAGGAGTATATGATATGTGGGTTTGATCGCAATGAGATGGTATTGAGGGGAAGGATCATGCAGATAATTCATGTATTATGAAAAAATTTATGTGTATAAGAGGATATGTGGGAAATATATGTTGATATTCAGTCTCAAAGGACCAATATTTCGGACACGTAATCTTATAGATGTTCTGGAGTGTTACTCGAGGATGAGCTGTTGTTAGGTGGGGTCATCATAAGATCCTAGACAATTTTAGAGTTATCTTGGGATTGAACTCAGGTACTTTTCATCTTCATTGAAGTTTCGTTTCTTGGATTTATTAATTGGGTTTGTGTAATGGTGATTTGTTTTTGAAAAAAAGTGGAAAATGGGTTTTATATAGTTGGTGAATGGTTTGGGTAAATTGTTCCCATAGCCCAGCTAATAGTATGAACCTACGAAAAGTGGTCTACATGGATGGCACACAGCTTTAAAAACCGTGCACCCAAACCCATGAACGTCTGAAACTGGATGTAGTGAGACCTGCAATGATGGTTCACGGTTTGTTAAATTTATCCCCCAAACTAAGAACATGGTTTTTATTAATATAAGAAATAATATTTTATAGCACCTAAACCACCAAAACATCTATTATTCAACTTAGGATTTTTGTTGATGTATTTTGGGTGATTCTAGAGATTTTGGAGGGGTTACATGTTTTTTTGACCTCTGTTCTTTGAGATTAAAGGCATGTATTGATGATACACTCTCACCCGTTAAGTGGATCCCATCACGAATATTTTTTCATATGTCCTTACTTCATCTATTGATAATTTGGTGTATCTAATCCGTGATTTATTTAGATCTAAAATATAATTATTATGATATAGATCTAGGATTGTTGATCCAGATCTAAATTGGTTGGATCATGATATTTTTATCTTGATTTTGGGATCTAGATCTAGATCTCATATCTATATCATTGTGCTTCCCATATTTTTGGAATTTTAGTTGAGAAAACAAACATCAACAAATCGAGGTTGGTGGTATAATTTCTAAATCCCATTGTCATGATTTGATCTCATATTTGAATGTCATAGGTTTTCCAGATTTTTTTAGCCATTGAGATCACAAAATGGATTGACTAATTTTGTAAATTAACTAATTGTGAAACATGTGGAATTCTGGGATTTAGAGATTGTTGAATATTTTAATCAATTTTGAGAATTGAATATGTTGAGATTTAGATGTTCAGGCTCAGTACATGGGTAATTGATTAATGAAACTACTATTGGAATAAATGATCATGAATATAAGATAATTAACTGTTGAGTAAATTATCTATTCATCCATCCAGTGATAAATTATAATTACTAGGTTGATTAATTATCAACTATTAAGAGTTAAGTGGTTAATTGATTTTAGAATTATTTAATGTAAATTTGATATGGTTAATTAGTTTTTTAATTTATAAAATAATGTGATTAATTTTTTTTAATTAATTAATTAATGGTATTTGGGATGTTAGACATGATGTTCTGCACCCAAGGGATTTGGGGTGTTAGACATGGCGTTCTACACCAATGATATAATTAAATGAATAATATTTGGGGTGTTAGAACTGGATTTCTGCACTAATGGAATTGTGGGAGTTAGACATGGTGTTCTACACCACAGATATATCTCTCTATATTATTGAAAATCTGGGTGTCAGACCTGGAGTTCTACACCAATGATAAATGGAATAAAATGGAATTTTTGGTGTTAGACTTGGAATTCCACACCAATGAGATTTTGGGTGACAGACAAGGTGTTCTTCACCTAAGGGATTTAGGGTGTAGATATGGTGTTATATAAAACTGATAAATGGAAATAAAAGGGGTTTGGGGTTTGTAAATGGAAATCTACAATAATTATTAATGTGTATAAAGATTATGAATTTTTTGTGTGAACTGATTCAATTTTGATAGTCCATGAGGTTGATAAATATTAACTGCTAATGTGATAACTATTTTTCTACATTGTAATTATTTTCAATATTACACTATATACACCTATTGTTGATAGGATTGGATTATATAGTTTTAGTGGTGGCATATTGGGTTGCACTCACTCCTAATTCGGGCAGACTTGTTGGTACCAGAATATACTTTGATTCTGCAGGAAATGTTAATGGAAAAGGCCTTCTGTTGGATTTCAAAATGGGAATAGAGTTGGGAGAGGGGACCAAATGTGTATTGGGACCTTCTTGGGAGTATTATTGTCTTTTTAGTGCTTTTATAGACACATGACCCTTATACTGAAATTTCATATTATCCATTCAGTTGATTATTGTGTTTCCTATTTTGGTTATTTTATAATATTTGTATTGTTAGGATTATGTGTACTTCCACTATTGTCTGTGTTATTCTCCACTGGTTCTTAGTCTGATAAAAGAGGTTATAGTCTCTCCAGAAATGTCTTAACTTACCCTCACAACTTCTCGGCAGCCTCTAGTGTATTTGTAGTTATGCCTAGTGGTATGTGGTGGTCCGGCTCGGGGCACTATTGTGTGTCAGTTGATCCGGGATGTGACATTGTTTGTCCTATACTTTTTCCTTCGCATATATAATACTCATAATAGTCCTTCTATCTCTCTCATTATACCATTCATCTAGATTTTTGAAACACAGTCCTTTTCCAACATTATTAAAAATTTAGAGTATCACGGAATCCTCATAACCAGGGACCACTGGGGAAGTACCCTTTAACCAATTTCCATCGACCAACCATAGGTCCCTCCAGATGTTGAACATAGCTCCATCTCCCATCCTCCATTAAATTCCTCCACTAAGCCTCTCGTGAGAACCCTATATGCTTCTCCAAAGAATTTTGGTGTGGGGGCCTAATGGTGATTCATAAGAATCAATGTGGAGGAAATAATTGGTCTCGAGGATCCAAATTCATAGGGAATCAATGTGTTATATTAGCCATCAACCTTGTTTTTATATTAGATAATCAATGATATGGCATGTTTCTCAGAACCCCCTTCTACCATAATCATTATTTAGAAAATTTTTGTCTCAATCAAACCAATGGATTTTATTCCTCCAATTATTAAGGGCCCACTGGAATTTGGTGAGGCACAACTGGATTTTGTTAATAAAAAACCTAGGAAGATTAAAAATATTAATAAAATAGGTATAGATCCCATATTCTAGAGCCCTGATAATATTTTCCATTCATTCTTTATAAATATTCATGATTTTCTAATCGTAGATTTTTTTTCCACCCTATTATAATTCATGAATGAACCACTATTTTAGAACATCCATTTACCCTAGGAAGACTACTATATTTATTATTCATTTCAACCACCTGAATACACATGGATTGGATGAGGTCATCCTTCCTTTTCTTAAGAACTACATAAATAAAATGAATTCATGATTCATTAAGGTTAAAAAATTGTCGGGATACCCTCTCATTCCTGGAAATGAGGTGGGAAATAGCATTGTATTATTCTAGGATGGCCCTTGAAAGAGAAAATTTGTCATCACCAAAAAGGAGATATGAAATGGGTTGACTTTAGTGGCACACCCTCACCCCTTGAATTATGTTATCCTTCATTGCCACTGAAATATGATTAGATAATATGTCATCCCCCAAAATAAAGTTGAAAGGGGGAATACGATCCCCCTAGTGAAGACCCATGTTTAGTGAAAATATCTATGTAAGGATACCATTAATTTTTTTTCATAAATAAAATGATGACACACCTTTCAGGATGGTCTCAATCTAAATAGATAATATTCCAAGTTACCAATAAAAATATAAGAAAAGTCCACTCTAATCTATCACATTTTTTATATCATTTTTACACATCATGATACATCTTTTATAAATATATCATGTTTTTATTGAACGAAACACTTTAGGGGTGATAATGGTATTATCAAATATAAGTATTTTATTGATGAAATCACATTATTTTTCAAATATAATTGTAGGTAACCAAGGACATATGTGGTTGACCTTGATATTTGAGAAGATTTGGTATATAAAATTTAATATGTTGATCATCCTAATAAATGAGATCAAAGAGGGTTTTTTGGTATTTGGAATGAGGTTAATAAATATTTCATTTAGGGAATAGAAAATTAATATACCCAACCACATGTCTTTAATGAGGCTCAAAATATTAGTCTTAACAATGTCCCAAATTATTTTAATGATAAAATAAAATGTGGAACCCATCTAGCTGTTTGTTTTGGTAGAGTAGTTATGTTTTTGAGACATTAAAATTTCCTCATCTATTAAGTCACATGTGAGATGGTGGATCATTGTATCCATATACACTTATTAAATATATAATGTTATATTATAGAAAATGATTCACTGCCAAGTCATGTAAATGTCCTTATAAAAATTCATGATAAGGTCATGGATTCCCTATATATGGAGTAAGTTATAACTTTTTGTTTATGATATGGGATATGGATTTTTTATGCATTCTTGTAGAGGAATTATATAAATAGAAGGTGTTAGATTTTATTTATATAAAGTGGTTTTCATGGGTCTTTTTAACTAGAATATTTCCCTAATATCGATCACCATATATTGGTTTGATTCAAGGCATGAGATTTTTGAAAGAACCATATTATAGGGGGAATTAATACAACTCATTTAGTTTCATTTCAATTGTATCTCATTGAATGTATAGTTGTTCGAAACTACATTCTCTCTAATTTCTTAGATTAGCAGCCACTTGGTGGATGTTCGTTAACATATCTGGATCCCTGACCATCCAACGTGATTAGATTATTTCGTCACATTTCTTATCCTTCACCAAGAATCTTTCAAACTATAAGAATATCAGAGGTTTAGTTTCCATTGGTCATGTGAAATGTCATTAAGGATAGTGTAGTTGATCTAAGAAATAAGAAAAAGGTGAGAATCCTGGAATGAAATAAATTTTTTAGACCATTAAAGAAACCCTAAAACAATATCCTCACACTCCACTATCTGAGTGTTTTTAGTGTTCTCATGAAACTAAATATATGGGTTTCCTAAATAACCATGAGAAGAAATGTCATCCTTATGAGATTCCAAATGAACATCCATTATTGATGCATAAGTAATGTTAGGACAACCTCTCTTCTCATTCTAGACCGATATTTCCTTGAAAACCCTGCCAATAAGTAGGGGTCTAGTTAATCTCTCTTGTAGGGTACTGAGTGGATTATGGGTTGTCTATTTATCCATATGGGAGGTCCATACATATAATCTTATTAAATCCCATTCCATGGTGTCAGGTTTATAGATGAATGGGAAATTGTTGTTTTGGATTAAATTATATGAATCTTATATCCATTTCATCCTCCCATTAAAGGCATAGACCACCCAAGTGGCCTTGTCGAGAGACGATGAAACAATAATGAAAATTGAAATTTTTAGCAATACCATCCATGTTAATGCTTTCTAATTTAGTATTGAAATGAAAAACAATATCGTGGTTAATTTTTATGCATCGACACAGAATTATCTGAATTGAGAGTCATTTTACAAGGCCATGATATTTTTTGCGTAGTATTTTCAATGGGATTGGAGAATTTGGCTCAATCTTGACTCCAACTCTGAATATTGAATAATGTTAATATTCCCCAAAACATTGCACCTTTTGAATATCTCTCATTAAATAGTGGACCCTACATGCCTCTTTTATAACCACTATATTACTCCATTCTCATATAACTACTATTTTCCACTTCGACTTTACTCCTCCATCTCTATTGTTTTTTTGAACCTATCAATGGAGTTTCATTAGGATTGTTTCCTAGTAGGTAGCGATAAAATAATAAATCAATGTCCTAGAGAATATTCTGGTATGGTGGGTCAGAATATATCGATTTTGGGATGGGAGGGGGTTTAGCATTTCCCTCAGAGGACGTAGGTGAATAACCTCGGTTTAATAAATATTTATAGTGTCGCTAGATACACCTATGATGGATTTTATTAACATTCTATCTATATATAATCATATTCGTATATGGCGAAGACCAGTGGACCCAACATGTTTATTTTTCTATGATTTTCATCCAATTCTCCACTTCAGGCTTTGGAAATTCTATATGTATTTCTTTAATTTTATGCTTTATTAATGAAGGATAACCTATTATTTTATCTTGTATCCAATGGACATGTTACATGATAATATTAACTTCTCAATATATCATCTTCATATCACAGTCATTCCCTGTGTGGTCAAGGAAGCCACAAAAGATGTAAATGACTAATATATTTTCATAATTGAATAAGATAAAATCATTATAGTTTTCCATAGATAGGAACATATCTCTCATAAGTGGATGTGAAACACTGATTAGAACCTTAATTCACATAGAAGGTACCCCGTGATTGGGGTATGATCAATCCCATTCCCTAAACTCCTCGATTCACCCACCAATTGGATGCATAAATTTTATTGATCTTCCAAAAAAAAAGTATTCCTTTAAGTCAATTCAAAAAGGGATTTTGGAGGAATATGTATTTTGGACCTCCCCACCCACTATTTCTTGAGTCCTCCATGAAAATGATTATGTTATCAATAGACCATAGTCTCCATTTATGGACCATCTATTTATCATTATCATTGAATAATTTCATTATTATATAACCCAAAATAATATATATTCTGTCCACACCAACATCCAAATTGCATACTTTTTTTCATAGTATTTTTTAGTGAATTCAGGTTTAAGGGTAGGCAGGGTATAAATTTTATAATGATACGGAGAGACATTTGATGCATAATAAACACATCCACATCCTTCTTGGCTGCAATAACTGATTTTTTCTTGTATGTGAGTGATATATTTTTCCATCACGTTAACAAATTAGACTCTATTGTGCAACATATCATGTATAGGAATAGAAGAACATCATCATTAGAGGGGTCACTATCAACACGTAGATTGCATACATTTCAGTTTGACACCGCTAATCCCAAGAAACCATAGGAGTCACCAAACCAAAGGAAAACCCTTGTAAATAACCCTCAACCAATAAGGAGGGTTTTTATTCACATACATTCGACTATTTAGATAAATGATCTGAAAGTATCTAATTTACTTTACAAAAAAAATCATTTAGTAACCCTTATTTAAAATAACCATTTCCAAAAAATTTATACCAAGATCGATTATATTTATATAGCTATTATAAAAAATATATTTATAACATCATTCATAAAAATGTTTCTTGATGTAAAAAATAGAAAAATTAACAGACCAAAAAACCTAAAAATATAATGGGGGAATTCCAATTTCAGGATTCATAACCAAGATGACATAATGATATTATTTGATATTTAAAAGTTTTTGTTTAAGGGGGATTAGTGATTATATATTTACACATATGGGTCATGCCGGATCATGATTTACACATTATGGTTTTCATATATTTGTTTGAAATCTTATGGCCAGTTAATTGCAAAGATCAAATCCTTACTATATAAATTTTCTACATGCTCATTTTCAATCACTTTGGGGAATGAAATCATGTGGCACACCATTTGGTGCCTTAGGGTATCTTTGGGTGCTTCCAATTTTGAAGGTCAGTCTCTCCTGAATGGATTATTTTTCTTATCTTGGTTGATACTCTTTCTACGTAATTGTTCCTCTTATAAAAATAAAATATCGGGCTGGTTTGATAATAGAGTCATGGACTAGGTTGTACGGTGAATATATTTACAAAATTGGATGGATTTAAATTTAAAATGAATGGATCATCAAATACCATATATCAATTTCGTTCATTTTAGTTTTTTTCTTAGATTAATTTCAAATAATGCATTAACAATGTGTGAAGAGAAATAAAATATCATGAATATTGGATTATTATACGAGAATTTTTTTATTGTATAGATAACATAAATATATAATTATATAAATAATTATATAACTATTTTTATATTTTTCCAAAAAATATATATAAATATATTTTATAAAAACATAATTTTATTTTTTATTCATTATTATTTATAAAAATATTATATTTCACATTACATTCTATTAATAATTTATTGTATTAAAAATATGACTATATAAATTTAATTATTATTATTTTCAATATACTAATATACATAATATATTTTTATATATATAAATATAATATTATTTAAATAAATAAAATAAATAAATATATATATATATATAATGTAAATTTTTATATAATATATTGTTTATATAAAAATAATTTATAAATATGGTATAATTTGAAATATTGTTTTATCAGAAATCATAATAAGTGAAAATATAATTATATTTATATTTATATAATTATAAATATAACAACAAATATATTTATTTTTTAATATAAAAGTTAAAACAATAAAATTTTTTAAAAGGAATATAAATATGTTAATATAATTAAAATTTTCTCTATTGATCATTTATGAATAAAATATAATAGTAAATATGATTAAATTTGTAATTATAATAAATATAAAGACTTATTTTTTTTTATAATTAATAAAATGGGTCTAATTATATATATTTATAATTTATAAATTATCTCCTATTATAGAGTGATTTATTGTAGGTTTTTATTGGGTTTGCGCTCTCTTAGGCTATCTATGTTTGCCCATATTTGCAGCGGTGAAGTAATTTTTTCAGGTATTCTTCTGTAATTATCATTCATCAGTGAAGGATGTTTATTTTTTAATCCTTAGGATAAATGGGGAATGATATATTAATATAGATGTGGTGTGTTTCACTCTTAGATAGGAAAAGGCTCTTATTACTATGATGAAGGATGAAGATGGATTCATGTTGTGGTAAAATGTTCTTCTTATAATGGGAAAATTCATCATCAATCGACTCTATAATTTTATTTCATTGAAGAAAATTCTACAATATTTCTCGCACCTGGATGATGGTGTGTCTATATAAAATATTCGACCTGGGCTTATGCTCTTTGATTTCATTATTTTAGTGAGATAAATAGGTGATTCTTCTCAGGAATCCCTAGTTTTTTGATAACCACAACATTTTAATGGAAGATTTGTATAATGATAGAGAAATAATAAAATTACCTTCCTCTAAAAACCCATATTGGATTCAGATCTTGGGAATTCCTTTTGGGGGTTATTAGAGCATGTTCTTAAAGAAATCGAGGACCGCATCAGAACATTCATGCAATTTGACCATTCAGAACATATACATTTGGTCCCATCTATATGGATTAGGGGCATGGTTGAAGTTATTTATCCACTTTTTAGGGGTATGTTACATTACATAGAGAACATAATGATTAGTGTTTCAAGGGAATATGAAAACATTATAATATTTTGTTTCCTTTATGGTTGCATTGGACATTCATAGTAGGATTTTACTATCAAGGTGGTTTATGAAAATGGAAATATCATTATGAAATATCGGCCTTGGTTACAAGAAAAAAAATCATGGATCACTATTTTTTCCAAATTTGGAATGGCTTATGGATAGATAAAAGATCATGAAATCCATAATAGATCATGCAACTATAGATTATGATAAAGTTATAGTGATGGGTCTATTGTGTCCTCTAACAAAATGCAATTATTGTACATAGCTGATCGAAATTATGAATCCACCCCCCCCCCCAACAGTAATCACTATTTTGGGAAATATTCCATGGGTTGGAAATAACTCTAATTTGAAGATTATAATACCTCCTTCATGGATGAAATCATGTTCTGAGGGTGTTTCTATATCATCCTCCATGAAGAAATAGATTTTCTCTAACCCCCTATACCTAGTCGTCCCCCAAAGTGAGGTGTAATTTTACCTATTCTAAGGAATGCAATTAAATGAATGATTTGACAATGTTGGGCCCCAAAAATCACATAATGTGGAAGGGGATAAAAAAAGGGTACCCCATATTTTACACTCCCACTATGGTTTATTATATATAGAAATGAGTCTCTAAAGAATTTCATTTATAAGGATTCAATCTAAAATATAGAAATTTGTAGGAGATAGTTCTCTTCTTAATGATTCATAGGTGGAATATGGATTGATCAAACCCCTCCTACTATAATGAAAAAGTTATGCTGGAAAATATTTGGGATTAGATATCCATTATCATTTCAGATGCTCTAGTGTTGTTTTTCTAAAACAAATCCTAATATGGGATTCTTTTCCTAAAACATATTTGATTGTTTGGAAAAGTATGGTATTTCTAAAAAATACAACATTTAGTTTTGTTTATGTGTCTCCCAATACGGAACAATTTTTAGAATGAGTATTGTAAAAATAGTGGTGGTGGATTGTCAAATCAAATCCTTCTCCCACAACTACATTGCTTCTACCATTCACAAATTTGGATAGCATAACTGGACTTTTATTAGAATATATGGATATCCCTCATAGACGGATAAATGTAACTCATTGAATATTCTTAAGTCCCTACAAGAGAGTAATCCTAGTCCTCCTCTCATCATTTGGAACATCAACAAAATCATATTCCAAAATGATAATATATGTTTTATTTTCAGAACCCTTCCACTAATGATGGAGTTTATGTAGGAAAGATTGATTTTTAGTCTTGTTGATTTGGGGTTCTTTGGAAATCCGCACACATGGTTATGGGGAAATACTAAAAACACAAGAATTTTATAATTTATTGATAGATACATTGGGTCAATATAATGGAAAAATATTTTCATCTTATTCTATGATTCTCATCTTTCAACATATTTTTCATATCATTTCCCAATCCTCATTGATGTTTTTTAGAAAATGAGTAATCTGAGACACGATAAAATTTTCATATTTCAAAGATTTTTGGTTAATGATAAGGAATTCATATATGTGATTTGTTCATATTGGAAGGTGGGATACCCTAATGTATTAAGGAATGTATAATATGTGTAAGATAGTTTAATGATGTGGAGTAATTCTAAGTTATACAAACTAGATTCTCATTATGACTACATTAAATAGAAATTGAATGAAATATAATTTCACCCCCACTCTGATCTGGTCCATCACAAAATTACAATCACCGGTTGGGAGAAGGATGTATCCATTAGAAATAATAAAATATTATATGCCCGTACATGTATGTGAAACCCATATCAGGGAAGGGGATTCTAATATCTCCTACATTCATGAGAATGATTCTATAAAGAAATATAATAATTCCATCTAATTCCAAACTCATAAAGAATATTTTTTGGTCTCCAGTGATAGAGGGATTTATGACCTGATCCTGAATTTCTACCATGATCTTTACATAGGATGAGAGTCTACCATTTCACTTGATATTATTGCATAAACTCAACCACTGGTAATATAGGCAACAAATAAACAACATATAGGTGAATATTATACGAGTAAACATATATGGTTCTCAAACAAATCCATCCCCAAAAAGCTCTAGGTTTGTATTGGTCTCATTCCATATTTTTTAAACAGTTCTGGTTTTTTTAGGCATGAAATTTTCGGTCACATAAATTTCTAATGGATAGGTAAGGCTAGCTTATGTGAGGTGAAAAAAACCATCATTACATTGATCACTATAATTAATAAAACCTCATTTGTTTTGTACTATATGAAAATATGTTTATTAAATGTTCCCTATAAAATTTTCTCAAATATTTTGGCTAAACACATGAAGCCTTGTAATCCTTATATTATTTCTTAAAATCATAATTCATTCATGCCCAAGATGCTCAATTTAGATAATCACATTACCACCCTCGAAGAGTCTCATTCAATGAAAATGAACATGGTTTCTAATAGAGGAATTATGGTTTGGAATATGGATATGAAAAATTCTTATGATAGGGTAGAATTATCATTTAAACTATAATTAATGTGAAAATTGGGATTCTTCTCCAACTGGATTGAGATATTCATGCATTGTGTTTTTTTTCATCTCCAATGGGATTTTAATAAATGCAGGCCTATCTAAAAGAAATTATCCACCAAAGGGTCTTCATCAGAGGGATCCTCTTTTTAATTTTCTTTTTAATATTTTCTTTGACATGTTCTATAATCTTATTTCAGTAGCTTCATATAAAAACCGGAATAATGGGGGTAATGTCTACAGATGAAGTTCTCCCATTTCCCATGTTTTTTTTCAATGATAGTTTTCTCTTTTTAGGGGACAATATTAAATAATTAAATACTATTTACAACATGATTCAAATTTCTGAATAGGCTTTTGGTTACTATTTCAAACTTCCTAAATAGGAAACATATTTCAGTATAGGTGTTCTTATAAGTAGAAAATCATAAATCCACAGAATCTTTGGGATTTGGGTTGTTGAATATAAAAACAAATACCATGGGATTTCCAAATTCTTTGGATGTTATAAAAATTTGTTTTCTCAGGTATCCTAAACTTAATTTCAAAAAAATATATAGGGATGGGCCTTTATAAAAATATCCAAAGTGGGGGAGAAAATTATTATCATGTTAGTGGCATAAGCGATCCAAACCTATGTTATAACCTCATTTAATCTACCAATATTTTTCATTCATCAGATCCTCTCATACCTTGAAAAAATATAGTGGGGAATAAATGGTGGGAGAAATAAAACTCATTTGGTGTCCTAGGATATGGTGTGTACCCCTAAATATTTTTATGGAATGGGGTTCCAGATTTTATACCTCTTCAAGGATTCGCTTCTGGAGAATTAAGGATAGAGGATGTTGCAAAATCCAACATTTTTGATCACTCAAATACTATACTCCAACTATTCTCCCCACTCATATTTCATTGTCTCTTCGCTTGGCCCCCATCCGAGATAATTTTAGAGAAGTTTATGGGGTTTTCAAAAGCATCAATGTAGGGGAATATACAGGTGAATCATAGATAGTGCATTTATCAATATATAAAGTGACCCTTGTCTAGTAGACAGTGATGTGATTGAGGCTACTTCTCCATCGGTCCATGAGTGGAAAGATAAAATGGTAATATCCTTATTGGATTGTTCTTAAAATGGTTTTTTTCTTCATAAATTATAAGGATGGTTAAATTAGAGAGACCAAATATTTATTTTGAGAATCCTTTTTGTAAAGGGATTGGGTAAGGAATATATTTCCTGGAGTACAGAGTGATCTAGATTTTTTAGCTTCATATGAATATAAAATTGAACATGAGACATGATTCATGATGAATTATGTTTCTTGGAAGACACTTTGGTATTTAATGTTCATCATATGATACGGTATTTTTGGTGGTAATTATGTGCCAACTTAATCTCTATCAAGGCGTTCATCATTTTTCACCATGCATCTGATAAATGTATTTTTCATTTGTGTATAGATGATCCAGAGTCTATATCACATGAAATATTTTTACATGGTACCTGGATCGTTTGGAATACATTGGATCCCAACAATAAATTCTTGGTCTACATGGATAATGAACCTACTTCATTTCTATTGATGTTTTCATCATCTATCTTAACTGAGAAATTGGATGCACTCTACATTGTCTCTTGGATTATTTGGGTTAAAAGAAATGATTTGGTCATCAACATGTTGTCAGGACCTTCTCACTTCTGGATTGAATGATTCATGTCTAGTATGGAAACTTATAAAATTACTACGTTTCAAATTGGGACTCTGAAAATTCATTCTTGTAGTAGTGTTTGGGACGCCTACAACTAGATACACTAATGATTGTTGTTGATGCCTCAATTTATGATGTAGGATACATAATGAATTATTTTTTATTCCATGAATCCATTATACACATGGTTGTGGCATGGAAAAAATTTATTCGCACATACATGGAATTTCATGATCCTGAACATTAGGAAATTTTCAAGGGATTGAAATTTTCCATTGATAGAGGATGGAACTCAATAATCATGGAATCATATTTCCTAACCATTATTAATGAAATATACAAACTGGAGAACAATATATTGTATTATGTTTTAATTATTCTAAATATATTCTCCCTTATCACCTTCATCTTAGCATTCGAGTTCTATTTTATCAGAAGACAAGGGAATAAGGTTTCTTATTCTTTGGAAACCCATGGTCATTCAAGAGAGTCTCATATTTGGTTATACATTTTTACTCCTTGGGTGATTTATCTTGTATCACCTTATCCTAGACTGATTTATTAAATATATTTTTATGTCAATATATATATATATATATATATATTAGTTTAATGAAATTATAAATATATTTTGTTTTATTCCATGGTGTTCCATATGGTTTCCCTTTTCAAAAAATTACTACAGTATTTTGTATCCCATTTTTTTGTTATTATTTCTTTAATTTATACATCATAATGTTGTCCCTAACCCTATAACATATACCCATATGAAAACATATACCCATCTAAACCCTATTAATTAAATATTTTAGAATAAAACCACATATAATAAATTTATCCTTATTAATGAATGCACAAGTCAGAAAGGATTAGTTGAGTAAACAAGAAAATAAATTTGTAGGTTCCAATGAATTTACCGATTATCATATAGGAAGATTCTATATTCAAGTGAAACAATGTAGCATTCCATTCTGGCCACCTCAACATGAATTATATGTACAAATTTGTACACAAATCAACATAAAGGGAATAATGAACCATTGTGTTTGGGAAGGTATTTTTAATAGATAAACCACATCATTTAGACCCCCAATCTGTTATGGATTATCTTCTCCTGGCATAGAAGAATGATGTTTAGGATATCACTATAAATCCTATACACCGTGATGCAATAGGAGGATCAATCATGGCTACATGCTCCGCCATAACCCTTCTCAAAGATGTTGAGATTCCAAATTAAAGACTCCATACAAAGTGTCACTAGTATGAATCCTATTATTAGGGTTATATTGGATGAATAGAATTAATGGTTCAGAATGAAATCACAATCACCCTTTTTTAACCTCACTGCATACTTAGGAAGGGAAATAGTAGACGGAATGTACACCCTGATCATATGTTCAACAATTTTTTGGTACACTGAAATCCAAGGCCAAAAACTGGTGGAGCCTTATAGAGTACCATGTGTTAGGGTATTTGGGATGTATTGGTTCATCAGTGTAGCTTCACCGTGGGAATTCTCATGCCTTCCAAGGATGCATTTCTCCCATAAGACTTTCTGAAGATTTCTATGATCGTTTACCTCTTGTTGATCCAATGCATTCATTGAATCCATGTTACAAAATCACTCAGTGGATAGATTGTGTAATGGTATTTGGGAGTGAAGATTATTTACAGTGTACAAATTCTCTAGCATAATACACGGTATTTGGTTCCCCATCATGAACCGAACATCGAAGAACTGGTTCAAGCAGTTGAGGAATTTAAATTTGGGATCACCCTCATCTTTCATTTTCAGCATTACTATTAGCATTAGGTTAATGATTAGGTATTCATTTACCATGATAATCTTCCATAAGTCCTTCATAACCTATGTTTTAATGGGATCATATCATTGGATCACAGTTCTTTAATTTTATCTATATCATTGATGAATTCCTACTTAGTGACTAGTGGGTTTTGAGAGAGATATTTTTGGGTGTAATGTAACATAATGGACTCTATGTGGGGGATACAGACTTGGACTTGGTGGATGGGTCAAATAGAGAACGCAATGGGGTGTAAGTACATATCATTTTTGTTGATCATTTTTTAGAAATTTTAAAAATGTCATGGATATCTATCACAAAATCATTTTGTTCACTCATGTTGATCCACATGAAGTCAATGATTGATTTTATTTGGTTGCAACATTTGGGTAATAGCTGAGTAGGGTGGGTGTCAATGGTGTTCGACAAGAGATAGTCGATATAGCCCCATTTTTTAGGATTTTAGGGTGGGAAATTTGCTTTTAAAAATGTTATAATGACCATTATTAAATTATGTGTTTTCAAAAATGTTACGAACTGAAATTTGTCTTATTTTTTGACAATCAAGGTGATTTAATAAATTCATCATTTTTCTAACAATAAATTATAATAATTCCACACACATGTGTCTCTTCATTAAATATATATTTTTGGATTAAATTATATATTATTGGATATATTATGGTTAAATTAATTTAATTATATAATTATACACATTTATATATTTATAATAATAATAATAATAATAATATTATTATTATTATTACTGCATAAACTCAATTAAAAAAAGGAATGAGGACTACGCCTCTTGACCGCCACCACAAAACCCCTCCCACCCTAGCCACCTCGCTCCATGCGGGGGCACATTTTAACCACAATAAGAATAATAATAATAATAATAATAATAATAAGACAATTATTATTATTGTTATCATTATTATTATTTAAAAAATAATTGTATAAAGTAGAGCTAAAAACAATTAATGTTATTAATATAATAAAATTAGTTATCCTGGAAACATTATATTGATATAATTATACATAAAATAAGAATAACAAAGTAATACTAATAAAAATATACATATTATTTATATTATACTAAAATCGGGAAGGTAAAGGGTAGCCAAAAATCTAGCTCCTGCTCCAACCAAATTTTAGTATAATAAATACAAATAATATATAATATATAAAAATATATAATCTATAATATATAATATATAATATAGGATCAATTAATTTAACATTAAATGATGATTTATTTTTTCCATTCCAAATATTGTTATAGTAATTAATTAAAATCCTTATTAATTATAATATAAAAAGTTTTTATTAGTATTAATATGTCATTATTATTGTATAAATCTCAGAGATATCTTCCCTTATGGGTGTCAGTGATGCCTTATGTCCAATCCTCACCAGGAAATTCCATCATTTTGTGTGTTGCACGATTTTCATTGTAATGTGGCCCTTTTCCCATACATCGATGTAATATTATTAATATTTTAATTTTTATAATTTATTATTATTATTATTACTACTACTACAATTAAAAAGTGGAATTGCCGGAAACAACATCGATAGGGTGGGTGTAAAGATCAATGCTTGAGGTACATTGACATTATATTACCATTGTAGAACGCTTAAAAGATGACACAAACAGACTCCCAAAAAAAGAATTTTTTTAGTTCCTTTGGAAAATTTGAAGAAAATATTATAACATGGTGTAAGATCCTCAATATCACCCATAATGATCATCCCCTTTTTCCATACATAATACATTTCTCTATATCTCGGGGAAAATAAAACATAAAATGTTTGAGCTAAAAAACTTATTAAGGGTAAACATTGAGAACATAAAACAAACCATAAGCATAATAATGTAAAAACACGAACATAATCATATAAATATCAAATTCTGTATTCATGAAAGAAATATTTGCAGTACCTAAGACATAGATCATAAAGGAACATTAAACATGATAAAAGATCATTGGCATAGAACGTGGACTTTTGGAATAAAAATATGCATATATTATGATTTCCATAGTAGCCAAGGAATTGCTTGCAATACCATCATAGCAGACAAACTCTATTACTGAACGAGACTTATTTATCGTTCCATCCATGTATTACTAAAACAAATTTAATTATCGTTCCATCCATGTATTACTGAACAAGTTTTACTTTCCCTTATAGTCATGCCTATATCCTGAAATATAAATCTTTACCCTATTCACTGGAGGGAGATAGTGGTCCCACTAATATCAAAATTGAATCATTCATACAATTTCCCAAAAACCACAAATCATTCCACATAACATAACCCAAGAATTAAAATGGGTTTCTTAAACATCATTCTATCATAACATAATCCATCATAAATAAATGGATATCATAAAAATAATTCCATCATAAATATAATCTTATCAAAGTAATAATATTTATAGAAACATAACCATATGTAATCTTATAAGGAAAATATTTTTTATAAAACACTTTAACTTATTTTTTGCGGAAAATATCATTTCTTCATCAAAAAAATTTCTTTTCTCAAAATTCTGTGAAATTGTAAAATAAATGTATTTTGTTTAAAATTAACTTCAAATAGTTTATAGGAAGCTTCATATAAATACGTATTCATGAATCTATAAAAATAAATTCATTCCGTATAAGTTAAAAAACATTCTCCTCATTCTTTTGCTGGAAAAGTGAAAAAGTACCTCATATGGTAAATAGAAGAATGATTCCATCCATACAATGTAGTAAAAGTAAAAAAAGGTAAAAATAACTTTAAACATAACTATAATAATAGTAAATTTTTAATGAAAACATTTTTAGAAAGCATGGAAATGGATGACAAATATATCCATAGTAAGTACTTATATATAGTCAATATTAGATAAAATTGAGATTGCAAAATTATCCCTTACCTTAGGCCCCATTTCTTCCGTATGTGTCAAAAACTCATATAGAGGGGGTTAAAACAAATTATTAACTTGTATCCTAACTATAATAATATTTATAACATCATATATGATTCACATATCACTTTATATTAACAGTTTATTTATCAATTCCAAGTAAAATCAACCTTTTGGTTAATAATCACTTTTTTTCATATATGTTTGACTTGGAATTCATGATATTATTACATAGATAATTGTTAACATAACTTGATAGTGTAAAACATTATTATTATATCATAAATATTCATTATATAAATATAAGTAATAGATAGATAAATGAAATGGAATACACCGTTCATGGAGGCAGTAGGCCATACGTACGAATGAATGTTGTTTCTATTTTCGTATTAAATTGAATGGATGAATTAAATCATATATATATATATACATAAATCAAGTTGAATAACTATCAGATATAATTCATTATTATTTAATATTTATACTTTATAATCATTCTTGAATACATAATATGAAAAATGAATCTCATCGCGTTGTGGAGATGGAAAGTCGTACGTATGCACGAGCATTGATATCATTCACATAATGGTTAAATGGTTCAAAATGAGATCGTATATTAATTATATTGAATAATTATCATGTTATATTAATTAATAATATCCATTAAACTCACCATTATACCCATCAAAATTATGTATTGTTGAATAAAAAATTGAACCACTATGTGGAGACAGTTACTTGTATGTACGCACACATGATGATATGTTATTCTAAGGATGAATAAAATGAGTTATATGGTCATCCCATAATTATAATAAATTACCATCATGTATAAGATACTAAATTTATTACTTTAGTATAAGAAAAAAATAATAAGAGGAAGTATAATAAGAAATGAATATTGAATGAGATGATAAAACAATTACATCTTTTTTGAGTATATTATTTTGATTTACACAAAAGGCCTCCCTAGGATGGCTTTATACACAATGTATTGAATCTACGATGATTTTATGAATTATTTATTGTAAATGGGTAGGTATTGGCCTAGAAAAATGGATTTATATGTGTTATTGAACGAGAAGGAGAGGTGCAATTTCATAACATAGGGGAGGGTCACCTTTGGAAATACCAAAACTATAAAATTAATAAAAATTAATTTTTAAATTAAAATTCCATAAAAATGATATTATTTTGACTAAGATATTATTTTGGGTAAAAATCCTCTCAACTAATAAAATTTAGATATGTTTTTATTTTATTTTGAACCTTATCATTTTGACTTATCCATATTTAATCTATTTAATTTTAATTGTGGTAATAATATTCTAAATATTATGTAGTTTTTAAATTTTACTTATGTGTTGTAAATTGACCATAATTGGATAATTTATGAAATTTTATACCATATAATGTTCACTTTGTAATTTTTAAATATTCTTGTGATTTTTAAATATTTTAATCATTTTTTATTTTAATACAATATCAATATTTACAATTTTAACATTATTTATCTATTTGAATTTAAATAAAATACACATAGAAGTTTAATTCTAAAAAAATTTATAAAATACATATAAAATTTTATATTCACCAAGATAATTAGTGGTGAAAATTAATTATTTCATATTATATTTCTTTTAATATTTTTAAAACAATTATTTGATATTTTTATTAATAATATAATCTCTACATCACTTTTGTTTCATTGTTAATGGTAATTATTTAATATCTAAAAATTATAAAAAAAAATTCAGATGATATATATAATTTCATTATATTTCAGGATACTATTTATGTATGGTGTTTCTTCATATTTATAACTACATTAAAATCATTATACTTATAAGATATATGAGTGTGATATGTTGTCACTTTCTTCTCTTTAAATTATAATTAAATCACTTTCAGGTATAAAATTCAATTAAATGAATAAATTATGACACTTAGGTGAAATTGGTCAAATTTAATTCATCCAATAGTATTTTGGTAGGTTTCAGAGTAATTTTATTATCGTCATCATATTGATTGATAACCTAATTTAGGTGTTTTATCTTTAACTATGGTTAATAAAAATTACAGAAGTTAATATTTATAAAATATAGAAAATAAAATTAACCCATTCACATAATTTTGACCCACAATTTCAAAATATTGAATCCATTTTTAAAAATTCAAAACACAAAAGTTGTAGTTTTAATTCTAAATTAATTCATGTTGTCAAAACTAGAATGCATGTTTTTAATAAGTAAAAACTATCAAAATATTTACATGTGTTTATATCCAATTTTAATTTGAAATTACTTTCAATGAATTTTTTTTCTAAATGATAAAAGCATAATACAATTACACATTAAAAACAATTAAAAATATAATCGTACAACATAAATAAATTAGATGAAAATGTAGTTTTGAATTAAAATGCATTATATTTCACTATTCATTAAAATATGAATTTTATAAGAAAAAATACCAAAATTTATACCAAGGTAAATTTTTCTCACCTCCTTACAAATAAGATGTTTATTTTTTCATGTATAATATATAGAAGTTCTAAAAACTATATTTATAATTGGTTCACCTTCAAAAAGCAGCAAAACTGCCTATTTTTTAAATACTTTTTTCTATCTGGAAAAAATTATATTTCTTCAAAGATGAATTTCTTGAAAATAAATAAGATGGATTTTCATGTTATATAAAAATAAGAATTTTAATAAAATATTAATAAAGGCTTTTTTATATCCCATAATAATATTTTAATAATATAACAATTTTTAGTGAAACTCGGTATTATGTAAAACCCAAGCTATCGAGGAAGGACGCTCTTTCATGTAATCCATGCCATGCCAGTCTTATGTTTAGTGAATGTTTCCTTTGGTGTTACATTGAACATAATCCAAACATTTTTATTTTATAAAATGAACAAAATCTATGCATAGTGTTGTATGGAATGCATTCTATCAAAAGAAATTGAAATAGTGTGTAACAGAAGCCAAGAATTGTGTTGTGTATACTAAAAGCTAATAAAATGTTGTGTATAGTGAAAGGTAATATTGTTGTAGCTTAAATCACATGACATCAAATAAAATAAATATAATATTTCTCATAAACACTCAAGATGTTACGTTATACCCCCCTTCAAATGAATTATGTCGTCGATATTCATTAGGGTTACAAAACGCTTACTACATGAATATTAATTTCATAGAAACCCATATCGTAAAAAAGGAATACTAAAACATAATTTAATAAAATGTAAGTTTGAAACATAAATCTCACCCAATTTAATTCGTCATTATGATTCCATATTGGAAGACATAGGTTATAATTGAAAACATGGATATGAAAGGAAAATATAATAATCAAGTTAAGATAGATAGTGATGGAGAACAATGTATAGAGAATGTTAGAAACCAGTAATACATAAATATATGGTGATTTAAGGGGCCATATGATTCATTGGATAAGAATGTAATAGGATAAATTTTTTTCTTTTAGTATCCTTTTCCTAAATTGGAAGAACATGAGTATAAATACGTACATGATTTTAGTACAATCTCAATATTGGTCATGCTTTAAACAATTTCCACTTCAAAAATTATTAATGAATTGAAGTTGAAATTTTCATTCATGAAGTGTTATCAGATCATGAAATCAATAAATATTATGATATGAAATTCCATTTGTCTCAATATAGAGGTTGTCACACGTTATCAAATATGCATAAGTCCAATAATGGTGAGGCAAGTCTTTATTCTAACTAATGTCATCTAATGTTTAACTTAATCATTATAATAATTTATAACATCAATATTCTTATAAAAGATGAAAATACATGACTAAAAAAAATTGTTCACTTACTCTGCCTAACATTTATCCAACACATATCATAAGTTATCTCTAGTTGATCACATTCCAAAAGTATGAACACCTTCATCATGAATTATCTTGAGTCATGGTAATAACATAAATTACCTTATATACTTATTTAAAACATGCATGTATCCTTATCCAAAAACATATTGGAAATATTTATTATGTCCCAAAAAGTTGTATACTTTATCCATGAATGAATAAAATTCTTTTGAAAAACACCGTTATTAATTACCAAGAAACAGGCATCATCCAATTTACTTATTAATGTCCAACATATCATTATCAAAACATCATTATCTTAACATAAGTGACATATTAATGGTTACCTTTCCATTAATATAGTTTTATCCATGTAGACCACCTTACAGTTAAATAACTTTTTGGGTCCTTAGAACTATTCAACATATCCTTTCCAATCCTTCATAAAAACGTATACTAAAAGAACATATATATTTCATTATTCATATTACATATTCTTTTAATTCCAAAACATATACACCTCATTCAATGAACATTATTTTTAAACCATTACTCAGGATCAATCATCGTCATCATTCCTAAAATATGAATCATGTATTAAGGTTTCCTAACATCATGATTTGTAGTTTTAATGTATACAATTCTGGAAGAACATCACAAACCATTCACATTTCACATACAATCTGTTTATCCGAAATGGTAGGACCAATAATCATACCATTATCATGATTCTCTTCATGATATTTCTATTTAGGAAATCTATCTTCACAATTGTCATAATTTACACATCTGAAACATTCAATGTTTAACAAAGTTCTATGAATTTATAGTTATTGAAAAAGAGTAGAATGAAAAGTGTCAGAAATACATATCAGAGATTAGAAATACATAATTATGTAAAATTTGATATAATATTTTAAACTATGATATATTCAGTTTCACCCTAGGTTAGTCACCATTATCAAAAAAACCCTAGGATAGTGATATATATTTGACTTATCCTTAGGACATCCGAAGACATATCCTTAGAAATATATCTAGGTATCTCACTAATGTTATTGAATCATAGTTTCAAAATGTTTACTAAACCATTGATCTGATACCAACTATAAAGAACCAAAGTTGATGTATATGTAAATTACATTACATTTTGAAAATAATTAATACATGAAACAAATATATTCCCAGTGATCATCTTAGTTTATTGAATTTGGATACATGGAACATAATCTTCTAACATGGTAGAAGATCCTCAACATCTACCATATTGATATTCCCATTTTTTTCCTACCTAAAACATTTCTTTATATCCTAGGGAAAAGAAATTATAAAAATGGTTATCTCAAATTATCATTAAGGGTAAACATTGAGAAAATTAAACAAACCATAAAAAAGAATGTAAATACATGAAAAGAAAGTATAAATATCAAAATCATAAGTCCAAAAATAAATCATGCTAGTATATAAGGAATACATCATAAAGGAACATTAAAAATGATAAAATTTCACTAACATAAACTATGGAATTGTGTAAAAAATATGCACATAATATTATTTCCATAGTGTCAAAGGCATTACTTCCAAGGCCATCATAGTGGGCACTGTTCATTACTGAACCAGAATTACTTATCATCCCAGCCCTGTATTAGTAAATCATATTTACTTTTTGATCCATTCATGTCTATCTCATGGTATATAAATAATTAAACAATGAATTGGAGTGAGATATTGGTCCCACACATCTCATAATTAAATAATTAATACATGTTCTTCAAAAATATATACCATCCATCATAGACTAACCCAATAAATAATATTGGATTCTTAAACATCACATCTTCATAACATAATCCATATAAAATAAATGGATTTAACAAAAATTATTCTATCATAATCATAGTAAAATAAAATTAATTTTATGAATATAAACATACACCTATGTTATCTTAGATGGAAAATATTTCTGACAAAACACTTGAAATTAAATTTTAAGGAAATAATCTGTTATTCTTAAAAAACATTTTCTTTTCACAAAATGCTCTGTAATTTTTAAAGACTTTTTTTTGTTAAAAATATACATGATATATATTAGAGGATTTTTATGGAAATAAGGCATCATGAAATATTAAAAATGCATTCAATCCTTATATGTTAAAAAATAGGATCCTCATACTTTTTCTGGAAATGTCAATAAGTACTTCGTATGATAAAAAAAATTAAGATTCCTTCCATACCATTTATGAAAAGTCAAAAATGGGTAAAACTGAAATTAAACATAAATAGATAAATGTTAAAGATTTTATGAAATCATTTTTGGAAATAATGGACATTGATGATAAATATATCCCCAGTATGTAATTACGTATAAACAATCTCGGATAAACATGAGATTTCAAAATTTTCTCTTTCTATATGTATTATTTCTTCCGTATGTTTATGAAAAAATTTTATAGTGGGTTCATAAATATTATTAACTTCTAAAAAACCATAAAAATATTTCTTATATAATATATGATTCTCCTATGACTTTATATTACCCGTTTAATTATCAATTCCATGATAAAGCAACGTTTTGGGTAAAAATAATATTCTTTATCATAGGTGTGTTGATTTTTTATTATTGATATTATTACATGGATCATGATTTACTTACATTAATAATGTAAAAAATGATTTATATATCATAAATAATTATTATTGTAATATATATAATAAATAGATAGAAGAAATGGAATACAACATTCATGGATACAGTATGTCGTACATATGAATGATTGTTGTTTCTATTTCCTAATTGAATTGAATGAATGAAGTTAAGTGAAATATATAAATAAATCAAGTATTATTATTATATCATATATTTCATGATTATTTATTATATATACATTATATTCAATATTGAATGGTTAATGTGGATAATGAATCTCATCGTGGTGTGGAGATGGTAGGTCGTATGTACTCATAAGTAGTGATATCATTCACTTAATTGTTAAATGGTATGACATTGGATGGAATATTAATTATAGAGAATAATAATCATGTTATATTTATTAATTAAATCCAATAATATCATCATTATACCCATATAATTACGTATTGTTGAATAAAAAATTACACCACGACATGGAGACGGTATGTCGTACGTATGCACAGATTGTGATATTGTTATTCATAGGATGGATTAAATTTGTATTATGCTTGTACCAAAATTATAATAACATCTCACCATGTAGATGATACAGGTTTATTACTTTAGTAAGGAAACAACATAATAATATTAAATTGAAGATGAAAATTATTTTGAAATAGGTTATATATCAATTTCCTCTATCTCGAGTATCTACTTTTGATTTTCAGAAATGGACTCCCTAGGATGGCTTTCAATGATGATTATGGCATCTAGGATGAAATAATGGAAGTTGGGAGAGTAAATGGTAGACTATTGGTTGAGGAAAATGTTTTCAGAGGTGTGATTAAAAGGGAAGAAGAGGTTTCATTTTATAAGAGAGGGGAGGGTCACATTTGGAAATACCATAACTATTTAATAAATAAATATTAATTTTTTAATTAAAAATTCCTCAAAAAAAATAATTTAACAGATAAGTTGATTCTCGGTTGAAATCCTTTCATCCAATAAAATTTAGACATGTATTGATTTTATTTTAAACCATATCACATTGATTTATCCTTATTTATCATATTCAATTTTTATTATGGTAATAATATTCTAAATATTAAATGGTAATAAATATTTACTTATATACTATAAATTTTATATAATATGATCCATTATGACATTTTTGACCATATAATTTTCAATTTTTAATTTTTAAATATTTTTCTTATTTTTAAATAATTTAATAATATGTTATTTTTATAAAATATCAATAGTTTAAATTTTGAAAATATTAATTTATTTGAAATTAAATTAAATCCACATAAAATATAAATTAGAAAATATATATTTAATACACATTTTACATGTCATATTCACCTAGAAAATTCTTGGGGAACATTAGTTAGTTCATATTATATTTATTTTAATATTTTTAAAACCATTTATTTGATATATCTATTGATAAATTAATTTCTACATCACTATTATGTAATCATTAACAGTAATTATGTAATCTATATAAAATACTAATAAATTCACATAATATATATAATTTCATTTTCTATTTGGAGACTATTTATGTTTTATGTTTTATATGATTTATCATTACATTGATATTATTATAGTTATAAGATATATGAGAGTGAAATGTTGTCACTTTATTTTGATTTAATTATAATTACACCACTTTTATGGAAAAAAGTCAATTAAAGGAATCCATTCAGACCCTTAGGTGATTATGGTCGAATTTCATTCATCCAATGGTATTTTATTAGTTGTTAGGATAAATTTTTTTATCTTTATCATATTTCTTGTTACCCTAATTTTCATGTTTTACCTTTAACTGTGGTAAATAAATATTATTGTAGTTACTATTCATAATATCAAAAAGAAAATTAATATATTAACATAATTTGGACCCAAAGATCCCATATATGGATTCAATTTTTCAAAATTCAAAAAAAAAACTATTCCATTAATTAATTTAAAATTAATTTCTGTTGTCCAAACCACAGAAGAGGGGTTTTAAGAAGTAAAAACTATCAAAATATTGACATGTGTTTATGTCCAATTTAAATGCGAAATTACATACAATGAACAATAGTGGATTAGATGATAAAAAAATATTCCAATTACAATTTAAAACAAATTAAAAAGATAATCTATCATAATAAATAAATTAGATGAAAATGCAGTATTTTTCAATATTAATAAAAATTTGAATTTCATCAGGAAAAATTACAAAATTTCAACAATGGTAAATTTTTATGTCCTGATGTCAAAGAAGGTGTATATTTTGTCAAATATAATATATAAAAGTGTTAAAAACTATATTTAAAATTGGTTCACCATTAAAAGGTGGAAGAAATTCATTTTTATAAATACATCTATTATCCACAAAATTGTATTTGTTCTTCTATAATGTTCTAGAAATTCCATAATATAAATTTTTAAGTTATATAAAATTAAAAATGTTGTTAGTACTATTTATAATGTATAGTTTATATCCCATAATATTATTTTAATATTATATCGTTGATTAGTTAAAGTCAGTATTGCATAAAACTCAAGCTATTGAGAAAGGAATATCTTTCGTGTATTGCTATCAAATTATGTGTTAATTTTAGTGAAAATGCCTTTTTTATATAACATAATCCAAGCAGAGTTCTTTTATTCGTAGAAAAAAATCTATACATAGTGTTGGGTGAAATTAATTCTATCAAATGAACCTGAAATGTTGTGTAACACAAGCTAAGAATAGTGTATCAAATAATGCAAGCTAATACGGTGTTGTATATAGAGAATGCTAGTCATGGTGTGGCGTACAATACACAATCCTCTATGGTATTTTTTTTGTATAAATAAATATATAAATATATATGAATAAATATTTTAATATATTTAAAAATAATAAATGGATTATATAAATACCAATTTTGAAATATCTACATAAAAATTAATATGTGATGTTTTTATGTAAATATGTTAATTTATTATTTATATTCTAATACATGTAATTAACATTTAAAACATATATTCAATAAAAAAAATACTAAATCTATTATTTATATAAATATATGTCATCACATATTCATAATTTCATGTAGTTTTGAAAACATGATGATCAGAGTAGTGACATTCAGTCAATGATTGATTGGTTACTTGGAAATATGAGTGAATCAATGTTTTATGTGACACCCTATCACTAAATTTTTATGACTTAAGACAACATGTTCAATGTTAACCCAACGTGCTTCCTCTCGACTACCTTATCCATTGTCCACATCAGCTTTGGCTAGTTCCATATCTACTAAGAATATTCCATTAAGTTTCATTACACCTTAAATTTTTTCTTTTTCAACCCTTGAGTAACATAAGATGACTTGATCCATTTTACCACTTATGGTAAGACTATTTTCCAATGCTAAATAAGGGGTCTCAATTGTTATCGAATATTCTTATGGTAGATGGGTTCTTCCACTACTATAGTTCTCTTATTATTCAGCACTGAAAAAATTCAGTGATAAAGGTTTCCTTTATTTATGCTAAAAAAGTGCTAATAAATTCTCCAAAAGTATTAGAACTATAAAAATCACTGATATATTGTATACCTCCTAAAAAATATATCATTAAAAATCATTTATTAATATAAAAATATATTTATATCAATATAAATATAATATATTTTTTAAAATTTTATTTAAATAAGACTAAATATTCATTAACACTTAAAATAAAAGATATTTTTGTGAAACATAACTTACATAACAATCAAAACTATTATATATCACAATTTTTTTTATTTATTATAGAATTGTGTATATATATATATAATTTTATTATATATTATTATAATAATACAGAAAAAAGTATAAAGAATATTTAATATAAAAATATATTTATATTAATAAGTCATTTTTTTAGTGAATAATAATTTATTAGATAATAATAAATCAATATTAATTAAAAATATTGACTAATAAATATTAATTTTCATTTGATAAATTTTTCTTTCAATGTAATTTGTTTTTCAACTTGACATGTATATCAAATAATAAATATTCAATAATTAATTAAAAACTGACTAAATATGTTTCACTTAACATGTTATACAATAATTTCACATGTATATATAAAAATTTAATTAATTTTTATAGAGACCAACATAAAAAAAATAAGATATTAATATTATTATCTTAGATTTCTATTTATTTATATATAATACATAAAATATTATTTTTAAAATTATTTAATTTTTTTCGTTTTTATATTTATATATATTAAATATTATTTATTACCTATTAATATATATATATATATATATACACTTCTATAACCCCCAACATTGATTCTGTACTATAATATTTTTATCAATTACAATGGTTCATGAAACAACTGTTTATACACCCCAGTAATCGATCCTTCAATTTATTCTAGTAATACACACTAGCAAAATTTTCCCAGCTTCAGTCTCAAAATACATCGCACTAATTAAGAATGAAATATTACATGTGCACATATTCAAACATAAATACTGTATTGAATACATTGTATGGTATTATTATTTTAAGAATTCATGAATTCATATGCATGAAAACAACTCTATGGAATGTATACTACCTAAGAAAATACTCATCGCTTTCTTGTTTCTTCATGTGATTATAAAATCACATATTTATATGAATACATATGCATAAATACATGCATTGCATCAATCATTCCATTATTAATTCCTAATAAAACACAATGTCCAGGTTTTCACAGTCACTTTTCACTTACACAAACTTTTCTCAAATCAAATTTTAGTATAGGATGCATGAAAGTCAATGAATCATGAACTTGTGTGAATAACTATTAAAAATACATAATGTGAATTTGTATATAGACATTAAGACTTATCACAGCCTTCTTCCTTGATTTTGAGAATTCAAAATGAATATAATTTGATGCATGCAAGTCACATTATTTTTGTGGAGCACTGATACATGCAGTTTAAAAAATCTTCATGAAATTCAGGAGATGCAATATGAATTTTTCAATCTAAAAATATTTATGAAAAATAGTTAATCATGAAGAAAAACTAGTGTGCCATGCACATGTATTTTTCTCGCAGAATATTCTTCGCCTTCGGAAAAATAGAAATATCGCAGAATGTATCCTGAACTAGACGCTCACGGTGATCCGCTTCATTGGAAACAAGAGCCTCTCAATACTCACTCAACAACAAAACCAAAATCATTGAGTGGTATTTGTATTAAAACTAAATTAACTAACCTCACGTGATCTATTATACCTCAAGTGTGCAAAGCCCCTCCTTCACGACAACTCAAAACATGGTCACTGTAAAATATGATTTTTCTTCCCACCATATTTCATCTGTTTAATTATCATTTTATCATGAAAACGTTGTTTCATGAGAATTCAATCATGAAAATTTCATTAGAGTACTCATATAAAGCTTCAATCTATGAGTTCAACCTTCGGTCGATGTCATATGGAAATTCCACTACACTGCACAAGTTGGAAGAAGCTTGCAGGAAAGGATGACATCCAAAGCTTGATCGAATGGCTAGTAAAACTTTTCAAAGAGATCACATGGTCGAGAAACTATGCGAGATAACCAGATGGCCCAGATTTAGCTTCTCTTGGCGTCTCATGGTGCTTTGATGAATAGAACCCTTGGGCGTGACCATGGTTGAAGTGGGATTTTTTATAAATTTGTTTTTTAATTTTTTTATAAAAAAGGGTTAGGGTCAAATTTTTTTAAAAAAATGGGTCTCACAATGCGTGAAAAATGTTCATGCATCAATGGTTCAGAGAGATGCGTGAATGGGGTTCACACATCCTGCGCACTCATGATAAAAGATGTGTGAACCCCGTTAACCCATCTACACACACCAGGAAGCATGAATAGTGTTCACGCATCCTTTGTAAACATTATGAAGGGTGCGTGTACCCCGTTCACGCATCATATATAACGTTTTAATTTTTATTTGTTTTTTTATTTTTAAATGTATTAATTTTTATTTTGTTTTTGTTTTGTTTTGTTTATATATATATATATATAATTTCAACAGAATTTATCTATTTTTTAATATCCAGTAGTACTATCATTTCAACAGTCTAGTTTCTGACAGACACCATCACCTAGGGCTCTCTTTTATAACAGGGATTTCCCGGGAATTCATTTTGAAATTTTTATGTGGGATTCGAGTTATCTATTTACTGCATAGAACATTCAGAATTTCCAATTTGGGATTCTGGTTCAAGTCAGTGAGTTTGAAATCCAATAAAATATAAACTATAAGACCAATATAAATGAAACATAAAACTTGGATTAATAATATAATCAAATGATGAAAATAATATGAATTTCATAAAAAATGTTGATGAATAAAAATTTTTAATATTACAAAGCCACCAACTTAATATATAAAAATGTTTCAAATACGTGTCTTTGAACGAATATAAAATATAAACTATAAGACCAATATGAATGGCACATAAAACATGGATTAAATATTTATGAAATAGTTGAAAATAAAAATAATTTCCAAAAAAATGTTGATGAAAAGTAATTTATAGGCTTTCAAAATCACTAACATGAAACATAAAAACATTTCATGTATGTGTCTTAGAGGACCTATAAAATAAAACCTAAATGACACATATAAATGATAATTAAAACATTTATTAAACATATAAGATATAGTTAATAATTAATTAGTATATTAGTAATATAATTAATAGTTGATTAATAATTTCTATAATTATTAACTATTAGTTATTAATTATTAATTATTATATACTAATATAATATAATTAATTAGTTAATAAGTAATATAATTAGATAACATTTAATTAGTTGACAAGTAAAATAATAATTAGTTATAATTAATAATTATAATTATTTTTTATTAATTATTATTTATATAATAATTAATAAGTTAATTAGTAATATAATTATTACTTATAATTATTAATTATTTTTTATATAATAATTAATTAGTGATTTTGTAATATAATTATTAATTATTATATAAATAATTATTTAATTTGGAATATAATTAATAATTATAATTATTTATTATAATTACTCATTGTAATTATTAATTATTAATTATTAATTATTAATTATTAAATATATAATAACTAATTAGTTATGTAGTAATAACATTTTTAATAATAATTGATAATTAAATTATATAATAATGAAATATTTAATTAGTAATATAAGTATTTATTATCAAATAATTAATTAATAATATAATAATTAATTATAATTTTAAATTATACATATTAATTATAATTATTAATTATTAATTATATACTAATTAATTAGGTAATTAGTAATATAATTATTAATTATAATTAGTAATTTAATTTATAAATATAATTTGTTAATTCTTAGTTATATAATAATATTTAGTTAATTAAGAATATAATTACTAATTATATAATACATAATTATATAACTAGTAAAATAATTATTAATTATATTTATTAATATTTTTAAGAATTATAATTAGTTATATAATTATTAATTAAAATTAGTAATTATTAATATATAATTATTAAATATTTTCTTACCAATATAATTATTAATTTTTATAAATTAATTAAATAATAAATAATAAGATAATTTTTATATAATTAATAAATATATTACTAAATAAATACTTAATTATTATATAATTAATAATTATATTACTAATTAACAACTGAAATATTATGTAATTAATAATTATTTTACAAATTAACTAATTAATTATTATATAATTAATAATTATATTACTAATTAACTAATTATTAACTAAATATATAATAATATTACTAATTATCTAAATAATAATTAAATATTTCTTATATGTTTTATCAATATTTAAACTTTAATTGATACTGGTCTTCTAGTTTTTATTTTATAGGTTTTCAGAGCCACGGACTTGAAATGTTTTTATGTTTCAAGTCGGTGGTTTTGAAAGATTGTAAATTATATTTCATCCACATTTTTTACAAAATTCATTTTATTTTCATCAATTTCTTATATGTTTAATCAATGTTTCATGGTTCCTTCATATTGGTTTTATATTTTTTATTTTATAGTCTTTCTAAGACATGTATTTGAAACATTTTTATGTTTCAAGTTGCTAGCATTGAAAGCTCATAAATTTTTATTCAACAACATTATTTACAAAATTATTTTTATTTTCAAAAATTTATTTTATGTTTTATCCTTGTTTTATGTTTCATTTATATTATTCTTATAGTTTATAATTAATAATCTTTCAATGTCATGTAATTAAAAGAGAATCCTACATCGGAAATGCAGAATGTTCTGCACATGGAAGGGAGAACCTAAATCCCACATCGGATATGCATGATGATTTCCAGGGCCCATCCTCGTATAAAAGAGAACCATGGGTGATGGTGTCTGACAAAATCCATATTGTTGTAATGACTGTACATCTGGATATTAAATAGAATATAAATTCATCTAAAAGTTTATGTTATAAATATATATATATACCAAAAAAATTATATTAAAAATTATAAATTTAAAAAAATACAAAAAAATTAAAACATTATGTAGGATACATGAACATTGTTGAAGCATCCTTCATAATGTTTACAAAGGATGTGTGATCCCCATTCACGCTTCATAGGGATTGTTTTCTGGGCTCTAGAGTAGTTTCTAAGGCTTAATGTCCGATAAAACCCATAATACATAGAGTGTAATATTAAAACACATATCGTTTATCCTACTATTTGGGAGGGAACAATTTATCTTATGTACACTCTGGGAAATATAGGTACACTCAATGTAGTCTCTAACTGTTACATAGGACGTGTGGAATGATTCACAGGGCTAAGAAAAATCATTATAGAACATGTCATGTATTGGATGTGCCTACCATATGTAAGGACCTTATGTCTGCCTATGTGACTACTTACACGTATGGATGAAAACTAATGTTATACATGTCATTTAACTCTTGAACACGATGTGTACTGTAACCCGTGCAACCGGTTGTGTAGCTAACCACACAGTTCAGAAGAGTTTCTTCTTATACACGTTGTGTCCACCTTGAACACACCGTGTAGTGTGAGCCATGTATCCTGTCGTGTCACTAACTACATGGGTCAGTGGAGCTTTTCATGTACACACCGTGTCTCAAAAAAACATGCTTTGTAGTCTTGTTTAGGAAAAACAGTGTGACATAGCTATGTAAGGGGACTCAGGAAAGGGGTATTGTGAGTTTACTATTTTATACATATTGTTTTCCTACCTTGCTTTTATGCCTGAGTAGAGGATAATTTATTTTTATTAGGGCTATTTATAATGCTATAGATGTTTTTTCCCATGCTTGTACTATTTATGACCGTTTGGTCTAGATTTTCCTATAGGGGTTTTATGGTTTCCCATTCCTAGAACTGTATGATGGTGGGATTATTTTTTACAATATGCTGAGATGCCATAGATTGTTAGCCAATTTGTTCTAGAGGTTTACATGGTCCATTATTCTTTTAGATACTTGTTTCCTTACACTAGGCCGTGAGAACCTGGTGTAGTAGACCATAGGTAGAATGGACGTAAGGGCTTCTCCAGAGTGTCTTTAGAATTTACGATTTGAGACCAGAAGGGGAATTGATGCGTAGTGCTTCTATTAAGTTTCTGTAGTTCCTCGACGCGAGACACAAGGGGAATAAGTCGTTGAGTGCTTCCCTAGAGCGCCATTATTACCAATTCGAGACTATTGGGGGAATTGATAGTGAGTTCTTCCTCAAGGAGCCTATAATTTAGCTATACTATAGGGGTGAGACTATGTGTACTTCCTAGAGGGTTTCTTGTGCTTGTTTGGTAGAACCAGAGGGGATAGGCTGTCTATACTTCCAATTGGTTTTCCTAATTTAATTAGTTTCTTAATTGATTTCTTGAACTGAAGGAACTGTTACTGTTGTGTACATCCTTGTTTACTGATTTCTTTTCCTTATTACCTTCTATATACTCAAAGACTGTTATGAACATATTTTTTAGTTGTTTCATACTGGGATTTAGTCTCACACCTTATTTGGGTCATTCTTTTGGGCCCAAGAATGATTATATTGATGTAGGCATAGATAAGGGAAAGCACCCTTCTACTTCAGGTACTTGAGTGATGTGGTGAGGGAGATCATGGGACCAAGCTGAGGTTTGAAATGATGAAGAGTTTATCATTTTTACGTTGTAGTGTGGTTTTGTACTGTATTTTACCTTTGTGAATTGTTTGGATTTTTTCCTTGACATATGTATCATGCATCATTTTATATATATGTGCTCCAGCTATTTATCCTTTCAGTCATTCTTTGCTTAACACTATATGGATTATTACTATTTCTGTTGTTGCAATATGTTTACTTCTACTATGTTACATTTCCAATGAGTGAATAGTTCCCCCACTGTCACACACAAGGCCCTCACTGCTAGTCAGAAGCCACTGGCATTTGGGGAAATGCGTTGGATGCCACGTGACCAACCGGGTACGGGACACATATGCGTGGCTTCCGGAACCGGGATGTTACAATGTGGAATCAAAGGGACTATTTTCTTCTTGAAATACTATTTGGAGCCTATAGCCATGGATTTTTTTAAATAGGTGATTAGTAATATGGTTTTCCTGGGAGTTTCTAACCTGGGTATAGGGAAAAGCTAATTTACCTCGAGTGTTACAATTTTTTTTCTTTGGTTTTGGAATTTTACAATTGATTTTATTTCACCATTGGACGATTCACAATTATTTTGTTGTTATTATTGATGTTTTTGTGGTTCTATTTCTATCACAACCCGATGAGAAGAGGGTATGCAATCACATGAATCATACATGAACTTATTAGAAATCATATGTCATTAATTCTATCCATACCATTTAGGATGAATTAGTGTTTGCAATTTGTTATGATAGAAGTTGCGCAAAATAATCATGTTGTTATGATAATTGCTTTGATAGAATGACTGTTGTTTGATAGTGTATTTCTTTGTTAAGGGTTTTGTTTTCATAAATGCAAAACTTTGGTTCTTGATGTGTTATGGGCCCCGATGAACCGGAATTTTGTGGATCGTTGACTTCTTATTCTTGTTTATGACATGTGTATGATTCCATGATTTTATTCTCAGGGAGTATGGTGTCTCACATATCAGAATTTGGAAATTAAATGTTTTTTTAGTGTTTTCTGGGATCCGAGGTAGTATCTTAGGCTTACAGTCCGGAAACACCCAGAATACAAGGAGTGTAATATCGAAACACACGCATTGTGTCCTTCATGTTTGCAGAGGAATGATTTTTCATATGTACTTGACGTGTACTATAGTTACACTCTATGTAGTCTCTAACAGTGTCAGAGACCATGTGGAATGATTCAAGCTAATGGGAACTATCATGGTAGAACACGCCGTGTACTGGATGTGCATGTCGTGTGTTGGGACCTTGTGCCCGCCCGTGTGGCTAATTACACGAATGGATGAAAATATAAGTTATACATGTCATGTCACTCTTGAACACACTGCGTAGTGTAACCCATGTAGCTGGCTGTGTAGCAGACAAAACAGGTCGGCATCTTCTCTTCTAATACATGTCGTTTCCACTTTGAACACGCCGCGTAGTGTGAGCCGTGTATCCGGTCGTGACACTAACAACATGGGATGATTGAGCTCGTCTTGTACACGACGTGTTTGAAAAAACCACATCGTGTAGTCTTGTTTACAAAAAACTATGTGGCATAGTCGTGTAAGGGGACTCTGACTGGGGAAAATTATTCAAGTACACACCGCGTGTTTGGAAAACATGCTTTGTGTTTTGGGTGTTACATGACCCGTTGTGGCAGGATTACATGCCCATGTGATTGGATTAAGGGAACATGAAATGTAGGGGAAATACACGTTATGTTGTCATGTTTTGAAAATCATGATTGCTTTCTTTCTCCTTTTCCCTTCATACACTTCCAGTTTTCAATCCTTTATAATATTGATATAAAATTTTCATTTGAAATTGAAGAGTCATGACATCGAGACATCCTCTAATTGTACACGAGTTATAGGGCAAAGATCAAACACCAGATAAGGTTGAGAAAGGATTTCGTATAGATCCTCTTGTTGTGCCAATCTTGGAATCATTAGTAATACTAGAGGCATGTGTTGATGCATAGTTCTGAGAAGGCTTCATGAGGATGATGCAGACCTTCCAGGGAGCACCACCTCGTGCCTCGTCTATGGCCGATTTGACAAGGGTTTTCAAGTAGCTTCATCCTCCCAAATTATTAAGGGAAGGAGGACCTCATGCATTAGAGTCATTACCACAATCCATGCTGATGATAGTCCAACATCTATATACACCTCCAGAAAGTTAGGTCAATCTCACTACCTATATGCTACGAGATTCTGCCATTATGTGGTGGGACGTGATCTCACAGGTGGGTCATCAGTAGGTTAGGGCTAGGGAGGAGTTCCAGAGAATCTTTTATGATTACTTCTATCAGGAGACCTTGAGGTCTGATCGAGCCTGGGATTTCATGACATGGAGAAGGGGTGCCCTTTTTGTTATGGAGTATTCATCTCATTTCACCAAGCTGAAATGTTTCACACCCTTCCTCAGAATAGATGGGTTGTTCCTAGCAAGGATGTTTGAGGATGGTCTCAGACAGGACAACCGCTCATAGGTGAATATCATCATATTGACTTCCATCAATTCCATTTACAATTAACCACTGATCACGAAGCAGAATCTATAGTTATCCAGAGTTTTGATCCAGGGATGCTCGACATCCCGAGATAGTGCTTCTCCAGCTGATAGCATGAAGCGCTGCAGTGAGACTACTCGAGGAGATATGAGTAGGTGGGATGTATTTTTTGGAAGCCAGGTTGTATGATAGCAGTGCGGAATGAGTGGTCATATGAGGCTGCAGTGCCAGAGGGACATAGTGGAGTGAAAATCTTGAGACAGCATGGGACAACTTCAGTGTTTATATTAGGTCTTCTCACCAAAAGCTGGTGACTTGGGGTCATCTATGACTCCTCATAGAAGATCATCTCCACCAGTTTCTCACCAGTATGGGAACTAATGTTTTTATGACTATTCAGGAAAAGGTAGAGGTCTTGGCCATATTGGTGAGTCACCAGACTATCAATGACAACATGTTGGATCAGCTATGAGTGGACAGGCAGAGTCATTGGGCCATGGAGAAGGCCATAATTTTGTAGTGGAGCATATCCTATATGAGCTCGATCCAGGGCCCCCTACAGTTCAAGGTAAAATTCTAGTTGCCTCAGTTTTATCATCTTCTCTTTTTGAAACACAATCTTCCTTTATAATTATATATGTTGCTGTTGTGGAGAGCCTTGGGCTTTGTATCTTTTTTCATCTGAGATCATGATGTTAGACACTCGGTTGGGGACTAGAACATCTAGTGTACATTAGTTCTAGGAGTTCCCTCTTGAGTTTGGTGGGTTACATTTCCCTGGAGATATTTATGTCCTAGAGATGACATTATATGATGTCATTATAGGAATGCCTTGGATAGTTCTATTTCAGGCTATGGTTGATTTCTATCATCGTTTGGTGAGTTTCATATAATCATAGGGTGGATTGTTTCTTCATAATGGCCAATGGGATGTCTAGGTGACCTGAGTGGCACCAAAGCAGCATGGGATAAGGTGAGTTACATCTTGGACTGCTAGTATGTATACGGATGACCAGGGGACTTTATAGATGGATTTACTCTAGTTTTGGATCGTCTCAGGGATGTCTTTACAAAAGACTTTTCAGGTTTGTCTCCGGAGCGAGAGGTAGACTTTTCTATTGAGCTAGTATCAGGAGAGGCACTGGTGTCTATTCTTCCTTATAGGATGGCTATAATTTAGTTACTGGAGCTCAAGAAGCACGTGAAGGAGTTACAGGAAAAGGGTTTCTTTTGACCCAGATCTTCTCCATGGGGTTCTCATTTCCTATGTGCGAAGAAGATAGATGGTACTCTCAGGATTTTGGTGGATTATTGGAGGTTGTTCTAGCTTTTCCTGTAGGTTTTGTTGCAGTTTCCCATGCCTATCACTATAGGATAGTGTGAATATTTTATCTGGTATGATGAAATTCCATAGACTATTATCCAAGTAGTTCTTGAGGTTTAAATGGGCTGTTACGCATTGGGATACATGTTTCCTAACACAGGGTCGTGAGAACATGGTGTAGTATACCATAGGGAAAATGGACGTAAGGACTTCTCCAAAGCGTCTTTATAATTTATGATGTGATACCACAAAGGGAATTGATGTTGGCTACTTTCTCGGAGTGTATGTAGTTCCACGACATGGGCCAGATGGGGAATGAGACATTGAGTTCTTCCTCAGAGCGTCTTTTGTACCGATACGAGACAATAGGGGGATTTTACGGTAAGTGCTTTTTCAGAGAGTATACACTTTAGCTAAACTAGAGGGGTGAGACTGTGTGTGCTTCCCAGAGGTTTGATTGTGCTAGTTTGGTATAACCATAAGGGGTTGGCTGTGTGAACATCCCATAGGGTTACCTAATTTGATAAGCTGGTTACTTTATTGTTTGTGTAATCGGAATTGTTTCTATTGTGTACTTCATTGTTTACTTAATTATTTTTCTTTTCACCTGCTATATAATCACTAATGTAACACCCTGAGATTTTATGAAAAATATTCATTTTAATTTCATTAATGTCTGGTTTTGTACGATACACCAAAATGAGCTTTCACAACATGCATCCCTAACATTCCTTGCATTACACATAATCATGAGCTTCCTCGATAGCATGTGTAGTACGCAATACCGAGTTTCACTAAACGAGATATTATTATAATATTATTATAAATTAGCCATTATGAATTGTAATACCAACATTTTGAAATTTTATAAATTTTATCTTTCAAAATGGACTTCATTTTTGGATTCGGAGTATCGAAATTAGCTTAGGGTGAAATTTTGGTACTTTTCGGATAACTTTCATATTCTGATGAATAGTGAAAATTACTAAATTTAAATTAAAAACAACATTATTAATTGAAATAATTAATAGTGATAAATTATTAATTTGAGTGGTTTTAAAGTATATTTAGAATATATTTTTACTATTTAATACAATTTTGTTCATTGGATGTAATTTCACATTTAAACCAGACATAAACAAGTGTCAATCTTATGATAGTTATTATCTCTTAAAAACACGCAATTTTTTTTTACGACAGAAATTAATTTTTAAATTAGTTAATTTAATTGATATGTTTTTAATTTGGTAAAATAGGCATAATTTTTGAATTAATAATATCAAATATATCTTAGGCTTAGTTTTTGGTATTTTTCTAGAAACTTTCATTTTTTGATGAATAGTGAAACCACTAAGTGGTAGTTAAAAAACTGATTTTTTCATAAAAAGTAATTTTAATGCTTCTATGAGTGGAATTTCGACAATCCTAGAGACACGGTTAATATGAAGGACTAAAATGTTGTTCAATGACATGAAAATAATTTTTGGTGAATAGTAACTTTTTACTTTTATTTACCACGGTTAAAAGTAAATAGGGTAATTAAGTGTAAAAATGATATTATTATTACCCTAAAACATGTCCTAATTCTATTTGATAAGTGTAATTCGACCAAAAACAACCTTAGGAATAATATATGACAATTTAGGCCCACTTGGATTAGATTAGGACATTTAATATTAATTTATTTAAAGAAGGGTTAAAATAGTTAAAATCAAAGTTTAATAAGTAAATCATTTTTAATATAGGGATATAAATAAGATAAATTATACTATAAATATTAATTATAATGATAAAAATACTTCCTACATAATGGTATTTTATTTATAATTTTTAGATATTAAATAATTTAATTTATTTTTAACACAATGATGATGTAGTAATTATCTTATTAATGAAATATTGATATAATTGATGTTATAAATACCCAAATAAATGTAATTTGAGACTTTTTATGAATTAAAATAATTTTCTACGTTAATATGACATGTTAGTATTGATTTATTTAACTTCTTTCTAACTAATCATTCTGTTATGATTTTCACAAAAATAAATTATCAAATAGTTTCAAAATTGACAAAAAATAGTTTTTAATACAAATATTATATTATTAATTGTTATTTTATTTCTAAAAATACAAGGTTCTGAAAAATGACTTAGATAAGGTTATATATATTAATAATAAACATCTTGGGGTTCTTTTGGCTTGTTTTAGGATGTTTATTAACCATATAGTGTAAGAAAACAAGAAGACAAGGTAAAACTAAAATTATTTAACTTAAGGTTAAATCTAAATGATATGGTTAAAATAGAAACCTAAAGTTGTCTAAATCATATTCTATGAGAGGATTTCGTCCCATCCCCATCTTAGCTTTGAAATAAATCAATTTGGAGCTATTAAAAACCGAATATGACTTTATAATAAATTAATATTTTTAGTTTTTCCAAAGCTGCCCCTCTACTCCCTTATAAATGGGTACCTCCTCCCTCTCTTCCTCACACTACATTGAGCCTTCAAGCTCGTCCAAACCCTGAACAATTATCTTTCCCACTTCCCTATAAACATCCTAGAGGTCTTGGTCTTCTTCAAAGACAAATTTTAGTGCCCTAAGAGGAGGTCTCAAAGAGGCACTTCAAAGAAGATGTAATGTCTGTTACCGATTCTTTCAACTTTATTTCTTATTCCACTTATTCTTCTTAGCTTGTTTCATTATGAAGTAATAACCTTAGCATCACTCATATACTAATATGTTATTATATGTATGAAAAAATCCTATTTCATCATCTATCCATCCTATGGAAAACGAAATCACCACATGTGCGTGCATACAGAATACTGTCTCCACGCCGTGGTGTAATCTATTTTCCACCACCACCTTACTTGGATGGGTATAATGGTATCAATAATAACTATTATGATTATTGTAATGTGATATTGATTCTGTAATAGTATACATACACACCAATAAAATTCCACGGTCATGGGAACAATATCATCGCTCGTGCGTACGTATGGAATACCGTCTCCACGACGCGATGAGATTCATTCTCAATGATTAACCATTCATGAATAATTATAAAGTATATATAATAAGTAATAATGAAATATATGACATTATAATGATTCTTGATTTATATATATATATATATGTATGTCATCCAATTAATTCCATTCAATTCAATGTGGAAACAAAAACGGCGTTGATGCGTACGTACGGCCTACCGTATCAATGAACGGTGTATTTCATTCCATTTATCGATATATTATATATATGTAGATTATGAATATATAATATAAATAAATCATGTTTTATATTCTGGAATTAAGTAATCATGATCTATGTAATATTATGAATAATTACAATTCAAAACACGGATGACAAATGAAACGATTTTACACAAAACACTCGTTAACATGGAATTTACAAAAGAACGGGTAATATAAAGTCATAAGTGAACCATATATGATATCATAACAATGAATATGATTTTTTAATAATTCAATGACTTTATTTAAATCATTATACAGGAGTTTCGGAATCGTACAAATCATATCGGACCTAAGGTAAGGGATAGTTATTCCAATCTCATTCTTATCCGAGATTCTTTATTCATAAGTATTTACTGGGGTTATTGTTCTCATCCATGTCCATGTTTCCTAAAAATTGTTTCGTGTATGTTTAATGTCATTTTTACCCATTTTTGACTTTTACTACATGGTATGTATGAAATCTTTCTTTTTTGAGGTACTTTTTGACTTTTCTGGCAAAAGTACGAGAAGAATACTTTTTTAACTTATACGGAACGAACGTATTTTTATGGTTTTATAAAGCCATATTTTCATGAAGCTTCCTACAAAATATTTGTTGACTATTTTCAACAAAATCTCTTTATTGTAAAATTAGATTATGTTTTGTGAAAATTAATTTATTTTGAAGAAGAAAGGATATTTTCCTCAAGAATTCATTTCAAGTGTTTTATCAAAACCATTTTCCATCTAAGATGACATTATTTCATATGTGTATGTCTCAAATATAATGTCTATATTATTTACATGGTTTCACTTTACTAATTATAAAATTATAACAATTTCTTTTATATGGATTATGTGATGATGGGATTATGTTTATGAAACCCATTTTATTCGTTCGGTTTTTATGAATGATGTATGTTTATTTTGTGGAACAAGTAATAATGATTTAATTATGAGATGGGTGGGACCAATATCTCCCTCCAATTCATTGGGTAATGATTTATATCTCATGAGATAGGCATGGCTGGAACGGTAAGTTAATACGGTTCAGTATTGCATGACTGGAACGAGGAGTGAAATCGATTCATAAAGGGACTTTGTCCACCAAGATGGTCTTGGCAGCAATTCCTTGGATACTATGGAAATAATTACATGTGCTTAATGGATTCCACAATAACAAGTTTTATTAACATACTATGTTATCATGATTTATGTTCCATTATGATCTATGCCTTATGTTCTTCCATGTTTTAATTCGTTTCTCATTATTTTTATTTTTAAGCATTATGTTCATGTTTTTAAGTTCAAATGTATATGGTATGTTTTATTTTATCAATGCTTAGCCTTATTGAGCATTTGAGCTCACCCGTTTTATGTTTTATTTTCCCCCAGTTTTAGAAGAAAGGTTTTTGGTAAGGAAAGAAAAAGTGGAAGATCTTTATGGGATATTTTGAAGATCCTTCACCACGATTTGAAGATTACATTCCATGTTTCCAAAGACACTAAACTATTACGGTCCTTGTGTGTCTGTTTTTGTTATGTATTATGTATTCTACAAAAGTAATGTAATATCCATGAATGTCAAGCTTCATGTCTCTATAATTGGTATCAGAGGATAGGTTTAGTCAACCATTGGAAACTAGGATGCGAAAACTTTAGTGAGATCCCTAGAGATATTTCTAAGGTATATCTAGGGATGTCCCTAAAGTTTTGTATACGTATATGTTATAGTCCTATAATTGCGCTAACGATATTAGAATTAAATCTAAGATGTTAGATATTGAGGGTACTCCCCCTTTACTATTTTTTTCCCTAGCATGATTTTTACCTCTCACACTATTCCTTTTGGGTTTTAGATGATGTCTGGAACCCGAAGGAACCGTGTTGATCATTGTAATGGACAATGAAATAATTATCCTCATGAATAAACAAATGTTATGGAATATGGAGTGAAAAATATTATTGCTATACTTGCACAAGATATGAATCATTCTAGAATTCCAAATGAGTAGAGAAGATAACAATATTCTATTGAGTCCTTCATGAGGCAACGTCCACCTACTTTCAGTGGGTCCTCTGATCCACTTGTTGCTGAACAACAGATCAGTACCACTGAAAAGATATTTTTAGTTCTTCAATGTTCTGAACATGATAATGTCATATTAGCTGTATATTGTTTGGAAGGTGAAGCCGGTCAATGGTGGAATCTTATCAAGTATACGAGGCCAAGATATTAAATTGAGTCCATGGAATGGGACGAGTTCAATAACTTATTTTTCAATAAGTACTTCCCTCGTATTCTTCAAACAAATATGGAGAAGGAGTTTCTTGAACTAAAGAAAAAGGATGATGAATCTGTTGGTTTATACGAAGTAAATTTTACCAGGCTTGCAGGGTATGCATCTGGAATTATCATCCAACCTGGAAGTAAAGTTGATCGATTCTTCAGTGTTTTAAAACCAAATCATTGAAGGGAATTAGCTATAAGAGGCTTCAGTAGATATGAAGAAATTGTCCATTTTTCTATCAAGGTAGAAATGGAAGTTGGTGTTACATATCCATCTCATAGTTTTGACAAGAAATGAAAGATGGAGTTCAAGGAGAAATATTAGAATAATGGTGAAAAGAAGATGAATTTTTCCTTATGCTCAAATTGTGGAATGAAGCATGGTGGAGATTCTCTTAAAGGGACTATAAAATATTTTAAGTGTGGAAATGAGGGTCATCGAGCAGCTGAGTGTCGAACTAATGGAAAAAAGGTTTCTAATGATGTGAATAATGAAAAGACTGCAGAGAACACACCACCAACACTTCAATGCTTCAAGTGCAATGAAATGGGGAATTATGCTAATAAATTCCCTAATCCAAGGGTTAGTGATGATCAACATGAGCAACCACATAAGGAAGATGACAAATGGAAGTCGCATGCGATCACTATTGGCGATATTGAATATAAAAATGATTTGGTGGAATGATTAAGTGTTTATGTGACGAGATTCCAAAATAATGTTGTATATAGTATTGTGGAATATTGGAATATCTATGTATTGGTCTATTGTGGTTTTCAATAATTTTATGGTACCGGTAACCATAGAAAGTGATCGAGATATTTTTGGACAAAAGATGATATGTGCATAATTAAGGGATAAGGGGAAAATGAAATGTTTGACAGTATTCATGAGCTCATGACTGATATAAGGAAATAGTTATATCCTGGTTTGAGTATATTGAATATTGGGGTTTTGGTATGTGGAAAGAGTTAGCTTTTGACAACACTCATGTTTTAAGTAATATTCAATGCGTATTCATTTTTCAAGAGAATTCATGATTATGGCCTTCTAATGTTTGTAATGTGACCAACAAGTCATATCTCATGATATATGGGTATCAATGATGGTATTAACATGATTGTTAAATGCACTCTTTGGTAATCGTTTTCACTGTAATATGAGATTGGACAACAGTATTTTGGATAAGCCTAAAGATTGGAATGGATTATGTTGGGCATAAGTTAGTATTGTTTAAGGATAGAAGTTTTTTTAGATATTATTGATGGGATGTTATAGTAATGTAGTTTTAGAAAAAGGACAACCTCCAGGATGGGTGACAACCCATTACGTCGGACATTGCTTTGGGAATCGAACCAACAACCGATATGCGACTGGCCATTATCACCTACCAATGGCCTACAGGAAGTCCTTGTTTAGTAGAAACTAGTTTTATTATATTTGGAAGTATGATATATGATGTATAAGTACATTTTAGGAACCATATATGATTAATCTCACTATATATGGACTTACGTATATTTTTGATAACTTTTCTAACGTTTTGTTTGAGATAGATTGAATGACCCATCATTCTATCACATGATTTGCTAACACATCACGAATGACAAATTAATCTTCATTTATTTAACAGATGAAGTGGAAATTTTCCAAATAATGACCAATGGTGAGACTGTACCAAAATCACAAAATTATTTCTTCTAATTCCAATTTCATTAACATTAGGGAAATTATCTTGAAAAAAAAATGTCCTAGTTCTCTTATATCCGATGAATCAGATGGTACCTTAGATCTTCATAAATATATGGCTTTGTGATTGTTGGATTTTTCATAGCCATGTTCTCTACCACTCTCCATCAGAACTTGATGGTTATATTTTTCTTCCATATCCATATTTTTGCCTATGTTCTCCTACGTGGAAACCCAGTGATGAGTTAATTTGGGTAAATTTTACGTTTCAAAATTTAGTTTTTAAATCCATGTTTTGGAATTTCTTTTTACGATGTAGGTTTCTATTAAAGAAACTTTCGAGTAGTAAACCATATATAACCCTGAAGAATTTCGAGGACGAAATTCATTTTAATGGGGGTAGAATGTAACACCCTGAGATTTTATGAAAAATATTCTTTTTAATTTCATTAATGTCTTGTGTTATATGTTACACCACAAGGAGCTTGCACAACATGCATCCCTATCTTGCCTTGCATTACACGCAATCACGACCTTCCTCGATAGCATGTGTAGTAGGCAATATCGAGTTTCAATAAACGAGATATTATTATAATATTATTATGAACTAGCCGTTATGAATAGTAATACACACTTTTTGAAATTTTATAAATTTTATCATTCAAAATAGACTTAATTTATGGATTCAGAATATCAAAATTAGCTTAGGGTGAAATTTTGGTACTTTTCGGATAACTTTCATATTCCGATGAATAGTGAAAATTACTAAATTTTAATTAAAAACAACTTTTGTAATCGAAATAATAAATATTGATAAATTATTAATTAGAGAGGTTTTAAAGAATATTTATAATATATTTTTTCAATTTAATACAATGTGGTCCATTGTATGTAATTTCACATTTAAACCAGACATAAACAAGTGTCAATCTTTTGATAGTTATTATCTCTTAAAAACACGCTATTTGTTTTGACGACGGTAATTAATTTTTAAATTATTTAATGTAACAGACATGTTTTGAATTTGGTAAAATAGAAATCATTTTTTAATTCATAATATCAAATATAGCTTAGGCCAAATTTTTGGTATTTTTCTGGAAACTTTCATTTTTTGATGAATAGTGAAGCCACTAAATGGTAGTTTAAAAACTGAATTTTTCATAAAACCTAATTTTACCACTTCTGTGAGTTGAATTTCGAAAATCTGAGAGACATGGTTAATATCAAGGACTAAAATGTTGTTCAATGAGATGAAAATAAGTTTTTGTGAATAGTAACTTTTTACTTTTTTTACCACGGTTAAAATTAAATAGGGTAATTAAGGGTAAAAATTATATTATTATTACCCTAATGCATGTCCTAATTCTATTGGATGAGTATAATTCGACCAAAAACATCCTTAGGAATAAAATAAGACCATTTAGGCCCACTTGGATTAGATTAGGACATTAAATATTAATTTATTTAAAGAAGGGTTAAAATAGTTAAAATCAAAGTTTAACATGTAAATCATTTTTAATATAGGGTTATACATAAGATAAATTAGACTATAAATATTCATTTGAAATATAAAAATAATTCCTACATAGTGGTATTTTATTTATTATTTTTAGACATTAAATAATTTAATTTATTTTTGACACAATGATGATGTAGTAATTATATTATTAATGAATTATTGACAGAATTGATGTTATAAATACCAAAATAAATTTAATTTGAGAATTTTTATGAATTACACTATTTTTCTAGGTTAATATGACATGTTTTTATTGATTAGGAAACTTTTTTTGAACTAATCATTCTGTTATGACTTTCACAAAAATCAATTAACAAATAGTGTCAAAATTGACAGAAAATAGTTTTTAAAATAAATATTATATTATTAATTGTTATTTTATTCATAAAAATCTAAGGTTAGGAAACATTTATTATATAAGGTTATATATATTAATAATAATAATCTTGGGGTTCGTTTGGCTTGTTATAGTACGTTTATTAACCATATAGTTTAAGAAAACAAGAAGACATGGTAAAAGTAAAATTATTTAACTTAAGGTTAAATCTAAATTATAAGGTTAAAATAGAATCCTAAAATTTTCTAAATTATATTATATGAGATTATTTCTACCCATCCCCACCTTATCTTCAAAATAAATCAATTTTGAGCTATTACAAACTGAATCTGACTTCATAATAAAATAATATTTTTAGTTTTTCCAAAGGTGCCCCTATCCTCCCTTATAAAAGGGCATCTCCTCCCTCTCTTCGTCACACCACATTGAGCCTTCAAGCTCGGCCATCCCCTGAAAAATTCTCTTCTCCACATTCCTAGAAACATTCTAGAGGTCCTTGTATTTTTCAAAGACCAATTTTAGTTCCCTAAGTGGAGGTCTCAAAGAGGCACTTCAAAGAAGAGGTAATGTTCGTTAACGATTCTTTCCACTTTATTGCCTCTTCCACTTCTTCTTCATAGGATGTTTCATTATTAATTAATAACATCAGTATCACTCGTATATTTATATGTTATTATAAGTATGAAACAACCCTATTTCACCATCTATCGATCCTATGGAAAACGAAATCACCACGCTTGCGTACGTACGGAATTCCGTCTCCACGTCGTGGTGTAAACTATTTTCCACCACCACCTTAATTGGATGGGTATAATGGTGTAAATAATAACTATATATGATTATTTTAAAGTGATATTGATTCTATAATAGTTTACATATACTCTAATGAAATTCCACGATCATGGGAATGATATCATCGCTCGTGCGTACGTACAGAATACCGTCTCCCCGATGCGATGAGGTTCATTCTCAATGATTAACCATTCATGAATAATTATAAAGTTTATATAATAAGTAATCATAAAATATATTACATAATAATGATACTATATTTATAGATATATATATATATGTATGTCATCCAATTAATTCCATTCAATTCAATGAGGAAACGAAAACAACGTTCATGCGTACATACGGCCTACCATCTCCCTGAACGGTGTATTTCATTCCAGTTATCGATATATTATATATATTTATATTCTGAATATATAATATATATAAATCATGGTTTATATTCCGGAATTAAGTTATCTTTATCTAGGTAATCATATGAATAATTACAAGTCAAAACACAGATGACAAATGAAATGATTTTAACCAAAACACTCTTTAACATGATATTTACAAAAGAACGGGTAATATAAAGTCATAAGTGAACCATATATGATATCATAACAGTGAATATGATTCTGTAATAAGTCAATGAAATTATTTAAATCATTATACAGGAGGTTCAGATACGTACGAAGCATATCGAATCTAATGTAAGGGATAATTATTCTAATCTCATTCTTATCCGAGGTTGTTTATTCGTAACTCTTTACTAGGGTTATTGTTCTCATCCATGTCCATGTTTCCTAGAAATGGTTTCATGTATGTTTAATGTCATTTTTACCCATTTTTGACTTTTACTACATGGTATGTATGGAATCTTTCTCTTACGAGGAACTTTTTGACATTTCCGGCAACAGTACGAGAAGAATGTTTTTTTAACTTATACGGCACAAACGAATTTTTACAGTTTTATAAAGCCTTCTTTTCATGAAGCTTCCTACAATAGAATTCATTACTATTTTCAAAAAAATCTATTTCTTTTAAAATTAGATGATGTTTTGTGAAAATAAGTTTGTTTTGAAGAAGAAAGGATATTTTCCTCAAGAATTCATTTCAAGTGTTTTATCAGAACCATTTTCCATCTAAGATGACATTATTTAATATGTGTATGTCTCAATTATAATGTCTCTATTATTTACATGGTTTAACTTTCATAATTATGAGATGATATCCATTTGTTTTATATGGATTATGTGATGATGGGATTATGTTTAGGAAACCCACTTTATTCGTTGGGTTATTATGAATGATGTATGTTTATTTTGTGGCACAAGTAAGTATGATTTCATTATGAGATTGTTGGGACCTATATCTCTCTCCAATGAATTTGGTAAATATTTATATCTCATGATATAGACATGGCTGGAATGGTAAGTTAATCCGGTTCAGTATTACAGGACTGGAACGAGGAGTGAACTCGATTCCGAAAGGGACATAGTCCACTAAGATGGTCTTGGAAGAAATGTGTTGGCTACTATGGAAATAATTACATGTGATTAATGCATGACACAATTACATGTTTTATTCCCATACTATGTTATCATGATTTATGTTCCATTATGATCTATGCCTTATGTACTTCAATGTCTTAAGTCGATGCTCAAGATTTTGATGTTTAAAAATTATGGTCATGTTTTTATGTTCAAATGTATATGGTATGTTTTATTTTATCCATGATTACCCTTACTGAGCATTTGAGCTCACCATTTTTATGTTTTATTTTCCCCTAGGATTAAAATAAAGGTTTTAGGTAATGAAACAAAAAGTGAAAGATCTTTATGGGAGATGTTGAAGATCTTTCATCATGATTAGAAGATTATGTTCCAAGTTTCAAAGACACTAAACTATTACGGTCCTTGTGTGTCTGTTTTTGTAATGTATTATGTATTCCGCAAAAGTAATGTAATATCCATGTATGTCAAGCTTCGGGTCTCTACAACTAACTATTAAGAACATATCTATTTTGTGGTTTCCTGCTAGGATTTAGTATCATACCGTATTTGGGTCACACTTTTTGGCCCCAAACGATTATATTTATGCAGTTATAAATAATGGAATGCGCCCTTCAATTTCATGTACTTTAGTGTTCTGGAGCTGGAGACCATGGGACCATGCTGAGTCTTGAGATGCTAAAGAGTTTATCTGTTTTCCTTTGTATGTTGGGTTAGTATTGTATTTCTGCATTGGGACTTGTTTGACTATTTTCCAAGGCATATGTATCATGAATCATTTTATACATATGTTCTCCAGTATTTTATCCTTTTATTCGTCTGATTCATACTACTGTATGCATTATTACTTTTTCTGTTTTTGCTATATGTTTACATATTTTTTGTTACTCTTCAAATGAGGGAATAATGTCCCCACTGTCACACCCAAGGACCTCGCTACTAGTGGGAAGCCAATGCTAGTTGGTGAAATGTGATTGAGTCCATGTGCCCAACAGTGTATGGGGTGACTCTGGGTGGTTTCCGGAACCGGGACGTTTCAAACATGGGTAGTGAAACAATTACGAATTGAAATTAAGATTAACCATTGAAGAATAATATTCTAATCATTAATTTTACACACCTATAATTTCATGTTTGTCACATTTACATTCATATCAATATTGCATAAATAACCAACAGCAACCATGATGGTCTTCAAAATTGATATAAATATTTCATTATTTCATTTAATCATTGAGTGCTTTGCAGCAGGTATTTATGACCTATTACCCTCAAAAAACTATATTTGTAATGTATTTCTCAATCCCATTTCATACAAATCACTTCAAGAATTAGTACTATATTTTTATTTCCCCTTGATGCCTAAAATAGTGCACAATATATTCTCACATACATTTTTTTTCAATTTTCAGCACATTCAAAATACCAATAATTTATAATTATAATGTTGTAATCAATTTGTAAATCTCAATTAAAATAATGTAAATTAATGTATAAGACTCAATGTAAATAATGGAATATGTCTTTTAATACTACAATCCAATTCTGCAAACATCGCAATTAGAATTCATTCACTTTTCATATTATTCATTAATTGAAAAAAAATTCAACCACAACAAATCACATGGATTATTCAAACTGGTATTTATAATAAACATTCATAATTTTAGAACCATCGATAATCACGGAGAACAATTCAGTTTTGGTTTAAGATATTTCTGCATTATTGTTTTGTAAACAATGTGTGAAAATCAATTCATGTAATGGATAATATCTTTCATAACTACAAACCAATTCTGCAATCATCGCAATTAGAATTCATTCACATTTAATCTTCCAAATTAATTGAAAAAAATTTCAACCTCAACAAATCAAATGGTTTCTTCAAACTGGTATTTATAATAAACATACATCATCTCAAAACCTTCGATAATCAAGGAGACCTAATTAGTTATTTCTTAATAGATTCTTTCCTTCATGGTTTTCAAACAACGTGTAAAACTCAATTCAAATAATTGAAAATGTATTTTAGAACTACAACCCAATTATGTAATCTTTGCAATAAGAATTCATTCTATTTTCATCTTCATAATTAATTGAATGAAATTTCAACCTCAAAAAATCACATGGTTTCATCACACTAGAATTAATAGGAAACATACATCATTTCAGAACCATTGATAATCATGGAGTCCTATTCATTTCATTCTTTAGTGATTCCTGCCATCATGTTTTGTACCTGAATGCTTAACCATCACCGAAAATATATTTTCATCCATGTCGATTTTTCTTCTATTTTATCTTCATTTTATATATGAAAATATATCATCATTACATATAAATAATGTTGGAACTCTTGGAAAAATAAAATGATGTTGAGAAGACATTGATAAATTCTCGGGAAACATGGATACAAGAAGATCTCAACATAAAGAAACTCTCAGATGAGTTCCATAGAGTATACGAAGTGCAATATATAATGGTTAGCTCAAATTATAAGATGAAGAGATCAGACGATTACAATTCTTTGGATAAACAACAACACATACAAAAAGGATTCCAAATCAAAATTCTTCTCATTTGAGTGCTCCAATAAAATACAAGATGTTCTTGCTGGTATCTAGAAATCAGCTACTAGACTATCAACACTACTTGGCACAACACAATATTGAGTGCTCTCCTCCACTATCGTTTCACCCTGCACGATGGCCACATTCTGCCTCCAATGGACCTTTGTGTCATTCTATCCCTTTGTTCAGCCCCACTGACCATCTTGGGGGATTGATTTCCTAGCCATTAGTTGGTTTCAAATCCCCTTTATTTTTTAATTTGAAAACAATTTTAAGAATTATCCAATTAGTTCATAGCCAACCAATATAATATTCAAATTTTAAAGCCACCCATAACCACAATTCTTCTTTTATTTTGAAATCCAACAATTAATACCAAGACTCTACACTTTTAATGTTATAAAATTTTTGTAAAACTCAATTCAATCAATGAAACAAGTCTTTTATATCTTCAAACTTGTTTTGCAATCGTCACAATTAGAATTCATTGAATTTTCAACTATATAATTAATATGGAACAATTTCATCCAAAAAAAATCACTTGGTTTCTTACAACGATATTTATAGGAAACATAGATCATCTTATAACCTTCGATAATCACAAAAACCTATTCATTTTTTTCGTAAGTGGTTTCTACCTTGAAGTTTCATATTATGAAGCCTCACCATCACCTTCATTGATACTATATTTTACTCAATTTTTATTTTTCATCTGTTTGATTTTAAATTTAAATATACAAATAGATTTGTATGTGATTACAATCATTTATGAGTTCTCAAAAAAATAAAATGATGATTAGAAGACATGGAGAAATTCTCAGGCAACGTGGCTACAAGAAGATCAAGGCGTACGTAAGCTCTCAGATGATCTCATTGTAGAAGTAGAAGAGATGTAGAGAATGAATTACATAGATTATAAGATGAGAAGATCATACTATTTCATTTTTCTACAGGAATAATAATGCATACAAAATGGATCACACATCAAAGAACTTTTCATTTGAGTTCTCCTTTAAAATACAAGATGCAAGAGCTGCTATTTAAAAGTTGGTTACATGACTCTCATTAAAATTTATGTAATGTATAATGCTACGTAAATGCCATAACATAGGAGGGCAGGAGGGATGGTAGCCGGGTAGGAGGGCGCAAGAGGAGGTCACAGGGAAGTATGCCGGATAGGAGGGTGCTGCAGGAGGTCATGGGGAGGGATGCTGGAGTGGGAGGGTGGTAGGAGGGCAGTGGAAGATCAGAGTAGAAGGTAAGCGGAAGATCACAGTAGGGGGTAGTGGCGGAGGGCAACAGAAGAGTACATTAGGGCGAAGTTGAGGGGGGAAGAGTAATAGAACATTAAGGGGAAGCTGGGGAGGGCAGTGCCAGAGAACAATTGGGGGAAATGAATGAGGGAAGAGTAAGAGCACCAAATGGGGCTTTGGGGGAGGGCAACAGAACAACACAACCGGGGCAGCCGAGGAGGGCAGTGGGAGAGAAAAAAAGAGGGTAGCATATGAGAACAACAGAGGGAAGTGGAAGAGTGTAGCGAAAGTTCACAGTAGGTGGGAGAGGATGATCGCAACAGGGGGCAGTGGGGGAGTGAATTTGAAGGGAATAGAATGGGGCATATGAGGAGGGCAGTGCCAGAGGGGTAGCAGTAGAGAAGACAGACCTAGGGCATAACATGAGGTCACATGTAGGGAAATAGAGGGCACTGTAGGAGGGTATGGGGAGGGGATTTGGGGTGGGGGGGGGAAGCTGGAGGGAGAACCAGGAGGGTAGAAGTAGTGTACAGTAGGAGAGTAGGATCTGGAGGGAGGGAGCGAGAGACAAGAGAGGGTGGGATCCGCTTTAAGTAAAGTGGTATAGGTGAGGTTTTATTTTTTTTTCTTTAATTATATGATCAAAAATATATTCCAATGGGCATTTCCCCCTCCGATATTATCCACATCGCACACCATACACATGATAGAAGACACCACCATGATCATCACCTGTGAGACGCTCTAGATGACCCCTACAGATGTCTAACAGATGATACACAATAGATCATCCCTGCCACACGCCCTAGATCACTCCCGCATGACCCCTGGACACATGACACAACTTATATGACAACCTGACAACCCCTAAGATCATCTGCAACCACACGTCGTAGATCATCCCGCGCCACTGCATGATTGAGATCATCCATACCACCGCTGAACACGAATGAATCGATATCACCACTTGACACACCCATGATCATACCCCTCCGACTGACATGCTCTAACTCCCGGCTCTGATGCCTCCCGCCTAACACAGAACATGAAACCCACTGACATGCCTTCTCTAAGGCCGTTAAATCCTTTCTGCTGATAATGATACAATACGAGGATCAACCGAAAAAATGTCAGGGGCTCTGTTGCTTCGCTACTTCACATATATACAATATTATATATTTTTTTAAATAATGATATATGAGATATTATATATATAAATAAATACTTTTATATTATATATTATTATTACACCAATTTACATATAAAATAAATATACATATATTTATAATTAATATAAGACAAAATATATAAATATCGATTTATATTATAAATATATATATATTATATATAATATAAGAAGAATTTAAATAATTTGACATTTATATTATAAATATATATTTATAAATATATTTATAGATATATTTATAAATACATTTATATTTTTGTGCTTAACAATAATAATAATAATTAATAATAATAAAATATATAATATATTTATAATGAGACATTTATAATATAACATATATGATATAATATAAGACAAAATTAAAAAATTATACATTTATCTTAGAAAAAAAATATACATATATTTTTAAATACATTTATATTTGTGTTTTTGGAAGAAATAATACATTTTTATTTATTATTGTTACACATATTTTTTATATTACAAAATATATATATTGCTGTTATAAATACTATACATTTATATATTTTACTATTTATATCTTACATATATTATATTAAATACATTTATATTATAAATTTATCTATGTAACTATATACATTTATACTATATCATGTAAACACATTTATATACAAACACTAAATAAAATACATTCATATAATTGGAAATATATAATATAATTAAATGATATATATATTTTCTAAATTGATTTATATCTAATATTATATATTAGTATATTTATAATATAATTAATTAATTTAAATATTTATATATAATAAATTTTATAACATAACATAAATGGATTTATGCATATATATACAATAAAAATTTATTAAAAATAATATATATGTATAATATAAATCAATATATAAATAAAAATATAAATGTATAGTATTTATAAAACCATATATAAATTTATATTTTTGAAAAAAATATTTTTTATGATTATATTTATATTTTGTATACGAATATTTATATATGTATTCATTTTTTATGTGTGTGTATATTTTATCATTTATAAAATATTTATAAATATAATATAATTACAATTTATTTATATTTATGTTATTATATTTATATAAATATATATATGTCTATGTGTGTGCAACAACAATATTATTAATTATTAATTTTTATTTTTATTATTACACCTATTTTTTAAACTATCAAAATAATATATTGGTTTAATTAATATTGTACATTTATATATTTTATGATTTATATTATACATAAATTATATTAAATAAATTTATTTTATATATTTATATATGTAATTATATATGTTTATATTATGTCATTAATATTTATATATAGGAAATGAAATACATTGATATAATTGAAAATATATCATATATTGAAATGATATATATCTATTTACTAAATTAATTTATAATCAATATAATATATATAAATAAATGTATAATATATATAAATATATATATAATGAACTATTTTATAACATAATATATAATATTTATATAATATTTATATTTATATTTATAATAATTTTTTCTATATTATATTTATTTGTATACATATTATAATATAAATGTATTTATACATAAATATACAATTAAAATGTATTGAATATAATATTTGTATATTATGTATCATAATATAAATAAATTATATTTATAAAACAATATGTAAAATTTATATATTTAAATATATATTTTTATAATTACATTTATATCATTTATACCAATATATATATATATATATTAATTTTTTCTTATATGTATATGTATTTATTTGATGTATTAATAAAATGTCTTTATATATGTGTGTGTGTGTGTGTCTATTTATAATGCATTTAAAAACGTTTATAAAATGTGTTTATGTAATATACACACACACACACACATGTTGATGCACACATATATATATATTAGATTTCGAATTTATATGATATTTATTTTAGAAAATAAATAAAAATTTAGTGGGGGTTAAAACCCCCACTATTCAATGGGATTAGCAGCCGTTCATGTACCCCCTCTAATTTCTTTAATTAGAGGGGCTTGAAAGGCATATCTAATTTCATAAATTAAATGGGTTCATAACCCCATCAAATATATTAAATTAGATTAGGTTCAAAACCCCGTGTAATGACATAAATATTAAGGGGTTCAAACCCCCTCTTTAATTATATATATTAGAAGGTGTTCAAAACAACCTCCAATCTATGGAATTAGCGAAAGATCATGAACCCCATCCAATTTCATCAATTACAGGAGGTTCAAAATCCCCTCAAATATAAAATATTTTAGGGAGTTTTGAACCCCCACAATTTCTATTTTAAAAAATCCAATATATATATATATATTGCCTCTAATATCAAAAAGAATATTATATATATAGAACCTCTAAAATCAAACTGAATATATAGTGCCACCAATTATTAATTTTGAAGTGGTTTTAATATAACAAACTCATAAATCCAACCAAATATTCTAAGAATAATGCTACGAATTTTAGATGTGGTTGTGAACCCCATCTAAATTCGATGATTAGTAGGGGTTTTGCATAACCCCTCTAAAATCAATTTAAATGGGGTTATGCAGAACCCCCTCTATAAAATCACAACTAATCTACTATCTTTTTTGTAGTGGAACCAATCTCACCAACCAGTGACATACAAAAATTTAAAATAAATAAACGATTAAATCAAGAAATCTGTATATATATAATTCATAAATAGTTTTACAAATGTTAAATCAAATAAAATTATAGGAAATCGTTCAATGATCCTAACAGTATATCATATATTATTCAACTGACTCTATAGCCAAATGTGTATCTTATTCTCAAAAAGCAATAGTGGTTTGGTGAAGTGTCTGATCAGGAAATGAGTGAACATTGGGTTCCCATCGGTCAATATAAAAACCCTTCTTCTAGACATTTTCACCACAACATTCCAGTTATAATCAATGTTGTCAATGTAAAACTGCTCTACCTATCATGTCAATACCAAGGGATCATTTCTTAATCAGTCATCATTATATATAATCTTTTTAATGTTATCCAATGTAAATTAGAAATGGTTAAATTCTGTTCTGCAAACCAGATTGGTCCAATAACAGCTCACCAATTTATGCTTTCATCCATGAAAATAAATAACCTAAATATTATCCCTTATCAATCAATAATAATGACCTAAATCTTTGGATAAACAGCCAACACCACTATTATATATTTCTACATTCACATAAACATCACACATACATGAGAAATGAATAATTGTAACCATAAGAAAATGTTAATACAAGCATGACATTGAGGTTGGTATACATTGATAATACATAAAATCTATCACATACCCAAAAAATATATTTCGAAAACCCCCATTCTAATTAAAACATGAATTAAAATTTTCATTAGACACATATTCTGATCAAAATGGAAACTGAAAGCAATAGATACTATGAAAAATGAATTTTTCTGATCATAATAAAAATAATGATTTGTATATTTGATTAAATCTGAATGTGCAGTGTATAAAACTTCCTATACCACTTTTAATTTAATTATTATATCATATATCATAATTATATCTATACATTTGTTAAAATTGAAAATGTTGATGAAATATAGAAAAACATTTCTTAACATATACCACACTATTTATTAATGATTAAGATGAAGAATCATTTTTTTCATATTACAAAAGTGATATGAACCAAACCATTTGATTGATATTCAACAGAATACATCAATTATCATTAACATATGATAATCTTCATTTGAAGAATCATCTTTCCAAAATTACTTATATAATTCATATTAATGATAATGGAGTAGTATATTACTACACCATGCTATTATTATTTTACATCTTATTACACCGACTTTCTCCTTTTCCTAACATGCCAATGGTTATGGATTATGATTCTGCATTTGGATAGAACTTCTATATTTTTTTCTGTATATACCTATAACAGATCCCCATAAACATCATTTAATTATTCTATTACTATTTTTTAGTATCAACTACTATTATAGAATTTACTACAATTTATGTATTCAATAAAATGTCATATATAAAAACTAATTTTTACTTCTAACATTTTCTTCCATTTGATTTATTTTACATTTTCATTTTTAATTCACTTTACATTATTTATTCTTTTATTTCTAATTCTTACTATTTATATTCCACAAATTGTTTCTCAACATATTGTTCACTAACAAATGCATCTTTTAACATATAATTATTCTGAATTTGCGAATTCTTTTCATTATCATGATTTTAATTATTATAATTTTATAATTTTTTGAACTTGTTTTAATATTATTTAATAAGTTTTTTAAGAATTTCATTCTCTTATCTCCTAAATATAGTTTTCTAATGAATTTTTCTCATGGAATGAACCACTATTGATTGGTTCGTGTTTCACTTCCTCTTATTCATTAATTAAAAAAAATTCTAATAATTTTTCAATTTTCTACCTTTTATTTATTCATTTTATGTAATATTAATTTAATGTATTTATTTTGACTTGGTACATAATATTTTCATGGGGTATTTTTTCTTTTTACTTAAATCCTTATCTATTACATAAATATATTTTTTCATTTGTTCTTAGTATAATTTTTCTATTTTTTTATAATCGATTATTTTTTGTCTTCTATTTTTTTCATTTGAATTCTATGATTTCAGTTATTTCAATAACACATACATATGATATTTATTTTATCTTCAATATTTTATATTTTAGTTTATGTTTCTACATCTTTCTGATTTTTTCCTATTGTGTTTACAATTAAAATACATAATGAATTAAAATTTTCTTTGTCTTGTAGATATATTGTATTCCTACTTAATATTTCATAGATTTTTTATAACATTCATCTAATACATTTTTTATACATCCAATCGATTTTGGTTATTCTCCTTTTTAGATTGGATTTTCTTTTATAATTCACTATCTATTTCATTTTTTTGTAAAACATTCTTAATTGATATTAATGTATTATCTCTCTTTATTCGTTTGTATTATGGGTTTTTTACTTGATATTTGATTCAGATTATCCATTTTCTTTTATATAAAATAAGTCTTCTTTTTTTGTTTTATTATATATTTTTAATTTATTTTCAAAATTAGATATTGAATTATGTCTTGATCATTTATACATATATATTATTTTTTTATATTACTCATTAGTTTTTTGTTTTTTTACTTGTATATTTCATTTCAATTATTTTAATTATCTCTACACACATCTATCACCTCATGATATTATATATATTTTAGATCATAAACCATCATTTTTGTCCATGTTTTTTCCAAAATTAAATTCCACCATGAATTTTAGGTTTTACATTTTAGATATTCTCTAGGGTTGTGTTTTATCATTTATAATTGTATTAATTTTTTGGAGATTATATTATTCTTCATTTTTTTATTGTTTTGTCCATTTATATTCATTGACTACTTTTGAATATGAAAGTGGATTACATTTTTCATGTTATAGTTTCATCTGTTATTAATTTTTCTGGGTCTATTAAATGTTTATCTCCACATTGACTTCTTTATTAAAAAAATAATTACAATATTCAATATGTATCCTACATAGGGTTTGGAATCTAAAAATTCAATAAGTTATTCATATTCATCAGTATATATATATATACTTATTAAATATCTTCTCCAATTGTTAATTATTTATTATACACCACTCCTTATAAAAATTATCAATTTTCATAAATAATTATTTTTATAATAATTAAACTTATTTTCATTTACATTTTCAAGAATTTCATTGAATATTTATTTTAATTTTTGAAATGTATTTTATATTATATATTTAATTTTTATTATATTTAAAGTCTTTATATATAAATTATCACCGAAGAGATGAGTTTTTTTTTATGATTTTTGTTTTTTATTTAAATTAATACTATTTAATTTAATAAAAATGGGGAATTTAAATAATTATGAATATAATGAACACTATATTTTTAATTAATTATGAAAAAAATTTGTAAATGAAACATCACATTTACACATCTTCAATAGAATATTTCATATTGAAATGAGTTTTCAATTGAATAAAATTTTGAAATTTTCTGTTTCTAACTATTAGGGGTCCCTTTTATAAAAAGGAGGTTCCCAAACTAATATATTGAGAAAAAATGAATCCTCTTACAGATAGTTACTAAACCACTTCATTTCTAGATTTTAATGAATTATAAGAATTTTCATTAAGCCATAATATAATTTGAAATTATATTTTAAATTTAAATTTAAATTAATAAATCATAGTTAAAATTTTATTTATTAAAAATAATAAAATTTAAATTTTTGTAAAATTACACTTCCCACTCTCATATATAATGACTTGAACAAATAATTCTTAGACTATTAAAGGAGGGGAACCGCCATATCGATTTAGTGGGATTTCCATTCATTTCCCTAAATTATATTTATTTAAACCTATTTTGATGATCCAATATAAAAAAAATGTTTTATAATTGTTGTCTTGATGTGTTTTTTATGATATACATAAATTATCCTATAGTTTATTTAGTGGTGTTTGGGAATTGTTTCCATTAAAAAATCTTGTTTCAATGTAAAGAGAAACACATTTTAGATTGTTATGGGGAGGTTTTTAGGCATGTATATCCTGATAGGATCCTTTTATAGGTAGCTACATTTATTAACTGGTATTGGCTAGGCCATCTAATAGATTTATAACAAAAACCTAGTTTTAGGAACCTATGGTGGTGTGGTGTCATATTTTAATCCTAACCATGAAATGAAATACAACTCTATGAATAATCATTTATTGTTTCATGAATTTTATATTATAATATATATAATATTTTTTAATGACTTACATATATATATATGGAAGATGAATAGTTAGGAAAATTACTTCTAGATCATGACACTATTGAGTAAATTGTTTTTTTTATGAAAATTACAATATTTTTATTTCTGAAATCAAGAAATCATTGATAAATACTGTATTACAAAATCATTAATGTACAATGAATTTAAATAATGTTTATATAAATAACATATAAATTTTCCCAATTTTTAATTACATTTAATTTATTCATGAATATAACCCTAGTTTAATCATTACTATTATTATAATGAATTCAGAACATATCATTATCAGAATCATCATTATGAAATCATATTTAAGAATTTTATCTTGATTTCATCCTAAACTGAGTTTTTATAATTAGTCATGACATCAAAACTGAACACATAAAAATCATACATAGAAAATTGTAAATAATTTATGTAATAAAATCCATCATATTTAAATATGTTTAAATTTATAATTTTGAAAACTATATTCTATCATAATAGAATAAATTTTACACATAAAATGGAGTATATAAAAATTATGTCAGAAATTCTATTATTATATGACAATTTATATTCTAGGTGTCCAAGTCCTTACGAAAAACACAATAAAAATATGAACATTAGGGATCAGGATTTCCATTAAATTAATTTACTAAAAATACCTGGTCATTTGATGAATTTGATGATATGTGTGTGAATCTACTGTTCTTCCCTCTAGTAAATGATTTTCGATGTCATTATTTTTAAAGTGTACAAATCATGAATTTTTTTTATTATTCTCCATTATTTCTTTATTGAGATTACTTATAAATAATATCAATTAATTTTGTCTCCTTATTGAACTATTGAAATTTCTTTATGCATTATTTTTGTGTGATTATGATCAAGGGCTTCAAAGTGTAGGAAGATAGAGTAGCCGATAAACAGATTGATTGAGGTTTTGGGATAATGGAAAGACATATACGATATTTGTATCAAGACCTATGAAGTATAGGAAGATATTGAATCTGGGAATCATATCAATAGATTTACATACTGAGAAATTTTATACTATCATATAATTATAAAAAGATTCATTTTCCAATGATCATATATACCATCATTTTTGGGATAAAAGAACCCTTTTAATTTTTAATACATGTTTTATTACATGAATTTTATATCCAATAAATTTAATAGAATGTTTTATTTTTATTCATATTTCTATTTATATTTTTTAATATCATTAATTATTATAATAAACTACATTTAATATGATTCTATACACTTTAAGAAAGAATCACTAATGTTTTTTTATGATATAACATAAGTGTTGTGATTATGACATGTGAATTACTTATAGAAATATTATTGTTAATGATATTTTTATTATCAGTCCCAAGGGCCACGTCTAATCACTATTTAAATATGTAATAGGTTATTTGAATACAATTTTTTAAACTATGTAAAATAATGTTCCTTTAAAGGTACATAATTACTGTTTTTAAACTTATAATTATCCCCCTCTATTATTTATCCATCTTCATATAAACTACAATAAAAAATTGGTATAATATAATGATTCATCGACTTAAATACACGATGATTCTTAATTTCATTACTATTGGATGTTTTCCATGATTTTTTATAACATTTTTGTTGATAAATATGTTTTACACTAACATGTATTGTGGAAAAACAATTTTGTATCAATTTTTGAATGATAGAAAGACTAAATTTCGGATCCATTGATAATGTCAATACTACTAGGCCACCAATGTTCCATAGTAATGGCTATGACTATTTGGGAGAGATAATGAAGCCTATTATGATATACATAGAAGTAGAAAATTTTTTATTGATGAATGGTGAATAAAAAATTCCTAATAAAGAAGTTATAAGTTTTACATATCATGAAAATAAAGAATATCACCTCAATTATAAGGAAATGAATAATATATTTTTTTCTATTGAAATAAATATTTACACACATATTTTCATATTTTAAAAATGCTAATACTGTTTTTAAAAAGCTATAGATTACACATTTTGGAATATCATGAGTTATTGGAATTAGAAGAGAAATGAAGTGATCCAATTATCACGCATTTGAATTTCCTTATAGTGAACCAGCTGAAAATAAAAAAAATGGTTTATTATAAATTTAAATATTCTGGAATCTATTTTAGAAAAATTATTATTGGATGATATTCAGGTTTAAAATATACTATATATTATCCCTATTGATTGGAAATCCAATGTAATATATGTTGATGAATCTAGAAATATAATAAATGTAAATCTTGATGATTTTTTAGAATTATATTTCAATATTAGAATAGAATGAACATATAATCCTTGAAAACAAAAAATAATAATGGTGGATTTTCTATTGATACTACAATAAATCCTATAAAATCACAATATTTGGAGAAGGTTATGATGTCATGAGAAAAGTTTTTATTCAGAAAAAAACAATTGATTCAGATCATTATGAAAATTCGAGGGAAATTATTTCTTAATGAATAAACAAGGTAAACATTAAAAAGGAAATTCAATATCATTAAATGAAATGTAACAAGGAAAATAATGAAATGAATGACTCTTAAGGTTCCTGTGTCTAATGTATGAATGTTGGACATATAGGACCTAATTTTCCAAATCTCAAACAAAATTATAGAATGGAATGAAATAATTATTAGAATCATAAAAAGTATTTTAAGTCAATAGATAAAAATGTTTTGAATTATATGGATTCATAGAGTGATAGTGGATGACACTCTTCATATGATTCACCAGATAATGATATTCCTATAATGAGGAATATCATTCTCTTTGACTGAATACCTTATGAAAAACAACATTTCATGGCCATGGAACAGACATCACGTTCATTAATTTTTTTTTCATTAAGTGGATATTATCCTGTTGAGATAGGTTATATTTCATCTAATGAGGAAACTTCTTTAAAAAACATAATTATACGTTACCTTATTATGATGAAGTGTCAATATTTTCTAAACTGACTTCAAACAAAAATTGCAATGTTAGTCTAAATCATGAAAAAAATACTGGGAAAATTTATTTAACAATGAAGAATTTTATTTTTTTAAAATCCAGAAGAGAAAACATTCTAAATTGATATTATTCCTATAAGTAATTAAGAATAAAATTCTATAAAAGATAATCTTTATAATGGTTTTGAAAATATCATTTCTCAGAAAACATGTTCTAGAAACTAAACATACTTCTAATACTTGTAATTGAGTGGATACAAATTTAATTATCGAACTATTGTCTAAAATTTATTATTTAATGAAAAAATTATCATATTTATGTTATGGAAATGAAAATTTTGATAACATATATCAACAACACCATCCAAATTGTAATTGTTTTGGAATGGGTTACTCTCATTTAAAATAAATTTTCACTAACAATTATTTTCATCCAAAATGTGAAACATTTTTTACCCAATGTAAAAGTGTTTGTATGTAGTAAAAAATTTATCACTTAATAAAGTGAAATTTTTAGTATTCCAGAAATACCATTTCTCAAAATAAATGTGTCTTCCAAAAAACATTTTAACTAAAATTTCTTGACCAATTATGATTTGGGTGCTGAAAACTTAATATTTCTATTTATGGTAAAATATAGGAAGTAACAACTTAATTAATACATATGAAATTTATATAGGTTATTCTTGGTGTATGAATAGTTAAAAATATTTATTTGAATATAATATCTAGTTGAAAAATGGAATTTTTTTATTTGGATATAATTCTAAATGATTTATTTTCATTATTGGTAATATTGTTCTTTTAGAAATGAATTAATTTCAAATGTTTCAATTTTTTAATGGTCTTAAGAATATAATTATAAGAATAATTAAATTAAATTATTAATTTTATATTTTGAATTTTATGGATGATAAACATATCGTACTCAATTCCACAAATGAATTCATTATTTCTTACAATCAGCATGAGTATGCTTATTCACTATTCATATAAGACCCTAGAATCTGTGATTTGAATTGACTTTATGCAATGGATTATAAATCATTGTTATAGAATAGATGTTTAGGACACTATAACATTATTAAATTATGTAAATTAACAATTAAAATACTTGTTATGGACTAACCAAAATATATATTAGATTCATCAAAATGTTGGGACCATGGTCAATACATTAATCAATATAAGTCAAGATTTAAAGCTATTGGTGGAGACTCAACATATGAAGCTTTATCATTAGTGTACATGGATTGATTATATCCTATAAATACTATAATAATTGGGGTGGGAGTACTATGTATTGGTTTCAGTTGAGGATTACAATAGATAAACATTTTTTTATTTTCTAGTTGGGAAATATGAATCCATTTGTTATTTTAATACATTTTTTACCATAGTTACATATGATAAAAACTATTCACTAATAACAGTTCATACAGAACATGGAGGAAATTTTCTAAAATCTAACATTAAAACATTTTTTTATGAAAAAACAATATTACTCGAATATTTTTATCTCCTAGAAATCTATTGAAAAATGGTGTTGTTAATAGAATAAATTGTGTTCTTCAAATAATAAGATGAACCATGTTTAGAGAATACTCAATTGGTAATCATTTTTGGGAAGAGGATTATTGTAATTCCTGTTAATCAATAAATAAATATTTAATAAGACATTTTTATAACAATACACCATATGAGTTAGGGACAAACTATTTTTTTTTCTTAATTTAGAGTAATTGGATGGTGTGTATTAATTCTGAATTTGAAATATAATTTACCCAAATTCACTCCCAAATCAGTTGGAGCTATATTTTTAGGTTATTTCACAACATCTAAGTCATATATTTTTTTTAAAAAATAAATCTAATGAAACTGTACATGTTAAATTTTATTAAACTAATCCATTTGTTTGTATACAATCCCAAAAAATTATCATATGTGTTGTTCAAAATAGATTTTCATCCTTTAAACATTGATTATTTTTATATGTAAAATAATAATGAAATAGATTTTGATTTATTTAATGTGGATGAATTTATACATTTTTTCATGAATTGGTTTTACAAAAAACAAGTCAGTTGTTACTCAGGAATCATCATAGAGATAATATTATTGGTTATGTGAGTAAAATAGTAAGGACTAGAGGCTCCTTAATAATTAAAGTAGAAAATTTCAATTTTATTTCACAATTTGATCTTTAAAATGATAATGTGGTTTTATGTTATGGGGATTGTATTAAGGGCTTACAATATAAGCTAAATAAATTACAACTGATCAATATCATTCCCTTGGTAGAAAGACCTAATAAAACTCCACTAATTAGTTTAAAGTGGAGATATAGAAACAACTGTGAGGACAATGGAATAATCATTATAAATAATATAGTAAATGTTTCTAATGTTTATATCAACAATATGTTATTTATTAGAAAGAAAAATATTCTTTGATAGCTATGCATGAATCTATTCTTATTCAATTTTCATTTGTAGCATTCATCAATTTTAATATTTTTCAAATGGATGTGATGTGTTTATTCATAAAAAATTTTGTGTAAAAGGACGAATTTGTTAAAAAAAATCATAACTTTTTTGATAAAAACATCTTGAATATTTTATTAAACTGAAAAATTATTTATAAGGACTAATAGAATCCCCAAGAGACCGCAATGATAGAAAAAGAAAAAAAATTTACAAAACAATTGTGTTTAGGGTACTCCTAATTCAAATATTTTTTATAAATAATATTAAAAAAATTAATATTTTATATATATATAATTATGAAATTATATTCAGATCAACTTAACAAAATATAACTGATTCGTTTGCGAATATTAAGAATTATGTGTTTGAAATTTGTATGATGGGTGAGTTCACAATATATATTGGATTTAAAATTCCTCAAAAACCATAAGGTATGTATATATCTTAGAATAATTATATCAATGATCATTGTAAAAAGAATATATACAATAATAATTAATTTATTAGTACTCCAATTGATACCACAAATACAAATGATATTTATGATGTTGGTAAACTAGTTGATCAAACAACATTTAGAGGTATGATAAGATGTTTAAAATACAAAAAATCTAGTTTCCAGACATAATTATTTCGATTTTCCTACGTGAAATATATCAAGATTATATAATGGAATCCCATATATAAAATATAAAACAAAATTTTCTGTATCTATCCTGACATGTAGGTTTATGATTTTCTTATTGTTCTAGAAATGATTTAGAATTTAATTTTTTATCAGATGCTGACATTGGTGTTTTATAATGGATATAAAATATACTTTTTAAATATCTCATTTATTAGGAGACTCGTTAGTTTCTTGTTCTTCTATGAAATAACACTCGATAGCACTTTCCACTACTGAATCCAAACTTGTACCAATAAGATGTTTTTTGTAGATGTATTTTGGATGCCACAAACTCCCTATGATTTTGGAATAATATTTTTAATAACTCAAATATTATTTGATAACACTAGTTCCATTTCATTATTTGAAACATATGCACATAACTCTCATGGAAGAAACATAAATATAAGGAATCACTTTTTTAGGGATCACACAGTTAATGAGGAAATCATTTTACAATTTATCATAAGGCAATATCATTATACATATATTTTTACAAAACCATTACATTATGATATATTTGAATACATTAAAAATAGTTTATAATAATCACATGAAATTAATCATTCACATCTACTTTTTTTAAAACCTTTTCATTACATTATGTTATTCTTATTCCAGGGGGAGTATATATGGTTGTGGTATTACAAAAATATTATGTTTAAACGTTTTCTAATTTCTTTTTCTTAATGTGTTTTTTTGGAATCATAATTAATTATTGTATTTTTAAGAATCAAATACCTAAAATATTCCAGACTCATTTTTTTCAAATCCAAACTTTTTGAAATCAGGTTTAAATAAAATGGACTCATGTTCAATTTTAATAAAATTTTAAAATTTACCATATTGAGGTTTCCCCTTACAATATTTTTCCATTATCATATTTTTTAAACTATCATATTCAAATAGTATATTTTATTTCTGTTTTTTTGAACTATCATAATCAATTATTTTATAAAACAAAGAAGAAGAAATTTTAAAATTGAATTTTCCAATCTAAAAGGAATTATTAATTATTTTATACTACAGTAATATTTCATTTTAAATACATTTATTATTTTTTGTTTTAATTATATATTTTTTAGTTTCCTAATAGTATTCACCCAGAACAGTGAAAAAGTTTTATAAAACCTCATGATTTTGAATAATTAAAAATATAATCCCTAGAATATTTAATCAATAGTATGATCATTCAATTCAAATATCAAATATTAAATTTTTTTTCTATATCAACCATCACATCAAAATCCAATATGAAGAGACCCCCCTTGTGCCCACAATACTTATTTAAGGATTTCTGCATTGAAGTGCTACTTATATAAAGTCTCCCAATATAATTTCATCATTATGTATGAACTCGTAGTTTCTTTTCCCAATATGATGGCAGTATTATTGGATTACATTATTTGGTTTCTTTTCATATAAAGGTTAGTAGTGATGTCTTTTTAGGACAATATGTTTCCTCTAAAAGAAGGGTAATGGAGTTTCAATACTGATAGATGTTATGTGTAGAATAAATAGATTCTAAATATTATTTATTTCACAACGATTTTAGTAAATATTTTTATTCCTCTATTAAATAATTTGAAGAAGATGGAAATGATATGTCCTCATTTCATATAAATGAATAATAATTATAATATTATTATTTTAACAACTACATGTTTCCTTGGAAATCTAAAAAAAAGAGATTCATTCTTTTCATATCACAAACTACCTGATTTTAAGGGTTCGTTTAACAAAGAAATATCTGAAATGTCCTTTTTTAATAATTTATCCAAATATGAACCATGGTAGGTTACACATATCATTCCTAATTATAGATTTATTTCCCTTTGGATGATTGGGTTGCTGATTTTCAGAAAAGAAAATTTATATACATTAAATGTTCCAAATATCATTATTTTGGATAATTTAGATAATTTGATGAGAATAAATATGGTTGGTTTTTTTATTTTAAAATAAATTTTATAATTATAATGATTTGGTCATTGATACGAACGATGATTGAAATGAGTATGACGAATTTAAACATTTCCAAAAAATCCTACCCTAACAGAGAAAATATTATATTTATAAGTACAGAAATTTTTAAATAGATGAATTATGACTTTGATTCTGAATCAAATATATTTGTTACGAATACATATGTTTCTACATCAAAAGATGATCCATCTTCTAAATAAATGAAAGGTGATAAATTCAATAAGAATAGAAATGAAAATTCACTTCTCCTAAAAAAATAAAAAAATTATGGTTGTAGATGATGTTTTTTTGGAATGGAGAAAAAAATTATTATAATGTAAAAATGGATATCCATAGTTTGGACTCAATGTAGTAGAATATATAACATCAAATATTTTAGTAGTTGATTCCCATTAAGGAGAACCAAAATAAAATAAGAAAAATAAGAAAACATTAGATTCACTTTTAAGTGAAATGTTATTGAAAATTATGAATTGAATTCTGAAAATTTACCTTACCTCATGATTCGAGTTTTATTTTCTATGGAGATGATTTTTTAATGTCGATTTTCCCACTACTTTAGATATAAAAAATGTTCTCATTATAGATAAATAATCTTTTGTAGCTGTGAAAGGTGATTTATGATCACACTCACATCATCATGAGTAGTTATGAAAATAAATTGAAGAAGGTTTTGAAGAAATTTTTATTCTAGAAAAATATAAAGAATTCATTGATGATGATAATGTAATTATTGAAATTAAATACTATCAATAATGTATAGAAGATGAATAATGTATATAATAATAAATATAAGAATAGTGTGAAGCTATGTATATTGATGGAAATGATAAACATATAAAAATGCTGATGAAAAGGATGAGGAGAACCATTTTGATAAATATTCAACATGACATTACATGATTCCCCAAAAGAATTTTCTTCTTTGGGAAATTAAAATTGAATATTAAGTAAGTGAATAAAAAAAAATGTATCCATAAATTAAAATTGTAAATATTCATTCAAGATGGATAATGAATATCTAAAACTAAAAGAAGAATGTGGTAAAAGGATTCTAGTTCATACTAGTAATATTTCTTATTTAATGAAAATTGATCAAAGAGTTGAGAAATAAGTTTCAATGAGAGGAAAATAGAGATAAGTTGTAGATGAAATCTGAACCTGCCACAGAATTTCTCCTTAGGATCAAGAAGAAAATAAATCAGATTCATCAATATAAACATCTTCATAAAGATTATATTTCATTTTTTCTAAAGATGAAAGGGATTGAAGAAACAATTACATATTTTATAATTATATAATCTTGGTGTCAGATGCATCTGTATTGTTTTAATCAAAAATCATATTTGAAAAATATACCGGTAGAAAAGTTTAACAATTTAGAATCTAATTTCAGAACCCATATATATTTTTATAAAATTTATATAAATTCATTTAAATAAATGATTAAGTGGTATTGATAGGTCATTACCGTTCTTATGATTTATAAATTTAATTTTTAAGAGATTTGGAAGGACATGAAATCTATGGTAAAAATTTTATTAATGTTAGTAAAAAATATAATATAAGTATAATTTTTGTTCAATAATTAGAAGATCAAACTGAAAACCGTACCAAGAATATAAATGACCAGAGTGGAAAAAATGAGTTATATTTTGGAAAATATAATGAGAAACATTAAATTTAATGAATAAATCTGAACCCAAAATAATAAATTTTATCAAAAACATTAGTTCAAAAAATAAATGATTCAGATATAAGTCGAAAAGATTAATACTCAAGAATAAATTTTAAAAATATGGTAAATATAAAAAAAATCAAAGAAATTGTTAATTTCAAGGATGAAATACAACATCATATAATAATAAAAAATTGAAGTCTATAGTGAGATCTGTAATGTCGAAGAAAGGCTAATTTGTGTTCATAAACTCTTATTGAAACACTTTTCCTAATTATTGTATTATATGGATTTCACATATGTTTAAAATAAATTTAAATGTATTCAAATTCTTAATTGGTTGAATCATATTCCATTAATTATATATGATGAGGTACATTAATATTTTATTCATATATCTATTTCTATAACCCTATTTAGGTATTATATGTATTTTCCCGATTATTTTTTTAAAATCACAAAGGGGGATAAATTTATATAAATGGGACATGTTTATTGTAAGTGGATAAACACTTATAAAAATGAAAATATTACGCTTATTATATGTTATTATCCTAATGGGGTGTTATTATTATTTACCATTCTATTCCAATGAGTTATAAAATAAGGGTGATAAAATAATTTACTGTTTATTTCTTCATACAATGTTCATAAAACTAATGGACATAACATATTCAATGTTAGTTTCTTTTTAAGTCTTATATTGTGTGTTCCTAAAATGGTGACATTGTTCTGTATGTAGTTTCGTAATGACTTTTCCATTAAATTTGATTTTGAAATCGTAGAATCTTTAATAAATTATCTGTTACTAATCCATTAATTTAATAATAATTTAATGAATTTTCTATAAGAATAATATAATTTTACCACACATAGAATATAATTTAATATATTCATGAATTTAAAACTACTTTATTCACTACGATTATTTTAATGAGTACAGAACCAATAATTATTAGATTCATCATTATCAAATTGGATTTATTTACATTTTACCTTGATTTAGTACTAAGAAATGTTTTTATAGTCAGACTTCACATAAGAACCAATAGAATCAGAATCATACTCATAAAATTGTAATGGAATTTTGTAGCTAAATCCATCAAACTAATCTCACATGAAAATTTGAATGTAGAAAACTATATTCTATCACAATAGATAAATTTTTTCACAAAAAAAATGTTGTATATCAAAATGATGCTGAAAAATATATTATATTAAGAATGTTGATTTGATAGGTTTCCATGTTCGTGTGAAATACACAAAGAAAAAATTTGCATTATAGATCAATATAAATATTAGAAGGCTTTTCAATAAATACCTACTAATATAGAAAATTTCATGAAGTGTGTTTGATGCTAATATTGCTACAGCAGCTAATTAATATTTAACCATGCCTTTTCTATAGTGAAAAATGCATGAAAAACATGTTCATAGTATCTTATATTTCATTAAATATAGTAACTCATATAGAAACATTATCATGTTATATCCTTAAGAAACTACTTTAATTTACTTTTGTTTAGTTTGATTGATTACGAATGAGGTCTTATATGGCTAGGAATACAAAGGATACAATCAACATATTGATCAAAGGCTTGCTGGAATTTCAAGACGGGGTTGATCATCATATCGAGGGCTCTAATCGATTTGAATATAGTAAATATTATCATCATGTTGAGTGATTTCTTATTTGATAAATAAAATAAATTATTGTAAGTATAAAATAATATACCTTTATCCACCATTATTGAATACACATCTCTTTGTGGTAAAATGTCCCTACTCATTTATTTTCATAATAGATTTAATTAAGAAAAAAATTCCCTGCATAAGATTATATATGATTTATGATAGAATTGATATATTTTTTCTTAATACGATATATTGTATCCATTGTAATTATGACCTACGGCTTACATATCAAAATCGTATTTATTGCGATAATTATATTATCATACCTAAGGTCCATGTATGATAATAGTTTAAATACATAATATGGTTTGTGAATATGATTTGGTTTATATTTTTAAAACAAATTTATTTAAATGTTAAAAATGAATTTTTCTAAACATAAAATTAATCCCTTATATTGTATTTATTCATCATCATATATATTATGATCCAAAAAACACTTACTGATGATTATTTAATTTATTTGTCCAATATAAATGATTTTTTCGTAAATGTTATCAATTATAATGTTGATTGTTGAATTTGGATGTTTTTATACACAATTATTGGGGATGTAGTACACTCTCATTGAATTTTTAATGATTACCACTCCGACTCAAGTCCATTAGGATAAGACCAGTTGAATTTCTAAAACATCAAATGTACTTCTTCCACTTTTATAATTTTATTAATAATACATTCAAAATCACACAGAACAAAGGGGTTGAAATAGATTAAAATGAGTTAAAACTGCTATGATGTTATAGAGAAACCATATTGAACAAATTTATTATTAGGTTAAACCATCCACAAATAAATTTTACACTAAAAATATTCTTATGCTATATATTGACGTTTGAACATCACATTCATATTAAAGGGATCTAAGATAAGAAAAAAGTAAAAATTTCCTTGAAATTTTTTGACAACAATGTATTGAGCTCATGTTAATCTGAAGTGCAGTAAAATCATAATGATAAAACATACATTTTTATTTGATTAATTTTTTTTAAGAAAAATTCACCTGATTTTTTGTGCATAGGGAACCAACATCAATTTTCATTTACTCAATGTAGTACATCAATCCTTCTATTATTGAATTTTAGAAATATACCACATATCTATCAGAATTTATGTTTTTTAATTACATAAAATCCCATATTTATGAAATTATTAGAAAAAAAACAAGAATAATATGGTAAAAAATTAAAAAAAACATAAAATTGCATATAAATTAGAGGGAAAATGGTAGTTTTATATATTTTTAAATGATCAAATATCCCACATGTAAATCCAATATGTTATTTTATTGAAATAAATATATGTTAGTTTTAGTTGATTTAAAAATAAAAAAACAAGAATCAAAGGTTTAAAATATTGAAATATTTGATGAGTTATCATTGAAATATTAGACATTGATTAATAATTAATTTATTACATTAATGACTAGACCACACATCAATACGACATACAGTGTGGTTGAAATTAATGATAAAATTATCTTATTATAATTAAATAACATTAAAAACATGATTCATAGATTAAAGACCTAAAAAGACATATCCTTTTGAAGATACCACTTGTCATATTTACAGGTTGTTTATTAAACGTAAAAAAACTAAACCATCATTTAAAAAATATTTAATTATATTACATGATATTTTTTTAGGATTTTTCCATTTGTAATTGTATGAAACCAATCTTCTAAAACACGAGTATTAGAAAATTAAGAATAAAATTTATTATAATACATAAACAAAGTCATGATTTTCCTAATGGGTTTATTCATTTAGGGTTTGTGAATGAAATATTATTATTTAGTGATTGATCTTTAGTGTTTCCAAAATGATCTTCCCTTTTAGACATACCCTTCCAAAAACATTTCATCATTTTATAAGGAAATGAGACATAATAATGGTTTAACTTAGATATAACAAGAGGTTAAACAAGTGATTATATATAATCATAATTTGATCATAAGGGTATGAGAACGTGATAATAACATGAGAATCATACATTTCATATCAGAGATAAAAATATTGAGTCATGTAATATATATATACCATTCGTAATACTTGAAACCATGGGAAATTAGATAACATGATACAAGAGAGAATAATATTAACATAAGGAAATTAATGTTGAAATAAAAATAATCATTGAAAATAATTTCTATAATGTTCACATCTCATTACCATAGATATCATAGAGGAATGGGTTTACTACATGTATCATTATAGTATTCAATAATCACTCCCAAGACTATCAATTTAGACAAAGTCACATACTTAAGTGAGTTCTTTCTAAATTCCAGTGATATCTTTATCATGGGACATAAATCAGTACCCAATGAATTTTAGTGATATATATGTCCCACAGAACATGTAATGAATATAATATATATGCGTTCCATAGGATCATAAAACCCTCATCAAATCAAATAACATGAAATGAAATGGTATTATAAACAGTTAAATATATTATATAACATCAATAAGATATATGTTTTATAATTATTTCATAATTACATCATATAATATCACAAGAAAATAATAGTGTTTTATAAGAACATCCTCATGGTATAACCAAATTAAGAAATATAACATTTCGTAATAATCATTCCATAATAAAAACAAACCATTTAGGGAAATAATAACAATGTTATCATTGGAACATATTCAATCTAAGGCATGTGTAACAACATTGAATGTCATAATAGATAGAAATGAATCTGAAAAGACACATGTATCATTTCATGAAGAAAATATTTTTTAATCATAGTCATTTTTAAAATCTAAATTTAAATAAAACTATTTTTCAAATACTTTTATATGAAAATAATATTTTATAATTACAAAGGAATCTCTAAATTCATTTCACACATTTCTTGATGAACATATACATTCCTCTGTGAATAACAAATTATAGAACATAAAATAATTGAAAATAATTTTATATGTAAATATACTTGAAAAATTATAATGGATTCATTAAAAAACATTTAATACAATTATTGAGGAAAACCCGCTTTCCTCCTTGAAAAAATGTTTATAGAACATAAAAATTTTTAAATAATTTTTTTCTTTTAAAATTAAATAGAAAAAACATAATGGATAATATAAAAAAAATTGATACATTTTTTTAGAAGATAAACTTTCTCCATTGACAAAAAACTATTCATATCCTAAAAAATTTTATGAATTAATTAATAGTATAATATCCATGAAAAAAAATACGTGCAGTTTTCAATATCATTTAAAACATTTGTTGAGAAAAATAACCATTATGTTTTCATAACATTTAAATCAGAACCCTATAAATGATAAATATAACAATGGATATTTAATTACATATAATTTTCAATACTATAATTTTAAAATACATTCATGTTAATTATATACTCCACAGAGAAATCATAGTTGGTCAATATCGCTTGTTTCTCCCAGATGTAAATGGTGACGCAGAAGTTCCTCGCTTTATGTATTGACATATATCATACACATTCATACAGAATTAATAATAAATAATTGGATATTATAAATATATTAAAAAACCATAATCATATTTATCATTTCATATATTGTTTACATATGAAAATTTATTAATATCTTATGAACAATTCCATATTAAAATAATATTTCAGGTAATAATTATTTTTAATTTTCAGGTATGATTCGATTTGTTAATTTTCAGGTCTTATGACGTTTATCATGGATGAATAATATAAATAATTATAAATAGGATATATTTATCACATATATAATCATTATATTTTTTTTATAAATGTATAATAGTTTGAGACAGAAAATGAAATGCACCCTTCATAGAGAGGGTAGTGCATGTGTACACATGGATATTGTTTCCATTTCCTCGATGGATTGAAATAATTACTGAAAATTAGTATATAAAAATTATAAAATTAACTTATTTCATATATATAATATCATCATTAAAAAAATCATTATTACTTTCAATATAAATCTTGTATGTATTACATTGATTTTTATGTTGGAAGTCCACTGAACTCCCCAGCGATGTTATCGCATTTTAAAAAAATGGAATTTAAGAAGGTATATGTGATTTATTAATTAATGAAATATAAAAATATCATAATTATAATATATAATAATTTTTTACATCATTATATTTGTCTCTTAGAGGTGCTGTTTCAATAATAATTTCACTAGTTTGCGAGGATGTAGTCGATGTACAAACAACTGAATATTTTATAACCCATTTAATGTAATTGATGTTGGATATTAGTAATTAACTATCTAATAAATTCTTAGTATATTTAATAGGATGAGTTTATTATTTAATAATTATATTATAATAATTTAATTATGTGAATAAAAAAAGAAAATAAAAGAACTTATTGAATAATGTTACCACTTCTCTAGGTTACCGCCAAAGGATTATAGGAAAAGGATTCTATAGTTTTATTTATGTCCAATATAAATAATATAGGATATCTTAAGGGATTTTAGGTTGTATGTTTTGTATGTAATAGCTTATCCTATGAGTTCTGGAAGTATGAAGCAGAGAGGAGAAGGGGTAGTTTTTAATAAGCGAGGTGAGTGGCACACTTGTAAATTTTTAAAATAAAAATATGTACTCACAATTTCCACGTACCACATGGATCCAAGAGGGAAAAAATATACACGGTAATATATAATGTTAATATATTTAATACAAATTGGTCTTTTAAATGTATTGTATAATTTTTAACACTTATCATTTTAGTTTCAACCCCATGTGAACCTATTCATAATTTAATCGCGATAAATAATATTAAATAATTCTAACTATTTATTAATTGAAAAATAAAAATAAAATTATTATATAATAATAATTATTTTTATTCAAAATCTGGATTCCTAATTTCCAAAATCACTTATTGAATGTGGAAAAAATTAATTTAAAATTAATCCTGCAGTGGGGATGAGAATGTAGTTTTCCAATGAGAAAATGTTCAAAATATTAAACGTTTTTACATAAATATTCAATATTAAATTTTTCAAAATGAAATTTGTATTAATAAATATATAATTGAAATAATTATACTTTGATAACCATATTAATTTTATTAATTTTCTTATTCATTATAAGATATGAAATTTTTATATGAAAACAAGTATTTTTCTCAATTCATTGAAAATATTAACCCTTGAAAAAAAATTCAACAAATCATCCTATAATAATATTGAAAATATATTTTAAATAATTCATTCAATTTTTCACAATTTTTTTTTTAAAATTAAAAAAATTTAATTATAGAACATTTATTGAAAATACAAAAAACAACAATTAATAAAATTAATGTTTTTAAGAAAAAAAATGGACATAATCATATCTATTATCTAAAAAACACATATGATGACTTTTAAAAAATGTGATTGAATATATAATATATAAATTTTTGTAATATGTTTAAAAAAAATATGATTTATTTAATATATTTAAATAAAATAGGATTGTGTTCATAATAAATGATTATCAGAAAAAGAATTCCAATTTTTTAAAAAGATTTTTATTTTTATTTCTAATTTATTTCCCATTAAATAATTAATAATATAGTTCTATGATTTATTTTATAATATTAATACCATCCATTACAATTAAAAGGTGATTATATTAAATAATAACATTTTAATAGCATTTCATATTTTATTTATTCTCAATGTTTCGTGTAAGAAAATATAAACATTGTGATATGTGAAACACAAGATAACCTGAGGGTTGTCTGAAATGGAAAATATCAAGATGCTGAAATTTATCATAAAAATTATTTCTCAAAATAATAGGGTGTTATATTCTACCCCCTTTAAAAAATTAAATCATCCTAATGGTAAATAATATATGATAAACAAGGGGTTAGTATTTGAGAATCCCAATGTAGGAAACCCATAATAAAAATTGTGTTAATAAAAATTCCTCTATAAATCATATAAATGGATGGTTGAGGTGAATCATAAAAAATAAGTTATTAGTATCAAAATTGTATAAAATAGCTTGTAAATTAAACATAGGAATAAAATATAATACTAACACAGAAATACCAAGGGATAGTGATTGAGAAAAAGGTTAGACAATGTTTATAACTATAAAGACATAAATCCATGATAGGTGAATAGTCTGATCAATAAAAAGAAAATTAATTTCAATATTTATCACTACATTTCATGAACATTTAATTAATATCTATAAATTTTTAATTATATGGAATACTTACAGATTATCATTCCATCTCATAAAAATAATCACATCCATTGGTTATGCCGTGGACAATATCCACATAATATGATATACTAAGAGATGATTTTTTAATGCTTAAATTATTAGTGGAATATCAAATCCATATAAGGTTAATATGCCATTCCATCACTAAATATTATTCATCCAAAAGAATAGTTTTAGAATAGTTTCTCCAATAATTTCCAATGATCACATTATCCATTTAATTAATTATTTTATTTAATGATCCAACATGTTTGATAGAAATCAAAATCAAAAAATTCAAAAGGAAGGATACTAAATCACCAAAATCAACATAACCTAAATCTACCAAACTAAATTATGTAACCCTTAATTCCTCATTCCATATATATGAATTCATAGACCATCATTTCTTCGTAAACAAGTTAATAACTTTAGTTACTATAAAATCATAATAAAAATGAACCTTATTTCAAAAAGATATTCATTACTAATTAATTAAATAAAATAACATATCAATGAATATATAGATAAATCCAAAAATACTATAATCTTCATTAATTATAACATAATACACTTCTTCATAAAATAATTAATCTTTTAAATGTTAATAAATAATATCTAATTAACATTATCCATTGAAATCATCTATTTATCCAAACTAAACAAAATATTAATAACAAAAATAACTTAATAAGTGTTATCTAACCTTATTCAAAATTTATCCTTTCCATTAAAATACTTTTCTATCCCATCATTACTATTTATAGAATTCATGGAAGCCTTTAATGATAAATTACATTGAAAAAATTATTGTGATGTTTTAGGATTCTAATAATTAATGTACCACTTATATAAATGTAATTATTTGATCCCCTGTACAAATATACATCAATTATAACATTTTCATAATACACTATTTTCTAGGATTAATCATTTTATTCATTAACACATCAATCTGTTAACATTCCATATATAGTATCTTTATTGTCATGATTATACCCATTTCTCAAAAAAATATTTTCATTATTAGAGGATAGATATTTTTAAAATTTTCATACATTAGACATTTCAAACATTTAACCTTAGATTATATCATAGGATTAAAATTGTTCTTCTTCATTTTATTAAGTGAACATTTCAATTTTTCCTCTTAATTTACATTCATTGGGCCATTATTTTACACAATCAATCCACCAATCTGTTCTACTCTTATATATAATTAGGTGTTTCTTCCCCCATTTTCAACACAAAGGATAATGAATATTCATTACTCTAAGGTCCTAACCACCCAAAAACTAAATTAACTCTATCATTTTCATCACTAGTGAGTTTGAATGGTTGGTTATGGTGATTTTAATTAATCATATAGTGCTATAACAAATTATCAATTATCATAATATCCTTCAATATAGTCATCATCTCATCCAGTCTCTTGTTAACACAATATCTATCACATTCAATGTTTATCTAGTTACATTCGGTTCACTCCATTAATTAAAACCAAAAATCTAGTTTGAGAAAAAATATTAAAATTGGGAAACCACATAATCATGAAAATTCACCAATAGGATGTCAAACCCATGAATCCATATTTTCAATATATGACACCTTTGGATTATCCTGGACCATTAATGGTCATTATTTAAATCCTTCAGGGTGGTTCTTAAAGGGGATTTTATTTTCAACATAATATCACTAGGTTGTGTAAAACAAACTATTTGGTAAGAACCAATATCATGAATTAGTTAACTATCAAGCCAAATCTCAATGTTCCATTTTCAATGATATTACCGATAGTTATGTTTATGTTAGACCCACATCCATAGTTTTTACCTTGAAATTGATTTAATTTCACAAAAAAACAATTTTTCTATTATATACCAAAATTCAATTACATTTTCTTATACTTCGGGTCATCCTTATATTTATCCTCAGAGTAGTTCATAGAGTTTTCAATAATATTTTTACATCCAAGATTCCAATGGATAATTAAACCATTCATCTAATGCCGAAAATGGTAACTAAAACATATCATATATAGATATAATTTTTTTAAAACAAATATTCAGTGAAGTATAGAAATACACACCTAACGATCATAAAAGATTAGTCTCATTGGGGAAAATGTAATAAATCCAATTATTTAGTGAAATATCAATAACATTTCCCACAATGATCTTCTCATATATAAATACCCAACATAAAACATTTCGTTGTATCCTATGGAAAGTAAATATAATAAAGGGTGAGATTAGATACTCATTAGTGGTAAACAAGAGAAAATGTATATATATATAACAAGATCTTGAGGTTTTTTGGAATGTGGAAATAACATATGAAACTATTATATATATATCAATGATCAAAATATGGTGTCATGGAATAAATATTATTTATTTATAAAACATGAATCATAATGGGAGTAAATAACATGATCCATGTTTTCATAATATTGACATTATATTTGAAATGGTGGAATACAAATATGTCTAGAAAAACATTTCATAATAGGTAATGATCAATTCAAAAGATTTCGTAGTGGAAGTGGTTCACTCCCTAACCCATTTTATTAATCAAAATTCATAATCAAGACCATAAAAGATAGAAAATTCACATACTGAACCATGTTTACAATATATTCTAGTATTGTATATATCAAAAGATATAAATCATTACATATTGATTTTTTGGTACATAGAGGTCCCACATTTAATATAATGAATGTGTTATGTATTTGTTCCATGATATCATATAAACATTACCATATATTTACTGAAAAAATGAATTGGTTTTCATAAAAATTTCATCATATTATAATATTTTTAACAATGTGATGTGTTATAATCATTTAAAAATATCATGTGTTGAAAACATGTGAAATGAAATGGGTTTCATAAGTATTTCCTCATTATATAACCTATGTAAGGGAAAACAGATTCACATTCATCATTATATCATATCCATAAACTATTCAGATAAATAATATGAATTATATCATTGGATTATATCCTCATTAATTATTTTGTATCAACAATAGATGTAATATTACGTGAAAATTGATTTTGAAAGGATTCATGGAACATTTCATGAGGAAAATAACGTTTCTATGAAATTATAATTTCAAAAATATAAAGTAAAAAAAATTTAAAATTTTCTCACTAATGATACAATTTTAATCTTATAATGAATTATTTAAAAATCATTTAAAACATTTCTTGCGAAAAATATCCTTCTTACAAGAAAAAATATTTTTTACAAAATTAATAATTTTGAAAATAATTCTGATTGAACAAAACATTGAAATCATAAAAAATTTACTAAAATAAATTAAAAACGTTGTATAGGAAAAAATTTCTCCTTTTATAAATTTTCATTATGAAAAAAAAACATTTTTTAAGTCATTTACTTTGAAAATAACTATTAAAACATACAATGGATGAATTAAAAATCACCTAAAAAATTTCTTCTAGAAAATATAATTTATTAATTAATGAAAAAAAATTATTTAAAAAAAAGCTTCCTTAAAAATAACCTTGAAAACATTTAATGGAAGTTTTAAAAATAATTGAAAACATTTCTGGAGAAAAATAACCATTCCACATTGGAATCTTTTTAAACCCTCACCCCATGAAAGAGAGATCCAAGAATTGATATGTAAATACCAAAGATATTCATTATAATAACCATAAAATAAAGATATGTTCATTATATACACAATATAAAATAAATTGATAGTGAATATGTGATTCATATCATAGAAGTAAAAACTAAGATAGAAATCCCTTACATTATTTCTCAATTTAGTTATTATACATTCGACCTATATATAAAATAATTATATTCATATTATAAATATTCAAAAAACATAATGATACTCATCATACCAGGTTTTATTTACTTATTCCCTTTTAATACCTATTATCCATAATCTTTTATTAAAATCAAATTGTTTGTAATAGCTGCATATTTTTCTGTATGTATTCATTTATTCTTATTTTACTATAATATTGAACATAGTTCCAAAATATCTTGAACATTAACCATGAATTGAATTTAAAATATATATCCATTATATATGAAAATATAATAATCTTTAAAAGTTAGATATAAAAAATATAATACAACATTTAAGGAGACAATATGTCGTATGTACACATGAACAATGTTTCTATTTTATAGATTTATTTAAAGAAAGAATAAAAAATTATATATTACCATGAAAAAAATAGTTTTTATTTCACATTTGTAATATATATTAATTAAAAACATCCTTATTAACTTCCATGTAAATCATGAAATAATCGCATTCCTTAGTAAGGTCGTAGTCTTCCTTACACATGACCCACATCATCATATTCACAAGGAATGGGATGTAATAATATATATGTGATGAAATAAATCCATTTTTATAATAACAGAAAAATATTATATATAATAATTTAATAGATCATTATATAAAACCATGATAAGTGGTGATGGAAAATTAATATTATTGGTTCATGAGGATATTGTTTTCTGTAAACATAAATGATGATTTCATAACCCATTTGAAGGATGTTGATGTAGACCTAAGGAATTAAACTAAAATAAAACCATGCATGTATTTGGAATATAATGATATTGTAATATCAACCTAATTTATTAAGAATTTTAGTAGTTGGAGTAAAAAAAACTCCCCAGGAAGAACAATACATTTTATTTAGGTATCCTCCTTATGATTTCACCAAAAGGATTTATATGATAGATTTATGTCCAAAATGAGTCATCTCGGTTTATTTGTTGTTTTTTTGGTAATTTTATTGGGAAAAAATTTGTGGAACAAATGATATTTTAAAGTGTGATGTGGGGAGAGAAGGTGGTTCAATTTTATATGGGTGTTGAGAGGCACACTTTTAATTTTTGAAAGTATAAATTTCAAACCATGTATTCAACCTATAAATAGGATATAACAATTTAAATTAAAGATCCTATAAGATATAAGGTAAAAATTTGCAGAAAGACCTTTGATTTTTTTTTCATTTTTTACATATAACATTTTGGTTTAACCCCCTATATAACCAAATTTTATCCTTAAAACCAGTAATTTTTTTCTTTTTGTAATATTAATTATTGTAAAATATTGATTTAACTTTATTAGATAAAATTTTTTCTTATTTCAAATATTTAATCTATCATTATAATTTTATTTTATTTTATTTGAAAATTTAATTTAAAATTAGTCATAACAACGCGACAAAAACAATGTTTTCCAAAGAGGAAATGGTCAAATGTTTAAATTTTTTTTAAGAAATATTAATATTGATATTGATTCCATTGAGCTAAAATGGATTTATATAAATTAACAATTTTTACATATCAAACCTTCAAAAAAAAATTTATTGTAAATTTTTTTAAATGAAATTATAATTAATAATAAAAATTAATATTTTCATTATTCATCAAAAATGTTTCTTCTGATAAAATAATAATTAATTATAAATAATATAATTATGGAAAGAATATTTATAAAATTAATTTAATACAATCAAAATAATATTCTAAAATAGGAAAAATTTACTTTAAACATATGTTTCCAGAATAAGACAAACATGCCTTTGAGAAAATTAAAATTTTAAATGAAAATTTTGATTAATTCTTATCTCTAGTTTACTAAAGAAATAAGATTAGTTTTTAAAAAATTATTTTATATATAATATTTAAATTTATTTAAAATAGATCACTATCATTTATAAATTTATTTTATTTACATAAAATGTTTTTTGTGAGTAAAAATATTTATTTAGGAAAATATTTCATTAGATTTCAAGTGTTTATTATTCTTATTAATAATTAAATTGACGCCAAATAATTCATCATATATTTTTGATAATTTAGTTCATTAGATTCATACACAGCATTCTATTGCATATTTGAAAATAATATATTATAATATTATAATAGTGTGTCGCCTTTTTTTGAAACTCGGTTATGATGTAACAAATGAAAAACATAGTATAGTGTGTTACGTAAGTGAAACTCAGTGTATCACATAATAAAAAATATTTGAAAAATATTTTTCACAAAATCTCAAGTTATTATAGGAATTATGTTCTATTTCGTTGTAATACTTATAAAACATTGTTTTATTTATTATAATTTAGAATATTTGAAATACTAATATAACCATGTTTATATATTTTAATTTTTAAATTTCATATAAAATTAATATATACTTATGACACAACCATTACACTTCCCCATTATATACATTCAAATATTTTTGAACTCCATTTTATATTTTCTACATCTACTTTATATTTAGCTATTACATTCATATTTTTTCCATCATCAGAAATAATGCCTTTCAGTGTGATCTATCATCACAACCACATTATAAGGGAAACAACCTAGGATGTCACCAATCGTGATCTTGAATCCATGTCAATCACTCTTAACTATGGATTTGTAATCAAGTATGTGTCCAAAAGTAATTGTTAAATTTATTTATATTATTCATATATTTTATTCATTTAAAACCAGTTCATTATTTTGAGTAATATTCACACCCCAATAATATATCACAACATCATTTTTGTGGACCCTATATCTAAAACTATGTAGATCCATTGTAGTTATGGTTATGTTATTCCCCTGATTAAATTTTAAAAATTGGTCCCCACAAATAGAATAACAACATAGTTACTTCCAACAAATTTAAATTATATTGCGATTTTTCACCACTAGCAAAAAGATATTCAATGTTTAGGTAGGTTGTTTGTGTTTTCTGCATTCCATCGAGTCATTGCCATCCATGAAACACTACTTTTCCCACATACACATTTCCCCATATATTGGGCCCAAACATATGCTAGACCAGGTAATCAAACTAATGATTATACCCAAATTTAAAAAAACAATCCTTCCAGTGTCCTTTTTCCATACTCTCACACTCCCTAAGAAACATATCATGAGGTTTCCAATCCTAATCACAAGTATAGGACAATCATGATTAACTATGGAGTTCAAATTAGGTACACCCAAAAAAAATTAAGTTTAACATTATTGGAATGAATCATATCATACAGTAATTTAATTATTTATCATTATATGGTTTTACATTCAACCCCATTACATTACAAAATCCTTATTATGTTCCTTACATCGCAACCCAGGCAGTGCTGTGAAAATTGGGGATGTGTTCTTCCTCTGATACCACTATAATAACGACGCCCTGATGATAGAACAACCACACAAGAAATGGTAATATATTTTCCTTTTCAGTATTCTTCATCATCATACACACATGTCACACTATGTTAATTTGGGGTGTCTATGCTATCACCTGTCCATTAGGTCATAACCCACCATACACAACTAGTTTCCCTGATGATATGTGGGCCCCTACATGGGACCACCCACATGATTTAGTTGATCATCATGATAAATAATATCCCTACATGATAACACATTTTATTTGTAGTGTATTTTTTCTTCAAATTCACACACCATAGGAATCATCATAGGAGGTCACCCATCCAAACAACTACTAAATTAAAATAATGCTTTAATGTGGATTTATAATGAGTGTGGATCCTAAAGATTAGTGAGCACATTATTGACATGGGCTATATCATTTAAAAATTTAAACATTTATCATCTAGGTTATTAAATCCACAACCATATTAGATAACACCGTCCTCATTTTGGACCTTATTCTCAACCCAAAGAGTTTCGTCACATGTAATGTTGGGTTCCTCCTATGATTTCATTGTATCAACTAGGCCTTGTTGATAGCACAGCCACCCAGAAATCTTGAACACATTTTGTTTCAAGTGTTCCTTTCTCTGTCATACACAAACCCCTCTATGTTATGTCAATGTGGTTGATCATTCATTAGTTCACAATGTAATGTGAAGACAGACATCACAAGTTACCATGCAGACATAGTGTCCACTAAGAGGGCCAACAAAAATGCCAAAATGAGCCATTACAATAATTAATATCCCCAAATTACATCACATGTTCTTCCCATTAATTTTTATCCACACTCTCTCAGACCCATAAATACTTAACATGAGGTCTCACATCGTGATCACTACTCCAGAATAAGAACGAATATATATGGAGTTATAATTTATTGGAATATAAAAAATGATGTTGGAACTTTTTGACTTGAGTCATATTTTTTTTCATTTTACCCTTTATAATCCACGGTTGGTACATTAATACTCCTCCACTAGATCACAACATCCTCACTATGGAACATTAATCTCAGCCCAGGAAATGCCACCACAGTGAAAGATAAGTCCCTTGTAAAATACCATTCTAAAAACTAGTCCATGTTGACATCACAACCACCCAATAAGTGCTAATACATGTTCTTTCCATTTTGTTTTTTCCTCACATACACAATATTTGGGAAGATTCCTAGTATTTCCCTCATTCATATCACTAATATTACCCCAGCATGCTTGAATGTGGATTTCTAATTAGGAAGGGTATTGAAATGAATGTTTCACCTAGTAAAAATGATTCATATCGTGTCATGGTATGCAAGTAAACACCTGTTTCACCATACACAAGTGGTCACCTACCAGGTACAAACCATGCCCCTAAATAGTTCATCAGAATAATGACTATCCCCATGCAAGGATTTTTTTCCTTGTTCTCATTATCCTCACTCACACATACAATGTGAAACATCCCAGGAGGTCACTATCATTATCACTACTATATGCCATGAACTCTTAACTATGAAGCTCTAATACGATACACTCTCGAAATGGAATATCCAACTAATTTTCATAGTCCAAATAATTTATTAATTTATCTGTTTATCATTTTATTATGATAAATTCCCCCATCCCTAGAGAAAAAACATCCTTATTGTAGACTCCACATCTTAACCCAAGAAGTGCCAATATAGGAATGGCTGGTTCCTCCAGTAATTCTTTTTTAACAATTTTGATCCACGGACAGCACATCCACCTAGGCAGTGATAGTAATTGTTTTTTCCAATTTGCATTTTCCTCACACATACACAACATAGGAAACAAAAATTGAGATCTACCATCCTTTTAACTAATATAGGAATAATCACATAACATTTTAGTACTAATATTGTTGGATACTAAAATGAATGTTAATTTTGTTTAAAAGGAGTCATATAATTTTTTCCTCTAACCATTTATTATTCTAGTGTATTACATCCCCCCCTTACAGTACAATATTATCATTCTAGACCCTACATCTCAACCAAAGTAGTTCCACCACACATAATGTCGGGATCCACTTCTATACCAATTGTTACAATTGGCCTCAACTTTCAAAAATACCTACATAGCTCTGCCAATACATGTTCGTTCTAGTGTGATTTTTCATCAATCACAGAAGTACTATAAAACCCCGCATGTGTTCATCGATTAGGATCAATACTCTACGAAAATCATACTTAACTAAGGATTTCTAGTCAAGTAGGCTCCGAAAAATATAGGTGAACCTTATTGAAATGAGTCATATCATTTAGTAATTTAAAACATTATGATTATGGGGTGTCATATTGAACCCACCCATGTTTTAGCACAAATTCCCCATTGAAGATAGTACATCAAACCCCAATCGGCTCAATTTCACTTAAGCTAGTTTCCTCGTCTGATACTATTGTATCAACTGGGCCTCATTTACATCACAACCTCATAGGAAGTGTCAACACATGTTATTTTACTATGATATTCCCTCAATAACACACTACTAGGTAACCATGTCTATAGTTCACCCATACAAGTCACTACTCTACACCAAACAATCTTAGTAGTTGAGTTTTAATCAGGTAGGCTCCCAAAAATAAATTATATAATTGAAGAAAAAAGTCATATATTTCAGTCATTGAACCCTTTAATATTATTATGGGTTAAATTCACCACCTAGATCACAAGCTCATCAATGTGGAACCTACATAAAATCCCAGAATGATCCACGTCAATTACGACTAAGTTCCTCATATAATTCAATTATAAAAAATTGTAAATTATGAGAGCACAACCCCTGAGGTTGTTCCAAAACATAATCTTTTTAGTGTTCTTTGTCTGAAAATGCACTCACCCAAATGAAAATCTCGAGTGTTCAACCATAATGATCAATACTCTAGTACAAAGAAACATAACTATAGAGTTATAATCATGAAGGATTCAAAACATATGATTTAACAAAGATGACAGAAGTTGTATCATTTGATCTTTAAAAACATTATCATTCTAGGTAGTTTTATTCACCCCCAACTAGACCTCAATTTCATCAATGTTGATCCTACATAACATCTCAATAAGTGCCAATTCAAATAAGTATGTGTTCCTCTTCTGATAACATTGTAACAGATGGGTCCCCATGATTTCACAACCACCCCACCACAATATGTTTATCAGGTCTTGCACCTCTATGAACCTCTAGTCGCTGAGAGTACATGTGTTCCCCAACTTAGGGCCTGACTATATGAAATATTGGGCGATTATACTAATGTTTTTCCACACATTCCAACACATTTCTTTTCAGATGATCTCTTTCCTCACTCACACACACCCAGGTAAACATCCTGACAGGTCACCCATCTCGATCACTACTCCAAGACAAGCACACTTAACTATGGATTTCTAATAAGTGTTTCTACTAAATTTAATAGTGATCCTTGTTAAAATGATTCATATAATCTTTTCATTTAACCAATATTATTCTAGTGTGTAAAAATAATATACTTTCACATCAATTCCTTAATCAACTTTAGTTTTTATCTATCATTAAAATTCTATTTCTTGTTTTGATCATGCATTTTGAATTATAAATTTAGACTTATAGAAGTTTTCTTAATATTCTTCCATATGATGTTTTTTTCTCATATATTTTCAATATATATACTAACATTAAGAACCTTATTTTTTCTTGGGTTTTTTATTCTTTCATAGCTTCTACAATGACTTTTCCCCCACGTTCAAAATATACCATCCAATTCTTATTTAAAATATCAGCTTCATCTATAGTTTGTTATTTGACATTGGATTTATGATAAATATTTATTGAGATTCACTTTTATTAATAATTGTTCTATTATTATAGATTTTTTTGATATATTTTTCTAAATATGTATGTGGATTTTATTTTTGATTAAATTATTGCAACATTTTTTTGATGTTTCTATGTATACTTTATCATCACCTACCATTTCCATATTTTTATTGAAATATCTCAATTTTATTCTTCTCTTGAAAATAATTTATCACTATAAATTTCATATAAAAATAGTTCATAATTTTCTTATTCAAAGGTATATGTATTTTAATTTTTTTTCAAGTATTCCTTATTTATTTTTAATTTTTGAGTTCCTACTTATATGATTTTAATTATCTATTATATGTCATAAAAACTCTATGTGTTAATTTTTCTTATTATTATGTTATCATAAAAATAGTGTGTAGCTCATTGATGACACTATGTTCCATCACATTTATGAAAAAGTTACGAAGGGAAATTCCCTTGAAAAAGGATTAGAAAATACATGGAAAATTTCTATATTTTCAATGTGTCAAACTTGAATTCACCCCTATTGAGCCATGTAACCATCATTGCATAGACACTTTCACGCAACAATGTTTGCACACCACCTATTTTTGGGACCAAACTCCATTCAGATAGGGCCCTATTTTGACAAAAAATAGACCCTTAAGGATTTCAATTGTACGGAATAATTTCCATAAAGCCCAATTGCTGCAATGGTCACCCTAGTGCTTCACCCATGTCATCAGAGACAGTCAAGTTAGTTATTTAATCACTAGGGAGGAAAAATTAAAGGATGATCATAGGAATTAATCACTACAGTTTTTGAAATTGATAACACTTGCATGCCTAAATAGTCCAACCTCCCTAAATTAGAAACACATGTACTCCACCCAATTTTCCCAATATAACTTGTGATCCCCACATAGGGGGATACCTGTGAATGCACATGAAGTCTTGAGTAATGTATTTACCATGTTTGGACATCCATGTTGTTTTTAAAGTGAGTAAACATCAGGTCTCCCAAGCCTTCCTATGTGCCTATACCTACATTCCAGATACCTACTTGAGTGACCTTTTTTGATTCAATGTATCCAATCATCTTATACAAGGATTTCATTATGCCTTCATCAAAGAAAATCATAGTAAGGCTTCCTATTTACTAGATATATTATCTTAAATAGGATATGTTGAAACCTCTACCAAAAACTCATGATATATCAATCCTCTGGGAAATGTACATCAATGTGTCCCCTATTTGGGTTTGTATATCTACAGCCAGAGGTTTCTTTAATTCATGTTATATGTAATTATGTATCATTATAATGCTTTTAGGATTTTATATCTACATTCACGTGGATCCTAACCCTCGACATAATATTAGGATATTCACAGTTGTGGAATATGGGAATGGGACTTTGACCTCCCTATTTCATCTCTATGACTCAGATCCTCTAGTTCCAAATGGGGATACTATGGGTGAAACATTCATTTCCATTAAATAAATTAATTTTTTCACTCCTGTCCTAGGAATCACTAAGGTAATCTATCCTAGACTAAGCATCTATCAATTATTCCAAGATTTAGTGACCTCTAATGTCATCCCACATTGAATGGATCATTCATCTGCACCATCAACCATCGTCATGGAAGTAGGCACGTCCTCTTCCACCAGCAGAGGAGGAAATATGTGTCTAACATTGTTGAATATTTCACATACTTTTGTTTCTCAAACTAAGAATGACTCTCATCATCTTCGAGATATGTGATGTTTAAAAAATTTTCACAAAAAACCACATTGAATGAACTATGAGAATTCAGATTCCCATCAAAACATGGATATTTTGGAAGCCTACCAAAGGCCCGAGCACTATCTCATCTCATACATAAATGGAAATCCTCCTTAGGAATATGCCCCAAATTAAACCTCCAAATAACCTATCTAGCCTATTCAAGAAGTAAGTCTGATCTCATTTCTCTCAAATGACTACACTCTCTTATGATATTTCTAAAACTACATGGGTTTTGATTCTCATCCAAAAGAGATATGTAGGAAGTACCGCTAAGGTTCAAACCCCACAATCAAAATCTACACTTTCCATCCTGGTCCATATTCCCAATATGGACTAATACAACTTGTAAACACATATATTTTCCTATTTATTTAGGCTGCTTAGGCCTAAGTCCCACACTAAACATTGACTAAGAACCGTCTACTTATATATTCATATTGCATGAAATTAAACTATACAGTTGGGTGCTTATCACATGAAATTAAAATTTATGATTTGTCCCATCAAGTGGCACCAAACAATGAGGGTTCTGATTCTAATCATAATGATACATATATCTCTATTTATCTGTACGATACCAACATCAAAAAAAATATTTGACTCCCTGGAAGAAAATAAATTTCATAGTGCCCCCTAAGTGGCATAAAACCCAAAATTATCATAACAATGGTTAAAATAATCACTAAATAGTACATAAGATGATACCATTGATAGAGATCATCGAATAAATATGGATAACTCCATTAACAAAGAACCTCAAATATATACATATCATTCTAAATTTCACACATTCAAATAATTGAATGAAAATTCCAATGGAATCATAAGTTATACTTGGGTAATTAAAAAGGATTCCTGAAAAAATCTCAAATCTTTAAGAGAATCCTCGAATATGGAATAATTCCATCCAAAAGGGAGTGATGAGTCTGACCTCCCATCCTCTTGGCCAATGTATGTTCTGAAGTATCGTAGGTCCATACCTAATAACTGTATAACTTTGGAATGATGTTACATTTGGATAAAGATTCATTGGATGTTTCAAGTTCCTAAAATAAATTTAATGGAAACCACCTAGAGGTAGTGATTCCTAACCAAAACACACGTTATGGGGGAAGATGAGTAACATAAATGGTGAACCCGAAATGAATCCTTAACTAGGTTGCTAGTATTACCCATATAGAAGTCCCTTATAAATTAATGAATGATGTCCATACAAAGGATTCAGTCATTCATATGTCCATTAAAAATAAACTGATTTAATGGAGTTCATTTTTTGTTTTTGTCAAACATTCTCAAAAATCCCTTAACTCCAAATTTATTCCTTCATGTTTGCACCAGTGAATGTACTAGCTGCTTCACAAGATGGATCCACGTCTGTTCGAAGGACATCATCAACAATTGAATGTCTTCAAAGATGGGTATCCAATGTATTTTTTAGGGAATAACATCAACCATGTACTATCCCATCTCTAGATGATTACCAATATGCTCTCAATGTAAAGAAAAACCCCTGATTGTCTAGTATGTGACACCCATTTTTGAAGATGAAGATGGTTCCAACAACTATCTTAAAACATTTTAGGTATTTATCCCCGAAATCAATAAAAATTTTCCCCATACTACAGGGTGGTGGATTAGGATATCACTCATGGTCTCATCTTGAAGACACATTGTTACTTCCTGAGGGCACAAACCAACAATCACCAACAAGAGAATCATGTGGCAGTGAACCATCAACATTATGGGGATGTTACCTTTGGTCGGTTAGCCCAGGTATCTCAGATCATGGCATGCAAGATGAACATCCTTGGACAACATCTGTCCAACAGTGATCTTGTTCTTACAATTTCCCCTCCAGAGAAATCCATCAACCTAACATGATGGAAAACAACGAACGATCACATACTGACAGGAATGGAAGGACAGAAGTAGGAAAATTCACCTACTCCATATACATAATTGACGTATATTTTCATTCCGGCTTCTAAAGTCACCAAAAACTTTTTAAATATTGTGAATGAGGAGACACAAATTCCTGCACATATTCTGCAATCCTACTAGAATATCATAACAACATCTTCAAATGTACACTAGGAAAAAACAAATAATTATATCCCCACACCTAGGATGACTAATAAACATGCCATCTAAGGGTAGATAGACACCTATGTTCTTGTCAAGGAAGGTTACGGGTTATACTCCACCATATCATACAGACAACTAGATCTGGAATATACACCCTATCCAATTAGAGATAGTTTTCCAATCCTTATGACCACTCTAATGAAGAAACATAAACATTCCCATGATATCCTATTCTCTTAGTAAGTGGACCCTACATTGTGTATAAGAGAATCAATGAAAAATTATCCCCAAGAACAGTTGGAAAATAAAGTGTCAATCTATGATCTCGATCCTTTTAATGCAATATTTCATGAATCCCTTTGACATTTATCTGTTTCAACTCAAGATCCTACCCTCCCAATACAAAATTATTGGAGTTTTAGCAGTAATTAAAAAGTTCCCTCCCCCCAAACACTTCATCATAAAGGCTTACTTCATAAAAAATTGAAAAATCTAGAGAACCTATCTCAGGATGAGATATGCATCAACCCTCTGAGTATCCAGATAAAAAAGGAGAAATAATATTTATCCCTTGATGTAATCCACCAGGTTGGAACTCCCTATGATGGAATCTGGTTCAAAAGTTCACTCCTCATTAGTGTTTCACAATGTCACAATAATTCTCCAATTGAAAATGATGTGATGAGAAAGCCCCCTTATCTTGAAGAACATTCCAACATAATGCTAGTCATGTATGATTCCTTGTTACTAATAGGTGACATAATTTCTCAACCTTAAGAAATCCCAAGGGGAAATTCGTTCTCCAAACCAATGTTGAGTCATTTTCCTTCTCATATGGTAGAGGGACAATTACCTGATAAGATTTCTTGTAATTGAAAAACTGATAATCATCATCTATGGATGGACGTAGTTGAGAATCCTCTAGAAAAAGACGAAGAATATTTGTGGAATATTAGACATCAACTTTCTAATGGTGAAATACTAGTCATGTTTTGGCCTTTAGAAACCTCTCAATACTACATTCCAGAATTGATGGCAGAAGACTCCAGTAATGATATATACATCAAAATATGGAAATATCTTTATCATCTAAATGAAAAAGTATTGCCTTATGAAAAATATTAAAATCATGTAAATATAATAAAAGGGTTACAGTTCCAAAATGATTTAGTTTCACTATCAGTTTCCCGACTTCCTATGGGTGAGAAGTAGTAGGGTACCCTTTACCGTGCATGCCTCGATGCAATAAAGAGGCCTTGCGATTCTATTATAGATACCACAATATGTGTTTATATTAGAGGATGTGTTTTGCATTGATCATTTCATTTAACATCATTCTATAGATGTAAAATCCCAAAAAAAATTGGTTTCATGAAATTTTATTATCCATGGCCAGCTATAATCGACCGATTTTGCGTGTAATCCAAGATATGCTCAAGAATATTCCACAACATGATATCATTATTTTAAAGCCCAAAGAGAGTAAGTCCTCGAGATACTTTTACATCAAGAATATGAGAAAAAATATCTGGAATCTATATTAGAAAATTTAATCCATTAGATAGAAAATATTTATGAAATATCACAATGGTCTTTTGAGACAGGCAATTTAATTTGTTGTCAGATAATGCATACATCCAATGTTCAGACTAGAATTCGTAAAATCGGAAGAGCATCTATACTAATATCATCTATATATGTTTAGGAACCATTCCATCCTACAGGCCTAAGGTAATGTTTAAAATAAGATTATAATTTAATAAACAATGTTCAAATGTTTGATGAAGTAGAAAAAGAATAGCCACATCCTGTAGGGTTTGGTGATTTTTCACATCTATAATCCTCTCATCATTGGAAGTGATTTTTTTCGGTTTAGGGTTGAAGAAAAAATTTGAACGCACAACTGAACTATCCAAATATTCACCATAGGTTACTTTGTATCATACAGTTCCCAAAAAATTAGTATATAGGAGAACAAAGTATCATGGAGGGTACAGAAAGAAATGATCTTATAGGTATATTGATATAATGAAGTCAATAAATTATGCTTCGATGAATGCCATTAAAACCATTATCGAAGATCCTCCAGAAAATGAGTCCATTTCAGGGGATTTGGTGGATGATGTTCTTATTCATATTATAGTAAACATTGATGAATACAAATGAGTTGTTCTTACGCGAATTCATAAGCTTAATCAGAATACAGGTATTCCCTCATGTAACCAACTCCCACCTCATAGAAAGGCATCTATTTGGGGAAAAAGAAAACGTCATATCATGTCTCACTTTTCAACTATATATGGTCTATCTATTTCTCTTGATGGAATATTTTTTTTAGTAATAGGAGGAGATGATAGAGTTGAAAAGCATCAATTTAGAGTTACTTCGATGTTGCATTCCTTCCATACGTACTCCTCAAACAGATACTGAACATGCACATCCTATAGGTTCTCCTCCAAAACGAGGGGTTTTTATAACTAAATATATTGAAAATGAATTCTGTCCATTGGGTACATATCCGGAACAGAAGACAACATAATATTGAAGGCCTTCCCCATGGTTTATCAAAGGCAAATACCATCAACACAACCACTGGTTGTATATACAGTCATCGCACCAGTTCATGCTCTATCTAATGTACCTATACATGTCCCAAATCAACAGGATATTCCCTAAATTCTTATGAATATAGTTATGGAGTCAAAAACTCAATTGAATGCTATGGAAGAATGTCATGACCCAGTAAAACTGGAAAATAATTTTTACCCCGAATGGGTAGATCTGATCTCTCCCCCACCAAACATTTTGAACACCACATTCCCAATCATTAATGGTTCAGGAGATCCAAACCATCACTTAACACATTTGGTTTATCACTAGAATATCACTATGGAAACCCATCGACAATAAAAATATGTAATACTCAGATGCTTCGTGAAATCATTATAGGGTCCTGCCTTTGTCTTTTATACAATTTTTCACACTCGATAAATTTCTTGATGTGAATTCAACCATCATAAATTCCTTCTTCAATTCATTTCAACTCTGCCGAAAATACTAGTTTTTGATCCTACACAATGTAGAAAATGGGATAATGAAAGAGTCTCAAATTTCGTTTCTTGATAGAAATGATTGACATATTCCTTAAATCTACCACTCCCTAAAAATAGTTTTCACCAATTTATGTGCTGATTTTTCCTGATTACATACACACACCACTAATCCCTATTAAATACACAAGAGGGGTTCAAGATATTGCTTTAATCTCCCAACTAGTGGATGATACCATTTTGGGAAGAAAATCTAAATATAATTTAATCCCATCCGCTATGGAAAGGAGACCATGAAGTGTATAGGCTATTATAGTCACAATCAAATAAGAAATTGTACCTTCTTCTACTTCATAACCTTCATAATATCAACGGTCTCCACCTACCTAGCTACAGTAGTAATTAACACCTCATTAACATGATCAAAGAGATCAATGGTAGAGAAATTTTGAGAAATTAATGAAAAAGGTTTATTTTTTATTAAGTATTAGGTTATAGGATACAACATTTCAGGTTTGGAAAAAAAGTTAGCTAAGTTTCCAAGGTCGATGACACAAAAAAAAAGTAGACAAATATATCACAAATTATTTCCCTATTCATCAAATGTTGAGGAATACCATTCCAAATTTTTGTTTTGTTTTCAAATAAACAAGAAATAAATTGTAGACTCTGGAAACGTGAAATTAAAATATTTTTTAGCCCATGTAGCACATGTTACTACTATTGATCCAGAGGAGGAAAGAAGATGAAAGAAAGTCCAATGAAAAAATGCACAAATTTATGATGATTAGATGGTTAGGAAAATGATAAAACTAACTCATACCATTCTACGAACATAGTGGAAATTAGAAATTGTTCCTCCTTCCACTTATACTATAGAAAATCCATCTTCATAAAAAGATCATCCCCACAATGGTCAATCCTCCTAGAAGAGACATGATCATAATGATAAAGAGAAGTTAGAAGAAGTTGAGCTCATATAAATTCCAATTTTTTCTTTAACATTACAAGATTTAATTCTATATGTCTTAAAATAACAAGCCCCTCCCCAAAAAATGGCACAATAAAAAAAACCCATCGTATATAATATTCATTAGATGAGGAATTGTTCTTCAGGTCTGTTAATGTTATCCACATAATGGACCTGAATGAAAATGATGTTTCAGTTTATGAACCTCAATTCCTTGTACCTAATTGGGGAAATTTGGAAATATGTAAAAGTATAGGATACAAGGGACGGTTTAGATATTCTATAATAAAATATTTTAACTATTTCCCAGGTCAAAATATTTTTTCAGTAGAATCTAATGGGAGTGCCCTTCAGTGGGCTCAGAAAGAACATGGAAATTATATCATGCATAACCAAATTGGCCCTAACACGATCATTTTGGAAGGTCGATTAGAGGATAGACAATCAATATATTGGCAGGTAGATAAAAATATTCTGTATAATCTACCATGAGATGAAGTATTTCGAGCTTCTTCACTAAAATATGATACATCTACATTATGAGCATCAACATCCAAGGCACCATTAAAACCACATTTCTATGTGTTAAAATGAAAGAATTCAGACCAAAACTCAGATGTTTTGAAAAAACACTCCCTTGTACCATCTATATTATCAATCTTGGATTCATTGAATTTTTCAAAATCTATTTGAGAAGCACTTATTGATGCTTCGTTATGTCCTCGTGAGTTTGAAACCGATGTTATTGATGATGAGGATTACCATATAGATAATGATCATTTAGAATTTCAAGTAGTTCTATCATTCAAAGATGAAGATGAGGATGATGTTGTACATGGAAATACCAGGCCCATGTATCTATCATGATGGGTTATTGACTCAAATATCATAAGTGACTTCATTGACAATGGTTTAGGAGTAAACCTGATTCCCATTCGTACACTTAATCGATTGGGTCTCACTGAATATTACTTATCTCCATCTACAATAATGATGCAAGGATATGATAAGAGTGAAAAATAATCTCTAGATGATATTACACATAGAAATAAGTTTGGGGATCTTGAATCTAATTCAGATTTCATGGTTGTCTGACAGGACATGGTCTTTAATATTTTTCATAGAAGGACTTGGCAACATCAACATGTTGCCATTCCTTTTTCATTACACGAATGTCTCTTGTATTTATTTAATATTAAAATTGGCACATATCATGATGACAATGATAAATTCAAAATGTGTGAATATAAATATATTGAGGATGAATTCTGTCACACAATGTGAACAAGGTAATTAGAAAAATAGTTAACAAGAATCAATGTTATGAATGGTCTAGAAAAAAATACCATCTAACCCATTCAAACATCCGAGTATATATTATGTGTGTCCTACCAATAAAACTGATTGGATAGACCCAAATAAAATAACTTATTTATAGTGAATTCCATAAAGATATTTTTGGAAATCGATCTTGATACCAAGGGAGAAATATTTGATAGTGAAGGCTTAAACAGAGAATCCTTCATCTCATCCACCGAACCTCAGAAAGTCTTTACCTCATCATCCAAGAAATAAGAAGTTGTTTCATTAATAAATGAAGAAATGGATGTTGAATCCCAACACATAATTTTCTCTTCAATATTCCATGAAGACCCTTAATTATTATAATGTTCATAAATGGTTGCCTCTTTTTCTGGATGTCCAATCACTAACTCCTCCCCTAGCTCCAAATGTTTTTCTTCATCACCTAAACTTAGTGAAAGAACAATATAAGTGACACATGTGGAAGAATAAGAATATTATCATAAGTAAAACCCTCCAATATTTTAGGATTTTATCTCCACCACTATGGTTGAGATCAGAGAAATAAATGTGGGTATAGATGATGATCCATTCCTTACTCTAATTTGTGTGGCCATGAATTATGAAGAGAAAGAGTTGTATACTTTATTTATAAATAACGATCAAGATGTATTTTCATAGATATATACAAGAATTCCATTCCTTAATACCGATGGGGACACTCATCATTTGGGTTTTCCAGAATAGCATCAGGGATTTATGTAATCAGCAAGAAGAACTCACCCAACTAACACCTCTAAAATTGAAGTTGAGGTTGAAAATCTTGTCAAATCTAACTTTTTCAGGGAGGTGAAATATCCCAAATATATGACAAACACATTCCCAGTGAGAAAAAATAATGGTAAAATCATAGTTTTTATTGATTTTAGAGATCATAGTCAGTATTATCCCAAGGATGAATATTCGGTTCCAATCATAGGAAATTTGATTGATGCAATAGATGGATTTGATGGTCTATATGTAATGGATGGATACTATGGGTATAACCAAATTATAATGTCACCATAAGAAGATGAATATTCAACTTGTAGATCCCTTTAAGGAATATTTTTCCCTATGGTAATTACCTTTGGCTTAAAGAATTCTAGTGAAACGTATCAACGTGTCATGCACCATATCATCAAACCCTTCCTAGGAATATTTGTCGAATGTTATGTGGATAATCTAGTGGTTAAATCCAGACAATGTTATGATCACTCTACTGATTTGGATACCATAAATATTAAACATTGTCATCAAAATTATAAAATGAATCCCATGATAATTTTTTTCCAGGTATCCTCGGTAATATTTCTCAGTTTTTTGAATTCCATCATTGAATCGATGTTTATCCTGAGGAGACAAAAGATATCCCTATAATTATACCTCCTTGAAATTTAAATTAACTAATAGGAGTTCAAGGAAACATGGAATATATTTTTTTTAATTACTAATTTGGTAGTAAAGTGTTTAGCCATCACCATATTATGGAACTAGGGAGTTACTTATCAATTGATCAAAGACTGCTAAGAGGCATTTGATACCCTTAAGAAATAACTCTTAAGTCAACTAGTATAAATTCCACCTGTTGAAGTAAATCTACTTATTATCAATGTGACAACATTATAGTGATCTCTATGTCCCTTCATTGCCCAAAATAATTATGCTAGGAATGAAAATAGCCTTTACTATTTATATCAAACCATGGTTGACAGAATGATAAGATATTCAAGTATTGAGAAAAGCAGTCTAGATTTAATATTTGCAATTCAAAAGATGAGGAAATACATGAAACATAACGAGGTCCACTTGTTACCTCGAAATAACCCATTCATGTTTATACTTATTCGTTCTATGATAACAAGATGTTCGGCATGGTGGGAATTCATATTGCAATAGTTTGATATCCAATTTGTTCCTCAGAAAGTGGAAAAAGGACAATCATTAGAAGGATTCATTACTGAACACCCTTATGAATAAGACACATCTTTTAATACTGAAATTTATAATGAAGAAAACTTATCTACTAAAGATAAGCCCCAAAAATGGGAAATGTACATTGATGGTGCATCCATAAGTCCAGCGTGGAAGAGAATGGAAGATCCAAAACTCCAAAAAGTTGGGATAGTTATTGTTTTTATCTCACTATAAAATCAATTGTTACATATTCCTTCTTGTTATTAGAAGGTGGTACCAACAATGTGGAAGAATATCAAGCTCTCATTGCAGGCGTGGAATTGGTGTTGTAGGTACAAGGGAACCACATGAAAGAAAATGGTTTTCCAAAATTGGTAATCAAACAAATAATTGGCGACTATGATATTATAAAAGAAGAGTTTATACCTTTTAATGACTATGTCATAGGTTTAATGGATGAATTTCCCATAGACTCAGCATTTTTATATGCAGCGCGATCACAAAATTCCCATGATAATGCAATGGATAATGTAGCCACAACCCTAGATGATAAAAATCAGGATGGAGAAATCATCATTATTACCCATCATCAAATAGTTTCAACTTTTTATCAAACTATAATACATGAAGTTTTTGAAATAATCCCTATTTATAAACCATATGGTCATACTATAGGATGGATGAAACCTTTCATAGAATTCCTTGAAAACAGAATAAATCCACATGATAGAGATGGAAATGTGAAAATCCGTAGATGAGTGGTAAATTTCACACATTATTACTATCAATATCATCATAAGATCCTTTATAAATGAGTATTTGATAGAGCCCTATTCATTTGTATTGATGTAGAAGAAACTGAATCTATCATGAAATAATTACATATAGGATCTTGTGGGGCTCACCAGTCTGCACAATGGCTTTTTGATCAAATCTGATGGATTTGAAACTTATGGAATTCAATGAAAGAAGTTTGAATAAATTTTACCATGAAGTGTCAACCCTACCAAGTGCATGACAACTTCATTCATCAACACCAAATGATTCTATATACAGATAAATTTTTCTAGCCATTTTCCACATGGGGAATAAATGTAGTAAAAACAAATAATCTAGATACGACTAAGAAGTTTAAATATATTCTTACAACTACTGATTTCTCTTCTATGATGATTGAGGAAATACCTCTCTATGAAGTCAAGAATAAAAGAATTTTTAACTTTTCAAAGAAAATATCATTACTATATTTGGTGTCCCTCATACAATATTGGCTGACAATGACACCAATTTCTATATTGATAAGGTTAAGAAGTAATATCTGGAGCACAATATCATATCCAACCACTCATCTCACAATCATGGAGTATACAATAAGAAGATATAATATTTCAACAAGACCCTATCAAATATACGCTTTAATATGGTTTATAAAGATAATAAATCATACCATGTTAATATTGTATATGTTTTATGGGATTATGAGACAACAACCCATATTGCCACTCAAGAAACTAAATATTCATTGTTGTATGGAATAGAAGTTGTTTTGCCTATTGAAATTCGACTTCCTTCACTCAGAGATATAATTTGTGATATGTTATCTATTGATGAATAGTCTCAGAAGTGATTTGATGATTTGGAACGATTAGAAGGAAATAGATTCCAAATTTTCATCCTTTGAAAGTCTATCATAATAGAACACGATGAGAATTAAATAAGAAAGATATCCTATGCTCATTTCATCAAGGATTATTTGTATTAGTTCTTAGGAATCTAATTACATTAGGAAATGAGCCTCCAAAGTCGTATCCATAGTGGGAAGGACCTCAATTTGTATACAAGGTCTAGCCTAATAGATATTATTGCATAATCTCAATGTATGGAGAACATATTACAACCCCATACAACTAAATATTCATGAATCAGTACTTTGTGTATTAAAATTGAGTAATGTATTCACTATATGACATGATACTGCACTCTATAATGTCCTAGTAGCAAGAAATTAAACCGAATAACAACCATATACGTCCATGATTCATGATGTTAAAATGCGTAGCATCAGTGTCCTTGTTGGATGGTGTTAAACTGCATGACATCGTTTATCCTTGCAACATGACATTAAAATGTATGGTTATGTTATTCCTCATTTGATATTATGAAATCCCATAAGATACCTCAAATTGGTATTCCTTGGGGTTAATAAAAAATATGAGTATCTTAAATGCACAAGAATTAATCAAATCATTCCTACTCCTTGGTTTCACATGAGTTCCATTTCTCTATATGTTTGAATCAGATCTTCTCAGAGAACGCATTTCAAGAACTATGTGTGGCTTAATTCTCATTCAAATCAGATATGTAGATATTAGTGGACCTCTAATCATTGGCCCATCAACAACCATAAAGAAATTTATTTCCTTTTTTCATAATGTATATGAACGAAATCTATACATTGTATTATTCTTGGATATATTCCTTAAACGTCATACAATCAATTGGATTTTGTTTGAACATTATTTTGGGATGTGATAGAAGCCTTGTATCTCACATTAAACTCAATCAATGTTGGGAAATATTTTATCAGGAACAATGTTTTTGTTATTCCCTTTTCAATGGGATTCATAGAGACACCTTGATCTCCAATTATTGTGCCAACCACAACAACAAAAAAATCCATGATCCCTACATTGAAATATATTTGATCTGGGGAACAACCTCAAGAACTACATGTGTCTTGATTATTTTGATATAAATATACGTAGTGACAACTGTAACGACCCGAAATTTTTTAAATAAAATTTGTTTCCCAATTTTATGTGTTATTGTTATACTCGAAAAAAATGTTTTATTTGATAAACATGATTATAATTAAAATGAGATCAGTGGGTTTTGACTATTATATAACCATCGGTCAATATGACCGTTGTGAACAAAATGTTTTGATTTTTGTCTCTAAATATAAGTAATCTTGGTTAATTATTATAGAAAGAAGATTCGATGGCCTCACCGAGTAGTCTTGGACCGATCGAAGCCCATCTAACAGAGCTTGGGAAGGAGGTAGCACCACTGGGCTTTTCTCTGGATCAAATCCAAGCCGAACTTCCTCATGTGAAGCTGGAACGGAATCGCCTTCGTGAGAAGTTCAAACTGATAGAAATTACTACTCGGGCAATGTTGACTGAGCCGCCCCAAGCTTATATCACCCTAGCACACCTTACTCTTAGGTCCTATGCTGGTATTATGAGGGGTTATGTAACGAGACCGTAACTACCTTGTGTAATCCTGGTTTTAAATAAAAATTGGGTTTTCTTCTTATGATGAAGTTTATGAATTTTGAAATGACCGGATAAATATAGTATGCATATTTTTGATGAATTTTTAGAAAAAGTATATTTTAAATATGTTTATGTAAACCCTAAATAATTAAAAATGTGTAATGATTTTCAAAAAATGGTCTTCTGCAATTATGTTCAGTACTAAATTTAGAGTCTAATAAGATCAACTTGATTTTTGATGAATAGTAAATTATGAATAGTGATTTTATGATTAGGATTAGTAATATGACCAAATGGATTAGTAATCTCACTTAAAGAAAGTTTTAAAATAATCTAGGAACCTTGATTAAGTAATGTGATTCAATAAAATAGTTAAATAACGGTTTCATTAATTATTATTCAAGTATTAGTTTTTTCGGGTGAATAGTGTTTTTTAATTAAAAATTTAATTAAAAATAATTAAAAATTTATTTTTATAAAAATGAATTTATTTTTGAACTCAGAGCATCGATATTATGTTATGGTAATTTTTGGGGTTTTTTTCTGAAAAAATGAATTTTCGATGAATAGTGTTTTTATTTAAAAATTAAATTAAAAATATTTAGAAAATTATTTTTATAAAATGGATTTCATTTTTGAAATCAGAGCATTGATATTTGGTTAATGTGAAATTTTGGGATTTTTCTGAGAAAGTTGAATTTTCAGTGAATAATAAAAATACAGTTTTAGGGTTTCGGTATGTTTAATGACATCATAACGGTGTCATGATGATGTCATGAGATCTTTTGAGGGTTGGATGGCCAAGGGTGATGAATTATTGTTTTGGGGGCCCCATGTGGCCTAACTCCATGATAAATGACAAGGGAGAGCACATGGGTTTGAGAAAAGCACATGTGAGGTGTCCCTTGGCCATTAATGCCTTGTCCCCTCACTTTCCCTATAAATACCAGGCCCTCCCCTCATCCATTCGACTCCCCACTCATTCCCAACGAATTTCTGGTCTCATTACCTCCCAAGGTGCCCCAAGCCCTCAAGGTCCCAACCTTTGAGGTTTAAGAGTTACATTTTAAGGTAAGGGATCTGACCTCTCTCTTTCATTTCAAGTAATCTCTTTTATGTCATTCCTTTTATGCTCCATGTTCTTATGTTGGAGGATGTTCTTTTATACTCCTCTTACTGCCCTTTTCATGTTCATATAATGAGATATCCCATCCTACCCTCATTATTTCGTTTTATGATGTTTTAAGTGGCGCCGTTATGCTGCCGAACTTTTTGTAACAGATTCTTTCTCCCTTCTCATTTTTCAAGATCTATTTTCATTTAAGTATTTCAAGTTACTTTTTATTATGTTGGGGTATGATCTCTAAATTTATCATACTGATAATTTATGTTCATATGATGAGAGACCCCATTTTAACTCTTCAATTCAGTATTTTGAAGTTTTAAGTGGCGCCGTTAGGCTGCCGAATTTTTAAGTGGTTCTTCACCTTTCTCGTTTTGAAGTTCTACTTTCATGTCAATTCTTTCAAGTTCCCTTTTGTTATGTTGGGGTATGATCTCTATATCTATCATACTGGACTATTATGTTCATATGATTAGAGACCCCATTTGACCTCTTCAATTCAGTATTTTGAAGTTTTAAGTGGCGCCATTAGGCTGCCGAATTTTTAAGTGGTTCTTCACCCTTCTAATTTTGAAGTTCTACTTTCATGTCAATTCTTTCAAGTTCCTTTTTGTTGTGTTGGGGTATGATCTCTATATATATCATATTTTACTCTTATTTTTATATGATGAGAGACCCCATTTTATCTCTTCAATTCAGTATTTTGAAGTTTTAAGTGCCGCCGTTAGGCTGCCGAATTGTTTTAGGGGATTCTTTCACCCTTCTCATTCTTTTCAAAGTTCTACTTTCATGTCAAGTCTTTCAAGTTCCTTTTTAATTATGTTGGGACATTATCTCTATATATATCATACTGAACTCTTATGTTCACATGATGAGAGACCCTATTTGATCTTTTCAAATCGTTTTTGTTGAAGTTTAAGTAACGCCGCTAGGCTGTCGAACTTTCATAAGAGAAATCTAATTTTTGTTTTCCTTCCATGTTTTTCATTTCAAATTGTATGTCCTTGAAATTTCACTACCATGATCATGTATCCTTATTATTCTGTCCATCTACTGTTTTATGGGTCATTTATGAATGTTTGACCCATTTTCCCTCTCTTTTTAATGTCTTCTAAAACCTCATAACATAGCCGTTATGCTGCAGAATTTCCGTCTCAAAATGTCTCTCTCTTTTTCTAAAGTTCTTTTATATTATTAAGTGAATACTCAAATCTCTTTCTTATAAAGGGTTATTAACATATATACCAAAATGTTCTATTTTAAATTCTGGGATTTACATACATGAGACCCACCTTCCTTTTCTGTGGGTTTTAAAGTGACGTAAAGATCATGTCTTTAAAGCAGTTTTCAAAACGTTGTGATTATGAAATGAAACCCATTTAATTTATGCTATATGGGTTATTTATGAAATGTTTGATGATGATATATGTGGCTCACATGATAATAAAGGCAAATTTAAGGGTTCGCCCTGATAGCGCTCCAATGCATTGGGTAATGATGTAACCACTAGAGATTACAATTTTCACGATACCTTGGTGAATAACCTTGGTAATTTTAAAATGACACCTTGGGGATGGACCTTGGTGATATGTTCATGATTGTCTATGTTAAATGATTTAGCCACATCTTCAAGTTATGAAAATTTTTTATTTTTATTATGATATGCCTCATGATTTCATTTTCATGCCTTAAAGTTCTTTTCATGACTTTATTGATGTATCTCAAGTTCATATGTAAAATGTTTCACTTGTTTCCCTTGTTGGGCCTTCTGCTCACCCTTCCTTTTGATGTATGTCCCCAGGTTATGGGATGCAGTAATGAGCCTAGGGTGAACATGAGTAGAAGCCTTTCATGTGTTTAAGAAGAATGTTTTTTTTGTTTCATGTTTTATGTTCCTTGTTTCCAAGACACTAATCCTTAGAGATCCTCAGTTCCGTGTAATGGAATGAAAAGTTATGTTATAAAAAGACGGGATGCTATAGTTGGTATCAAAGGATGGTTTAGTTATTTGTGGAAATTAGGATATGAAAACTCTAGGAGGAACCCTATAGAAAAGTTTAATATAGGAAATATTCCTGGTATTTTGGTGAGTATTGAGTAAGGGGTTGCCAAGCAAATACATCCCTGTCTGGATACGAGCATGTAGAGGTGGCTCTGGCACATATGTACATAGGGGTAAAACCCGAAAACACCGCTTTGAGCTAGACTCGAACGGGAACTGGTACATGACAACGGGCCTTGCTGCACTCTTGGTTACGACACTCCCGGGGGATATGCTTTGGTAAATTCATAAGCTTGGTATGAATCATTGTTAAAGTAACAGAGATAAAATAAAATAAAGGTTCACATAAGAATATATGATCATTCATAACCTAGATGGGAACCTAGGAGATCACAAGTTAGGGTATACCTTTCATATACAAGTTATCCTTTTATGCTTTCAGTTCCTTTTCATGATTATTAGCTAAGTACTTAAGCCCCTAACTATGCTTTCTCTTCTTAGTTAATGGTGGGAAATGGAAGAACATGTTCCGACAACCAATGTGATAGGAAATGCGATGATTTTCGTATTAATATGACAGGGATGATTAGGGGATTAAAATATGATTATTATTTTGGAAGACGTTCATTATTTTGGGAACCATATTTCATCGAGGTAAATAGATTACTACGGTATTTTCATTGAGGGGTAAGGTTGACTTATATTTTGAAGAATCGATGAATTTAAGGTGATCTTATAGTAATTTAGGTTACTTATGGGAATGACTAACCTATCTTGGGTAAAATATGTTTAGGTTAGCTACTTTTTTTTATAAGATGTTAGGAGTGGTTGATGTTGTCTAGAGATGAACAATGAAGTTGTTTTGGAAGACTATGTTATCAAATCCTTATTGTATTTGGGTTTCAATCTTAGTTTGGTTTGTTTTGAGGAATTTTAAGGACTGTTATTTATGGAATGGTCTATGATGAAATTTGGGTAGTACCATGGAACTTTGATGATTTAAAAGTAGTTTCCATTCCTATGGGATTCTTTCTTTTTGAAGAGTTGTTTTACCTTAACCTTTCTGTTTTTGGGATAATGTTTAAAGATAGAAGAAATAGATAGTTAATCTTTTGTAGATTATGTGATTCTATAGAAGATGATTCTTGTGCTTTTATGAGACCAAGTGTTTTTGAATTCTCATCATTTGGAGAAAAGATTAGTGTTGGAAGGGACTTGTTAAAGGATGAAACTCTACGTGAAGGTAAGTATATTTTCTTATGTTTTTGTTCTATGTAGTAAATGAAATCCTCAAAATTATGAAAAGAAACGTAAAACAAAAATGTTGTTGGTTTACGTTTCCTACTAGGTAATCAAAGACCGTTTACACACATCATATGTTTGGGATTTTCTCATGGTTAATTTTATCCTAATCATGTTCTCTATCACTCTCCTTCAGAACACGAACCTTTGTTTTCTCCTCCATGTCCATGTTTTCCTACATGGAACCCTAGTGTGGGTTAACTCGGGTGACCTTTGTACTTCCCTTTCTTTATTTTAAAGTAATAGTTTTACTGACTCCTTTTCTGATGTGGGACTTTCAATGAAATTTCAAAACCCAATTTTAAAATTGCGAGGATGCAATTTCTTAAGGGGGGAAGATTGTAATGAACCGAAATTTTTTAAATAAAATTTGTTTCCCAATTTTATGTGTTATTGTTATACTCAACAAAAATGTTTTATTTGATAAACATGATTATAATTAAAATTAGATCAGTGGGTTTTGACTATTATATAACCATCGGTCAATATGACCGTTGGGAACAAAATGTTTTTATTTTTGTCTCTACATATAAGTAATCTTGGTTAATTATTATAGAAAGAAGATTCGATGGCCTCACCTAGTAGTCTTGGACCGATCGAAGCCCATCTAACAGAGCTTGGGAAGGAGGTAGCACCACTGGGCTTTGCTCTGGATCAAATCCAAGCCGAACTTCATCATGTGAAGCTGGAACGGAATCGCCTTCGTGAGAAGTTCAAACTGATAGAAATTACTACTCGGGCAATGTTGACTGAGCCGCCCCAAGCTTCTATCACCCTAGCACACCTTACTCTTAGGTCCTATGCTGGTATTATAAGGGGTTATGTAACGAGAGAGTAACTACTTTGTGTAATCCTTGTTTTAAATAAAAATTGGGATTTCTTCTTATGATGAAGTTTATGAATTTTGAAATGACCGGATAAATATAGTATGCATATTTTTTATGAATTTTTAGAAAAAGGATATTTTAAATATGTTTATGTAAACCCTAAATAATTAAAAATGTGTAATGATTTTCAAAAAATGGTCTTCTGCAATTATGTTCAGTACTAAATTTAGAGTCTAATAAGATCAACTTGATTTTTGATGAATAGTAAATTATGAATAGTGATTTTATGATTAGGATTAGTAATATGACCAAATGGATTAGTAATCTCACTTAAAGAAAGTTTTAAAATAATTTAGGCACCTTGATTAAGTAATGTGATTCAATAAAATAGTTAAATAACGGTTTCATTAATTATTATTCAAGTATTAGTTTTTTCGGGTGAATAGTGTTTTTTAATTAAAAATTTAATTAAAAATAATTAGAAAATTATTTTTATAAAAATGACTTTATTTTTGAAATCAGAGCATCGATATTATGTTATGGTAATTTTTGGGGTTTTTTCTGAAAAAATGAATTTTCGATGAATAGTGTTTTTATTTAAAAATTAAATTAAAAATATTTAGAAAATTATTTTTATAAAATGGATTTCATTTTTGAAATCAGAGAATTGATATTTGGTTAATGTGAAATTTTGGGATTTTTCTGAGAAAGTTGAATTTTTAGTGAATAGTAAAAATACAGTTTTAGGGTTTCAGTATGTTTAATGACAACATAACGGTGTCATGATGATGTCATGAGATCTTTTGAGGGTTGACCGGCCAAGGGTGATGAATTATTGTTTTGGGGGCCCCATGTGGCCTAAATCCATGATAAATGACAAGGGAGAGCACATGGGTTTGAGAAAAGCACATGTGAGGTGTCCCTTGGCCATTAATGCCTTGTCCCCTCACTTTCCCTATAAATACCAAGCCCTCCCCTCATCCATTCGACTCCCCACTCATTCCCAACGAATTTCTGGTCTCATTACCTCCCAAGTAGTCCTACCAAGGTGCCCCAAGCCCTCAAGGTCCCAACCTTTGAGGTTTAAGAGTTACATTTTAAGGTAAGGGATCCGACCTCTCTCTTTCATTTCAAGTAATCTCTTTTATGTCATTCCTTTTATGCTCCATGTTCTTATGTTGGAGGATGTTCTTTTATACTCCTCATACTGCCCTTTTCATGTTCATATAATGAGAAATCCCCTCTTACCCTCATTATTTCGTTTTATGATGTTTTAAGTGGCGCCGTTAGGCTGCCGAAATTTTTGTAACAGATTTTTTCTCCCTTCTCATTTTTCAAGATCTATTTTCATTTAAGTATTTCAAGTTACTTTTTATTATGTTGGGGTATGATCACTAAATTTATCATACTGATAATTTATGTTCATATGATGAGAGACCCCATTTTAACTCTTCAATTCAGTATTTTGAAGTTTTAAGTGGCGCTGTTAGGCTGCCGAATTTTTAAGTGGTTCTTCACCTTTCTCGTTTTGAAGTTCTACTTTCATGTCAATTCTTTCAAATTCCCTTTTGTTATGTTGGGGTATGATCTCTATATCTATCATACTAGACTCTTATGTTCATATGATTAGAGACCCCATTTGACCTCTTCAGTTTAGTATTTTGAAGTTTTAAGTGGCGCCGTTAGGCTGCCGAATTTTTAAGTGGTTCTTCACCCTTCTCGTTTTGAAGTTCTACTTTCATGTCAATTATTTCAAGTTCCTTTTTGTTATGTTGGGGTATGATCTCTATATATATCATACTGTACTCTTATTTTCATATGATGAGAGACCCCATTTGATCCCTTCAATTCAGTATTTTGAAGTTTTAAGTGGCGCCGTTAGGCTGCCGAATTGTTTTAGGGGATTCTTTCACCCTTCTCATTCTTTTCAAAGTTCTACTTTCATGTCAAGTCTTTCAAGTTCCTTTTTAATTATGTTGGGGCATTATCTCTATATATATCATACTGAACTCTTATGTTCACATGATGAGAGACCCTATTTGATCCTTTCAAATCGTTTTTGTTGAAGTTTAAGTAACGCCGTTAGGCTGTCGAACTTTCATAAGAGAAATCTAATTTTTGTCTTCCTTCCATGTTTTTCATTTCAAATTGTATGTCCTTGAAATTTCACTACCATGATCATGTATCCTTCTTATTATGTCCATCTACTGTTTTATGGGTCATTTATGAATGTTTGACCCATTTTCCCTCTCTTTTTAATGTATTCTAAAACCTCATAACATAGCCGTTATGCTGCAGAATTTCCGTCTCAAAATGTCTCCCTCTTTTTCTAAAGTTCTTTTATATTATTAAGTGAATACTCAAATCTCTTTCTTCTAAAGGGGTATTCACATATATACCAAAATGTTCTATTTTAAATTCTGGGATTTACATACATGAGACCCACCTTCCTTTTCTGTGGGTTTTAAAGTGACGTAAAGATCATGTCTTTAAAGCAGTTTTTAAAACGTTGTGATTATGAAATGAAACCCATTTATTTTATGCTATATGGGTTATTTATGAAATTTTTGATGATGATATATGTGGCTCACATGATAATAAAGGCAAATTTAAGGGTGCGCCCTGATAGCGCTCCAATGCATTGGGTAATGATGTAACCACTAGAGATTACAATTTTCACGATACCTTGGTGAATAACCTCGGTAATTTTAAAATGACACCTTGGGGATGGACCTTGGTGATATGTTCATGATTTTCTATGTTAAATGATGTAGCCACATCTTCAAGTTATGAAAAAGTTTTATTTTTATTATGATATGCCTCATGATTTCATTTTCATTCCTTAAAGTTCTTTTCATGACTTTATTGATGTATCTCAAGTTCATATGTAAAATGTTTCACTTGTTTCCCTTGCTGGGCCTTCTGCTCACCCTTCCTTTTGATGTATGTCCCCAGGTTATGGGATGCAGTAATGAGCCTAGGGTGAACATGAGGAGAAGCCTTTCAAGTGTTTAAGAAGAATGTTTTTTTTTGTTTCATGTTTTATGTTCCTTGTTTCCAAGACACTAAACCTTAGAGATCCTCAGTTCCGTGTAATGGAATGAAAAGTTATGTTATAAAAAGACGGGATGCTATAACAACTGGGTTTTATCCCCTTGTCCAGCTGCAATAATCCTTTTCACATTGGAATGACATAATGTCCTCACAGTATGACAAAAACTGCATGGACCTACAAGTACTACATGAATCATGAGGTTCATTTATATATGATATGTAGTCACATCCAGATTTCTAATCCTGGACCTAGCGACAACATGATATGAAAAATCATCTTTTCACCAATATACGGGTTAGATCTACATGTGGATATTCAATTACCCTTTATATCAAATCCCCAAATGTCTTCGATCTACAACTTTAAACTACACAACACTTAGATAACTACATTTGGATTGAATCACATCTTATTGAGATACATAATGAAGACTAGGAATTATCCCATTTCCCATGATATGAGATAAAATAAAAATATCTCCCTACTATATACCATTTAAAATATATATAGAAACTCTTATATTGGGTATTCTGCTTAGAGATCCCATCATGGAAACATGAAATGTCCCAATTTTACGTATGAGTCTATTTATGTTAGGAACTCCAAATTTATATCCAATATTTATTTAAATATTTATCCTATACATTGAGAATCACCCCTTACATATTCCATTCTCTTAATCATGAATACATTCAGATCTTGATAATCTTTATTCAGTTTCCGGTGAATGATTTTTTGATACCTTAGAACCATTTTTCTTGACTATGATGTATGGTCCTCATGTTGGCTTTGCATAAATCACCTATATAATGGGAATATCAGAAAAAATATTCCACTATTCGGTTATGATTCATATTCCCTAGTTTTCCCTACATAATTAAGCCCCTATAATAGGTTTTGTAAAATAATGGTAACTGCATTCTTGGTAATATCATCTTCTATCCTCTTACAAAATTGATGAAAATATAAAAGAATCTATGTCATAAAGAGTTTATCCATGAATATTTATCCCATTACTATTCTCTTGATCTAAAATCCTCTAAGATAATGGTTTAAAAATTTCCCCTCTCTATATGTTCACTGTATCTTGAAATATCCTTAGATCATTTGACCACATATTATCCATTGTTTATATAATATTCTAGTCATCGTCATATAACCTAAAACTATAGACACCATAAATCCTACATTTAGGTCATACCTTTGTAGAAATCATATTCCCCTGATTATTTGGAAATAATGATTTAAAATACTCTTTATATATTCAGGTACCATTCTCCATAAACCAAACTCAGTGTTTTGTAAAATCTGAATCTTCATAAACATTATTTGGTTTTTAGAATTAAAATGTTTGATACCCAAGATCTCTTTTTCCAAACTATGGAGTAGATGCCCCTATGTTTCCTTGCATAATTCACCTACATAACATTCCTTTCATAAAATAAATTCCACTATTTGGCTATGCAGTATATGCCCTACTTGGTCTTGAATAATATATCCCCCAGTAATGGGTTCATCAAATAATGGTAAATAAAATCTTGGAGAAGGCTTCCTCTAATTCCATTAGCCATTTTCCCTATCAATTATTTGGATTCATAAATTCCCAAATCACAGTTTAAAATTCTTACATTCCATACATGAACATTGTAGTATGTTTCCATACAAATTATAAAAAAATTAGAGACATGTAAACCATTGGCTACGGATGATGACCTTACTTTAATACACCTAATGTTCTTAATACATGACTTGAAACTATGTTGAATAATGTAAATTCATCATGACTATAAACTACACAGTAGAATGTCATAAATCCCCCTTTTGAAAAATTTTAACCATTCTTCTGAAACATATTTTGTGCAGGGGTGGTTTCAACATTCAAGACTTATGTCGACATTGATGGACCCCTATTCATAGAATCTATTTCCTCTTCAAAAATACCCAATGTGGTCTTGAATAACCCAGATCATAATTTCTATTGTCTATCAACAAGAAATTGACTAATTTTTTTGATATATTTTGTGTTACTATGATGTATGTTCCCTTAGGTGTCATTGCATAAAAAGTTTCCTACACAACGGGCTTATCTGTCAAACGATTCCACTGTTTGGCTATGCATTACATGCCCCTATTGGCCCTACATAATACAACCCCCATTATGGGGTTTTCAGGCAATGGTATCTTTTTTCTTGTAAGAGAACTCTAAGTGTTTACATCATGTTTTGGATACATTGACCATAAGAAATCATGACTCAAGATTCCCCCTCGAAGTATCTAAAGAATATTGGACTAATTCCTAAAAACTAAGCCTTGTTTCGGATCTAATTTCATAAATTATGGTGAATGTTATTCAACCATAAATACCACCATTATTAGTCCAATATGAATGACTCTAAACATCCCTAAATGAAGAGACATGGTACACACTAGAATGAAAACCCGCAAAGGCCACTCTGGACTAATGTTAAAGTCACATCTTTGTTGTCCAACATTTTTTATAGTTTTGGACAAATTTGAAAAAAAATTAAAAGATACATTGTTTTTGGGGTTTTTTATTTACCCTTGTTTAAATAAAACTACACCCAGTAGGCCTATTAACTCAGATAATAAAATAGAGCATTCCATTTCTATAATTATATTTATTGTTATCCAGTTTGAAAAAATCATATTATGGAAGTAAACATTATCATTATGTTTAAAAGGAATGAAGGATGGAGATATAGATGATTAGAGACAAAATTATATTCAATTATGAGTAAAAATACCCATAGGAACATCCAAAAACTAATTTATATCTATTATAAATCACAAGAGGTGTTTTACATAACTTCTCATTTGATTAAGGGACTCTTGAGTTCAATTAGATTCCTGTTGAGTTTTATTTATCCAACTTGTCTCATTCCATAAAACTTGATGAATTGATTCATTGGCATCTTCAATGGGGTTTTCACCATATTTCTAATATTATTTTATTGAATCATGACATTGGCCAAGATCCCCTGTAATAATATCCAACATTTGATGAAGATGAAATAGTTTAACTGAATTTTCATTATCATTCTTCTTGATTCCTATCAGCATTGTAGTATGGTTGGACTCATCTTGCTATAATGCAACTTGGAATTCAATAATATTGGTAAATAGTCTAGTATTTATCATATATTTTTTATTTTTCTTCCCTTTCTCTATTTTTTAGATGATCTCTTTCACAATATTATGGATTTCTGTATATTCCAAAATGCCAAATCCTAATATATTGAAGAGAGATTCAAGATGTGGAATTCATGAGGACTGTTCCTCATCAGAAATCTCATATGTTATTTTCTATATGTTCAGCCATGCCTTGGGACATGCAAGACGAATAGACATAAGAAGCTCCTAATTTTATTAAGAATCAATTTCGTAAGGGGGATAATATTTAGGTATTAATGCAATTAAAGAATCGACATGTTCTTATCCTTCCTTGATAGTGGTTTATTTACATCCTAATGATGTTTAATCTGATGTAGAAGCATCACCTCTAGAACTATCCATTGAAGTTGACAATACTATATGGTGAATTAAAATTATGGTTAGTTTCAAAAGAATAAAAAGAGTGAGCACAATCATAATACTAGTAAACCCTACCTAATAATAGGCCGGTATCTTGAGAGGGATCCTCCCTAATATAATATTCATCTGTGGATTTTGTGAATGTCTTTTGGTGTAGAATGGTGTATTTATCCTGATTAGGATTCATTAAATGAATCTCAAAAAGTTTATGTCTCAAATTTAACTTGAGCCAACATCTATACAATAGTAGGACTGAAAATAATATATGGGCTTCCTTTAAAAATTGTCATTCTGTAGTTTCTATAGATGGAACTACATATTTTCACAGATCATGGATAGAAAATTAATCATTGAATATTGATAGAATGAACAATAAAAACTCATGTCCATTCGGTTCATTACAAGGATCATTAAAATTATCAAATATAATTATCATATTAATGTGTTTTATTAATACTTGAAAACACATGAAAGGATTCATCATAGTATACAATGATATCCCATATCCCAATTTAGTCTCACATTTTGAAACACTTGGAGCGGTTGTTTCACGGAACCCCTCAGATAACTTTTTACCCTGAATCACATCCTCAGTAATAACTATTAAGTCAGAATCCATTGTAGTAGGATTTAATGGGGGTATGTGATGAACCTATAGTACCACATAGTGTAATACAGTTGTTGTTAAATATAGTTTCTCATTAAGAACTTGTGATTTTATAGAGGTATCCTATCTCTTGGTAGCAGGAATAGGGGAATTTCTAGGAATTGATGTTGACTCCTTTGGTAAAAATGCCCCTTAAGAAAAAGAAACCACTTGGTTGGTGGGTTTTTGTACATGTCTTGAAGTAACCTCTATGGTTATATTAGGTTCATCGGTAATTTTTTCTAGGAGAAGAAGAAATATAATTTCATAAAACTTCATTATGTTTATAATGTTTCAATGAATAAATCTAAAATTCTTGTTTTCAGGAATGTTTACAACTCCTAAGAAAACGTTAATCCGTATTGTTCATTGTTTGATGATTCTGTTTCTTTACATTCATAGGAGTACTTGTATCACCATCTATACAAATAGGTATTGGATACCGCAAGCCCCCACCCATTTCATCCATTATGGTCAGTTGTCTTGGAGATTTTTTTCCTGACTCACGAGGTGATCCAACAAATCCAAGTGTATCACCACAATGGATATACTGCATAAATGAAACATCAGTGTATTTTCTCTTAGTCAACTACATTTTAAATTGGTATTTCCCCTATGATATAATTCTTTAACTAATTTCAAATAGAAACAAAAAAATTAATGTCTGAAAAATAAAACAGACATCATCAAGATCAATAAAATCACGCCATTCAACTTCAAATGAAATTTAAATCAGTTCGACGGTACCATGATCTATCATCCCTTTCACCAGTTTGGGGGAGGGAAATGATTCATAGGTTTTGTATATGAGAATATCCAATTCATGGATATAACATCTTATATCAGAACAGTTTTTCTTTAAAGTAATATCAGAAGTGGATCATTGATATCCTTTTCCTAGAATACACAAACATTCACATAAATTTATCCATGTGGTTTTAACATCACAATGCATGATTTTACATGTTTGAACTATCTATGGACATACATATTATAAACATATTTTAGTGGGGTTGTGAAGATGATCCCTCAGTTTTTGATTTTATTTTCTTCCCAATTCCTACCATTATAGACGGTGGATGGGAAAATGTGACCCACTACACATCTGAATGATGGGGACTATACTGCCTTGGTATAGCTTTTGTGGTACTAATATAATAGCTCTCTTGTATCTAACAAGTGTATTTTATCTTCAACAGGGTTGTTTCGTGAGATTTGGGCCTCATCACCATAACCTTATAACTCTAATGGGTCAGCCTCTGATAATGAGGAATTACCTTCCAAAAGATAGGGTTTCATTCTACTGCCTATCTTTATCCTGACCTAATAGACATCATGGTTTGGTATCCCTTATGGGTATGATTTAACCTAATTCCCAGCATTCCAAATAGTCAATCATCTTGTTGAATGAGTGGCATGTTAGTTGAATATGGCCCCGATTTTTACAACAGTCTTCAGAAACCATTATTCTCATGCCACCATCATATGTTTCTCTAATATGGCATATATATAAGTAGATAAAATAATTTGTTTCAGAAAATTTAATTGACTTATGAATCTGTAAGGATAATTGGCCTCAAAATATTATTCCCCATTATTCTTGGTGTCTAGGATGCCATCCCTAAAAGCAAACCTATACACCCTTAGCTCTATGTTTTATATCTAATCATCAAAAAAATCACCATGTAGTTGGATTCCCATAAAGAAAAATATGACATTCCATTTACATACATAACATGGCCATATTGTCGTATAAATTCAATGATATAGGTGAAACACTAGGAAAACTGTGAACAAATGGCTTGAAAGAAGATCCAAGGACATAAACCCCACTCTCCACAGCATACATTAAGAAATGAGTGGTGATCCACCATCATAAAACCTGGAAACATCCTACTATTCTGAAATGAGACTTTCATCAATAGATATGCAACTAGTGCCAATGGATCATCCCCTAAACAGGGTTGAAAACCAGAACATCATCTTCTCTTCATGCTTGATCTCTATAACAAATTTTCCCAGTATTAGAACACCCTTGGAATATCATATGGGAAATAGATATAAACTATACCACATGGAATGGAAACCCACAAGATGTGTATTCATAGGAGTTTTTTAGTTGAATTTTTATCCCCAATTTTCAAACTCTCACTTCTCTATTGTTGGATTAAATGTCTGATGTGTAAATTTTTTTTGTCATTTGGATAGTTGGCTGGATGAGTGCAAGAGGGACCATTCCCCTTCTGCTTCATCTGGAATATTTCCATGCACTCCTCTATTTGAATATCTCTTCTCGTGTGGGATATTATTGTGCTTTTTTTCTTGAGTAAATAAAATATCATCATTAACTCACAATCCTTGGTTGTTGTATTTTTTGAGTCATTCCATACCACCTTTTGAGGAATAAATTTATCATACATGTCTTTATGGATTGGAGATCCTGATATCTTATAGACATCCCACAAACTGATGCTTAATTATCCATGAGTCAAATGGAATCAATTAGTCTCTGAACCCCGTCATCTTAGAAACACTTTAATGAAATCTTAATTCCTCTATACATAGGATTCCCCAACCCATATAGCTTCAAAAATTCCTATTCCTTTTATGTCATCAATAAATTCATCACATGTCTTGTGCACCCAATACACCCACATCCATTGTGGTTTACCTCCCACTCTTGGGTAAATCCTAAATTTTCATCCGTCCCTTTTAATGATATTTCATAGATTCTCAAAAAATGGATGATGATGGGTGAAAATATATCTCGGGTGTATGTTCATTCAAAACTAGAGTAGACGGGCTGTAATTTATGAATTGGGCCTTATCATCCATCCCATCATTGATATATGTGCCCCCAACAACAATAATGGCAGATAAGAAGTTGTTTTATCTTGAAACAAAGAATGGGGAACATAATTATTTGGATCTAGAATGTAGACATCTTTTAGATGGTCATAACCTTACTGAGGAAAATAATTACTCATTGAAAAATCAATGTGATATTTCTTCATGAGAATTTCCAAATTTGTGAGAGGATTTTCATAGATGTATATGATGTCATGCCTGAAAATCATCATTATATCATCAATTAATTTACTAGGAAATTTTTTAGATGTTATGATTCTCTTAGGAGACATTGAATCAGAAAAAGGGATCATAGTTCATCTAAATGTGATATCATTTTGGAAATATAGACAAAGGATTTATGAAAATATCACAGAGGCATTAAAGTTTAAAATAATTTATTCAGAGTGCAGGTATTACTTCAGTGAACAAGTATAGTTCCCAATTTGAAGCTTGCAAATAAAAAACTTACAGAAGAAGCACGACCGACATGGGAATCTGAGCGAAAAATCTTCACACCAAGAGTTGGATTTTTTAAATCCTTTTTATTTTCTACTGATGTGAATCCACTATATATATGTGAAGAAGATTACCCTACGTTCCAAAACCTTCTATTCCCTTACCATGTTCTCTACCATATTATACACCACATCAATCTCTGACATTATTTCCATGACTTTACCTCATTATGTGACTGTCTCTTCATATCAGATAAAATTATAAGGGGGGGGGGGATTTTTTGACACTCCAATCCGTCCCATCGACAAAAAAGTGACATAAGGAAATGATTTAGAAGAATGTGAATAAAATACATGGAAACATTCATGTTTTCCAAAGGGTAAAATTTGAAATTTCCCCAGTTGAACCTATTCATAGTCGGCATGCATCCACTTGTAAACCACAATGTTGGTCCACAACCCACATGCCTGAGAAAACTACTTGTTCACAGGGTCCACTTTTTTCATATAAAAAGACCCTTAGGGAATTCTTTTGTATGGAGGAATTTATCTGAAGCCAAATTTATGGTATAGTCCCACTACCGATTCTCCCAAGTCTTTTGAAACCATCAAGGTATTTTTTTAACACCTAAGACAGAGGAATTAATGGGGGATCATAAGACAAAATTCAATTCAAAGTGTTAAATCCATAACACTAGTGATCCCAAAGCCCCCAACCTCACTAAATCAAAAACACATGTGCACCCCCCATTCCTACCAAAGGAACATGAGAACACCACTTCTGGGAATAGTTGTTAATACAATTAAAGGATTGATTCAAGTTTCGTCAATGTTTTAACATCCAGGTTGTTCATCACTTGAGTAAACATTTGGTCACCCATGTCTACCAGCTTGCCTATACCTATGCACTAGATACCTAATTTGGCGTGTTTCTTTGATTCAACTTTTCCTTTCATCCTATACCATCAATTCATCAAGATATCTTCAAAGTAATTCATGGAAAGGATTCCTCTTTATTGTCTCTCTTATCTGAAAGGGATTATGTTTAATACTCCACCAAAACCTCCTGACTTATCAATGATTTGGGGAAGGAACATTATAGTGTCTCTTATTTGGGTTTTAATATCTATAGTCATAGGTTTCTTGTATTTGTCTTCTTAGGGATTCAAGATCCCTATAATGTTTTACGGTTTGTATAAATATGGTCACATGGATCATTACCCTAGCGATAATTTTGGTATGTTGGAAATCATGGATTCTGGTAATGGGACTCTGACCTCCCATTTTAATCTCTAATTGTTGGAGCCCCTAATTCCCAATAGGTAGTTTGTTGGTCACACATTTTCAATTCATCAAATGAAAATGACCCTTCATCTTCTAGGATCCACTATGGGAATACCTCAAGGAGTAAACACTAACCTTTCAGGCCAGATTCAGTCCCCTCCAATGTTATCCCACTTTGAAAGGTTCATCGCTTTGTGCCATCATCCACCATCACCATCGGCAGCCCATCCTCCTCCACCAGTGGAGGAGGAAATGTGTGTGTGCATTTGTTTTTATCATTCACACCCTCCTGTTTCTTATATAAATAATTACTTACATGGGCTTAGATATTTGGGATGAACCCACAATATTCAGAAACACCAAATTGAATGAACTACGAGAAATCTGATACCCATAAAAAATAGGATATGTAGGGAGCCTTATTAAATAATGAAATCCATTTTATGTCATCCATAAATGGGAATCCTCGTAAGGAATAACCCCCAAATTAAACCCTGAAATCACTAAGGAATAATTTTTAGGAATTATGTCCAAACCCTTTCTCTCAAAAGACTACACTCCCATATGATATTTCTCAAACTACATGGGATTTTATTATTATCCAAATGAGATATGATGGAAGCCTCCATAAGGTTTAAACCCAATAACATAAATCAACCCATTTCTTTCTGGGCCATATACCCAACATGGTCTAATCCAACATGGAAAATAATATATTTTCATGGATCATTGGGATAGTTATGCATAATTCCCACTCCATGCAATTAACTGAGAACCTACTTCTTAGATGTCCTTACCACATGACATTAACCATTATGGTTAGGTCATAATCACCTAACCATAAAAGGTATGATGTGTCCCATTATGTGTCATAGAATTACGTGGGTTCTGATTCCTTACATAAGGATACATAGGTATCCAATTTATGGTTATGATCCAAATATCAGTATAATCATTTATCTCCCTAGATTACAAAAAAATATAGATTTCCCCACTGACTGGCTTAAAATCAGTATTATCATAACAACAGTTAAAAGAATATATAAATAGTATATAAGAGGATTCTGGTTCTTGCGATGAACCTAACAAATAAAATAGTGGAAGTCAGTTGTTGTTAGACAAAGAATCTCATGAAGAACATCTAGTTTACTATAGATCTCTTCTCTCCTTGTAGCAGGAACATAAGAAGTGCATGGAACATATGTTGACTCCTCTGGACTAACATCCCCTTCAGTCAAAGGAGACGCATTGATGGTAGGAATTTGTGTTTTTATGGAAGCACCCTCCATAGTTCCTCGGTGCTCATCAATAATTTCCAAGATTGGAGAAACAGAATATGTACCAGTAATTCCATGAAATTTAGATGTTTTATATGAATAGTGATAAAACTCATGTTGTTAGGAATTCTGACACCGCGGATAAATTTTTTAACTATTGTTTTATTTCTTCGATGTTTATATTTCATTTCATTTTTGGTAGGTATTTCATCATCATCATCACTAAAAACGGGTATTGGAGACTACGAGCCAACTTCCATCTCATCCTCCAAGGCTTGCTGTCCTGGAGATATCTCTCCTGAATCACAAGGTGATCCAGCAGTTCCAAGTGCATTACCACCATGGCTATACTGTAGTGATGGAACTTTAGTTGATTTTATCATAGACTATAGAATTTTAAATTGTTATTTCCCCTGATAAATAATTATTTTAATAAACTAATATAGGGAAGAAGAAAATAATTTGAGGATAATAAAAAATATATATCTTCATGATCAACAAAATCATGCCACAAATCATGAAATTGAAGGTCAATCCCATCAGCAACACCGTGATCTATCATCTTCATTACTTTTTTGTGGTGGGAACTGATTCATTAGTTGTATATATGAGCATATATAGTTCCCAGATATAATTTCATTATCCATCTAGGTTGTTCATAAATATAATATTAGAAGAGGTTTGTAGATCCCTTACTACCATAATATAATACCCATCACATAAATTTATCCTTGTTGTTTTAGCAATAACAATGGTTGTTTTTTCATGTTCGAACCACCTATGGTTTTACATATTAATAGTATATTCCATAGGGCTGTGAAGATGATCCCACAGTTTTATATTAGAGTTTCATCCCAATTCCATCGATCACATATGGTGGATGAGAAAATGGGACACATTTCTGTTCTGAATTATTGAGACTAGACTAGATTGATACATCTATAGTTCATTCTAATAGTGTAGCTCTATTGACTATCAACAGTTGATTGTATCTTGGATGTGGTCACTTCAGTGTGCTTTGAGACTCATCACCCTCACCCTCTAACTCTAAAGAATTAGCCTATGACAATGTGGAATTACCATCCAAATTAATGGGTCACATTCTATTAACTCTCTTTATCACGATCTGAGAGAAAACATGGTTTATCACCCCTTAATGGTATGATGCATCCATTTTCTCAGCTCAGCAGATAGTCAATATTTTTATTGCACCAACTAAATGTACATTGATTATTTTGACGGTTTTCTCTATAACTGTTAGCAATCATAGTTGTTGGGAAACGATCAACTGTTTCTCTAATATGAAATAACCTAGAAAATATACGATAATATGTAGTATATAATTTAATTTATGTGAGAATATTTATTGAGAATAGGCCTCACATTTGATTTCCCCAATAATCATGGGGTCTAATATTCCATCCCAGCAATACAACATATACTCCCGTAGGACTGATTTGGTCATCCCATCATCGACAAGTCACCCTATAGGCGGATTCTACTACGAGAAAAGATGAAATTACTTTTACATACATAACCTATTCGTATTTTAGTAAACATTCTAATACAGAGGTAAAATACCATAAAAGCATTTATATATGGTTCAAATGAACTTCCTAGGACCTGAATCCCACTCTTCATTGAATATTTTTGGAATTAATTGGTGATCCACCACCATAAAACTTGGAATAGTCTTACTAATCTGAAAGGAGACTTCCCTCTACATATATACTACAAGATCCTATAGATAATTTCCAGAATAGTGGTAGTCATCCCTACCATAATCCTGTCTTCTAGCTTGGAAACTATAACAAATGATCCCAACTATATGCAGCCCTTGTAATCTCATATGGACAATAGATATAAACTAATCCACATGGAAAGAAAACCCGCAAGACCTTCCTTCACAATCATTTTGGATTTGACTTCATACCACCACTATTAAAATTCTCTCTTCTCTAATGTTGTCAAGAAAGTGTCGGGTGTACCTCTATTTTCTGCCTTTAGAAATCTGGTTGGATGTGTGCAAGTGAATCCTATATCATTTATCTTCATCAGGAATATTTTTATCCACGCTTTTTGGTGCATATACCATCTAATTCATGAAATTGTAATGTTTTATTATTTTATTTATAAAATATATTAGTAAACTGATGAACCAAGGTTGGTGTCTTTTCTGAGTCATTCCACGTCATATTTGGGGGAATAGATTCATTATACACGTTTACAAGGATTGGAGACCCATTGATCTTGTAGACATCCAAAAAACTGCTTCATACTTCTCCCAGTGTCAGGTGGATGGAATTAGTCACTAGAATCCATCGGCTCAGGTACTCTGGCATGAAATGGTCTTTCCTATATAAAAAGGTTTCCTGAATAATATAGCGCTATAAATTTTGATGAGATTTATCCATCCTTAAACATAGCATATGTCTTGAGCACCGAATACACCCACATCCATGAAGGCTTAACACCCCTTTCGGGGCCAAAATCCCAATGTTTCTTCCGACCCTTGGATTGATCTATCTTTGAATCTCATAAAATGGAAAAATAGAAGTCTAGTTGTTGCTCTTGTTTATGTTAATTCAAATATAAAAAACATAGACTATGATTTAGGAAATGGGCCGTAGATACCACCCGAGCATTGATATATGTGATCAAAACAGGAATATTGGTAGATGAGAAAGTGGTTTGGTCTTAAATCCATGAATGTGTAAGATAGTCATTTTGATCTGGTATGTTGACATCCCACAGATGGCTATAACCATATAGAGGAAAATAAATACTTCATGTAAAATTAATGTGATATTTGATCAGATGATTTCCAAAATCTGGGAGATTAGTGTCACCATTGTCTAAGTAATCATGAATGACAACATTCATTATGTCATCAATTCTATTTCTATCCAATTCATTAGCAGCTCTGATTCTCTTGGGAACCATTTAACTAGTAAAAGGGACCAATATTTATCCAAAAGTTGGATCATTACGGATTTTATGAAATGAAATTATGAAAATTTGATAATGAAATAATGGTACACATGTATATATTCGGAACACAAGTGTAAATCCATCCTATAATTATGGTGCCCAATTTGTAGAGCACAAATGAAAAACTTACTGTAGAAGAATGACCGACAGTAGAATCTATGCCAAAATACTTGTGTTCCTAGAGATATAATTCCTTAATCATTTTTAATTTTCCCTAACGTGGATCTATTATATATACTTGATGATGCTTACCCTGCACTCCATGACTTTGAATGCTTGTACCTCATGCACCATCAGTTTACGCAACACATCAGACTCTCTGAACTGGTATACATCCTGAATGTTGATTAAACAAAATTTATGGTTGATATGATGGATTTTTAATCTGAGGTGATGGATATTTGGGCATACATATCTAGTGTGTAATTCAAGATTTGAATTTAGTTTTCACACTGTATAAGGAACCACATAGATTTATTAAAGAAAACATGTAACTTTTTTGTATCACTTCTATCACAAGTTCATCATTGATCTAGAACATAAGGAAATTTTAGTTCCTTTTTGAGAGACTCAACCCCTGCTAGATTGATCCGTTCAACATCCAAACAATTTTGTGATAATGGTTCATCTCTATGGCCATGTTTTCCTTCAGTTTCATCATTTATTTTGATCAAGGTATCATCATATGGTAGTGTTATTGTATTCTGTGGTTTATAGTTTGTAATTCTTCTTTGTATCTTCCCGGTCCATTGTTTTATCTTGTTTTAATTGCCTTTTATTCCATTATTCTTTGTGTGGTTTGCATTAATATTTGTGGTATGTTAGTTTACTCTCATCCACTGAACCCATATCTTTTAAATTGAATCAACGTGATATGGATTTGATTCTAGGGACTTCGTTGTCGTTGTAGGGTTTTCAATGATTTTGGATTCCATTTTGAGCATGTGTGGCCCGAGTTTTGATGTTGGCGGTTTTTTCTCTATCCTATGTTGTTGAACCTGATTGTTTTGATATATAAAAAAAATTATATTGATATTATCATGATTATTTTCTTAGAGGTAAATTTGGGTTAAACGAAAAATTGGGTTTTCTCTAGTTATTGATATACAAATAAAAGATGGTTATTTTTTGAAGCATCCGAATGAATTGTAAAGAATAATATATGGGTTACATTGGGTATATAGGTAGAAGGATTATATAAGTCCATAATCCATTATTTTATTATCATGGAGTATTATCTTCGGTATTTACTTTGTTTCCTACAAATGGGATTCTAGGAGAAAAATTCTGAAACATTTGGGGGTTTACTCATTGGGTATTCTATGGATTTTTAGGCCCATTGTTCTAGGATCATAATTTGTGAATTTGATTTATTGTGGTTTGATTAGTCTATGGCTTGGACCTATAGTATTCTTTGGTGTTTTGAAACCCATGCTTTTGTTTTGTATTTCGTATATTTCTATGATATCTATGATATGAATGTCTATTCATGTGGTAAAAGATATAGAAAATGTGATTTGAAATTGACAAACATATTTTTTTTATAATTGTGGAAAAAGGAAATGTTTACAATTTTTTTCTATAAAATATATTAACTACATATCATTACATGTTTTATTTAAAAAGAGAATAAATTTATTTTAATATTGAGACTAATTATGGAATAATTGGGTGGGATCCTAATAAGCCTATTATCTCACACTATATGCACATCCTATGTGGTTTATATATGTTTTTTTATTCTAGTGTAGTGAAAGGAAATGAAGTACAATGATGTGGTGAGGTTCATGTTAGCTAGTTGGGTAGAAGGTGGTGATATTGTGGGTGTACATCCCTACCTTCATTTGGTGTAGCTATTTGGTTTTTAGTCCATTTCATTTGGACTTGTCTTGGAGACTATATTTACTTTTTCAGTTGTTTTTTCCACTATTTCCATACATTTGTGGAATATACGACATCGTATTCTTATAAATCCTTTTCATGATCTCTTATATATATATATTCAATGTAGTTTTTAGGTTTGGAAAATTTTTTCCCTATGTTGTTTGTTTGATTCCTAGGTGCTTCTCTATAGCCGTGGGGATCTAGATAGCCCATCGGTATGTAACCGAATGGGTCAGGTACCGGGTTTTAGGGAAACCCAAGTCAGTTCATTACAAATACCATATAGACCAATATAAATAAATAAATATACTTTCTTTATGAGTATAATTCCTTTCTATCTCCATTTAATAGAAAATATCATCCTTTTCTCCAAATATTCTATATTCTGGATGAATTCATAACTCTATAATCACTAAAATAAACATTTAATTACCTCATAACCATAATATAGATATTATTGATATTCCACATTTCATTAGAAATTAAAAAAACCAAAATTATTTTCACATGGTAAGATAATTCCCAAAATAAATAAAAATCTAAATGATACAGTAATCATAAAAATTTAATAACAACACCAAAAGTTGAAACAAGAATATTCAATAATAAAAATTCCGTCAAATCCATCAACAATATCCTCTATAAGTTCAAACAAGAAATAATAAAATTATATGATAATATATTCATCAATGATAAATAAAACATAATTCATTATGTAAAATCTGATATGATTCTAAAATAAACATAATCTTATCATATAAAAATTTTCATTTTGATCAAGATATCACCAAGGCCATTTGCAGTTCATTGAACCATTGTCATCCTTTGATCATTAGTTCAATCCCAAGAACATTTTCTAGATGCGACAGGTTTTCACTGAACATTATTATTTCCATAATTTCTATTCATTGACATGAAATCTAATTCCTCCATAAAAAATCATTTTATTCTATTGGAAACATTCCTCAATTTAAAAAAATTTCTCCAAATAATTCATTATAATCTCATCATTTAAAACCTCAATTTGGTGCCTAATAGATTGATCTTATTATCATAATTAATCTTATAGACCTATGAAGGTATCCATAACTCTTAAGATACCATCACATGAAAATATCATAATCTCCCAAGATAACTTAACCAAAATTTGATACCAACTGTAACTACCTATAACTCAAACTCTTATGTCCTATGCTGAAATCTATGAAGTTAAATTTCCTTCGATGATGCCGATTAGTGTGACATATGTTTATTCATAAAAAACTCAAAATATAAAAATTAAAAACTATATCACTTATATATATGATGTCCTTTTAGGTTTATAGTTTTGGATAACTATGAAAAACACTTCCGAAAACAACTCATATTGACATGGAATCATGAGTCATACATATATAATTTCTCAAATTTAAACCATCTATAATTATTTTAAAATATCTAATAAACATCATCCTTTTGAAATAATGTATATAAATAATTCATTCAGCAAGAAGATATAAAACATGAAAAAAAGGAAACATATGAATGGTGAGATCAAACTCTCAATAAGTGTAAATGTAACAATTAAAAATCTATGTATTTCAGGAGGAAAATACAATTATAATTGTATAATGAAATAAACAATACGAGTTATTAGAAAATAAGAATCTTTATACCCATCAATACTAGGACTATCAAATATGAAAACATAGAACTGTGAAGATTCATCAGAATAAATAATCATGAGATCTATGATATCAATATCGATCCTTAGAAACATTATATATCAATAGCAAGAAATTAAAATTTTTTTGTATCTACAAACGTCATCTATTTAAACCCTTACAAAACCCTTATAGAACTATATCAAATGGAAGAACTTATTTTAATGACTCAGATCTCTGATGTACCTAATGCATCAAATTGCTATCTACTCACACCCATCATATAAGCTATTATAGGATCACCCGGATATATATAGGTAAACCCATAATTTAAAATATCTATCAACTGAATACAAGGAGAAGTTATTGACACACATTTATAAAACCTTTATTCCATTAAAAAAATCACTAACCTGTTAAAAGGAAACGAGTTCCATAATAATCTACCTGAAATACGATTAGCCCATAGAAGTGAAATATGATCCAAAACATTCCTATCAAAACATGACTAACCCTTAGATATTAAATTGTATCAATAAATAACTATTCAAAACAATTTTAAACTATGTGAAATACATACGTTTAATAAGAATCTATTTGAGACATCATTAATCGATGGAAAATAAATGGGATCAATAACAATCTCTTTAAAACATGACTAACCCATGGAAAAGAAACAGGTTCTAAAAAAATCTCATTGATAAATTATTATCCCAATTAAAATATATGGGTTCATCAAAAATAAAATAGAATCATGACTATCCAATGGAAAATAAATGGTTTAAATTACATTTCTTTTTTAAATCAGATTAAAAAAAAGAAATGGGTTTATTAAAAAGATGTTCGAAATATTATTAGCCGATGGAAATAAATTGATTCAATGAAAATATCATTGAAAAATGATTAAAAAACAGAAAAGAAATGTCTTCCAAAAAATTCACTTTGAAGATTTATTAACCAATGGAAAATAATCGTGTTTCAAAAAAAATCATTGAAACATGATTATCCCATTGAAATGAAATGGGTTAAATAAAAATATCATTTTAAAAAATAGTCCATCCAAAAAATGAATGAGTATGGAATAAATAGAAAATATCCCTACTGGATGATATGTAACAACAACGGTTTCTGATATTTATGAACTGAAATACCAATAAAATATCATTAAAACATTATTGATAAAAATAATGTTTCAATAATCTAAAGATTCACTTACCACATAGAAACATTTGATCCATTAAACCCATGAATATAATATTAATAAGTGAAACATAAAATATCATTTGAAAAATGAGATTCCTTATATAATGTTAAAATTACATGTGTATATAAATCATAAAATTTTTAGGTGTATAACATATAAAATGACTCTGAGGTATAAAATTGTGAAAAAATTCCATTACAATATTGGTAACATAAAAAATATACACTCCATGTAAGAGACGTTACAAAATGGATATGAAAATACCCATTTATTTAATGATAAAAATCATAAAACACATTCATAGGAATTATATACACATTATAAATAAAATTAGGTGCATAATAATATAGTATGAATTAGTAAAATGAAATTAAGAAGAAATCACTTACCTTGAGACATATTTCCCCTTCTTGTATTTTATATTTTTGAATAATAATATTATAGTAATAATATTAGTGATTTATAATATTTTCCATGTTTATTATTAATTTTTTCTCACTTATAAAATGGTTCTGAAAAATAATTATAAAATTAATTCTACATCATGTGTTTTGACCATATTTGGTTTATGTGTGAGAAATGAATTTGGTTGGTCAACTATGGTTAAATGAGAGAATATATAAACTAATCCAGCATAAGAATCCTGAAATAGTGATCAAATTATTTACTCAATTAATATTTGAATCCAATTCATGGATTATGGTAATGAAAAATGAACCAACATTCTAATCATTGAGATAATAGGTTATGAATATTCATGAGTGGCATTAAAATTTATCAATGATCATTATGGAAAGAAGGGAAGTAAAATTTATCATTCTAAAAAAATTATTAATAATACAATATTATTTAAACAAATATATATATATATATATAATTATTGTTATTTAGGTGTCACCACATATCATCAAGGAGGCAGTATTCCACACATCCACGAACTACATTACCACTACTTGAGTTTGTGAAATGATAACAAGGAAAATGACATATTTCATTTTCAGAAAAGTAATTACTCCATTAATATATTATAGATTTCATTTATTGTTAATAATTTTAATTGAAACCATTTTTAATACATTCCATGTAATGTGTGAATGTATCACATCACATCGAGGAGGGTTTATACCACACTTCCACAAATAATGTTACTGTATTCACCTCAAATAGAACATATAAGAATATGATTTATATAAAAATTAGTGAATTAGGAATACTACAGTAATAGCGCATATATCATAAAACAATGAGGTGTCCGTCTTATTTCCGAACCATAATATGTTGTAATGAAAAAAACTAATGACACCATTTCTTGAGGTGGTAATTCATTATACACATGTAGGGATTTATCATTACCCACATGATGGAAGTGTGTGTATGTATATGTTAAACACTAAACATAACAAAATATTAGTATATTTGTGATACTAAGTATATTATATAATATTTAAAAAATAATAATTTAATTGGTGGAGAAATAAATAAAACAAAAATTAATGTCAGAAGAATTTCACATCTTTCTAGGTAACTCATTTTGGTTTTCACCAAAGGGAATCCTTGATCAGATTTATTCGCAAAGAAAAGATTTTAGGTTTTGGGGAAAATTTTTTGGAGACTATTGAGATGAATTTGGAATAGATAATTTTTCTTCATAAGTGTAAATAATGGGATGGTTGAGTTCCTTTTATATTGGAGGAGGAGTGGCTTTCTTGTAAGTACAAAAATATAAACAGTGTTGAGAGGTCCCCCGTGCATCTTTTCATTGAAATATTTCTAAACATTATACCCCAGAGGGTATATGGTTGAATAAGGTATTGGAATTGAGTTTTTTATTATTTTTTGTGTCATTTGGACTAATTATATAAATGTTTAACTATAGAGACCCAAATATTTACGTACATTGACATTACATTACTTTTGCGGAATACTTATTACATAACAAAAACACACACACAAGGATCGTACTAGTTTAGTGTCTTTGGAAACTCGAAATATAATCTTCTAATCCTGGTGAAGGATCTTTAACATCTCCCATAATGATCTTCCTTTTTTTTATACCTAAAACCATTCTTTATATCCTAGGGAAAATAAAACATAAAAGAGTGAGCTCAAATTCTCAGTAACGGTATAAAAAAGAAATATCAATCCCATCATATACATAAGCACATAACTTTTGGAAATCTTAACCTATAAAAGAGATCATAATTTCAAAACCTGGGATAACTCATGGTAGTGAAATGTAATCACAATAATCATAACTTAAAACATTAAACTTTGTGGCATACACACATAATCATATAGAATCATTTCTTATTAGTCAATACTCATTTCCAAGATTATCTTAGTGGACAAAGTCCCTTTCTGAACCGAGCCACCATCGTTTCAGTCCTGTTTCACTGAACCGGTATAACCTACCATTCCAGACATGTCTATCTCATGAGATATAAAATCTTTACCCAATTCATTGGAGGGAGATATAGGTCTCACCCATCTTATAATGATACCATTCTTATGTGTGCCACAAAATCATACATCATTTCATAACCCATGTAATAAAAATGGGAATCTGAAACATCATAAAACAATTCGTATAAGATAAAGGAATTCATAAAAATATAATTCCATCACAAAATAATTAAATCAATGTAATAATAGAGATAAAAACAGAACCCTTGATTATCTTAGATGGAAAATAATTTTGATAAAACACTTTAACTCCATTCTTGAGGAAAATATCCTTTCTTCTTGAAAAACATTTTTCCTTTCTTAACATGTCATACAACTTTAAACTAAAGGAAGTTTATTAAAAATAAACTTGAAAATTTTTAAAGGAAGATTCTTGGAAATTTTTTTCTAAAAATCCATTCATGCCGTATAAGTTAAAAAAAACATTCTTCTCGTAGTTTTGTCGGAAATGTTAAAAAGTACCTCGTACGAAAAACAACAAAAGATTCCTTTCATATCCATTACTAAAAACTCACCGAAGGGTAAAAATGGATTTAAACAATTGTAGGAGGATGGAAATAATATTACATATTTATGAAACAAGGATGTGGATGATAAAATACACCACAGTAAATTTCAATGTATAAACAATCTCGGATAAAAATTGAGATTGTGAGATTTTCCCTTACCTTAGGTCCGATTTTCTTCGTAAGTGTCCGAAAATCCTATATAATGATTTAAATAATGTCATTGACTTATTAAAGAATCATATTCATTGTTATGATATCATATATTGTTCACTTATGACTTTATATTACCCGCTCTTTTGTAAATTCCATGTTAAAGAGCGTTTTGGGTAAAATTGTTTCACTTGTCGTCCGTGTTTTGACTTTTAATTATTCTTATGATTACTTAGATAATGATTACTTAATTCCAGAATATAAAACATGATTTATATATATTTATATTCAGAATATACATATATATAATAAATCAGTAAATAGAAAGAAATGCACCGTTCATGGAGACGGTAGGCCGTACGTACGCATGAACGCTGTTTTTGTTTCCTTATTGAGTTGAACGGAATTTAGTAGATGACATAAATATATATACACATAAATCCAGTATCATTATTATGTCATATATTTCATGATTACATATTATATATAATTTATAATCATTCATGAGTGGTTAATGTGGAGAATGAATCTCATCGCGTCGTGGAGACGGTAGTCCGTACGTACGCACGAGCGATGATATCGTTCTCATGATCGTGGGACTGTGTTGGAGTGTATGTATACTATTTTAGAATCAATATCACATAAAAATAATAATATATAGTTATTATTTACACCATTATACCCATCCAAGTAAAGTGGTGGTGTAAAATAGATTTCACCACGGCATGGAGACGGTATTCCGTACGAACGCACACGCGGTGATTTCATTTTCCATAGGATGGATAGATGGTGAAATAGGATTGTTTCATACTTATAATAACATATCAGTATATGAGTGATACTGATGTTATTACTTCATAATTAAACAACCTAAGAAGAAGAAGTGGATGAAGAAATAAAGGTGAATGAATCGGTAACGGAAATTACCTCTTCTTTGAAGCGCCTTTTTGAGACCTCCTCTTAGGGCACTAAAATTGGTCTTTGAGAAAGACCAAAACCACTAGGATGTATCTAGGAAATTGGAGAAGAGAATTTTGCATGGGTTGGCCGAGCATGAAGGCTCAAAGTTGTGTGAGAAAGAGAGGGAGGAGAGGGGCACCTTTGGAATAACAAAAAATATTATTTTATTATAAAGTCAAGTTCGGTTTTAAATATCTCCAAATTGATTTATTTCGAGGCTAAGGTGGGTATGGGTCGCAATCATCTAATAAAATAGAATTTAGACATGTTTAGGTTAATATTTTAACCTTATCATTTAGATTTAACATTAAGTTAAATAATTTTACTTTTACTGTGTCTTCTTGTATTCTTATACTATAAGGTTAATAAACTTACTATATCAAGCCAAACTTACCCAAAGTTGTTTATTATTAATATATATAACCTTATCTAAGTCATTTGGCCGTACCATATATTTTTAGGAATAAAATAACAATTAATAATATAATATTTGTTTTAAAAACTATTTTATGTCAATTTTGACACTATTTAGTAATTGATTTTTTTGAAATTTATAACAGAATTATTAGTTCAAAACAAGTTAATTAAATAAATACTAACATGTCATATTAACCTATAAAATTAAGGTAGGTTATAAAAAGTCTAAAATTACATTTATTTGTGAATTTATAACATCAATTATGTCAATATTTCATTAATAAGACAATTACTGCATCATCTTTGTGTCATAATAAATGATAATTATTTAATTCCTAAAAATTCTAAATTAATTAATATGATATATATCATTGTATTATCTTTCTGGATAATATTCATTTTTGAAGTTTCATGATGTTTATCACTAAATTAAAATTATTATACTTATAAGATTTAAGAAAGTGACATGTTGTCACATTCTTTGGTTTTAATAATAATTAAATTATTTTCATGGAAAATAGTCCATAAAATGAATCTAATCAGACACTTAGGTTATATAGGTCTACATTTATCCATCCAATAGGATTTTTTTCCATGTGTTAGGGTAATTATATAATCTTATATTTACCCTTAATTACCCGATTTACCTTTAACTATAGTAAATAAAATTTACCGTAGTTACTATTCACAATACCCAAAAATACAAAGTAGCTTATTAACATAATTTGGACCCACTGATTGCAAATATGGAATCCATTTTTCAAAATTCTATACAGAAAAGATGCAGAAATTAAATTAAAATTTATCCCGTTTTCAAAAGAAAACGGGTTTTTCATTAAAACATTGCAAAAGATAGAATTGATTTAACCTACGAATTCAAGGTAAAATCAATTATAATGACATAAATTATATTAAATGGTAAAAATATATTATATTTATACTTTAAAACCATTCAATAGTATAATTTAACCACATAAGATATTACGATGAAAAAAATTGTTTTTAATTAAAATGTAGTGTGTTTTTACTATTCATTAAAATATGAAAGATATCGGAAAAATATCAAAACATTATCTAATGTAAATTTTAATATCCTGATTCAAAAGAAGAATTTTATTTTGTCAAATTGAACTTATAAACATGTCGAAAACTATATTTAATGTGGGCGCGCCATCAAAAGGTGGCAAAACTGCATTTTTTGAAAAATACTTATTTTACCTGAAAAATTTAGTTTTTTCTTATATGATGTTCTAGAAATGTGTAATATGAATAATAATGTTATAAAATTCAAAATTTTGTTAACACTATTCATAAAGGCTTGTTCATAACAATATTATAAAAATATATTGTTGTTTAGTAAAACCCGGTATTGCGTACAACCCACGCTATCGAGGAAGGTCGTGATTTCATGTAATGCAAGCAAAGTCAGGGTTGCGTGTAGTGCACAACTCCTTTGTTGTTCCGTATAACAGAATCCAACCATATTTTATTTATACATTGAATATATATATATATATACACTCAATGTTGCGTAGAATAACTTCTATCAAACGAACTTGAAATTGTGTGTAACAAGAGCCAAGAAAAGTGTTGCGTATACTGCAAGCTAATACGGTGTTGCGTATAGCTCAAGGTAATCTTGGTGTAGCATAAAACACAAGACATTAATGAAATTAAAATAATATTTTTCATAAAATCTCGGGGTGTTACATTTTACACCCCATAAAATGAATTTCGCCCTCGAAATTCGTCGGGGTTATAAATGGTTTACTATTCGAAATTTTCTTTAATAGAAACCCAAATCGTAAAAAGGATTACCAAAACCAATCTTTAAAAACAAAAGTATGAAACGTAATGGTTACCCAAATAAACTAATCATCGGGTTTCCACATAGGAGAAAATATGGATATAGAAGAGAAATCTAACCATCATGTTCTGATGGAGAGTGGTAGAGAACATGGATATGGAAAAGCCAGCAATCACAAAGACATAAATTTGTGACGATCTAAGGTACCATATGATTCATCAGATATAAGAGCAGTAGGACAATATTTTTGGTTTTCAAGATCATTTCCCTTAAGTTTATGAAATTGGAATTAGAAGAAATACTTTCGTGATTTTGGTATAGTCTCACCATTGGTCATTCTTCAGACAATTTCCACTTCATCTCTTAAAGAAATGAAGTAGAATTTTTCATTCGTGATGTTTTAGCAGATCATGTGATAGAATGATGGGTCATTCCATCTGTCTTAAACAAAAGGTTAGAAATGTTATCAAAAAAATACACAAGTCCATCTATAGTGAGAATAATGATATATGGTTCCTAAAATGGACATATTATTTATATATCATACTACATAATATAATAAAACTAGTTTCTACTAAACAGGGACTTCCTATAGGCCAGTGGTAGGCGATAAAGTCCAGTCGCACTTCAGTTGTGGGTTCGATTCCCACGGCCTTGTCCGACGCGATGGGCTGTCGCCCGTCCTGCAGGTTCTCCTTTTTCTAAAACTATATAATATCAAATGTTCTATCCTTAAACAATACTATCTTATGTCCAACATAATCCATTCCAATATTTAGGAAATACTTCGGTCCAAGCTCATAATATAAAGAAAATGATTACTTGAAATGTCATCAACCAATCATGTGAATACCATCATTTATCCCCCATATATCTTGTTGGTAACATTCCAATCATGTGAATACCTCAATCATGTATTCTCTTGAAAAATGAATACCCATTAAACCGTAGTGAAAACATGAATGCTGTCAAAAGTTAACCTTTTCTACATACCAAAATCCAAAAATTCTATATACTCAATCCATTACATAACCTTCTCTTAATATCAATCATGAGCTCATGAATACTATCAAACATTTAATTTTCTCCTTATCCCTTCATTATGTTCATATCATCTACATTCCAAAAATATCTAAATAACCTTTCATGGATAATGGTACCATTAATCATACACTTTCAAAACTCAAGGAAGGACAACAGTGTAACAATCCTTAGATGTCTCTTTATTCCATAGTACTATGAGATTACTTATACAACATTACACATGATAAACATGTAATCATTCCACTACATTTTCAAACCATTGACTGAGATTCAAAAATTCTTTCATCTCACATATCATTTGTAGTCTCTTTATCAACATCAACATAAATACTACCCATATGACCATACTGATTCTCTTCAGGAGACTTTCCCTTAGGGCATCAGTTTGCATAATGCCCGTACATTCCACATTTAAAACATTTAACCATTGTTGAGGTCGTAGAAATACCATTACCCTCATCCCTGGTGTTAACTGAAACTTTTCCTTTGCATTTACTGGATTTGTGTCCTTCTTTTCCACACCCAAAGCATTTTCCAGTTCCTTTGAAACATTCTCCTTGATGCCTCTTCCCACATGATTTGCATAGGGGAAATTGAACTTTCTTTCCTCTATGATCATCATGAAACTCCATCTTTCTCTTATTAGCCGAGTTAGGAAACTTACCAAATTTTACTTTATTGATCATATTATGAGATTGATGATTCGGCATAATAATGATGTTTGGACTTCCGAATCCCATTTCATTTTGTTTCTCATCATTCCATTGTCCATAATATCCTCCATTATCGTGAATCATCTTGTTTCCAGCCATTTTCTAAAACCCAAAAAGAATAGTGTGAGAGGAAAAAATCATAATAAAGGGGGAGTAACTTCAATATCTAATATCAGTGGTTTAATATAATATCGTTACCATAGTTCTAGGACTATATCCTATACATATACTTATCCTTAGGGACATCCCTAGAAATACCTTAGAAATATCTCTAGGGATCTCACTAACGTTCACGCATCCTAGTTTCCAATGATTGACTAAACCTTTCTCTGATACCAACAGTAGAGACCCAAATCTTGACGTACATTGACATTACATTACTTTTGCGGAATACGTAGTACATAACAAAAACACACACACAAGGATCGTAATACTTTAGTGTCTTTGGAAACTCGTAATATAATCTTCTAATCCTGGTGAAAGATCATCAACATCTCCAATAAGGATCTTCCTTTTTTTTATACCTAAAACATTTCTTTATATCCTGGGGAAAAGAAAACATAAAAGGGTGAGCTCAAATGCTCAGTAATGGTAAACAAAAGATATATCAATCACATCATATACATAAGCACATAACTTTTGGAAATCATAACCTGTAAACGATATCATAATTTCATAACCTGGGATAACTCATGGCAGTGAAATGTAATAACAATAATCATAACATAAAACATTAAACTTTGTGGCATACACACATAATCATAGAGAATCATTTCTTATTAGTCAAGACTCATTTCCAAGACTATCTTAGTGGACAAAGTCCCTTTCTGAACCGAGTCACCCTCTTTTCAGTCTTGTTTCACTGAACCGGTATAGCCTACCATTCCAGCCACGTCTATCTCATGAGATATAAAATCATTACCCAATGCATTGGAAGGAGATATAGGTCCCACCCATCTCATAATGATACCATTCTTAGGTGTGCCACAAAATCATACATCATTTCATAACCCATGTAAAAAAAATGGGAATCTTAAACATCATAAAACAATTCATATAAGATAAAGGAATTCATAAAAATATAATTCCATCACAACATAATCAAATCAATGTAATAATAGGGATAAAAATATAACCCTTTATTATCTTAGATGGAAAATAATTTCGATAAAACACTTGAACTCCATTCTTAAGGAAAATATCCTTTCTGCTTCAAAAACATTTTTCCTTTCTTAACATGTCTTACAACTTTAAACTAAAAGAAGTTGATTAAAAATAAACTTGAAAATTTTTAAAGGAAGCTTCTAGGAAAAAATGTTTTAAAAATACATTCATGCCATATAAGTTAAAAATAACATTCTTCTCATACTTTTCTCGGAGAAGTAAAAAAGTACCTCGTACGAAAAACAACAAAAGATTCCTTTCATATCCATTACTAAAAACTCACCGAAGGGTTAAAATGGATTTAAAAAATTTTAGGAGGATGGAAATAATATTACATATTTATGAAACAAGGATGTGGATGATAAAATACACCCCAGTAAATTTCCATGTATAAACAATCTCAGATAAAATTGAGATTGCGAGATTTTCCCTTACCTTAGGTCTGATTTGCTTCCTAAGTGTCCGAACCTCCTATATAATGATTTAAATAATGTCATTGACTTATTAAAGAATCATATTCATTGTTATGATATCATATATGGTTCACTTATGACTTTATGTTACCCGTTCTTTTGTAAATTCCATGTTAAAGAGCGTTTGGGGTAAAATTGTTTCATTTGTCATCCGTGTTTTGACTTGTAATTATTCATATGATTACTTAGATCAGGATTACATAATTCCAGAATATAAAACATGATTTATATATATATATATTCATAATATACATATATATAATAAATCAGTAAATGGAATGAAATACACCGTTCATGGAGACGGTAGGTCGTACGTACGCATTAACGCTGTTTTCGTTTCCTTATTGAGTTGAACAGAATTAAGTAGACAACATACATATATATAAACATAAATCCAGTATCATTATTATTTCATATATTTCATTATTACTTATTATATATACTTTATAATCATTCATTAATGGTTAAAGTGGAGAATGAATCTCATCGCGTCGTGGAGACGGTAGTCCGTACGTACGCACGAGCGATGATATCGTTCTCATGATCGTGGGACTGTATTGGAGTGTATGTATAGTATTTCAGAATCAATATCACTTTAAAATAATAATATATAGTTATTATTTATACCATTATACCCATCCAAGTATGGTGGGGGTGGGAAATAGATTTCACCACGGTGTGGAAACTTTATTCAGTACGTATGCACGTGTGGTGATTTCATTTTATGTAGGTTGGATAGATGGTGAAATATGATTGTTTAATACATATAATAAAATATCAGTATATGAGTGATACTGATGTTATTACTTCATAATGAAACAACCTAAGAAGAAGAAGTGGAAGAAGAAATAAACGTTAAAGAATCGGTAACAGAAATTACCTCTTCTTTGAAGCGCCTTTTTGAGACCTCCTCTTAGGGCACTAAAATTGGTCTTTGAGGAAGACCAAAACCTCTAGGATGCTTCTAGGGAAGTGGAGAAGATAATTTGGAAGGGTTTTTCCGAGCTTGAAGGCTCAATGTTGTGTGAGGAAGAGAGGGAGGAGGTGCCTTTTTATAAGGGTGGAGAGGGGCACCTTTGGAATAACTAAAAATATTATTTTATTATAAAGTCAAGTTCGGTTTTAAATAACTCCAAATTGATTTATTTAGAGGATAAGGTGGGGATGGGTAGAAATCCCTTCATCCAATAGAATTTATACAAGTTTAGGTTCCTATTTTAACCTTATCATTTAGATTTAACATTAAGTTAAATAATTTTACTTTTACAGTGTCTTCTTGTGTTCTTATATTATAAGGTTAATAAACATACAATATCAAGCCAAACTAATGCCAAGTTGTTTATTATTAATATATATAACCTTATCTAAGTCATTTGGCCGATCCTTAGATTTTTAGGAATAAAATAACACATAATAATATAATATTTGTTTTAAAAACTATTTTATGTAAATTTTGACACTATTTAGTAATTGATTTTTTAAAAAATCATAACAGAATTATAAGTTCGAAACATGTTAATTAAATCAATACTAACATGTCATATTGAACTAGAAAATTAATTTAAGTCATAAAAAGTCTCAAATTACATTTATTTGGTCATTTATAACATCAATTATGTCAATATTTCATTAATAAGACAATTACTGCATCATCTTTGTGTCATAATAAATGATAATAATTTAATCCCTAAAAATTATAAATAAATTACAATGATGTAGATAATTGTATTATATTTCTGGAGACTATTAATGTTCGATGTTTAATGAGGTTTATCACTAAATTAAAATTATTATACTTATAAGATTTAAGAAAGTGACATGTTGTCACATTCTTTGGTTTTAATAATAATTAAATTATTTTCATGTATAGAAGTCCATAAAATGAATCTAATATGTCCCTTAGGTTATATAGGTATACATTTATCCATCCAATAGGATTTTTTTCCATGTGATAGGGTAATTTAATAATCTTATATTTAGCCTTAGTTAACCGATTTACCTTTAACTATAGTAAATAAAATTTACCGTAGTTACTATTCAGAATACCCAAAAATAAAAAGTAGCTTATTAACATAATTTGGATCCACTAATTCCAAATATGGAATCCATTTTTCCAAATTCAATACATAAAAGATTCAGAAATTAAATTAAAATTAATCCGGTTGTCGAAAGAAAACGGGTTTTTCTTTAAAACATTGCAAAAGATTGAATTGATTTAACCTACGAATTCAAGGTAAAATAAATGCTAATGAAATACATTATATTAAATGGTAAAAATATATTCTATTTATACTTTAAAAAAATTAAATATTATAATTTAACCACATAAGATATTACGATGAAAAAAGTTGTTTTAAATTAAAATGTAGCGTGTTTTTACTATTCATTAAAATATAAAAGTTATCGGAAAAATATCAAAACATTATCTAATGTAAATTTTTATATCCTGATTCAAAAGAAGAATTTTATTTTGTCAAATTGAACTTATAAACATGTCAAAAACTAGATTTAATGTGGGTGCGCCATCAAAAGGTGGCAAAACTGCATTTTTTGAAAAATACTTATTTTACCCGAAATATTTATTTTGTTCTTATAAGATGTTCTAGAAATGTGTAAGATGAATAATAATGTTATAAAATTATAATTTTAGTTAAAAATATTCATAACGTCTAGTTCATAACAATATTATAATAATATATCGTTGTTTAGTAAAACCTGGTATTGCGTACAACACATGCTATCGAGGAAGGTCGCGATTGCATGTAATGCAACAAAAGTTAGGGTTGAGTGTAGTGAAAAACTCCTTTGTTGATGTGTATAACAGAATCCAACCATATTTTATTTATATATTGAATATATATATATATACACTCAATGTTGCGTAGAATAACTTCTATCAAACGAACATGAAATTGTGTGTAACAAGAGCCAAGAAAAGTGTTGCGTATACTGCAAGCTAATACGGTGTTGCGTATAGAGCAATGTAATCTTGGTGTAGCATACAACACAAGACATTAATGAAATTAAAATAATATTTTTCATAAAATTTCGGGGTGTTACATTTACCACTAAGTTGATTCAATTTTACATTAACCGGTATAATTAATTTTATTAACAATCATTAAATGTTTTGGTAAAAAAATAATCTTAAATTGTAAGAAATTATAAAATAATCTAATTCAAAAATATGAAATCCATTTTCTAAATTCTAAAAAAATATTTAGTAGAAATTAATTTAAAATTAATCTATCACATGGGACGATAATACTATGTTTTAATTTAAAAATGATCAAAATATTACTATGTTTATATATATATATATATATATATTGATATTGAATCTTGTGAACTAAATTAGTTTAAATGATATAAATTTGATCTAATTATTCATTAAAACCATTTAAAATATTATTTAACTATATAAATAAATTGGATGAAATGTTGTTTTGAACTAAAATTAAATATAAATCATTATTCCCATAATATTAATATTTTTAGAAAAATCTAAAAATACACCCAAATTAAATTTTGATATCCCAATTTATAAGATGATTTCATTTAAAAAAAATATTATTGTTCAAAAATTAAATTAAAAAATTTGGATTCCCTTAAAAGGAGTTAAAAATACCTTATAAAAATATAAATCTTCTTATGCATAATATTGGATTTTTTATTATTTTAAGCATGTAAAATCTGTTGTATGAATTACAAAACATTTTATTAAATATTAATAATATAAATTTCATTTATATATTATTATAATGGATATTAATTTAATTTATGAATACAATATTTCATCCAGGACATAAATTTTTATCTTCATAAAAATACATCCATTATATTAAATTGGAATATATTTTCATTATAATTAATTAGTATCCGATGAATTTTTTTTATAAAAATGTGAAATCTATGATTTATTTATTTTTAAACATATTCATTTATACTATTCCAATGAAATAGTGATTAATATTATCTTAATTAAATAATATTAATAGTATATTGTTTTATAGTAAGTCTCAGACTTTTGTGTAACAGAAGTCATTAGTGGGACATAATATTGTGTGGAACAAAATATAAACATGGTGTTCAGAGTGAGGAAATATAAAACATGTGATAAGTGTAACAAATTATAATAAATAATTTAAAATAAAATAAATGAATTATATTTCATTAAATCAAGGGATGTTACAATAGCAACAAAACATAGAAAATGAACTCGAATTATATGAAAACATTATGACATAAAATACCGATTAATTTCATAAATGAATTAATGAACCTCACATCAATCCAACATTCAATGCAATCATTGTTTCTAAAAAAATTGATTTCTAGGTCGTAAAATTCAGTAAGAACGTGTGTTAAAATTCAACACAAAATTAATAGCCACATATGTTTTGTTAACTACAGATCTTATTGATGGGTGGTTTGTTCCAAAATATACAGAAATAATTAAAAAATAGACACACAATTATCTGATGAAAATAAGTTACTATTTCTTAAGTTATAAAATTAAATAATTTTATTCTATTGTTGGGTAATTATTATGACATATGCTCTTACTTATTCTATATTATCTTCTTAATTATACTAATATTATAATGTTTAGGAATATGTTCCAACTTTTTTAACAAACATCTATATTTTTATATTTATTTAATTAATTTATACTCATTGTGGACATTAACTTATTTAATTACTTTAATTTTTTTAACATTAACACATTCAGTAAATTAAACTACTACATGGGATTATTAAAAATAGAAGATTCAACAAATAAAATTTGAATCATGCCATTTTTTCTTTTGGATTTTAGAAAGTTGTTGTTATTTATCATTTTAATTATTTTTTCATTTTTTCAAAAATTATTTATTTTTATTTACTTCTTCCATTATATATATATATTTTATCAAAAAATGTATTCTCTCACTATTATATCTAGTTCAATTTTTAGATTAGGACTTTTGGTTTATTTATTTTTTAATGTGTTTTTACTTCACATGGTATTTTAAAATTTTTAATTTATGTTATGTTATTACATATGTTTTTTAATTTTAAATTTTATTTTCATCTATTATATTTATTTAATTCTAATGGATTATTATACTATTATATCCATTTATTTATTGGTTCACACTAATGTTCTTATTATTCTTCTAATTTTTTTTAATATTATGCTTCTATATTTTACAATTCAACTTTTGATTATCATTAATTTTATTATCTGAGATTTATTTTTATTTCATGATTTTTCTTCTACTATATGATATTTGATTTAAAAATCTAACCTTTTCATTTAATTTTATTTTTTTAAATGTTTTTTATTTTTATAATTTTATTTTAATATCTAATTGGTTATTAATTTTTTTATATAAAATTTCTTATAGTTTTTTTATTAATTTTAAATTTTAATCATAATTATTTTCATTTTAACCCAATTATGATTATTTATCTATATTTTGGTATCAATCATAAATATTATGCATCTACTTATAACTATAGTTATTTATTGTGCCTCTAAAATTCATAGACAATATATTCAACATTTCTGTCTTTTTGTAATAACATTTTCATGATTTTTTAGTCATAATTATTTCTTGTTATATCTAACTACAATATTATTTTCTATAACATATAATCAACTATTGGGTTTCTATTTTTTGGAATTCATATTTTTTATTTAATTTCCCCATCTATTTATTCCTTTTTTTTCAATATTACCAATGGTTTCAATTCTTCACTACCCATATTTTTGTAACATTTTAATTGATCACAATTTTCATGTTCAACAAATTATTTTACATCAGTTCAGTACATTACATTATTTTATTATCTTCTGATATAATTATTCTACATTAGATCATGTGTGAGGACAAATAAATTTTTCATGATTTTAATTTTCATTTATATGTTGCAGATTCTTATTCTTCATTAATTTATATTTATATTTTATATTAAAAAAACTCTTCCATCTAGAATGTCCATATTTTTAATTATTTTGGAATTCTATTTGTTTTTTTTCTTAATATTTTTCTCACACATTCGTTGTTATCATAAAATTAATATTTAATATTTCAGATTCTTCTCTATTATTTTTATTTATTATTGATTTATGATTTATATATTTAGGGAATAAATTTTTTTCATCATTATATAAAATTATTTTTTTCCTTATTCCTCTTATTTTGAATATGTTTTTTAATATCAATTTTTTATTATGATATTTCTTCCTGTTGATCTAATGTTTTTATTTCATCATTAAAATCCCCTTAAGTGTCTTTTTTAATATTTTCCTTTTTTCTTCTACTCTTGATAGTTATATATGTTTTTAAGTCTTTAGTTAATCAAATGAAAAAATTCATTAGTATTATTGAACAAATCATTTGAGATCTATAATAATGTTATAATAAGTAATCAACAATCTATTTAGTGACTAGATATTGTGATATATATTAGATTCTTTGATTATATATTTTCAATACCTGGTAATAAATTTAAAACCACCTATATAGGTTTCAAGAATATTAATATAAGCATTGTTTGACACAAAATATTATAAAAATGATCTTCATGCAATTAATCATTAGTAAAATCTAAATACATTTCATTCATAATCCAAATTTTATTGATAAAATAAAAAGTATTGTATGGCCTTCACATTATGATTTTTGTGGTATGTAACCTAAAATGGTAAAAAGTTACCAAATATGTTTGTATTACTAGGAAACCATGATGAATTATCCTCAAATGATTTAAATTTTTTAAGGATTTACCACATGTCAATCTAATTTTATCAATGCTCTGAATAATAAAAATCATATTATCTCATAGTCACTTTAGATAAAATATCCCTTCACCAATCAATGGGTAATATTCAAGAACATGACATTAGTATGAGATAGAAACCTATAAAAATAGCCCCATAGATGTTATATATATTTATAAATCATTTGATAATTATTCTTGTTAAGTGATTCATGTTATTTTTGAAATAATTATTTTATATGATTAAAAATATTAATAAATGAAATATCACTAGTGTAGAATTCAAAAATGGGTTAAAAGCATGATATGGAATTAATTTATAGAAAAAATACCTTTCATTGACTATAGATCTATTAAAACCAACCCTACATCAATCTAACCCATGAACTTCATGGTTTGATCAAATGTTTGGTTTGGTATTCATATTCCCATGTTTAAGATAATGTGGTTCAGAAAGAATAAAAATGGGTTATATTGATATTAATATATATGAGATTGACCATCAAATTATTTTTGATCTTTATATACCAACCATGATTCAATATGATTCTCATATTGCACAGTATAAAAACAAGTATGTTTTCACAAGGGTATTTTAATTAATGTGATATATAACACATCAATGTTTCAAAATGGAGAAAAAATTAAATTTACAATGAGAAAATAGCCAATATAATCTATGTCATTTGTGATATATAGGATTTAGTCAGGAATCAATTAGATTAATTATTTTGAGGATATTATGGGAACAGTTATTTCATTATTAAAATGGGTATTAATAAATTAAAAATAACTCATGAAGGGTTAAAAACACATAAACAATATTTCATTGGAGAAAATATTAAGAAAATTTTACAAGAGTATTTTCGGGTCTATATGATTCAAGCACACACAAATCCTTCATCATAATTGTGTATTATGATAAAATTTGTATTTTATATGGTTTTTAAATGGACATGTAACCAAAATGATTTCGATTTTGATAAATAATCATATATATTGATGAAACAATATGAGGAGGATACTGAAATAATTTGTGATTTTTAAAAATTAACTATTAAATAATATCCTTCCCTGAGTCGTTTATATCATTTAGTTAAATATTTCACTTTTGTATTTTTAAAAAAATTAAATTCCATATGTCTAGTAGTTAAAATAGATAATTTGAGGCCATTATAAGAATGATTTATAAATACAATTAAAACCATAAAAGGTAATTTTTTTTATAGATCACCAAAAATCATATTGTGGATACAAAAAATTATAAATTAGAAATAATATAATAGAAACTTTTTAATATGATTTTGTGATATTTTGAGGTTCATTGCAATGTTTTTACCCATTAACACATGTTTTTTTAAGTTTTAATCCACAAAAACACTCATTTAGTCATTTCAAGGAAACTATATGTCAAATCCATATTTGGTGTATTCCTATCTAAAAAATGGAAATAATTCTTAAATGATATCTGATTTTGAGATAGTATGAGGATGTCATCGAATGTAATTTGTTAATAAGTGTGTTTTCATGAAATTGAAATCTATTGAAAACTATTAATCTTTCACTAAAATCATAATAGGTATAAAATTCACATGTGAACTATTCATACATGGAAATATTTAATCAATATTATGTGTTCAATAATTTCATTACTATTTTTTCTTCTTATTTTCTACATTTAGTCCCATTTAGGATAAAAAAATTGAAATTCACTTTTGTTTATTATGATCAAATCATATATTAGACTGATGTGATACATATTCCAATATATAAAAAATTAGAAGGGACTCATTTTCCTATTATTTCATATGAATGACAAGTATTTTATATTAAATAAATAATCTAATTGAGGAAAGTTTTTAAAAAGTGTTAAATCTAATATAACTATTTTTGTCATTCATTATAATTACATTGAAAAATTTATTAATTTGAAAACCATTGATCCATACATATTCAATTTAATATTATATAAGTATTGAAGACTATATTATGAGATTAAAATTTCAATTCATCATGATCCAATTTAATTCTATTGATTTAATCTGATTAATATTTCATGTGTTGTAGAAAAGAGGAAAATATTACATCTATAACATTTTACATAATTAGAGAATATTAGTTTCATTCACTAAAATAAAATCATAATATAAAAAATTTGACTACTAATGCTAACAACAAAATGTTGTTGTTTTAATGATATAGTTTTTAATTATATAATTAAATGATTTGTTTGGACTTCAAATTCTTATTAAAATGAGAAATCTTCTAAAATGGGTTAAAATTGAATAATTTTTTTTTATTTTCTATAATAATATAGGAGTATGATCCTCATCTAATTTTTGTTCTATAGGAATGGAGAACTATCTAATATGATGACTTAATTTATACATATTACCCATATTATCAAATAAAAATTAAATTTTTATTAAAATTAAATAACACCAATAATGATGAGAGGAAAGAGAATATGTTTAAAATTATCATGGAAGAAAAGGACAATGGTCCTGAGGTAATTTGTGATATGGAGGAATCAACAGTATAACAATATGATTCCATATTATATAGTGACATGTAAAATATTATTTCATATATTTTGTGATTAATAATATATGAAGAATAACCATTGTAGTTGTAAAAATAATTAAAATTTACTCATATTTGTTTAAAAATATGGAAAACTATAATCAAATCATTTATATATTTTATAAAATTGCACCACATTAGTCAAATTCCTAAAATGGATATAATAGAGAGAGGGTTTTTTTACCAATATCCATATTACTAGTCATAAAATCACCTAAAATTGATCAAAACGTATCAATGAGATTAAATTTTCTTAAAAAATTATAAGAATGATCTGATTTAAAATTTAATTATGATATTTTTATGAAAACAAATTATTAAACCTCAAGTAATAAAAATTTAAATGAAAATTTAACATGGAATAGAAAAATAGTATAATTATTTTCATGAACTTTTTTTATCTTTATGAATATTACATGAAAAAATTATATTCTGGAGAAGTCGGAATGATTCAAATTATAATCTAAAATATTTTAATCTTATTAATAAATAAAATATAAATGAATTACATGTCGCGGCCATGAAAAATAGAGATCATATTTTTCAAAAACATAGGAAAACAATATTCATATCATTCCAAATCTATATTATACAACCACAATTCAATTAGCCATATCTATGATTATAATTAAAAGTGTTATTTTACCATAAAATTATTATTAATGTGTCTTTTCACTTAAATTGTGGTTGTGGTCATAACAAAAAAAAATTGATTTTATTTCCATGAAAATATTCATAGATAACAAAAAATTAATTTTTTATCTATATTATTAAACCAGACATCAATATAATAAACATATTACAGACTATTATATTATATATCATTTCATGTTGATATTTTTATGGATATTACATGATACCCATCAATTATAAAAATAAAAAATATGTTTTTTTCGATTAACAAGGAAGAACAATAAATTTTTCCTTATTTCATTTGTGTCATATAAGAATCACTATTTCATCAATCAAATTCTTTTATTGAATGACTTTTTTTGGAAAATATAATTTCACATTTGTAAATTATTACTAAGAAATTACAAATCACTTATTCAAGGGTAAAAATAAATCAGACTAGAAATGGTTATTGACAAAACATTTAAAAATAATCTTTAAATCTTGTTTGACAAGTATGATCTTACCAAGTGTCAATTTGAAAAATAAATTTCTTAGTGTGATATAAAATATGGTTTAATTTTAATATTGTTAAAAACATGAAATGTCACTAAAAAGGATCAAATCAAAGAAATTGAGTTTGATTTTTATTGAAATTTTTTATAATCATCCATCAATTTTTTTATCTTAAGGAATCATAATCTCATCAAATAAATTAATGGATTTTTGTGTATTCTTTAATTTATCATATATCATTTGATGTTTTTAATAACATTACATATCACTCATCAGGGGGTATAAACTAATAATATGAAGTTATATTGATTTGAAAACATTGTACAGTGATCCTAGACTCCTTTTGGACATATGTGATTCAGGCTCATAGCAATCTGACTCTTTGATTGATTGTTATGAGAAATCAATAATTTTATCTTGTTAATTCATTACAATGGACGAAAATCAATCACATATTTTTCAAAACCAAGAAAATATTGTATTTTCTGAATAAAATATGAAAAATTTTCCTTATGTCAACTCATATTTATACGATCCATCCTCATGTCAATATTACATTGAAAATTTAATTTTATGTCTGAATGTGCGGATTGTCCTTCAGCTTCATAGTAATGTCAGTACTCACATAAAATTTGAAAAAAACATTGAAAACTACATCATATTTCCATGAAATATTTTTTGAATGACCGTAAAATAATTTATACTATATATGAATCAATTGAGTGTAAATATTATAAATGAACTTATCGAAAATATCCGATGTATTATTTCCCCATAATATTTTTATTTAGTTCAATATTACTTTTCAGTGGGTCATAACCGTGTCGATGAATTTGGATTGACATAGAAAAATTATATAGATATCCACAAGATATTTATGATCTATAATAATTATCCTCACATTAATCAACTAATAGAATTTCAAATTAAGATAAAAACTACGAATTCATATTGTTAACACCAATTAATAAATGATAAATATACATTATAGTGGTCAAAATCATGAAAAAATGTTAATATTAACATGAAAACATAGTATTTTTCCATTTATAATCTACAATGACTAGAATCATGTCAATATAACTCCTAATGTTCCTGATATGATTAAATGTAAAGTACAATTGTCCGACAAAATGGAGAAAATTAAACACAAATTATCTGATACCCTTAAAACCTATAATAAATTTCTATAATTATTTTTATGTCATCAAACATGCTTCAATCTAGTTCATAGAATTTTTGGAAAATTCCAATGTATCATTTCCCATTGATATATTTAATAAAATTACATATCACACATCAAGGGGCCAAATCCAAGACAAGGGACTTTGATTTACTTGGGAACATATGAAATTGATACCTATGTAATTTTTAATTTATATGATTAAATTTCATCAATAATAAGGTTGAATTACTAAAACTTGAGGGGGATATGATTTTTTTATTCTTATCACTTATTAATAACTAATGAATAACACATTTTGGTGTCAAAAATGATTAAATGAATTTATTATGGTAAAAAAATAAATAAAAATTATCATCGAGTAATTTCATATCTCTTATAATGACACATTAATCAATAACTATAACTCCTCAGATCGGTATGACACAAATATGAAAATGATATTCTATACATTTCTGATATGTACGATCCAAACACATGTATTGGGAAAAAACTAAGATAAAGTATTAAGAATAGTGAAATAATATGAAATGAATCTCTATGTTAGTTAATATCAATAAAAATCACCAACACATCAATCTGAAAAATTATTCACTCGCTATTATTTCATATTTTCAACACTTATTAATAAATGAAAAATCAACCATGTTTCATGAAAACTAAGACATTGTCATAAAATTTGTGTGAAATCATAGTAGAGTGTTCATCATGTGATTTCTGATATATAAAAATATTCCGAAATTCAATCTTACTCTGTAATTTCCTGATAAGATCAAATTCACCATTTTCTGTTCAAATTATTATTAATGTTACAAGACATCGATCAAGTGTCAAATATTTGAAAATGAGTTTATATTTTCATGTAAATATTGGTTAATAATCTAAAAAATTATTTTTTCTCTATTATAATTAATTATCCATCAATAAGATTCCCAGATTTCTTGAAATGATCAAATTTATATTCGAACCATGATATTCGAATTAAAATAATATACCACCCATTATGGAGGCCATATTATGTGGAACACATTTTACTAACATGGAAACGTATCACCCTGAGTCATTTTTTATGAACTAGACATGAATGAATCTTATGACTAGCTTTATTAGTGTTCATAAAACATGAATTCTAGTTTTTGGCACTTTTAATCGAATACAAATAACTTATGTTATAGGAAAAACCCATTAAATGAGAATAAATTTGTATGAAAATTTAGAAAACAATATATGAAGAATTTATAATATGTAATAGAAAAATCACATCAATCTGATACATTAATTTATTCATATGAATGATTATGTCTTCTGACTGACACATTATTATTAAATCTACAAGTCGGCTATAATGGCTGAGAACTGATCAAATGATTTCATATATCTCAAAAACATATATTTATCATTAATGAATGCTTTTTTGTATATATAAATAAACCATTCATCAATCATATTAATGGATTAAATTGTATGACCTAATGTACCATCTCACCATGTTATTTTTTATAAAAAAATCATACAATCCATCAATGGGTCAAAACAATGAATACATATTTATATTGACTAGAGTAATTTGGTCTATAGTTTTTGAATCATTTTTTACCCATCATTTATTTCTCTAATCATTATGATCTCAATATATCTATATATGATGGAAACAATGATATTATATTTTTGACTGTTGTTAATAGACAAAAAATCACAAATGTAACTAAGAGCATCAATAAAATGATTGTGGATTAGTGAAAAAACATAGATAAATGATTTATTAGTAATTTATAATCATTGAAAAGAATCCACTTAAGAATTTTACATCGAAACTATTTGGAATGATCAAAATTATTTTTTACCCTTCCCATTTTTATTAATGTTTTATGTAACCTAAAATGAGTAAAATATATGAAGATGACTTTGAATTAGCATAGAATCCAATTATAATGGCCCTAAAAATATATTTTATTCATATTTTTAGAGAAATATTTAAATATGATTATTGGTTTTTTTATATAATCAAATGATTCATTTCACGTTGATAATTTAATTAAATTTAATTTTCATTGGTCAGGGTCTTAGAACTATGCATATTCCATCTAATTAACATGAAAATCTATGAAACCAACCCCTCGACCATTAATGAACTGTTAGAATTAGTTTTAAATTAATATAAAATCCATATATCCTGGTTTGATTTAATTAATGATTTTAGGTTTTTAACATTAATAAATAAATGAATATTCCACCATATATGGTTTAAAACTCGTAAAAAGGTCTCTAATTTGGATCAAAACATTGGAAATGTTATTCTAGACCTTTTTTAACGACATAAACCAACCACAATCTAATATGAAAAAATAAATTCATCATATAATCGTAATTTTATTTTTATACATTACATTCTTATTATTATGATAGGCCACTAATATTTTTTCAAAATTGGGAAAAGTGTATAATTCTATTAACCATCGATAATGGATCCAAAAAATAATTTCTTTATCATTTGGAACCCATTTTACATCAATATGTTTTCCAGATTACATGGTATTATCTATTTTATCATTTAAGATTTTTTTATTAAAATCAGATATCAAAAATCCATAGAATAAAACCATGAATGATACATCAATGTTACATTAAATCATTGGGAAATGATTATAATGTTAATTATTATATGAATAAATTATCATCACATCAATTAGACTCATAAATTACTGAACATTATTTATACTATTATTTCATATTTATAACACTTTTTAGTCATAAATATTACATGTTTAGACCAATACTAAGAATTAAATAACAATAGTGTGAAGTCATATCAAACCACTATTTCCCCATTATTTATCTTTACTAACCAACCAAACTTAAATCAGACACCTTAATCACTCTGTATGATTGACAATGACATTTTTCCTTCACATTATTATTAAAGTGGGATGCCACCTAAAATGAATAAAATCTAATAAATATATTTTGGTTTTAAATGTACACTTATGATAATGAACCTAAAATAATTTATAATCTATATTAATCTACAGTAAATCAATCTGATGCCCATATTAATTCAATTAATGAAAAATATCATTTGACCTTGGTATTTTTACTAAAATCACAAAATATTTTCACATTGTTGAAATTGAGAAAATGAGTTTATATTAATGAACAAACACAACGAAATGAACTTCGTGCCATTTTGTATCATCATGAATATTTTTTTCATATATTTTATGCTAAAATATTAAGGAATAAATGAAACTATGTTTTCATTTAATAAAATAATGTTAATAAATTCTGATAAATATAATGAAAAAAGTATTAATTTGTCGAAATGATTTGGAACAGGTATTTGAGTCATTTATGAACATTATTAACTAAACTCGCATAAATCAAACAAACAATTAATTGTATGATAAAAAGAGATGTTTCAACTTCAAAATTAAAAAATGGATAAAATTTTCCTTAAAGGGATTAAATTGATAAATCGGTTTTTTATATTCTTTAAAAAATAGGACAATGATAATAACGTTAAGTTTTATTTGAATGAGTCAACTGTATATAAATACAATGATGGAATTGCTTCATATAATCCAATTTATAATTTATCCTCATATTTTTAAAAATATGACATGTCACCCCTCATGTGATGATCAAATAGAGGGAAAATCCAAATTAAAATAATAACATTATAAAAAAACACTAATATTTTATAATTTGTTGAAATTTTACGCAAAACAATCTGATAACAGGATATCTTAGTAGGATCAAAATTATGGTTTCATATCATTAATACGTTTTTAATAGACATATAAATTTAATATTCATCACAATAAACAATTGATATATGATATGCACATAAATATATTAAATTTTTCTTTTAATGGATTATGATATTTACAAACTGACAACACATAAATATAACACAGAATTTACTTCGTATAATCCAATTTTTCTATTGAAAAACACATTCTTATTAAATTGAAAAGTCAAAAATGGGTTTAAAACTTTGATAACAAGTGTTTATTGATATGAAATCATTGGTGAATGATTCTAAAATAATTTTTGATCCATAAGAGTAAACCAATCAGAAATTATGTGAATATATTAATCAGTCTTAGGAAAAGTATCATATTACATTTATATTAAAATAACTTATCTGGCTTCAGTTACTCAAAACCGAGTGGACAACACCATCTGGGAATGAAATCATAATAATATTATACAAAAGTGATATATTTATATGTAGGAACTATAAACTAAAAATATGATAATATGATTGATATGTATGATTGAAATAGTGATATTTTAGATTATTTATGAATATTAAGGAATGAAAATTAAAATTTATACAGTACATTATTCATCTAAAATGTTTTTATCATAAAAATAATTTCGAAAATTGATCATAACGCCATTTTGGATTTCTAAATATAACCACTAATCAATATTGCTTCTGATGTTCTCTGTATTGTTGAATATTAATTGAAAAGTCACCTAAAAGTGGAAAATATAGATCAAACTAGTTTATTTCACCCTAAAAACATAATAGAATAATCTCTAAATAATTTATGATCTATATGAATCCAAGAGATGACTATATTTATCAGTATGATATAATTTATCATTTTAACATGATATTTTTTATAAAAATTATATATTACCCAAAAACGGATCATGGCTGAGTAGGAGGATTTATATTGAAATATGAAATTTGGAAAAGGATCCCAAAAAAACTGTAATATGTAGAAATTATTTGTGCATAAATATGGTCCTTAAAATGATTTATTTGACGGAATATATGATTTTTTATTGTTAATGATGAATAATGATTGATATGTATCCCTGGTTGGGGTAGGAAGAGAACAAATAATCATTCATTGTTGTGAAAAAAATGAAAAAAATTAATTTTTAGTGATTTATAATCAATATGATAAAACATATTTTGAATATGACACAAAACAATTATCAATATTATCAAAAAGGAGGTTTTCATCAAATTCCTATTAAAGTTATATGTCACATAAACTGATTTAAAAATATGAATATGACATATGATTTACATGGTAAATTATAACAATGATCCTAGAATTATTTTTTGATATCTATAAATCAATTATTCAACAATATCATTCCCATTTTTCATGGTTTGATATAATGTATCCTTCCATAATGATATTTTTATTGAAATTAATTTCCTCCAATCATGGGGTAAAAACTGAGAAGACAACGTCACATTGACATGGAATCTTTAGGTAATTAATCCTACAACATTTTTGATATGTATGAGGCAACTATATATTAATCTGATTCTATGACCTATCAGTATATTGAATACAATGGTTCCATATATTTAATGATCATTAATTGATGATGAAACAGCTAATAAGGATTACCAAAATATCCAAATAACTCTTTTGAGCATTAAAACATTTAAAAATGACCTATAAGACATTTCAATTTTTTTGATCCAACTATATTAAATATGACACAATTTTTTTTGTATGATTGAATGTGTCATTTTTCATTTATAATCTTATATGTTATAATTCACCTAAGAGGGGTAAAAATAGATGATTATAGATTAACATAAAAATATATAGGAGAATTATCATTGAATAATTTTTTATCTATATGAATCAATATCACATCAATACAAATACTTGATCACTTGGTATTAACCACAATATCATTTCACAATGATATTTTTATAAAAAAGAAAAATCCCCTAATAAGCGGAAAAAATGGAGAAGATGAAATTACATTGACATGGAAATATTCATTAATGATTAATAAGTAATTTTCTATCTATAAGAGCCCTTTGGGTATATATATTATATCTAAATTACATGATAAGATCTAGAGTATGATCTCATAGTGGTAAATATTATTAATAAATAAAAATTCATCCACGTAGGGCTAAATAGCAAGAAAAGGATCTCAGATTGGTGAGAAAACAATGGAAATAATTATTTTAATAACATTTTATATACACAGAACATCCACAAATAATTTGAAACCTGAATTTCTTTCATGATAAAAATCCTTGATGGACAATGAAATTATAATTTATGCATCATTTCACAAAAAGGTCATAAAAATAAGTAATCATGGTTTGTTTTTTAATGCATATGAGGACGATGCAATAATGTTTTTTATTCTATAAGAATCGTCTGCACATAAGTTTAAAGACTTTATTCTCCAATATTTTCCACTATATCATTTCACCTTGATATTTTTATAATAATAAAACATTACTAGTCAAAAGGACTGAATTTTAAAATGAATTTATATTGGACATGGAAAATTAGACAATGATCCACATGTCATTTATCATTTGTATTGATCATCCACAAATTATTTTATTCAATAATTTTACGGAATGTTTGAAACAATAATTTAATATTAATTATGAATATTAATAAATGAAAATTCTCCTTCTATTGGTAAAATCAAAAAAATTGTGACCAATTTATCATAGAAATGTTTGAAAAATTAAATAAAGTCATTTATGATATTTTTTATGAAACCAAAAATCAATATGATACCTAACATACATGGAATTATGGAATATACTATTTTCTATTCAAATATTTTTATAGTGAAGTGTCACCTAAAATGATAAATAATTAGAAAAAAATATTATTTTTATTGAAAAGTAATGTGATTAATAAATCAATCTTTATGAATATCTAAAAATAAGTAGCACATAAATATGATCCCTAAATTAATCTGTATGATGTAATGTATCATTTCACCTATATATTTTTATCAAAATGGATTATAAGCCTTCAAGGGATAAGGAATATATAGAATATTTGATATTGATATGGAGATGTAGTAAATTGATACTTGATTAATTGTTGATCTATATTAATTTTTTTACAAATTTTTTTTAATTACATAGTAAGAATGATACTATGTTTTAATATCATTATTCATTATTAATAAATGAGTAAAAAATTAACATGGAGTAAAAACTGAGGAAATGAGCTCAGATTGTCCCTATATAATTTTAAAATTATAATCACGTCATTTATGGTATGTATGAACCATCACCACATTATTATTATAAATGACTTATTCAATTTGACCAAAACGTTTCTTTAACCATCTCATTAATATTAATGATGTTTTCACATAAAAGGTGAAAAAACTAAAAAAACTAATCCAAATTTCTATACAAACATTTGATGAAATGTCCATTAATATTTTATGATATATAAGAATAAAATGAACATCAACTTGACAAACAGATTGATTAGTACATTCATATGAATCATTTTACAATGGTTTTTTAATAAAATGTTATATCACTAGTTTAGTGGTCAATGGTGGCTAGGTGACAAAAAATTTATATTGAAACATATGATAGAAATCCCGTAGAAATTTATTGTCTGTAGAAATTATATACTCATGAATTCATTAACTAGATTTCCCTGTATGAAGGAAACTACGATTTCCTACTATTAATACATATTAATAAATGAAAAATCATCTATATAGAGGTCAAAACTATGAAATTTGTCTGCATTGTCATAAAAATAATAAAAAAATAATCAATTCATTTCTAATTTGTATGAATAATCCTCATTTAAATATCAAACCGAACATGTCGGATTGGCTAAATGTATCGAGACAAGTCACATAAATGATTTATAAAATGAGTAAACATGTATGGATTCCCCTGAAAACAGATGATACCAATCATTAAATAATTTTTTTCCTTCAAAATGAAATATGTTCCAATATGATGTATATTTTTATTTACTATTAACATCATTAGTTTTTAAAATGAAATACTATGTTCAATATTGTACATGATACTAACATTGATATTAAACGAACAAGTAATATAATTATTTAGGAGTTACCATTATAACATGGACATTAGAATGGATCTTATAATCACGAGTAAATGAATTATGAAAATATTGGTTACACATGTATATATAATCAATTATTTGGTGACCAATTAATTATAAATTAATATAATACTCTTTAAAATAATTGGAATTTTTTTCATAAAAACTTTTTAAATGTGCACAAGTTTGATTTAAATCAATAAATAAATAATTCACTCTTATTGGATTATATTAATTAAATTTATATACAATATATTCAATATAGTGTTTGAATTTTTTTTTTCTATACACGATATTAGAACAATTCAAATATTATGTGGAAAAAAAGTATTTTTATTAAATTATCATTTTACCTCATTTTGAAAGAAAACATATTTTAAAAATATTTTTTGTAACTTATATAAACTATATTTTTAAAAAAATATTCTATTTAATATTAGTATAATATTTAACGTGGATTTTTTTATATTTTTGATATGATTCATTTTCACATAAATAGTGAAAATAAAGTAAATTTTCTATGAAAATAACATCTTAATCAAATGAATTTATAGTGAATAATCATATTTTTAATTAGTTTTATTGTATAATAAAATATATTTTATATAAATTAATTCAATATATATTATTGGTATCAATTTAAAATTTAAATTTTATATAAACACATTTCAATATTTTGAACATTTTACATTAAAAAATAATTGCATCGACTCATTTGTCGGATTAATTTGGAAATAATTTTTTTAAATTATATGATTGGAATTTTGAAAAATAGATTCCATATTTATAATCATAAGGTAAAAATATAATAAATAAGCCCCATTTATTTAGTTGACAATATAAAAAGTTATATTGGTAAATTTTTGTTATTATATTAAAGGGAGGAGCATCTAAAAATCGAGTTATAAAGAGTAAAAAATAATATGATATGGATTATAAATTGAACCATACACATCCCTAGATTTTATTGGATTAAAAACATCAATTCATAATCATTGAAGCTCCTTATATATGGCTTTATTATCAATTTATAATTTATAATGACATTTATAATACATAATTTAACGTAAAGACAAACACGTCCCAATCACATTCTTAATAAATAAAATATTTTATATAAGGTGTTGACCAGAGGGTATGTTTTAATAATTAAATAATAATTTTAATTATAAAATAATTATCATTATTAGGATAATTTATTTAAACCTTTTAGTGAAGATATAATAACCTTAAATTCATTCATAATAGTGATTGAGTAAATATTTTATTAATAATAATATAAAATAAATATTATCAAAAAAATAAAAATAAATATAATTTGACATATTTAAGGAAATAACATCATTTTATAGAGTTCATTGACAATTTATATGTGTATTAAAAGATTATTTAGAATTTATATTCCTTTATTGATATTTTTAAAATTCAATGTGATTAGTAGCCTCTAAATTGACATTATAGATAATTTTAAATAAATAAAATTATATTAATTGATTAAACATTCATAAAAATATAAATTTCTTCCAACAGATTTTTATAATGCCTATATTTACAAAAAATACTCATTTATTAGTTTTTTCTCATTTTATAGGAACTAAATTAACCCTTAATGAATAAAAACACATGTTGTCATGGTTGAGTAAAAGTGGTTACAAAAGGGTTTTGGACAAAAGATAAGGATTAAAAAATTATCAAAACATGTATAATTTTTATATAATTAATGGATATATACAAAAATAATCCTATATTCTAAATAAATAAGTTTTGAAAAACTTTAATTATAAAATTAATTTATGTAAATTTAATATTTTCGAAAATATAATGTGTTCTCTTTACCCCTATTATTAAACCGAACTTTTCGTACATATTCATCACACATAAAAACCAACTTGATTTTGACTATATCTACCCAAACATCATCCAATAATCTCTACCCAAATTCTTGAGATCTTTTGGTAATCATAACAATCTCCATTATGGAGTTAATTTGGTAAGAAAAAGACGTGGTCCAAAGAAGACATATCGTTTTTAATCAAGTATTTCTGTCTTATTTCTTCATCCACATCATTTAAATATTCATAATAAATTATTAAATAGTATATTTATTATCAATAATATAATTATATTTTATTATTTTAATATAATCATCCAAATCCCTTTTTACATCAATGAAGTAGAAAAATAAGTCATTGTCTGTGTTTGTGGGGTACTACTCCATGAACAAATATAATTAGATTTTCATCACCAACTTTCAAGAATGGTTATACTGATATATTAAGGGTATAATGATATTAATGAAAAGTTTAAAATTATTTAACTTTATATATCATTTGGTTTCATATCTTTCTGTGCATTTAAAAATGATAATGTCACCCATGAGTATCTGTGAACAATCACCTCCAAGAAGCTATCTGATTTTTCCCTCACCACATCTTATGAATTATATATATGTGTATATTTTAATTATAAATATTTTATCTATTATTTTAATATCTTTCATTAAATAAAATAAAATAAATAACTTTATCAAATATTGATCATTGAAAAATGAAAACATTATTCATGTGTTTATAGGCTGACCCTCTCCATGATTATACCATAGTCCATTTTTCCTAACTTTATTTAATGAATTAATTTATAATTATAATTTATTTATAATGGTGATGATTATTTAATGAATATTATTCAGTATATTATAGACTAATGACCACTTTTACTATACACATTATGGCAAAGTCATTTTTTACCTGTGTATCAAAAAAAAATAACACATCAGAACTAAAAGTTAATGATTAAGTAACCTTGTATAACCTAGATATGGATTATATAAAAGGAATTATAAATGAGTAAAATTTTATAATGAATTTATAAATTAACCAATATTTATTATTGGGGAATATAAAGATTGTATGTGATGAATCAGACTCACCGTAAGGAATTTCATCTCGATATTCTTTCATTGAGATACATTTTGATGTCATACACCCACCCTCTTTTATGAGGTTTATATACTACCCTATTTCTTAACCATAACATGAATTATATTTATTCTCATGTTATTTAATATTTTTTTAATATCATACTTTCATTGGTATTATGAATCAAATATTTAATAGTGCTATGTAACACATTGATTTAAAAATTTAATTTCAAATGATTGATGATTTAACTTCAGAATCATTCCTCAATGTAAAAATTGGTGATATTTTTTTATAAAATTAATATAAATGAAATAATATTTATTTATTTAATTTCTTTAATATGTATTAAAAAAGAATTTTTTTATATGGAATTCATTGAATGGCAGAAAAAAATTTTCTATTCTAAATATACATTGTAACAATTACTTTTACATCATTGTGGCCATTATTTTTTTACCATCAATTAAAATCTTTCATGATTCCATAAATTAAAAAACATATTTAATTTTTTAGGTATTTTTATGTTGAAAATTTATCTTTAAATAATATATTATTTTTTAATTGAAAACAGGTTCTTAAAAGAAATGTCTATTTTTATAAAAATGTTGCTTAATTATGGGAATAAAATATATTTTCGACATGGTTTATGATGAATTTTTTTATTAATGACATTCTACATGAGAATAATTTTAAATGGTTGATCCTAATATATCTTATACATGGGGTGTATACGAAAGTAATGGTGAAGCCTATAATATCATATGATGGGGTGTCAACGATATCATTGGGGAATTCGATTATGGCTTAACATGGGGTAGCTCATATTGAGTTGGGTAAACCCATTATAGTTTAAAATTGGGTGAATGAGAATGTTATGGGTAATATATTTATTGTTTAACACATGGTGGCCATTATCATGCTAGGTAATCCCATTACAACATAACCATGGGTGGATTAAATAGCACCAGGTAAGCCCATAATAGATTAAATGGAAGTCAACCATATGGTTATTTCATGTGAAATGGTTTTGAATGGATTTGGAAATGGTTTTATAAATATTAAACTCTATCTTACCTAATGAATTATTAATTTCATTCAAAGGGTTTTAATGATTGTATTTTAGTAAAATGTTTTTTTATTATGATAATGATTTATTTAATATTCTCAAATAACATTGATGATGAATGAAAATGTTATTTGAGTTTTCATTTTTTATTGAACTAACAGTTTCCATTAAATATATATACCTTAATTATTATTCTCTCTCATATAATGTTGTGAATTTGTTTTCACACTATTTAAGGGAGGATAGAGACATATATGAGATTGGGGGGAAAATTTTGAATATATTTCCCCAATAGTAAAAAATGTTTTATGTTTTAAAATGGGTTCACATTGTGTGAAAAATAGATACTAAATATAAGATTCAACAGTTAATTTTGGGTTTTAATTTCAAGTATTTTTCAAATCACACTATAAAACTAAACCTAAATTATATTTGGGAGATAAATAAATAGAAGTTTTGGTTAAAATATCTATAATATGTACATTTTAAGGTAAGATATTTATAGTTTGTAATAGAGAAGATGTTTGAAAACATTTGAGATTAATATGTTTTCTATAGAGATATGGATATCTTCATTGTGTCTATAATTGTATTTTTTATAATATGTTTAATTTTAAATAAACCATTTTAGAATTTATGTTTTGAATTTTTAAGGTTACTAACTATATATTTAGATAAAATTATTTTAATAATTAATTATGGGTTGTTGCCTTTTAGGGTGAAAAATTAAATGTTTGAGATAATCGTTGATGATAAAACATGTTATGTACATTTTTGAGGATTTTATAATAACTTGGGTACCATTAAAGCATTATATAGTTTTATAAAAAGTATAAACCACTATATGTGTGAAAATATTCTATGTTCTGTAAGGATGTATGAATCAAACCTACAAACATTGGTAATCATGGGTGGACTACCTATAACTATCCAACATGATGTCCCAATTAGTATGAAGTTTTAATTTTAGTTAAAATATTTTATCTACAAATAATATGTTGAAATTAGAAACATATGTTATTCATAAAGATAACCTCATGTTAAAAAAAATATTAGTTGATTATGTGATCATTGTTATTTCAGAGGAAGTTCACTATTTTGGGAACCTTATATGAACATGATAAATAGTATATAATGGGATTTTATTAGAGAAATAATTGTTTCATTATATATTTTAGGAAAATATGAATTACGGTTATCCATGTTATTTATGTAAATAGATTGAATAAATAGAGAATATATGATTACAGAAATAACCATTTGGTTTGATATATAAATAGACATTGATATTATTTAAATATAATTATAATAATAACCATGGAAGTGTTTTTGATCAAATCATTCTAAATTATTGGTTTTTAAAATACTCTAAATGATATTTGAGAAATTCTATGAATAGTTATTTATTAAATGGTCTATGTTGAACATTGGGTATTACTATTGAGATTAGGATATTAAATTTCAATTTTTCATCATATAAAGTTTATTTATTTTAGAGAAATATTTTATATATTACTAAACATTATTGTTTGGTTTATGAATAAACATAAGAAGAATATATTATCACATTGATGGATTTTTAAATTATCTAGAAGTAGATTCTTCTACTTTAGGACTAAATAAAATCATCTAGAAAACACATGGTTTGGAGAAAAAGATGAGTTGTAGAGAAATTTGTTTAAAATATGATGTTTTACATGTCAATTATGTATATATCCTTAATTTCTTATTCATGTAGTAGAATAATTCATCCCCTCTATGAAAATAATATTGAATCAAAATGAAATTGCATCTGATTTCATTTCATAATACGAAATCATTAATGTATTAACCCTTAAAAATTTTATGGTTTTGTGATTGTTAACATTATAATGACCATGTTATATATCCCTCAACATTAAACATTATAGATTGATTCCTCTTCCATGCCCCATTTTTCATACTTGTAACCATAGTATTATTTATCTCATGTGAACTTCATACATCCATTTTTTTATTTCAATGTGTAGGTTTTATTGACCACTATTTTGATGTGGGATTTTAAAAATGGAATTTCAAAAATTCACAACATAGTTAATTAGCTAGAATTAAAATTTTTGAAGATGATATTTCCAAAATAATGGTTATTTTACATAACATATTTTTTAAATATAATTACAATGTTCAATAGGGTTGAGGATATTCCAAATCGATCTTAAACAAGAAACTAAATATATTTTTTAAATGATACCATTATAAACATTCCATTGTAATGGTGGGTATTAAACGGAATAACTAATTATTGAAATTGTAGTTTACACATGTATAAAATAGTAATTATTTAGTGAATAATTAATTATAAATTAAAATAAACGTTTTTTAAAATAAAAGAAAATATTTTTCTAAAAAACTATTTAAATGTGAAAAATTGTGTTTTATTGCAATAAATAGTCAAATTATTCTTGATGGATTATAAAAATGAAATATATATATTTATATATATTAAATATAATATTTGACCGTCACGACCCACCTTCAGCATGATGATAGAAGAGACAGAAGATTTCTAGACCCTTCCTTCTTCAAGTTGAAGGAGAGATAATGACCCCTGGGACCCACCTTCAATAGGTCCAGGAGTGGCTACAAGCTCCAAGGGTATATAATCACACACAAGATGGAAGGCATTACCCTTTTTCTTTAATAGGATCGGGTGATAAGATAGTAAATCCCAAAAAAACAAAAACTAAGAGTAAAAGTAGATCCAAAGATATCTATTCCCAAATGAATGTTAGAAAAATAAATACCAAAAAGTATAAGGAGACTACAAAGGTAATGTACTAATGATAAACAAAATAGCAACTGCAACTATCCCAACGTCCGATTTCGTACGACCCCGCACTGTCCCTGATGTCCTCCTGGATGCCGGAAATCAGTTTTATATACGTAGCGTGAGCATAAAAGTATACAAAGTAGATAAAACCAATGACTATTGTGTACAAGTTGTGAGGGATTCTAATGCCCTGTGGAAAAAAGAGATAACCAAAGAAACTATCAAGAAAAACTATCCACCCAAGCCTCTCCAAGCCACACTACCAAAATAATGCAAGTCAAGTAATTTATTTTAATAGAACATTGATGTTTGGGTACCCCGCACCACTTTCCCACTTGTTATAGAATACATCATACGCATCGAACCAATCCCACCATTCTCACCACATTCCCACAGCCACACCCGCACACACACACCTGGGCCACAACTACACATCCAGCCCGAAAACACTTGGGCCCCAACTACAATCCCTCCCGCAAACACCTTGGACACATCCACCACACGTAACCACACCCGCAAACAACTGGGCCCGAACAACTACTGCCACACCCGAACACACCGGGGCCTCATCCCAAAGACTCTTGGGAAACAACCTTCCTATACATACCTGGGACATCCTCCACAACTATCTTTTCTGATAAATCTTCGGATATAATGGACCTCACACCATCACCACCCTCCCGAAGTGTCTTGGTCTATTTGAAAAAGAGAGCAGAAAAGGAGCTAATAACCAGCCACTCATAAGAGTGTCGGAAATAACACCATCCCCCAAGAAATGGGGGTGTTTGGCATCATGTTCTCAACTTGTGTGGGGCGCAAATAAGAAATATAAAAACTACAGATATATGTATAGGTAACATGAACTCATCCCAACCTAGGGTTCCCATAACCATCCTAATCACAACACCCTTGTTACTATTCACTCATAATAGAAGGCACAACACTCACTACCAAATCACAACTCATTCCCAAAAAGAGTTCCCCATTTTAACCATTCTTGTTTTCATGTTCAAGTGATCCCATTTAGGTGAATTTTACACTTCTAGGAAACTCACAGGCATAGACAAAAGTTGGAGAAATAGAAACAGCCAAACAAAAATTTAAGAATTCACACCCGGTTCTTTTGTGATGTCACAAAAACAAAGGAATCAGTGAGATCTCCCAATGTACTAGAACCAAACCAAGCCTCGAGATACAGCCCCAAATAGTATAATATTGAAAACTAACAACCATGCCACAATTGGGGAACCCATCCTCATCCACGTCACCTCGTAAGCATCGAGACGAACAAACAAACAAGCCACTGAGATAGAACAAGGAAGCTTCCGGATTCATGTAAATCTTTCACCATGTTTTCTTCTTTCTGTTTGGTTAACCGAAGTGATCACAGAAGGATACTTGTTCACTAGACATTCATTTAATCGGCCTAGTTAATGTGATGAAACAAATTCCCATGTTAGAGCCATTCAATCATCACAAATGATAGAGGTTCATTAATGCACAAGGAAAGACCACCAATGACCATGATTTTCAGTGGGCATTGGCCCACACAATTCACAACATAAATAATCAACGGTATGGAAATGTAGAAGAACATCGATCACCCCCCCCCTTAATTCTTAAAAATTACACATGTTATCTTTGTTATGGATTGGTTTCTTCCATTCCCACAAAAAATGTAGCATACCCTCCCCGCATGATACATAGTAAAGAGAGAAGAAGGAAAATCCCTACCATTTTGATCAAGGATCGATGTTCTTCTCCAGGCGCCAAGAATTGGGGGTGTGCGACTTGCATGGGAGGAAATATGGGAACTCCAAGGATGATCGGAAAAACTCTAGCATAGGCGCACCACAATCCTTGGGAGGAGGGAATCCGAGTGCACCATGCAGAAGAAAAAAATCCTGACAAGAAGGGGAAGGAAGAATCTCTATCGTGATATAAAGACGAGATCATGTTGTTATAGGATAATGAATTTTGTACATATTCAATATCGGATCGTGGTTTCATTTGAATTTGGATGTCACACATGATGGGATGAAATTCTAATTTAATTATTCCCAATAAGGTGGTGGCATAACAGCTATGAATTATGAATTTTTCTTTAATCATAAGGAAACCCGTAACAGGGGTGGATCTAGAAGGTACGTGGAAGGGCTTGACGCCGAGGAAAGACCACACGTTTTGGTAAGTTAAGGGTCACCCAGATCTAGGGGATTTTATATATTATTTATGGGATTTAAATGGCTTTTAAATGGGCATTAAATTAAAAGATGCGCTGTTGGAGCGGAAAAAGTCGGAAACTGGAAAAAGAACGAAGACACGGTGAGGAAACGGTGCCACCGTCACGGTGTCACCCATATGGTGCCAATGTCATGGTGCCACCCTCACGGTGCCACCATCACGGTGCCATCATGACCAATGCCACCGTGACCAGTGTGTGACTTTCATGGTTCCATAATTACGGGTGCCCCTATGACTGGTGCCACCATTGTGGTGGAGGTATTTTTTGGCCACATAATGGACCAGGTGGGTCTGGGCCATTACATCAGATACCTTTCAAACTAATCTCACCCTCAAGAATCAAAACTAGACCAACGAAAAGGAGGGGTTTCGAACAACCACCTCGAAAGATACCTCTCAGGAGTGAACCTCATCCACATCTAGGAACACCTCTCCTTCATGTATCCAAGAAACATTCAAGGGTCAAAATGCAGAGTCATATGGTATATGGTGTTTCTTCCTCCATTTCAAGATACTATACACTTTGTGTTTCACTGACTCGCCCGCACGTGTTTAATCGCATCTGCCATAATGAGTCTTGATTAGGGATTGGTTCCTCCCCTCCCCATAACCCAAACTCTTCACACACATTCAGAAAATAAGGAAAACCACACATTAAATAGTTAACAAGGTAATGTGTTTCATCACAAACACGTACAAAAAAAACCAAAAAAAACTAAAAACAGCTCTGGGTATTGGGTACGCATCTATGTCTTTCATTCCCAGGTTCATTCCTTGATCTCACCATGCCTCCACAACACATGAACCAAAGGAATGGTTCATCCACGGAGCACCTTCTTCTCTCGATCCTTTACACTCACCAGTCCTTCCACAAAATTCATTTCATCCTCTATATCCATCATTCCCCAGTTGATGATGTGTGAATCGTCATTCAGATACCGTTATAGTTGAGATTGATGGATGAAGCCATGTATTCTCAGTAGAGACGGTGGTAGCGGTAGCTGATAAGCCACTTCTCTGACCCGCTGCAACACTTTGAAGGGTCCGATGAACCTTGGAGAAATCTTACTCCCCATGTCGAACCATCATTGTCCACGCTGTGGGGATACCTTCATGAATAAGTGGTCCCTATCCTCGAACTCCAACAGTCTCCTCCATTTTCCAGCAAATGTCTTCTGCCGGTCTTGAGACACCGTCATCCTCTTCCGTATAAGCGGAATATTCTTTTTCGTGCTCTGCACCACCTTCGGGAAATGAACACTTGTTTCCCCAACCTCGGTCCAAAACATAGGTGAGCGACATGGACTTCTGTACAAGGCTTCTAATGGAGCCTTTCCAATGGTAGAGTGATAGCTATTATTTTAGGCAAACTCTACTAGACGCATGTTTCGCACCCACGATGCCCCAAAGTCTATAATACGTGCTTGTAGCATATCCACAAACGTCTGGATAGTGCGCTCTGTATGTCTATCTGTCTAGGGATGGAAAGAAGTTCTAAGACGTAGTTGGGTTCCAAAAGCATCATGTAATCCTCTCCAAAATCGTGAGGTAAACCATGCATCCCTATATGAGACTACGGACCTCAGAAATCCATGAAATCGCACCACCTCATCCATGTACCTCTGTGGTAAGGCACCCACTACTCCCGACTCCTTGATCACTAAAAAGTGATTTGATTTCATCAACCGGTCCACCACTTCCTAGATAGCGTCACATCCACCTTGAACATGGGGTATCCCTGTGACTAAATCCATCGATATGTCATCCCAATTAAACACAAGGATGTCTAAAGGGTGTAAAAAACACCTAGAAAATGGTGTTCATCCTTCACCTACTGACACACTAGGCACCAGGCCATGAACTCTACCACCACCCACTTTACCTCAAGCCACAAAAACATACACCTCAGGCCCTATTACATCTTGGATACTCATGGTTGCACTATTAGGGGTGAGTTATAGAACTCACCAAAAACCCTTTCACGCATAGCCTTTTGGACAAACATCTTTCCTTAGAAAAGTATATGATTCTGATCATCCTATGTCCTCCATTCCGGAGCATCATCTTGTTTATCCTTGTCCCAGATAACTTAAATCTCTTTGTCTAACCACTGAGACTCATACACCTGCCGCAGTAGAGAGTATTGCACCATTATCTGAAATAGAAAACCACTACCACCATCTTCCCTCATATCCAGGTTCAGGGCAGCCAACTCCTCCATCGCCATCCATGCATCTTCCAACTCCCGAACAAAATCCTTCAGCGAATTCCTTCTCAAGGAATCGGCCACCACATTCCCTTTTCCTGGGGTGTAGGAAATATCGAATTTATAGTCTTGAAGGAACTCTATCTAACTTCACATTCGTGAGTTCAGGTCCTATTGGGAGAAGATATAATTCATGGTTTTGTGATCCAAGAAGACCACGAAGCCCTGCCCGATGAGGTAGTGCCACCACAAATTTAGTGTGAACGCGACCACTGCATGCTCAAAATCGTGTGTGGCATAATTATGATCATGGGGAAATAACTGTCTAGACCAATTATAGATCTTCCCTTGTCATTGAATCAGCACCCACCCGAGGCCTTGTTTTGAAGCATCATAGAACACATCATACGCCGCCCCATCTTCTAGAAACCCCAGTACTAGGGAACTTACCAACTTCTCCTTCAGATACCTAATGGCTACCTGGAACTGCCCATTACACACAAAGGCCTGGTCGTTCTTAGTGAAAGCTTTCATTGGTGTTGCAACTTTGGAGAAGCTGGGAACAAACCTTCGATAGTAGCCTACATGTCCTAGAAAACTATGATACTCGGCCACGTTCATGGGTGTTTCCCAATAAAACAACGTCTCAACCTTCAATGGGTCCACCGATATTCCCTACTTGGACACCATGTGCCCAAGGAAGTTCACTTATCACGTCCAGAACTTGAATGTGGACAACTTCCCATAGAGTAGGTGCTATTGGAGGACCTCTAAAACTGTACTCAGGTGCTCAGTGTGATCCACCACTGACCTTGAGTAGATCAGGATTTCATCAATAAACATGACTATGAACTGATCCCAGTATTCCCGGAAGACGGAGTTCATCATCCCCACTAACACAGCTGAAGCATTCTTAACACCAAATGGCATGACCATGAACTCGATGTGCCCATATCTTCATTTGATGGTAGTCTTCAAGATGTCACTATCATTCACCCATAGCTAGTGATATCCTGACCGCAGTTAAATCATGGAGAACCACCCTTCCCCTTTTAATTGGTCTAAATGGTCGTCTATCCTCGGGAGAGGGTAACGGTTCATGATCGTTACCTGATTCAGTCTCAGGTGTTCTATGGACATAATGAGGCCACCATCTGACTTTATTGAGAATAAGACTGGAGCACCCCATGGTGACTCACTTGGTCGAACAAAACCCATCTCCATCATATCATCAATCTGAATCTAAAACTCCAGCAACTCGGAAGGTGCCATCTGGTAGTGATCCATAGAAATTGGATGAGCACCAGGCTGTAAGTCTATCCCAAAATCAAAATCACGTCGAGGGGGTAGATTTTCCACCTACTCTGGGAATATTTCCATAAACTCACTGACGATCCCTGGTAATTCCAACACTTCTATATCAACTGACTCCACTGATAATTCTGCTAACAAGGAAAGGAGGGGCTCCTCTGGCCAGCAGGTTTTCTGAAAACCCCGCTCACTGATGAAAGTTACATGTTGGACACCCAAATCTGAAAACAAGACCCTTTTTCAGAAGAATTAAATGATGGTACATATATAGAATAGCCAGTCAATTCCTATGATGAGATCGTAAGGGTGTCTCTATAATAGTAGAAGATCCATGATAGACTGATGTGGCCATATCATTAGTCTACACCCTCAACAAATATGATACATGTCGATCTGACCTCCGACTGGTGTGCTTAGCACCAGGGGAATTGGAAGTCTCTCTGTGTCTAAACCCATATCACGGGCAAGACAGGGTGGAAAAAAGGAGTGAAAAGCTCCTGTATCGAACAAGGCATAGTCAAGTGTAATAAACACGCTAATCATAACTCTTACGACTTCTGGACCTGCTGGAACTGAAGCCTCTATGGTGTGAAACTATCCAGGGCCATCTCCTCCACCTCTCGGCTAACAGCCACCTCCCCCACCATGCCCTGGTCGAGGTCCCCGAGCAGCATCCTGTGGTCAGCCTCCTCTTGCTAGACCTGCGCTCAGAGGAATTGGAGCTTGATGCCCCTGCTGCTCTTACTGAAAGGGCTTAGTTGGATACTACTACTGCTCAGGTGAGTGTTGAACCATACCACCCTCTCTGTACTGTACTCTGTCCGGTCACTAATTCTGACGGTTACCACAGCTTCCACATATGAAGCATCTCGGCCCTGGGCCTAAAAGGAAAGGGCGAGAATCGGGAGATCAGAAGTGGAACTGCCGAGGCCTTCTCCATGCTGGTCGTAACCTAGATGGCCCTGATGATAGAGGCCTGCTGCTGATGGATTTTCCCTTCGACGATCCCAACTGGATTCCCTCTCGCGTTACACCTCCATGTGTGTGCATCCTTTCCACCACATCAGCCTTCTTCTAGACCTCCAAGTACATTGTTAGGGTGAATGGAGTAACAACATACTAGAGATAAGGTCGAAGTGCCTCCTCCAAATGTCTCTCCTGAGACTCCTCATCTAGAATGAAGCCGGGAGAAAAGCGAAGCAGATCATTGAACTTGATCCCCAACACTCTCACTAACATACTCCCCTGATTGAGGGAGAGTCGTTCTTACCTCTTCTCATCCTTCATCGTGTAATAGAGGTTCTCTACCTGGAAATCCTTCTCGAAGTCATCCCACATAACATCAACCTCCATCTTCACCCCATTATGAATCGTCCACCCCTGACGCACTACTCCACGCATCTGGCTTACAGCCAGAGGAACCCAGTAGTATGTCAGAGCATGGATCAAGCTAAAATCTATCACCAGCTCTTCTAGCCAGTGCTCTTCATCCATGTCTGAGATGCTACCATCATACTTCCCCAGGGTCTACTGTTAAAAGGAAAGAAGCCTCCTCTACCACTGATCATATTACTCCTCTCGGTCAGCCCTTTGTCGATCAACCATGTCAACCTCCTGGGCCTCAATCAACCGCAATACCCATGTTCATCTCCTAGGTTCCATATATACAATGGAAACAAGGAATTCATAAGCCTGAGTAGTTTAGATTATTGTACTTAAATATTCTTAGATTTTTTATTCATTTTAAATACCCATTAATTCCAATGAAACATAAGAACACAAGAAATTATGATGCATGTACCTTCCCTAGGGTATGTACCCTACAATCAGTGCATCCTCACTTCGTCGTTTGGTAGGCCCAGAGTCCTTGCATTGGATCACAGGGGCCCTAAAATCCCATGTCATAGCCGGTATTCTCTAACCTAATTCACGCACCAAGATCACCCAACACTGTTTCCCTACCATCCCATGAAATCCTCAATGTGCCTAACTGCTGACCAAATCCTATATCTTAAACCTCACATTTGATACCATTATATCATGACCCAACTTCACGAAGATGAGGGATGGGACAACAGATTGGCAGACCCTTCCTTCTTCATGTTGAAGGTGAGATAATGACCCCCAAGACCCGCCTTCAACAGGCCCCAGAGTGGATACTAGCACTATGAGTATATAATCAAACACAAGATGGAAGATATAACCCTTTTTTATTTAATAGGATCAGGAGATAAGATAGAAAATAACAACAACAAAAAACTAGGAGTAAAAGTAAAGTTAAAGATATCAATTCCCACATGCATGTTACAAATGTAAATACAAAAATGTATAATGAGACTACAAAGGTAATGTACCAAAGAAATGAAAAACTGATACTGCAACTGTCCCAACATTTGAGCTAGTATGGACCCGCAAGATCCCTGAAGTCCTCCTGAAAAACTAAAAGCTGTTTTATATACGTAGGGTGAGCATACACTTATACTCAGTAGGGAAAACCAAAGACTGTAGTGCAAAAGAGGCGTAGAATTATATTTCCCTATGGAAAAAAGAGATAACCAAAGCACATATCAAGGAAAACTATACACCAAAGCCTCACCAAGGAACACTCCCCATATAACGCATAACAAGTAATATATAGAAATAGAACATCAATGTTTGGGTACCCCACGCCACATTCCCACTAGTTATTGATGATATCCTATGCATCAAACTAATCCTGCCCTTCTCACCACAGTCCCACTACCACTCCCACCCGCACAAACCTTGGCCACAACCACACATCACGCTCGTAAACACATTGGCCACAACCACCATCCCACCCGCAAACACCTGGGCCCTAACAACCACATGTAACCAAGACCGAAAACACCTAGGCTAGAACACCTACTGCAATGCCCGAAGAAACCTCGACCTCAACCCAAAGACTCTTGGGAAATAACCTGCTCGAACACGCGTGGGCCATCCATTACATCTACCCTTCCTAAAGAATCATAGGCTATAATGGACATCAGGCCATCACAGCCTACCCGAAGAGTCTTGGGATATTCGTTAAAGGGATCAGAAAATAAGATAATAACCATCCACTCATAGGAGTGTTGGAAAATACACCCTCCCCCATGAAATGGGGGTGTTCGGCACAAAGTGTTCAACATGGGTGGGGCGCGAATAAGAAACACAAAAAATACAATTGTATTTATAGGTAACAATCATTCATACCAACCTAGGGTTCCCAAAGACATACTAAAAACCACACCCTTGTTACTATTCATTCATAAAATATGGTACTGCACTCACGGCCAAGTCAAAACTCATTCCCAAAACTAGTTCCCCATTTTAACCATTCTTGGTTTCAGGTTCAAGAGATCCTATTTAGGTGATTTCTACACTACTGGGAATGTCAAAGGCATAACCAAAATCTAGAGAAATAGAAACATCAAAACAACAATTTAAGAATTCACACCCAGTTCTCTTGTGATGTCACAACAACAAAAGGGATCTGTGAGATCCCTCAAATTCCTGGAACCAACCCAAGCATCGAGATACATCCCCACACATCATCAGATTCACAACCAACAACTGTGCCACAACAGAGGATCCCCAACTGTTCCATTTCCCCCCATAAGCATCGAATAGAACAAAAAGATAAGAAACCGAGACAGAACAAGGAATTTTTTAGACTCAAGTACATCATTGACCAGGTTTTCTACTTTCTGTTTGGTTAATCGGGGTGATCACACAAGGATTATTTATCACCGTTCATTCATTTAATGGGCCTTGTTTATGTGATTAACCAAATTCCCATGTTTGATCCATTAAATGATCCTATAAGATGGTGGTTCATTAATACACAAGGAAATACCACCAACTACCATGATTTTAAATGGGAGAAGGACCGCACAATTCAAAACATAAATAATCAAGGGTATGGAAAAGTAGTAGAACATCGATCACCCCCCCCCCTCATTAACTCAAAGTCTATTTTATTATCTTTTATACGGTTTGGTTTCATCTATTCCCACCAAAGCAGTAGCATACCCTCCCCGCATGATACACATTAATGAGAGACGAAGGAAAGTAACAACATGGTTGATCAAGGATGGATGTTCTTCTCCACACGCCAAGAACTGGGGGTGCGTGACTAGCAGGGGAGGAACTCTGGGACTCCAAGGAAGAGAGGAAAAACACCAACACATGTTCACCACATGCCTCTAGAATGAGGGACTCCAAGCGTAGTAGGGAGAAGAAAGAAATCTAGCCAAGAAGTGGAAGGATGAAACTCTTGCGTGATATAATGATGAGATCCCGTTGTTTCGGGATAAGGAATTTTGAACAACTTTAATGTCAGATCATGTTTTCCTTTGCAGTTGGGAGGTTACATACGATGGGATTAAATTATCATTTAATTATTCCCATTGGGGATGTCACATAACGACTGTGTGTTAAACAGTTTTCTTTAATCATATTGAAATATTTAACAAGGGTGGATTTGGAAGGTATTGGGAAGGGCGTGAAACTGAGGAAAATCACACATTTTGGTAAGTTAAGTGTCTCCTAGCTCTTCGGGATTTTATATATTATTTATGGGCATTAAATGGCATTGAAAGGGGTATTAAATTAAGGGATATGTTGTGGGAGAGGAAAAAGTATGAAACTGGAAAAAGAACGACGACAAGGTGAGAACATGGTGCCACTGCCACGATGCCACCCTCAATGTGTCACACTCACGGTTCCAACGTCATGGTACCACCCTCATAGTTCCACCATCAGGGTGCCACAGTGACTACTGTGTGACAATCACGGTGCGACCGTCACACTGCCACCTTAACCGGTGCCCCCGTGACCGGTGCCTCTGTTTTGTTGGAGTCATGTTTTCGCAATGTAATGGACCGGGTGGTTCTGGGCCATTACATTGACACTCATATTATGTGATTTATCAAAAATATTTTATATAAAATCCCATTTAACATATAAAATAAAATTTTTAAATGTGTACTTTTACTTGACCTAGCATATGTATTAAATATATATTTTTACATATTTTTATATTCTATCTAAAATAATAAAATAATTATTTAAAATATAAATATTAAAATATATTTTCCTATAGTTTTATTTTTTTTATATGTTTCATTTTTTGAAAAAATAATGACGCCAAATTTTTATTGAAAACTGATTTTTCATATAAATAATTTTTTATGTTAAATTAGATTTCCAAATAAATTTTTTTATGGTTATATAAATTTTATATTATTTAATACATTTTAGTGTATTATAATGAATTTCAAATTTAAATTGGATATAAAAATATTTAAACTATTGAAAATTTTTACTCTATAAAACGGTTGTTTCCTCTCATTTGTAGGATTAATTTTTAAATAATTTCTTGAATTTATAAGAATTATATTTAGAAAATTGGATTAATTTTTTTAAAAAATATCACAATATTTATTTAATAGGTCCATTTAATTGTTTCGAATATGAATAGTTACATTGGTAAAAAAATTACCACAAAATGGATAAATCTGTTACAAATCAATTAATAATGAGTAAAAATTAATTTCATATGGATTCATGAATTATCTACACTATTGACATATTTTTATTGGATTAAAATAGTTCATACATAATCACTCATGGATCAAATATGTGGAATTTTGTGACCATTTGTATGATATTACCTTAAATACTTTTACAGTAGTGATTTTATTGCTATTTTAATAAGGGAAACATCAAATAAATGTTATTAAAATTATAAAATAAATATATTTTGATATAATTATTGAGGTAAAATAATATTATAGATTAATTTATCATTTTAGGTGTGTATTAGATAAGTTTATTTGAACATTGTATATTTTAATGATATTTTAAAAAGTCTATATAATTAATTATCTAAATATTTCCAATTTTTATATTTTAAAATAAATATTATTTTATCAAATGATATAAAATTCATAAAAATATAAAATTCATCCAACTATATTATATGTGGCGTATAATGTCATTTATATCAAATATTATTTTTCTTTTTTAATTTTATAGTATCTAAATTAACTCTCAATGAGTAAAAACACATGTTGTCATTGTAATAGTTAAAGGAGTTATTGTAACCCCCTTATATTTTGTGGAATATTTTTTTTGAATTCATTTTAATTTTTTATAATTTAAATTTCACACAAAAATAAATGTATAATTTTTTATGTGAAATAATAAACATTATATTTCATTTATTCATCACCAGGTTAAGCTTGAGCTACATAGAACATATATATTAACATTCAGTACACACAACACTATGTTTAGATTGTGTTACAAACAATGCGGAGTTCCCTTGATAGATTGTATTACAGGCAAGGAAGACATTTTCCAAATGAAGATTTATTATTAATATTATTGTAAATATATTATTATAGTCACTACCTAAGCATTTTTCAAGACACAATCCAAAAGGGAATATGTCACAACTTTCCCATCCCTCCACTTATAAGCCATGGTATGTCGACTAGCTTCGAGCATGAATGTTACATATATGGGAGGATTTTTCCTAAATTACATGTACACACACAACAAAAAACACCTAAATTTAACAATTTTGAGATATGAAAATCTAGAAACTAAATTGCATGCATACAATTATACCAACCTAGAGTGAAATAGATGTACTAAAACCATAAAAGGGTAAAAAACATGCCACTAAAAATTGTAAAAGCCTACAACATTCTTAGGAGTGGATCCCTATCAAATTAAACTATCAAAAGTCCCTTCAGCCCAGCTCCAGTAAACAACTAGTTTGGTCTAGCTCTATTTGATCAACCTACCATGTGTTTTTTGAAGAATCCATCAACATGCATGTGGTCCTCAAAAGACACAACACATGCGAGAAATGTTCTTGAATGGGTGGGTGTAATAATAATCAATATGTTCCCAGAAAATGATAAAAAGTGGAATAACTTGAATTCAACAGTTTGCTTGACCTTTCAAGAGGTTACTCAATTGAGAGAGAAACATAGTCTCAATCAATCATCAGCTATACAAGACTAGGAATCTCAGTCCAATATGGTTTTCATCCCAGCCATATGACATCAATGGAAGGAATCCCCAAATCACAGTGAAATACTATTCTCAGACTTCATAGATCATGAGGTTATATCCTTATATCCATCTACCAGATTCTAACTGAGGTTCTATATTTCAAACACAACCTAGAGGACACACTCCATGAGTTTATCCATCCTAGATGGCACTTGTGTAAGAAATACAACCTGATAAGAATAACTCTATGAATCATGATGGTATGTCATAGAGAACATGATCTATCAGAAACATCCTTTTAGGGTATATTCTAGTCCCCATAACAGGAGTGCATACTTTCATTACCTCAAAGAACTATGATCTAATTAAACCCATGTGTAGAGGTCATACCCGCTCTAATTCACATATTGGAGGGAGAAATGCTTGAAACAATGCACCGCATGTATCCTATATTACAAGAGATACTATAGGGACGTAAACCTCACCACCGATCTGAGGCTGAACGAGAATTAGAAAATAACTAATCTGTGAAACCATTTCAATTGTTGTATGTAGTGGATCACACCTCACTCCATTGCGGGAGTAGTTAATCCAATCTGGGTATCATAGGTAACCAGTGTAGGGTCCATGTAACACCCCAAGATTTTATGAAAAATATTCTTTTTAATTTCATTAATGTCTTGTGTTGTACGCTACACCAAAAAGAGCTTGCACAACATGCATCCCTGACTTTCCTTGCATTACACGCAATCAAGACCTTCCTCTATAGTGTGTGTAGTACGCAATACCGAGTTTCACTAAACGAGATATTATTATAATATTATTATGAACTAGCCGTTATGAATAGTAATACCCACTTTTTTAAATTTTATCAATTTTATCTTTTAAAATCGACTTCATTTTTGGATTTGGAATATCAAAATTAGCTTAGGGTGAAATTTTGGTACTTTGCGGATAACTTTCATATTCTGATGAATAGTGAATATTAATAAATTTTAATTAAAAACATCTTTTTTAATCGAAAAACTTAATAGTGATAAATTATTAATTTGAGTGATTTTAAAGTATATTTAGAATATATTTTTACAATTTAATAAAATTTTTGTCATTGGATGTAATTTCACATTTAATCCAGACATAAACAAGTGTCAATCTTTTGATAGTTATTATCTCTTAAAAACACGCTATTTGTTTTGATGACGAGAATTAATTTTTAAATTAGTTAATGTAAAAGATATGTTTTGAATATGGTAAAATAGACATCATTTTTGAATTCAAAATATCAAATATATCATAGGCCTAATTTTTGGAATTTTTTGGGAAACATTCATTTTTTGATGAATAGTGGAACCACTAAGCGGTAGTTAAAAAACTATTTTTTTCATAAAACATAATTTTACTGCTTCTGTTAGTGGAATTTCGAAAATCCGAGAGACACAGTTAATATCAAGGACTGAAATTTGGTTCAATGAGATTAAAATAATTTTCGGTGAATAGTAACTTCTTGCTTTTATTTACCACGGTTAAAAGTTAATAGGGTAATTAAGGGTAAAAATGATATTATTATTACCCTAACACATCTACTAATTCTATTTGATAAGTGTAGTTCGACCAAAAACAACCTTTGGAATAAAATATGACCATTTAGGCCCACATGGATTAGATTAGGACATTTAATATTAATTTATTTAAAGAAGGGTTAAATTAGATAAAATCAAAGTTTAATAAGTAAATCATTTTTAATATAGGGTTATACATAAGATAAATTCGACTATAAATATTCATTAGAAATATAAAAAGATTTCCTACATAATGGTATTTAATTTATAATTTTTAGACATTATATAATTTATTTTATTTTTGACACAATGATGGTGTAGTAATTATTTTATTAATGAAATATTGAAATAATTGATGTTATAAATAACCAAATAAATGTAATATGAGACTTTTTATGAATTCCACTAATTTTCTAGGTTAATATTACATGTTATTATTTATGTAGTTAACGTTTTTCGAACTAATCATTAGGTTATGATTTTCATAAAAATTAATTACCAAATAATGTCAAAATTTTCATAAAATAGTTTTTAAAACAAATATTTTATTATTAATTGTTATTTTATTCCTGAAAATCTAAGGTTCATCCAAATGACGTATATAAGGTTATATATAATAATAATAAACATCGTGGGGTTATTTTGGCTTTTTATAGGATGTTTATTAACCTTATAGTGTAAGAAAACAAGAAAACACTGTAAAAGTAAAATTATTTGACTTAAGGTTAAATCTAAATGAAAATGTTAAAATAGAAACCTAAACATGTTTATATTATATTGGATGAAATTATTTAGACCCATCCCCAACTTATCTTTGAAATATATCAATTTGGAGCTATTATAACCCGAATATGACTTTATAATAAAATAATATTTTTAGTTTTACCAAAGGTGTCCCTCTCCTCTCTTATAAAAGGGCACCTCCTCCCTCTCTTCCTCACACCACGTTGAGCCTTCAAGATTTTCCAATCCCTGACAAATTCCCTTCTCCACTTCCCTAGTAACATTTTAGAGGTCTTGTTCTTCTTCAAAGTCCTATTTTAGTTCCCCAAGAGGAGGTCTCAAAGAGGCACTTCAAAGAAGAGGTAATATCCATTAACGATTCATTCAACTTTATTTCTTCTTCCACTTCTTATTCTTAGATTTTTTCATTATGAAGTAATAACATCAGTACCACTCTTATGCTGATATATTATTATAAGTATGAAACAACCCTATTTCACCAATTATCCATCCTATGGAAAACGAAATCACCACGCGTGCATACGTATGGAATATCGTCTCCACGCCGTGGTGTAATCTATTTTCCACCACCACCTTAATTGGAAGGGTATAATGGTGTAAATAATAACTATATATGATTATTGTAAAGAGATATTTATTATTTAATAGTATACATACAGTACAATACAATTCCACGATCATGGGAACAATATCATCACTCATGCCTATGTACGGAATACCATCTCCACAACGCGATGAGATTCATTCTCAATGATTAACCATTCATGAATAATTATAATGTATATATAATAAGTAATCATGAAATATATGACATAATAATGATACTGGATTTATGTATATATATATATGTATGTCATTCAATTAATTCCATTCAATTCAATGAGGAAACGAAAACAACATTCATGTGTACGTACGGCCTACCGTCTCCATGAATGGTGTATTTCATTCCATTTATAGATATATTATATATATGTAGATTCTGAATATATAATATATATATATATCATGTTTTATATTCTGGAATTAATTAATCATGATCTGTGTAATCATATGTATAATTACATGTCAAAACACGGACGACAAATGAACCGATTTTACCCAAAACACTCTTTAACATGGAATTTAAAAAACACATGTAATATAAAGTCATAACTGAACCATATATGATATCATAACAATGAAAATTATTCTTTAATAAGTCAATGAAAATATTTAAATCATTATACAGGAGTATCAGATACGTACGAGGCATATCAGACCTAAGGTAAGGGATAATTATTCCAATTTCATTCTTATCTGAGATTGTTTATTCGTAAGTATTTACTGGGGTTGTTGTTCTCATCCATTTCCATGTTTCCTAAAAAAAACTTCATGTCATTTTTACCCATTTTTGACTTTTACTACATGGTATGTATGGAATGGTTCTTTTTCGAGGTACTTTTTGACTTTTCTGGCAAAAGTACGAGAAGAATGTTTTTTTGACTTATACGGAACAGACGGATTTTTACGATTGTATAAAGCCTTATTTTCATGAAGCATCCAACAAATGATTTCATGACTATTTTCAACAAAATCTCTTTCTATTAAAATTAGATTATGTTTTGTGAAAATAAATTTAGTTTTAAGAAGAAAGGATATTTTCCTCAAAAATTCATTTCAAGTGTTTTATCAAAACCATTTTCCGTCTCAAATGACATTATTTCATATGTGTATGATTCAAGTATAATGTCTCTATGATTTACATGGTTTCACTTTCCTAATTATGAAATGATATCCATTTCTTTTTTATGGATTATGTGATGATGGGATTATGTTTATGAAACCCATTTTATTCGTTGGGTTATTATGAATGATGTATGTTTTTTTGTGGGACATGTATGAATGATTTAATTATGAGATGGGTGGGACCTATATCTCCCTCCAATGCATTGGGTAACGATTTATATCCCATGAGATATACATGGCTGGAACGTTATGTTAATCTGGTTTAGTATTATAGGACTGGAACGAAAAGTGAACTCGATTCAGAAAGGGACTTTTTCCACTAAGATGGTCTTGGTATCAATGCCTTGGATACTATGGAAATCATTACATGTTCTTAATTGATGACATAATTACATGTTTTAGTCCCATACTATGTTATCATGATTTATGATCCATTATGATCTATGCCTTATTTAATTCCATGTTTTAAGTTGTTTCTCAAAATTTTGATGTTTAAACATTATGTTCATGTTTTTACGTTCAAATGTATATGTTATGTTTTTATTTTATCCATGTTTTCCATTACTGAGCTTTAGAGATCACCCTTTTTATGTTTTATTTTCCCCCAGGATTAGAAGAATGGTTTTAGGTAAGGAAACAAAAAGTGGAAGATCTTTATGGGAGATGTTGAAGATCTTTCACCACGATTAGAAGATTACGTTCCATGTTTCCAAAGACACTAAACTATTATGGTCCTTGTGTGTCTGTTTTTGTTATGTATTATGTATTCCTCAAAAGTAATGTAATATCCATGTATGTCATAATTTGGGTCTCTACAATTGGTATCAGAGGAAAGGTTTAGTCAACCTTTGGAAACTAGGATGAGAAATCTTTAGTGAGATCCCAAGAGATATTTCTACGGTATGTCTTGGGATGTCCCTAAGGTTAAGTATATGTATTTGTTATAGTCCAATAATTGCACTAATGATCTTTGAATTTAATATATGATGTTAGATATTGAGGGAATGCCACCTTTACTATTTTGTTTTCCCTAGCATGATTTTTACCTCTCACACTATTCTTTTTGTTTTTAGACGTTGGCTCGAACCCGAAAGAATCATGTTGATCAATGTAATGGGAAATGAAATGATTGTCCTACTGAACAAACAAATGTTATAGAAGATAGGCTGAAAAATCTTATTTCTATACTTTCACAAGCTATGAATCATTCTAGACTTCCAAATGAGCAGAGAAGGGAACAATATTCTATTGAGTCCTTCATGAGGCAACGCCCACCTTTTTTCAGTGGGTCTTCTGATCCACTTGATGCTAAACAATGGATCTGTACCACTGAAAAGATATTTTCAGTTCTTCAATGTTTCTTGAACATGATAAAGTCATCTTAGTAGTATATCGTTTGGAAGGTGAAGCTGATCAATGGTGGAATCTTATCAAGAATATGAGGCCAAGAGATGAAATTGAGTCCATGGAATGGGATGAGTTCAAGAACTTATTTTTCAATAAGTACTTCCCTCGTATTCTTCGAACATAGAAGGTGAAAGAGTTTATTGAACTAAAGCAAAAGGATGATGAATTTTTTGGTGTATACAAAGTGAATTTTACAAGTCTTGCAAGGAATTCATCTGTCTTTATCATCCAACCTGAAAGTATAGTTGATCGATTCTTCAGTTGCTTAAAACCAAATCTTCGAAGGGCATTAGCTTTAAGAGAATTCAGTAGCTATGATGAAATTGTGCATTGTTCTATCAAGGTAGTAATGGAAGTTGTTGTTACTTATCCATCTCATAGTTTGGACAAGAAATGAAATATGGAGTTAAAGGAGAAATCTCAGAATAATGTTGAAAAGAAGATGAATGTTTCCTTATGCTCAAAGTGTGGAAAGAAGCATGGTGGAGATTGTCTTAAAGGGACTAGAAAATGGTGTAAGTCTAGAAAAGACGGTCATTGAGCATCTGAGAGTCGAAGTAATAGAAAAAGGGTTTCTAATGATGTGAATAAAGAAAATACTGCAAAGAACGCATCACCAACACTTCAATGCTTCAAGTGAAAGGAAATGTGGAATTATGCTAATAAATTCCCTAATATAAGGGTTAGTGATGATCGACATAAGCAACCACTTATGGCAAAAGAAAAAGGGAAGTCGCATGTGATCACTATTGGCGTTGATGAATATGAAAACGATGTGGTGGAATGATTATGTTTTTATGTAATGGGATTCCAAAATAATGTTGTATATATTATCGTGGAATATTGGAATATTTATGTATTGGTCTATTGTGGTTTTCAATAATTTTATGGTACCAGTAACCATGGAAATTGATTAAGATAATTTTGGAAAAAAGATGATATACGCATAATGAAGGGATAAAGAGAAAATGAAACGTGTGACGGTATTCATGAGATCATGAATGATATAAGGAAATAGGTATATCATGGTTTGAGTATATAGAATTTTGTGGTTTTGGTATGTGGAAAGAGTTAAATTTTGATAGAACTCATGTTTCACTAAGATTCAATGGGTATTAATTTTCGATATAATACATGATTAGGGCCTTAGAATGTTTGGAATGTGACCAACAAGACATATCTCATGATATATGGGGATCAACTATGGTATTAACATGCTGGTTATATGAACTCTTTGGTAATCATTTTCACAATAATATGAGATTGGACAACAGTATTTTGGATAAGCCTAAAGATTTGAATGGATTATGTTGGACATAAGTTATTATTATGTATGGATAGAAGTTTTTTTCGATATTATTGATGGGATGTTATAGAAATGTAGTTTTAGAAAAAGGACAACCTGCAGGATGGATGACAACCCATCGAGTCGGACAAGGCTGTGGGAATCGAACCCACAACCGAAGTGTGACTGGCCTTTATCTCCTACCACTGGCCTAGAAGAAGTCCCTGTTTAGAAGAAACTAGTCTTATTATATGAAGTAGTATGATATATGAAGTATAAGTCCATTTTAGGAACCATATATGATTAATCTCACTATAGATGGACTTATGTATTTTTTTTGATAACTTTTATAACCTTATGTTTGAGACAGATGGAATGACCCATCATTCTATCACATGATTTGCTAACACTTCACGAATGACAAATTCAACTTAATTTCATTATGATATGAATTTTATATTGTCCAAAGAATGACCAACAGTGAGACTGTACCAAAATCATGAATGTATTTCTTTTAATTCCAATTTCATCAACTTTAGGGAAATGATCTTGAAAACCAAAAATGTTGTCCAAGTGCTCTTATATCCGATGAATCAGATGGTACCTTAGATCATCACAAATTTTTGGCTTTGTGATTTTTGGCTTTTTCATAGCCATATTCTCTACCACTCTCCATCATAACATGATGTTTATATTTTTCATTAATATCCATATTTTCACCTATGTTCTCCTACGTGGAATCCCAATGATGAGTTAATTTGGGTAACCGTTACATTTCATAATTTAGTTATTAAATCCATGTTTTGGTATTCCTTTTTACGATGTGGGTTTATATTAAAGAAACTTTTGAGTTGTAAACCATTTATAACCCCGACGAATTTCGAGGGTGAATTTCATTTTAAGGGGGATAGAATGTAACACCTTGAGATTTTATGAAAAATATTCGTTTTAATTTCATTAATGTATTGTGTTTTATTGTACACCAAAAGGATCTTGCACAACATGCATCCCTAACATGCCTTTCATTGCATGCAATCACAACCTTCCTCGATAGCATGTGTAGTATGTAATACCGAGTTTCACTAAACGAGATACTATTATAATATTATTATGAACTAGCTGTTATGAATAGTAATACCCACTTTTTGAAATTTTATAAATTTTATCATTCAAAATGGACATCCTTTTTGGATTCAGAATATCAAAATTATCTTAGGGTGAAAATTTGGTACTTTTTTTATAACATTCATATTCTGATAAATAGTGAAAATTACAAAATTTTAATTAAAAACTACTTTTTTAATAGAAATAATTGATAGTGATAAATTATTAATTTGAGTGGTTTAAAAGTATATTTAGAATATATTTTTACAATTTAATACAATTTTGGTCATTGGATGTAATTTCACATTTAAACCAGACATAAACAAGTGTCAATCGTTTGATAGTTATTATCTCTTAAAAACACGCTATTTGTTTTGACGACAGGAATTAATTTTTAAATTAGTTAATGTAACTGATATGTTTTTAATTTGGTAATATAGACATCATTTTTGAATTCATGATATAAAATATAGCATAGGCCTAATTTTTGGTATTTTTCTAGAAACTTTCATTTTTTGATGAATAGTGAAACCAATAAGGGGTAGTTAAAAAACTGAATTTTTCATAAAACATAATTTTACAGCTTCTGTGAGTGGAATTTCGAAAATCTGAAAGACACGGTTAATATCAAGGACTAAAATGTAGTTCAATGAGATGAAAATAATTTTTGGTGAATAGTAACTTTTTACTTTTATTTACCACGGTTAAAAGTAAATAGGGTAATTAAGGGTAAAAATGATATTATTATTACCCTAACACATGTACTAATTCTATTGGATAAGTGTAATTCGGCCAAAAACAACCATAGGATAAAATATGACCATTTATTCCCACTTGGATTAGATTAGGACATTTAATAATTATTTATTTAAAAAAGGGTTAAAATAGTAAAAATAAACGTTTAATAAGTAAATAATTTTTAATATAGGGTTATACATAAGATAAATTCAGCTATAAATATTCATTAGTAAGATACATAGATTTCCTACATAATTGTATTTTATTTAAAAATTTTATACATTATATAATTTATTTTATTTTTGACACAATGATGATGTAGTAATAATCTTATTAATGAAATATTAACATAATTGATGTTATAAATACCCAAATAAATGTAATTTGAGACTTTTAATGAATTACACTAATTTTAATGGTTAATATGACATGTTAGTATTGATTTAGTTAACTTTTTTTGAACTAATCATTATGTTATAATTTTCACAAAAATGAATTACCAAATAGTGTCAAAATTGACATAAAATAGTTTTTAAAACAAATATTATATTATTAATTGTTATTTTATTCCTAAAAATCTAATTATCTGAAAAATGACTTGGATAAGGTTATTTATATTACTAATAAAAATCTTGGGGTTCGTTTGTCTTGTTATAGTATGTTTATTAACCTTATATTGTATGAAAACAAGAAGACACAGTAAAAGTAAAATTATTTAACTTGTGGTTAAATCTAAATTATAAGGTTAAAATAGAATCCTAAACCTATCTAAATTCTATTGGATGAGAGGATTTCTACCCATACACACCTTATCATCGAAATAAATCAATTTGGAGCTATTAAAAAACTAATATTACTTTATAATAAAATAATATTTGTAGTTTTTCCAAAGGTGCCCCTCTCCTCCCTTATAAAAGGGAACCTCCTCCCTTATAAAAGGGAACCTCCTCCCTCTCTTCCTCACACCACTTTGAGCCTTCAAGATCATACAACCCCTGCCAAATTATTTTATCCACTGCCCTATAAACATCCTAGAGGTCCTGGTCTTCTTCAAAGATCAATTTTAGTGCCCTAAGTGGAGGTCTCAAAGAGGCACTTCAAAGAAGAGGTAATGTCAATTACCGATTCTTTCAACATTATTTCTTATTCCAATTATTCATTTTAGGTATTTTCATTATGAAGTAATAAAATCAGTATCACTAATATACTGATATGTTATTATATGTTTGAAACAACCCTATTTCACCATCTATCCATCCTATGGAAAATGAAATCACCAGGCGTGTGTACGTAAGAAATACCGTCTCCACGCCGTGGTGTAATCTATTTTCCACCACCACCTTACATGGATGGGTATAATGGTGTAAATAATAACTATATATGATTATTGTAAAGTGTTATTTATTATGTAATAGTATACATACACTCCAATAATATTCCACGATCAAGGGAACGATATCATCGCTCGTGCGTACGTACGGAATACTGTCTCCACGACGCGATGAGAGTCATTCTCAATGATTAACCATTCATGAATAATTATAAAGTATATATAATATGTAATCATGAAATATATGAAATAATAATGATACTATATTTATTTTATATATATGTATGTCATCCAATTAATTCCATTAAATTCCATGAGGAAACGAAAACAACGTTCATCCGTCCGTACGACCTATCGTCTCCATGAATGATGTATTTATTTCCATTTATCGATCTATTATATATATGTAGATTCTGAATATATAATATATATAAATAATTTATTATATTCTATAATTACGTAATCATTATATAAGTAATCATATTAATAATTACATGTCAAAACACGGACGACAAATAAAACGATTTTACCCAAAACACTCTTTAACATTTTATTTACAAATGTACGGGTAATATAAAGTCATAAGTGAACCATATATGATATCATAACAATGAATATTATTCTATAATAAGTCAATGACATTATTTAAATCATAATACAGGATATTTAGATACGTACGAAGCATATCAGACCTGTGGTTAGAGATAATTATTCCAATCTCATTCTTATCCGAGATTGTTTATTCGTATGTATTTACTGGGGTTATTGTTCTCATCCATGTCCATGTTTCCTAAAAATTGTTTCATGTCATTTTTACCCATTTTTTACTTTTACTACATGGTATTTATGGAATATTTCTTTTACGAGGTACTTTTTGACTTTTCTGGCAAAAGTACGAGAAGAATGTTTTTTATCTTATACGGCACGAATGGATTTTTATGGTTTTATAAAGCCTTATTTTAATGAAGCATCCTACACAATATTTCATGAATATTTTTAAAAAAACTCATTTTTTAAAATTAGATGATGTTTTGTGAAGATAAATTGATTTTGAACAAGAAAGGCTATTTTCCTCAAGAATTCATTTAGATTGTTTTATCAAAACCATTTTCCATCTAAGATGACATTATTTCATATGTGTATGTTTCAAGTATAATGACTCTATGATTTACATGGTTTCACTTTCCTAATTGTGAAATGATATCCATTTCTTTTATATGGATTATGTGATGATGGGATTATGTTTATGAATCCCATTTTATTCGTTGGGTAATTATGAATGATGTATGTTTATTTTGTGGCACAAGTAAGAATGATTTCATTATGAGATGGGTGGGAACTATATCTCCCTCCAATGCAATGGGTAAAGAATTATATCTCATGAGATAGACATGGCTGGAATGGTAAGTTAATCTGGTTCAGTATTACAGGACTTGAACGAGGAGTGAACTCGATTCAGAAAGGGACATTTTCCACAAAGATGGTCTTGGCAGCAATGCCTTGGCTACTATGGAAATCATTACATGTGCTTAATGGATGCCACAATTACATGTTTTATTCCCATACTATGTTATCATGATTTATGTTTCATTATGATCTATGCCTTATGTACTTCCATGTTTTAAGTCATTTCTCAAGATTTCGATTTTTAAACATTATGTTCCTGTTTTTAAGTTCAAATTAATATGGTATGTTTTATTTTATCCATGCATACCCTTACTGAGCATTTGAACCCACCCTTTTTATGTTATATTTTTCCCCTGGAATAAAAGAAAGGTTTTAGTTAAGGAAACAAAAAGTGGATGATCTTTATGGGGGATGATGAAGATCTTTCACCACGATTAGAGGATTATGTTCCATGTTTCCAATGACACTAAACTATTACAGTCCTTGTCTATATGTTTTTGTTATATATTATTTATTCTACAAAAGTAATGTAATATCTATGTATGTAAAGATTCGGGTCTCTACAGTCCAACTCAATGTAATAATACTCAATAGTCGTGGTAGATCTAACATTATCCGAAGATCCACTCTTGACTACAACTCGAATATTGAGGAGTATTACTATATAGGTGGGGACCCACACACTAGTACTATATCATAGTACCACTAAAAGGATGGAGGACATACACCTTGACATTAATAGGGATTAAAAACCATATCTTGTGGACCCTCACCCTAGTATGACAGGGGATTACCGCTCTCCGGATTGTTTACCCACGCCCTACAATGATAGGAGAGTTCTGATCTAAGAAATCTGTTGGAATAATATGTATGGTGGACCTGAACCATGGAAAAACTATGGTGTTACCACTCTAAGTATAGATGACACACTTCATAACAGGATAGGTGGTTAACCACTCTACCTATACGTGACAAATGGTGGACACGACCCTAAAAATAAAGGGTAGTGCCGACACCATAGATAGAGGACCCACACATTGGTCTATCATGGGAGTACCTACTCTATATAGCAAACTAGTATGGGGGGACCACACCCCAGATTAGAAGATCATTTCTATCTCTAACTCTATGAAAAATATAGTGAATCCAAACTATTATCAAATAAGGGATTATCGCCGCTATGTGATCTATAACATTGAAAGATAACCCACAGTGATTATGTGGGAGTCTAATCTCTACCAATGAAATAAGGCATGGAAAACCAGCATCCTGATGCCACATTAGAGAATCCACCCCAATATCTCTCTCTAAGAACTATAAGAATCTATAGAATCGGTTGATCACCCAAAAAAGGTATAAAGTGATTATCATAACTCACATAGTGGCACTAGCACAATTAGGGTACCCAAAACCTGATTCAACAGTGGAGAATCAATCTATTACCCAAAATACTCAAGGGGAACCACATCTAATGTTGATAGGGAATGGTAAAAACCCCAAAATCAACAAAGTGATCCACCATGATCATTAACCTTGGTTAAGCTCCACCACTATCGTATCATGCTAAAACACTCAATATCCTAACTTGTATTAAAAAAACATGCCCATCATTTTGTGGTATGTGGAGAAGAACTAAAGATGGGATACTAAGAATACTGAATCATAGTTCCATATAATAATATACATAAAGAATTTGATGTCAATAATATATAATGATTGTAAAGAATATGTATATAGTTTATGTTCTGGGTGCAGCGGAAGCGCATTGGTTGGTTTTCCAAACATTAATTTTAACGTTAAGCAACATTCATTCCGCGATCTGTCACAACATAAAACGTTGAATATTCATAATAGAACGAAGAATGAAAAGCTTAAGAGGGAATCACGGAACCATATAGATATGATCATCATATGTTGGTTATAATTAATTTATTTAATTCACATGAATTACCATGGTGGAATTATTTCTTCGTTGATGTCTTCGGTCATGATCCAATGATCCATCATTGCGTCATAGAATTGATGTGTAGGATTCCTCTAGAGGTGATCCACATGTGTGCCATGTATCACTAGATGTCATCGAAGGGATCTCTGGGTGCTAGCGTGGAAGAGCCTTCGCTTTCAATTTTCACCTTCAACCGCCTTGATCTGTTGGAGGATCTCGCTCTCGTAACTTGACGGCATTCTTGGGGGAAAGGGAATTCTTTCCTGGCTTGAGATTATTTCCTAATCCATTGTGCACAACAGAAATGGTTGTCTAAAAGTGTTGGGGTTATGTGGATATTTATAATCGGGTTTGAGGTTAATAGAGTAATGACAATAAATAATAATGTTGCATGTTTTATTTATTTAATTAACTCTTATTAAAACCCATGTCAAATTATTAATTCCATAACGTGCGACCATGCTGATTATAATTAATTTCATTTAATAAAACAATATTATATCCACAAAATCCCGACTGGAAAACTACACGGCATGAATATTTAATATACATGGCGTGTACTTTTATTTTCCATTTTTTCTCCACCTTATCTATTAGACCATGAGTAATGGATATTTATTTCTTAAATAAATGTAACTGCATTACCCGCTAATAAATGTATTATTTCAACCACATTATATTATCTCAAATAACTAGTGTCTAAATAAATGTTATCAGGCATCCTTAAATAATTATTAAACCATAGTTGGGAATATTATTTATTTAACTGAGATACATGGACACACTTAGTGTGTGACCCTCTAGGCATCATTCTCCATGGCATTAGGCGGAGCCTGCCTAAAGTCCAAGGTTAGCATCTAGCAACACGCCAAGGCACCCAAAGTGAAATAAGTCAAAGCCGCAATGACGTGTCACCTCCTATGAACGCTTACCGTGTAATATAATCCCTTTGTCTCGATATATCCAATAAAGCAGGTTGCATGCTAGTTCCATCAACCCATGTGCTCGATTATTCTTTCTTTGACTTTCTGAAATTGAACTCACCCATACCATTCCATGGCCATAGATTTATATAGGCAATACAAATTCCATCAAAGGGCCTAATATATCTACTTCTGTTATGGAACATAAGGGAAAAATACTTTCTTGCATTATCTATTAATGCAGTATTACTCATGACGCACCCAACTTATCCTACCTCTCTGCGAACAGTGTGTTGTCACAGTTTTCATCAATACATCTAAGTGTGCGATTTGTGATACCCATTAATAATAATCTTAAATTCTACGGACCAATACACACGTCCACAGATAGGAACATCCAATGACACTATGAAATGTGGATTTCCTACTGGCGGGTCACGTTCTCATAATATCCTCCTGGATATTACAAAGGGCTCACACCATGAGAAGGTGCCTCAATGTTTATGAGTCCTCACCGCTAATGGCCTATATTATTCGTGTCCCTTAAATAACATCATCCGGCTATAGATCATATATTCAAGAACAATTTTATTGAACTTCCAGGTTCTCATCATAGCAGGGATCTACTATGATGCTTTAATACAATAGCTATCCTTAAGAAATTATCTAACACATTGTCTTTTTGAAGAACAAACAAGATGTGATAAGGCTTTTATTAACGAATAAATTACAATGTAGTAGGTTCTAGGACACCAACTCCAACAGACTCCCACTTGAACTAGATCCAACTACTAACAACCTTTATCCCACTAGCTCTCACATGATATTCATTCTTCTTCTGAGATAGGCATTTAGTCATGGGGTCTACCACGTTCTCTTCCGTGGAAACTCTTCTCACTGCAACTTCTTCACTTTGATAAAAATCCATCAAGAGGTGATACATCTAGTGTATGTGATTTGTCTATTGATGTGACCTTGGTTCTTTTGAAAGAGCCAGTACTGGAGTATTATCACAATAAAATGTAATGGGATCATTACTTCTAGGAACCACATCAAGCTCATGGACAAAGTTCTGAATCCAGACGGCTTCCTTGCCTGCATCAGAAGCCGCTATATATTCAGACTCCACTGTAGAATCGGTGACAACTGGCTTCTTTGAACTCTTCCCGCTCACAGATCCTCCATTGAGACAGAAAACATATCCAGATTGCAACTTCAGATCATTCAGATCTGTTTGAAAACCAGCATCAGCATACCCTCTATTGACAATCTCCTCGTCTCCTCCATACACCAGGAACATATCCTTAGTTCTTCTTAGATACATAAGGATAGTCTTAACAGCAGTCCAATGTCATTCTCATGGATCTTCTTGATATCTACCTACCATGCTCAGTGCATAGGCATCATCAAGCCTGGTACATAACATGGCATACATGATGGATCCTATAGCCGAGGCGTATGAGATCTTGCTCATCCTATCTTTCCCTTGTTGTTTCTGAGGAAACATTTTCCTAGAAAGATGTAATCCATGTAACACTGGAACCAATCCACTCTTGGATTGTTCCATATTAAATCTCTTTAGTATCAGGTTAATGTATGTACCATGACATAGTCCAATAAACCTCTTGCATCTATCACGAATGATCATGATCCCTAGAATGCAGGCGACTTCACCTACTTCTTTCATGGAGATGCACTTGTTAAAATAGTCTTCAACTGACTATAAGGTTGTTACATCGTTTCAAATAAGAAATAATTAATCAACATATACTACTTGTATAATGACTGAATTCCCATTAAACCACATATAAACACATGGCTTACATTCGTTCTTAATGAATCCAAATTACTTTATGGCTTCATCAAATCGAATGTTCCATGAACTGGATGCATGCTTCAATCCGTAAATGGATTTCTATAGATTGAAAACCCGTTCTGCTTCACCTGGTGTCACAAACCCTTATGGTCGTGTCATATAGAGATCGTCCTGATGGTTCTCATTAATGAATGTAGTTATGACATCCATCTGCCAAAACTCGTAGTCAAGGTAAGTTGATATGAATGTATGATTCTTATGGATTTGAACATGGAAACTGGAGATATTGTTTCATCATAGACAATTCCTTGATGCTGTCTGAATCCTCTAGCCAATAGCCTTTATTTAGAGGTGTTAACTTGACCTTCCATATCCAGCTTTCTCTTGAATACCCATTTGCATCCAACATGCTTTACATCTACTGGCTCATAAAAAAGAACCAAAAAATGGTTCTCATACATGGAATCCATCTCAAAATTCATAGCTTCTATCCATCTTGCTGCTTTTGAGCTTTCTACTGCTTCCTTATAGGAGAGAGGATCATCACATTCCAATAATAATGATTCACCATCCTTAGTGACTAAGAAACCAAATCTCTCTAGTTCCCTTACCTCTTTTGAGCTCCTACGCAGTACTTATGTTTCTGAAACCTCTTCCATGGGGTCCTGTGGTACTTTTTTCGGTACAAACTCTTGTGTATCTTGAGCATCAACTTCGTTGAAGTCAATCTTTCACCCACTATCCTTCCTGGGGATTTTCTCCCTCTCAAGAAAGACGGCTTGTGTGGCGATAGTCACATTCTTGTCCTGAGGTTTATATAGGAAATATCCTTTAATTTCCTCGGGATATCCTATAACGATACACTTCATGCCCCAGAGTTCTAGTTTGTTTCCTGAGAAGGCCTTAACAAATGACTCGCATCCCCATACACGTGTGTGCGACAAAGTGGGTTTCATTCTATTCCATAACTCGGATGGAATTCCATTTTCCTCCTTAGTTGGTACTCAGTTTAATGTGTATGCTGCGATTTGTAATGCATATCCTTAAAAGGATAATAAAATATCCGCATGACTCGTCATCGACCTCACCATTCCCAACAAGTTGTGCTTCCTCCTTTCACTAACACTATTCCACTATGGTGTATAAGGAGAAGTGAGCTGAGATAGAATCCCAAAATCCCATTGAAGTTCGATGTACTCTTGGTTTAGATATTCTCCCCCCTCGATCTGATCAACGCTTCATTATATTCATAGCAAGCTGATTCGCTATTTCATTCTTGAATTTATAAATTTCACTAAGGCTTCTAACTTATACCTAATTAAGTATAAAAATACGTATCTACTCAAATCATCAATAAATGTAATGAATTAAGAATATCCACCTCTAGATTCTACGATAAATGGTCCACACACATCCGTGTGTACCAATCCTAGAAGCTCTATGGCCCTTTCACCCTGTCCATCAAAAGGTATCTTGATCATTATACCTTGTAAACAAGTGTGAAATCTATCAAGTGTTTTTAGCTTAGTTGAGTCTAAATAGCCATCTTGGTAGAGCTTTGTGAAGCGCTTCTCGTTCACATGACCAAGGTGGTGATGCCACAACTGGGTGATGTATGAGTCATGGGAGTATCTTTCATTATCGATTGTCAACACATGGTTTTCTTTATTTAATAAATACAAACCATTATTCAAATGTGTTATACGATAACATACATTGTTCTTATAAAATAGACAACCCCTATTTCAAAACATTAAAACAAATCCATCCATATCCAAACAAGATATAGAAATTATGTTCTTGGTAACATTAGGCACAAAATAATAGTTTTGTAAAACCAGAATCATGCCAGTTATCAATGGGAGGTTGCAGTCGCCAATAGCCAACGCACCCATCCTTGCGCCCTTGGCAGCTCAAAGATCCACCACTCCTCTAGAAATTGTTCTAAATCAACTTGATTCCGTAATTTGAATACATATGTGAGCCTCACAAGCTGTATCTAATACCCAATGTGAAGAAATAGAAAGATTTCACTCGATAACGAATTCAACTTTAGTGTCCCCATGATTTTGGGTTCTGTTCATCTTCCAATGGCCCTGCATGCCACATGAAAAACACACTTCCTCTCGTTCCTTGCCCTACATCTGGATCTTCCCCTTCTTGGTGGGATGGTTCTTAGGGTCTTCAGACCATTTATAAGTCTTTTTCACCTTTTCCTTGTCCTTCCTTTTCTTTTTCACTATAAGGACCGTGTGTTTGTCACACCCCATGTCCATATCTACCTGGAGAATCAAGGTCAGAAGCTTCGATAGACTCTTCTCATTGTCGCTCATATTATAGTGGACAATGATGCTAGAGAAGGTGTAACATACCAAGTATGTAATGAATAATAGATATTTTTATCTATGTCTATTTATGAATTAGATAGTGTTTTAGTGGCTTAAAATGAGAATAAATCCAATCTTAAGAATGGAATACACTAATATTTTTAAAAGATTGTTTTACTACCTTTTAATGGCAAACCATTTTTAAATCAAACTTTTGACAATTTTATAAGCTCTATATTTCAATATATACATATTATTTATTATTGGGACATTGAAATTTAAAATGGATAATTTTTTGGTATTTTCTGACAATGTTCATTTTTTAATGATTAGTGAAATATACTGCATTTTACACCAAAACTACTTTTTCATCTAATTTAATTATATGGTTAGATTATATTTTTAATTGGATTTAAATTGTAAATATAATATATTTTTACAATTTAATACAATGGTGGTCATTGGGATTAATTTCACTTTGTAATTCTATATAAGAAAGTGCCAAACATTTTATAGATATTGATTAAAAAAACCCGCTATTTGTTTTGACAAAGGGAATTATTTTTAAATTAACTATTGCAATTTATATGATTGGAATTAGGTAAAATGGATACCAGATTTTGAATCATAAGTTCCATATTACGTAATTAAGATTCTTTTTTTGGACATTATGAATAGTAACGATGGTAATTATCTTTAATTATCTTGATTAATGAGTAATCATGTAGTTGAGGAAAATAAAATTATATCATAATAATAACAAATGACACCAACATGTGTCCTAATGATACTGTTTGTCTCCTGGCCGACCATGGGATGCCTTGTTCCAAACTTGGGGACACCATGGAATAAATTTTGTGTGAAAGTGACTTTTTATCTTTTTATTTTTAAAGAAAGTTAAATATAACAAATAATGTATCACCTGACTAAAACATTTTCACTTTTGTCTTAATAAATGATATTTTGGACATTAAATATTCATTGGAATTATAAAAATATTTCCTACATCATTATATTTGTTTTATGATTTTTAGACATTAAATAAATTAAATTATTTATGACATCATGATGATGCAGAGATTACCTCATTAATAAAGGATTTAAATAAAATGAAAATATAATGTTAAAACTATAATGTAAAATTTTCAATGACCTATTTGATGAGTATATTTTGATCCCTTATCACCTTATCCTTGATATAAATCAATTTGGGAACTTTAAAATTAGAAACTCATTTGAATATAAGGTAACATTTTATACCTTTCCAAATGTGCCCCTCCACTCCTCTTATAAAAGGCCCCCACCTCTACCTCCTTACCCACACCTCTCAACCAATTGGATCGGCCAAACCCTGTATATTTTGTCTCTCCACATACATCTCTTACTCCTTGAAGCCTCACTTTTGGTAGAAGTCATCCCAAGGAAGCCTTTGAGCTCAAATCAAAAAGAGTTACCGATTTAAAGGTAGTGTCTTCTCTTGTGTTCATATGTTTTATATTTCTTCTCCAACCCCCTAAAATCATTTTATTAATTTATTTTGTAACAACTCCAGTATATTAAATATACTAGGATGTTTTTATACGAAGGATTCGAGCTACACTTACACACCAACATCTAATGGTTAAAGAACATACTGTTTCTGTGGATGGAGAATTTTTGCCTCATGAAATGATGACTATTCAACACTCATATAACACCTTCAAAGGTGGCCATTAAGATGACACTATATTTATATATGATATATAAAATGTATATGTTTTCCTTAATATTCTGTATTTTTCATTTATGGTATACTTTTATGGTTTCCATTATGAGTAAACGCGATATCTTCATTTTAGGAAGTGTGGACTACCGCCCCCTCAAAGTGATTTGATTCGTTAATACCATTTTTGGTACGTATAAAGGATAGATTTAATGATATGATATATGATAAAATACTGTAATTATAATACTATTATGTATCATTATAATTTAATTCCATTAAATATGAAATAGAAATGGAAGTAGCGTTCATGCGTACGTACAGTTTACCGTCTCCATGAACGGTGAATTTCATTTCTTACCTCTAAATGTTATGTAATATTGTAAATGAATATATATACTGGATATATATGATATATATGATATATACATCATGAGTATAACTTTTGATATAATGGATACATGAACAACTTGTAATTATAAAGAGCATATTTTTCACTCAAGTACCAATGATCATTAAAACGACTGTTATTAACTTAAATAATTACATAGTGTTCATGACATGGTAATAAGTGATATAAAAGGAATAATGTAAATGAAAAAGGTTCTTATGAAAGTATAAATTAACTCATGTTTATTATTCAGGTCTTTAAATAATGATCATGTCAAGTCGGACCCGAGGTATGTGAATTGGTCTCAATCTCCTTTCATTGAGGCATATTATGTTTTATACACAAATTTATTTTATACGGTGTATAAATCCCTTTGACATTTACGATTATCCAAAAGGAATATTTTTTATACAAAGCATTTTACTAAACGACAAAAGGGAATGTTTTTTTCGTACTTATGCTACGACAATGACTTCTCCGCCGCCATGACCATTATTTGAGTTTTGGCTTCCTCTACAAGCCATACCTTTTTTTAAAAGAAAAATAAATACCATGTTTTACATTTCTTTTATTTTGGTATTGAAAATGGTTGTCATAATGTTTTTACTATATCAATGTGTTGTATTGATATCTTGTGATTGAAATGTGGAAATGTTATGATACCTTTATGAATGTTTTATGTGATACGATTATGTTATGGTTATTGGGCATTATTTATGAAGATGGGTGGTTCTGTGATAACCTAAGGGCGGGTGTGCCCGATATAGCTCTCCAATGCAATGGGTAATGCGAAGGGGTTAAACATTGAGGTTTCTCTGAAGATATTTAAGAAATATACTGTGATGGGTATTCCAAACGTAACCAAAAGGGTTAATCCCTACGTAAGAATGTTATGAATGCCTCATGTTACCTTTATGTCTTAAGATTTCTATGATTTATTCATGATTTGATGAGGTATGATAACGTGCTTATGGTTTATGGGTAACGTATGATTTCATTCTTATGTATATATGTAATCATGTTTCCTTTCCATATTTTTATATCCCTTACTTAGATTTTTATACTCAACCCATGTTTTTGAAATGTTTTTCACAAGTCAAGGGAATGGTACATGATATGATGATAGTGTCAAGGAAGTTTCATGGAAGTATCCACGTTTTATTTTAAATATGTTTCTGTTGATGGGAAAAATTAATACTATATTTTATGTAACCACTTTGTTTAAATGTGGAATTTAATTCATTTTTTGTGATCTAATTCTCTAAAACTCTAAACCTAAAAAGATATTCAAGGTGTAATCTTGTAATAACTCAACATTAAGTAATATTTAAGGATGGGGCCTTATAGTTGGAATCAAAGGTCGGTTTAGATAACAATAGGAGTTAGAATTCTTTTAAATGATTATCCAAGAATATATATTTGTTATGGTCAAATTGAAATGATATAGCATTTGATGATTACCATGTTGCTTCATCTAAGACATGTTTGTTCAGAATGGTTTTCCGAAGAGGAAATAGGGAAGCAGTGCTAGGAAAGCATACAGAAGGAAATAACCTTCCGAATTAGCATCCACAGATGGTCGGAATTGGAACTGAACTGTTTGTTGTAGTAATGGCGTAGTTGACTCAAGCGATAAATGGTGGCTGTATCAATGCACAAGATCATCCAGATCAACTGCACAGAAACATGTCAGTGGTGGAATATTTCATGAGGCAAAATCCCCCATAATTCAGAGGGTCATGTGACCCTATGCTAGCAGAATGGTGTATTAAAGAACTAGAGAAGATTTTCAATGTCATGGGATGTTCAGACAGTCAAAAGGTTAGTCTTGACATTTACCATTTAGAGGGTGAAGCAGATCAGTGGTGGTCGATGGTTAAAAATATCAGGGACACTGATGAGATTGAAGCTCTCGACTAGGATGAATTCAAAGTTATGTTTCTTGAGAAGAATTTTCCTAAGGTTGTTCGACTAAGGATGGAAGAACAATTCTTGGAATTTATGGAAGAGGAAGACTCAGTGGATTCCTATGAATAATGGTTCACACGATTGGCAAGGTATGCTCCAAATTTTATCTTAGACCTTGATAGTAAAATCAATGGTTTTTACTCCGAAATAATGCCAAAATATTGAAGGGAATTGGATTCTCGGGATTTTAAAAGTTATGAAAAGCATGTTCGATGTGATTAGAAGGTGGAAATGGAGTTTGCCTATGATCAAGTGTTCTATAACAACCAGTGGAAGAAGAGACCGAGGTGGCAGGAGAATGGAAAGAATTCTTCAAAAAGGTCTAATGATAAGAAAACTGAGTTTCTTGTTTGTGATAAATGTGGTAAAAGGCATGCCTGAGAATGTCTTCTGAATTGTGGAATGTGCTACATATGTGATAAGATGGGACATAAGTCTCGTGATTATACTGAAAAAGAACAAGGTGATGGTAAGTCCAAATTTTATTTAAAGTTAGTGAAATATTATTAGTGCAATTAGGTGGGTCACTATGCAAACGAGTGTCCGACAAAGAGCTTGAGTGATGGTAAGCAGTTAGACTACAAGCAGAAATGGGTGGTGAAATCCTTTGCAACTACTTCAGCAGATGTCGGGCCATGAAATGAAGTTGTATCAGTTACTTTGTTTGTTTCTTCAGATTATTCCAGTGTTTTGTTTGATTCGGGGTCTACACATTCATTCATCTCTGAAATCTTTTCTAGTAAAATGGGAATTCCATCTCAAGAAATGATTCCTGAACTTGTGGTAAAAACTCATTTGGGAAATTATGAGGAAAAAAGAATTTATAAGAATCTTCCTATCCTTATCTGTGGAAAGAACCTACTTGAAAACCTTATTATTTTACCTCTAGTAGAGTTTGATGTTATCATGGGTATATATTGGCTCTCTATTTACCATGCTAAGATTGACTTTAGAGCTATAGAATTTTCTTTTCAGAAATACTTTCAGATTGTATACAAGAATTAACCCCTATTATTGATAACTTATCAAGAGGCCAAGAAAGTTGTAAAAGATGGAAATGAATGTTACCTTGCACAAATCTTTGAAAATAAAGGAACGATTCATATTAATGATGTGCCAGGGGTAAATGAGTATCCTGATGTTTTTCCTGATGAGTTGGCTGGAATAATACTAGATCGGGAAGTTGAATTTACTGTTTACTTAGTTCCTAATTCTAATCCAATTTCAAAACACTCTTATCAAATGGATCAAATTGAACTTTTAGAGTTGAAGGAGCAATTGTATGATTTATTAGAGAAAGGTTTCATTCGACCTAGAACATCACCATGGGGTGCACTTTTATTATTTGTTTAAAAGAAAGATGGTTCAATAAGACTTTGCATTGATTATAGATCCTTGAATAACATCACTGTTATGAAAAAATACCCTTTGCCTCGTATCGATGATTTGATTGATTAGCTCCAAGAAGCTTAGTATTTTTCAAAGATTTACCTAAGATCGGGGTACCATCAGTTGAAGGTAAAGGAAGCATATATTCCGAAGACCGCGTTTTGTACAAGATATAGCCATTATGAATTTATAGTAATGCATTTTGGGATAACCAATGCACCTATTGTGTTCATGGAATTAATGAATAAAATTTTCCATGAGTTCATGGATAAGTTTTTGGTTGTTTTCATTGATGATATTTTGGTGTTTTCTAAAATTAAAGAGGATAATGAAATACATTTAAGGGTTATTTGACAGACCTTAAAAGAAAAAAAATTGTATGGGAAATTTTAGAATGTGTGAGTTTTGGATACAACAAATTTCTTTCATTGGTCACATTGTTTCTAAAGACGGGATATCTGTTGATCCTGAAAAAAAATGTTGTTGAAGAATGGCCAAGACCACAATTGTAACTGAGATTCATAGCATCCTTGGTTTGGCAGGCTATTACTGAAGGTTTGTTAGAAATTTTTAACGGTTATCTATTCCAATGGCTAATCTAAATCGGAATGGTGTTATGATTATATGGACAAAATAATGTGATGATTGATTTCAGGAATTTAAAAGAAGATTGTTGAATGCTCCAGTTTTGGCACTACCTTCCAGGAATGGGGAGTTTTTTATCTATAGTGATGCTTCATTGAAAGGACTTGGTTGCGTCCTAATGCAAAATGATCAAGTAATTGCTTATGCTTCATGACAGTTGAAAAATCATGAGGTAAATTACCCTACACATGATTTGGAATTAGCTGATGTTGTGTTCGTTTAAAAATTTGGAGAGATCATTTGTATGGAGTAAAGTGTGAAATATATACTGATCATAAAAGTTTAAAGTATATATTCACTCAGAAATAATTGAACTTGGGACAGAAGAGATATCTGGAATTAATCAAGGATTATGATTGTACAATTCATTATCATCTGGTAAAAGCAAATAAAGTGGATGATTCTTTGAGTCGAAAAAGTAATGCTTCATTAACAATGTTGCATTTGGAACATGATCCTTTGATTAAGGATTTGATGAACAAGGGCATAGAAGTTTTTGGTGCAGGATGTTCTTTTGTTTTGTTTCCGGTATCAGCGCAATATTCTCTATCAGACATAATTAAGAAATCACAGAAGCAAGATAGTGAGTTTCAGAAAAAAGTAGAGATGGTTTAGAAGGGTAAGTTTCCTGGATTCAATATTGATAATGATTGTGTTTTGAGATTTGGGATGAGATTTTGTGTGCCGTGTGATTCACAGTTTAAGAGATATTTGTAATGTGAATCTCATAGTTCTCCGTTTTCATTTCCTCCTGGCAGTACTAAGATGTACAGAGAGCTGCGGGGGTATTACTGGTGGGATGGAATGAAAAGAGATATTTCTGATCTTACAGTGAAGTGTTTGACTTGTCAACAGGTTAAAGAAGATCGATAGTTACGAAAATGGATGCATCATCCTTTACCAGTGCCAGAGTTGAAATGGTAAAATATATCCATGGACCACGTTGTGGGATTTCCGAGGACACCTCGAGGTAATAATGCAATCTGGGTTATTGTTGATCGCTTGACTAAATCTTCTCATTTCCTTTCCATACGAGATACTTTTTCCCTAGATCATCTATCCCATTTGTATCTTAAAGAGATAGTCATGTTACATGGAGTTCCTCTCTCCATTGTATCTGACTGTGATCCCAGATTAACTTCTAACTTTTTGAAAGGCCTTCAAAAGTCATTGGGTACTGAATTAAATTTTATTAAAGTTTTTCATCCTCAATCAGATGGGAAATCAGAACCAAAAATTCAGACTTTGGAAGATATTCTATGTGCTTGTTCGATGGACTATCAGGGAAGTTGGGAATAACATATTTCTTTGGTTGAGTTTTCTTATAATAACATTTTTCATTCCAGTATACAGACAGCACCATTTGAGGCATTTTATGGGAAGTGGTGTCGAAATCCATCTTTCTGGGATGAAGTGGGTGAAAGGAAGTTGTTGGGACCATAATTGTTAGAAGAGATGGTAGAAAAAGTTCAGTTGATTCAGAAACACATGAGAACAGCTCAGAGCAGGCAGATGAGTGATGCGGATAACCGGAGGAAGGATCTATCTTTTGAGGTAGGTGATCATGTTTTTATCAAAGTCTCACCACGAAAAAGTGTGATGTGATTTGGTAATAAGGGAAAGCTGAGTCCAATTTTCATTGGACCATATGAAATTCTGGAGAGAGTTGGATCAATTTAATACCGAGTGTCTTTACCTCAGAGTTTATCTCATGTACACAATGTCTTTCATGTTTCAATTTTAAGGAAGTACATGCCAGATCCATCTCATGTTTTGAGTCTAGAGGTAGTTTAGCTGGAAGAGAACCTATCTTATGAGGAACAACCGGTCCAGATTCTTGACCATAGGGAGAAAGTGTAATGGAATAAGGTGATTCATCGGGTAATGGTTTGTGGAAAAACCACATGATTGAAGAGGCAACATGGGAATCTAAAAATACAATTAGGGCTAAATACCCCCACTTATTCGGTAAGTAAATAAATTGCGGGGACGCAATTTTCTAAAGGGGGGAAGGATGTAACATCCCAAGTAAGTAATGAATAATATATTTTTTTATAAATTTCTGTTTATGAATTATATAGTGTTTTAGAGGCTTAAAATGAGAATAAATCCAATGTTAAGCATTGAATACACTTATATTTTTAAAAGCTTATTTTACTACCTTTTGATGGAAAACCATTTTTAAATCAAACTTTTGACAATTTTATAATTTCTATTTGTCAAAATAAAATTAATCATTATTATTGGGACATTGAAATTAACAATGGATAATTTTTTGGTATTTTTCTGACAATGTTCATTTTTTAATGTATAGTGAAAAATACTGCATTTTACACCAAAATTTCTTTTTCATGTAATTTAATTATATGGATAGATTATCTTTTTAATTGGTTTTAAAGTGTAAATAGAATATATTTTCACAATATAATCCAATGGGGGTCATTGGGATTAAATTCAATTTGGAAGTTGGTATAAACAAGTGCCAAACTTTCCATAGATATTATTTCAAAAAAACCCGCTATTTGTTTTGACAACGGGAATTATTTTTAAATTAATTATTTAAATTTATATGTTTGTAATTTGGTAAAATTGATTCCATATTTTGTAGTAGAAGGTCCAAATTATGTAATTAAGACTCATTTTTTGGACATTATGAATAGTAATGACGGTAATTATCTTTAATTATCTTGATTAATGAGTAATCGGGTAGTTAAGGAAAATAAAATAATATCATAATAAAAAAAATGACACCAACATGTATCATAATGATTCTTTTTGTCTCATTGCCGACCATGGGATTCCTTGTGCCAAACTTGGGGACCCCATGGAATCACTTTTGTGTGAAGGTGAGTTTTTATCATTTTATTTTTAAAGAAAGTTAAATATAACAAAGAATGTATCAGCTGACTAAAACATTTATAATTTTGTCTTCATAAATGATATTTTTGACTATAAATATTAATTGGAAAGATAAAAATATTTCCTACATCATGATAGTTTTTTATAATTTTTAGACATTAAATAAATTAAATTATTTATGACATCATGATGATGCAGCGAATACCTCATTAATAAAGGATTTAAATAAAATGAAATTATAATTTTAAAAATATAATATACACTTGTAAAATGCCTATTTAATGAGTATATTACGAACCATTATCACATTATCCTAGAAATACATCAATGTGGTACCTTTAAAATCTGAAACTCATTTGAAAATAAAGTAACCTTTTATACCTTTCCAAGAGTGCCCCTCCTCTCCTCTTATAAAAGGCCCCCACCTCTACCTCCATACCCACACCTCTCAAGCCTTTGGCTCAGAAAAACCCTGATCATTTTGTCTCCCCACATCACTCTTTTACTCTTGAAGCCTCACTTTGGGCAGAAGTCTTCTCAAGGAAGCCTTTGAGCTCAAATCAAAATGAGTTACCTGATTTAAAGGTACTTTCTTCCCTTGTGTTATTATGTTTTATTATTATTCTCCAACCCCCTAAAATATTTTTATTCATTTATTTTGTAAAAACACCATTATATTCAATATACTAGGATGTTTTTATAATAATCATTCGAGCTAAACTTACACACACCTACATCTAATGGTTAAAGAACATACTATTTTTGTGGATGGCGAATTTCTGCCTCACGAAACGATGATTGTTTAGCACTCATATAACACCTTAAAATGTGGCCATTAAGATGTCACTATATTTATATATGATATATAATATGTTTATGTTTTACTTTAGCTTCTGTATTTCTCATTTATTGCATACCTTTATGGATTCCATTATGGTTAAACGCGATATCTTCATTTTAGGAAGTTTGGACTACCGCCCCCTCAAAGTGATTTGATTCGTTAATACCATATGTGGTATGTATAAAGGATATATTGAATGATATTATATATGATAAAATACAGGAATTATAATACTATTATGTATCATGATGTTTTAATTCCATTAAATATGAAATAGAAATGGATGTATCGTCCATGCGTATGTACGTCTTACCGTCACCATAAATGGTGCATTTCATTACTTACCTATAAATGGTATGTAATATTGTAAATGCATATATATACTGGATATATATGATATATATATCATGATTATATCTCTGAATATAATGGATATATGAACAAATTGTTATTATAATGATCATATTTTTGACTCAAGTACCAATGATAGTTAAAACAACCGTTATTAACTGAAATAATTACATAGTGTTCATGGCATGGTAATAAGTGATATAAAAAGAATAATGAACTTGAAAAAGGTTCTTATGAAAGTAGAAATTAAATCAAGTTTATTATTCAGTACATTAAAGAATGATCGAGTCAAGTCGGACCCGATGTATGGGACTTCGTCTCAATGTCCTTTCATTGAGGAATATTATGTTTTATACACAACATTCCTTTAAACGGTGTATAAACCCCTTTGACTTTTACTTTTATCCAAAAGGAATATTTTTTATATGAAGCGTTTTACTAAATGACAAAAGGGAATGTTTTTGTAGTACGTATGCGGAGACAACGACTTCTCCGCAGCAGTGACCATTTTTTGAGTTTCGGATTCCTCTACAAGCCATAGCTTTTTTTTAAAAGAAAAATAATTACCATGTTGTACTTTTCTTTTATTTTGGTATTGAAAATGGTTTTCATACTGTTTTTATTATATCAATGTGTTGTATTGATATCTTGTGATTGAAATGTGGAAATTTTATGTTTCCTTTATGCATGTTTTATGTGATACGATTATGTTATGGTTCCTGGGCATTGTTTATGAAGACAGGTGGTTCCATGATAAACTAAGGGCGGGTGAGCACGATATAGCTATCCAATGTATTGGGTAACACGAAGGGGTTAAACATTGAGCTTTCTCCAAAGAGATTTAGGTAATATATTGTGATGGGTATTCCAAACGTAACCAAGAGGGTTACTCCCTAAGTAAGAATGTTATGAATGCCTCAAATGACCTTTTTTCCTTATGATTTCTATGATTTATTCATGATTTGATGAGGTATGTTAAAGTGCTTATGTTTTATGGGTAAAGTATGATTTCATTCTTATTTATATATGTACACAAACTTCCATTCCATAATTTTATATCCCTTACTGAGCTTTTTATGCTCATCCCATGTTTTTGAAATGTTTATCTCAGGTCAAGGGAAAGGTATATGATATAATGATAGTGTCAAGGAAGTGTCAAGAAAGAATCCACGTTTTATTTTAAATATGTTTCCGTTGATGGGAAAAATGAATACTATCTTTTATGTAACCACTTTGTTTAAATGTGGAATTTAATGCATGTTTTATGATCTAAATCTCTAAAACAATAAACCTGAAAAGATCCTCAAGGTGTAATCTTGTTATAACTCATGATTAATTATTGTTTAAGGCTGGGGCCATATAGAAGGAGTTGGGCAGTGATGATAGGTTGAAATCTGTAAGCAACTCCTCTGGGAATTTAATCCTTAAGTTGTCCAGACATTAAATGTTGCCAATAATCTTGACTACATGAGGCCCAGCTGGCGTAGACTCTCCAATAATAGTTGTAAACAAAGAAATGGAGATCTCATAGCTCTCCTGTCTCGCCTTCTCTTGGTTTAAATCCTTAATGCCGGACATCATGCTATATGCGTCCATGTTTTCACGTTACATCAAAAGCTCATTGGACATGGCCTATAGCATGAAGCACTGGACATCTGTGGCATCATCCATGTGTTTCAAGAAGAGAGATAATTCCTCATCACTAGCCTCTTTCCCAGGTGCAACTGGAATAGGCTCTTCCAGCACATACAATTTCCTTATGTGGCGACGGAGGACGCGTAAACGGCTCTACCACTCTAGGAAATTGGTGCCTATGAGAAGGTTTTCCTTTTGGATTTTGATGTACAATGATATGTTTGAAGTCATTTTCCTGTCGTTTCTACAAATTAAGATGATAAAAGGTTTAGTACTTTATTAAAAACAAGGACAAATAAATAAATTAATACTTATTAGTCTCCCACTATTTTATCGATATCCAATATCCCTCACTATTGATTTCAAAATATTCTATTTCCTGAATATTCTACTGGAAAGGATCCATATTACCCTTCGCATTACACCAACTAGGGTTGGTCAAGCAACCTGAAGGGTTTTAGTTTGGCATTCCAAATGCCAACGACATTAACTCGCAGCTCCTTGATCCTCTGAGTGGACTCCCCAATCCTGAAATCCTTTTATTTCGGATTTCCTCATCCTTTTCCTCTTGGTCACACTAAGTCCTGCTGTGGAAGTCAACCCTTGATGTGAACAAAGTCAATTCATCCCAAAACCTTTAATTATATTTCTTCGATAATTGAAATCACCCCAACTAGGTTTGGTTAAGCACTTTGAACAATGGTTTGATTCTAACCAAGATTATGGAAGGCTATACCGACATAATATTTAATTTTAGGCATTTCATCCTTATATGTAAATTTAAATTTTATTATCTTTTATTACATGCTTATTAATATTATGTGTGATTTACTTAAGTGATTAACCATGTCAAAGATAATATTCACGTATAAGCCGGTTTTATTTTACTTCCATATTTCATGCTCGTTTAATTCCTTAATCGTGTGATCGTGACAATACACCCACAATAAATAAACCATCCAACTGAAAGAAATAAAATAAATTGTATGATCATGACATTTTCTTTTGGTTATTTTATCTAGCAGTTGATAAAATAACCCAATACCTAGGGGAGAAACACCTTAAACCTTTCAGGTTCATGTTTACAGCTTCACATCTGTCCACCTTTGTATATCATTGGATTGGTTTCACCTTGTCTCCGGACTTGACCGAACTACACTGGCATGGGAGATCCATCCATTACATATGAATTTATCTCACATGCAGGTGTGGGGTAAAAGGGGGTTTTTACATAAAATAATCCTTGGGTGTGCAGGCCCTACATATTAATGAGGAGATGGATCGCATGCCAACAAATTTAATTTGAATAAATAAATTAAAAGAAACCATCCACATTAAAACGTCTCGGTCTAGATCTTGATCATCCATACATGAAACGATATTTAAGAAAAAATAAAACTAGCATTCAATTCTTTAATTGTTCTTGTTTAAGATAAATCATGCTCGAATAAATTAATTATCTTTAATTAATCAATACTTTTATCTTAAATTCTTTTTCTGAATTTACTTGAGATTCTCATCCATCATAATTTTAATCGAATAAATTCATTTAAAATTATCCTTTTACGTAACATGTACCTTGGATGCAACCCAGTGAATTCCCATTTATTACGCAGATGTTAAATTAAACATATATATATAAAACACCTATCACGTGTTGTGCCTTAGTTTTACACCTGCACCATGGTACACGTCTCAAGAGTTTGTATAATATAATAATAAATTTTAATAAATCTGCATAATTTGGGCGGGTACACAGTGTGTAGTTCTGACTAAAAGGTGTGTACTTATTCATCACCGTCCATCCGAAGTATATGCCATGGGACATGGAGTGTTAATGTACTTCTGAAATTTTCAGAGTACACGGCGTGTACAGTGGGACACACATTGTTTAGTTTTCGCGTGACACAGTTTCCAGCCGGTCAAGCTGTGTATGGGGTACGGGGCCCAACTCTAACCTGAAGAGACTACACGCCATGTTCATTAGACCACAGGGCGCGTAATCTGGAAACCGTGTGCCACCCATTTTTGGTAAAAACACGAAGTCTTAAATTCATAGAAAGAATCCAATACCCTGCATGATTTGGAGGATCAGTTAATGCATTGAACCTAGACTGCATGGCGTCTACTTACGAATACACTCCGTGTATTCTGGTGTTGTACTGCCAGAAATGATTGTCGCCTCCGGATGAGTTCCATTATTTTATTTTAATCATAATTAAAATAAAAAATTTATTCTGTGAGGTGAACGAGAAACGAGGGAGGAGGAATGAATCTCGATATTCAGATTTCCATAATGATTAATCATGAATTGAAATAACTAAATTATTAAATTTATAAATCATCAATGAAAAACTAAATAATTATAATCAATGATATGACCGCTCTGATACCATTTGTAGGTTCCGGGCACAGCGAAAGAGAATTGGTGGGTTTGACCAACTTTAATTTTAACATTAAGAAACATTCAATCCGAGATCCATCACGATTTAAAATGTCGAATATTCGGAATAGAACAATGAACTAAAAACTTATGAAGGAATCCTCTAACCATATAGATAGGATCATCATATGTTTTCTATAATTAATTTAATTAATTCACAATAATTACCTTGGTGGAATTCATTCATCGTTGATGTCTCCGGTCACGATCCTGTGATCCATCATTTCATCGTAGAATCCAAATGTAGGATTCCTCTAGTGGTGGTCCACAAGTGTTCCGCATATCTATGAACGTCACTGAAGTGATCTCCGGGTGCTAGCACGGAAGAGACTTCGCTTGCGATGTCCGCCTTCAACCGCCTTGATCCGGTGGAAGATCTTGCTCTCATACCTTGAGGGTGTTCTTTGTGGAAAGGGAATTATCTCCTGGCATGAGAATTGTTCCAAATCCATTGTGCACAACAAAAATGGATTTGGAAACGTGCGGGGGTTGTGAGGATATTTATAATCGGTTTGAGGTTAATAGAGTTAGGAAAATAAATAAACACGTTACGTGTTTTATTTATTTCAGTAAATCTTATTGAAACCCCATGTCGAATTATTAATTCCTTGACATGCGCCCACACTGATTATAATTAATATCATTTAATAAAATAATACTATATCCTCAAAATCCTGACTGGAAAACTACACGCCGTGTAATAATTAATACACAGCGTGTACTTTTATTTTCCATTTTTTCTCAACCATATTTATTAGACCTTGAGTAATGGCTATTTATTTCTTAAATAAATGTAAATGCATTACTTGATAATAAATATATTATTTCTACCACAATATATTCTCTCGAATTACTAGTATCGAATTAAATGCGATCAGGCATCGTAAAATAATTATTAAACCAGAGTCGGGAATAATATATATTTAACACGTTAAATTAATATTTAATTGAGATACATAGACACACTTAGTGTTTGACCCTCTTGGACTCTTTCTCAGTGGCATTAGGTGGAGCCTACCTAATGTCAAGGTTAGCGTCTTGTTACACGCCAAGGCACCCATCATGATAGAAGTTAACGCTGCAATGACGTGTCACATCCTACCAACGCTCACCGTGTAATATAATCCCTTTGTCTCGATATCTCTAATCAAGCAGTTTGCATGCTAGTTCCATCAACCCATGTGCTCGATTATTATTTCTTTGACTTCCAGAAATTGAACTCGCCCATACCTTACTATAGCCATGGATTTATTTAGGCTTTATCAATTCCATCAAAGGTCCTGAGATATCTTCTTCCGTTATGGAACAGAAGGGACAAATCCTTTCTCGCATTATCTATTAATGCAGTATTACTCGTGACGCACCCAATGTATCCTACCTCCATGCAAATAGTGTGTCGTCACAATTTTTGTCAATACATCTAAGTGCACATTTTTTAATACCCAGTAATAATAATCATAAAGTCTAAGGACCAATACACATGTCCACAGATAGGAACATCCAATTACATTATGAAATGTGGATTTCCTATTGGCGGGTCTCGTTCTCATAATATCCTCCTAGATATTACGAAGGGCGCACACCATGAGAAGGTGCCTCAATGTTTTATGAGTCCTCACCCCTAATGGCTGGTATAATTTTTTTTCTCCATCGAATAACAAAATCCGTCCATAACACATATATTCACAAATAGTGTTATGGCACTTCTGGGTTATTATCATAGCAGGGATCTGCTATGGCTCTTTAATGCAACTGCTATCCTTAGGACATTATCACATGCATTTTCACGTAGAAGAACAAACAAGATGTGAAAATGGTTTTATTAAAGAATAAAGTACAATGTAGTTGGTTCTAGGCCACAAACTCCTACATATACGTCCACATTAAATGTAAATCCCCCCAAGAACCAAGATATTTCTCCTATTGACAAGGAGTTCCTATCTGATTAGGCATACAGAGTGTGTAGAACTCATACACAACATGTTCTACCTCATCCAGGACCATGTTTGGTTCTTACTCAAAATAGATTGGCCAGTCGTTTCACACAAACAATGTGTATCCCATAATACTCAATTTTTTTATTCTAAACTGCATCTCAGCCATGTCTTCTACCAAGGCCTATGTCATGTTCCACATGTCCATGAACATTTTCTATGTACAATTATATGACTATGATATGTTACTCGACTAACTTTTCAATGTTTTATAGCCTCATGATATAAGGTTAATAGACATTATGTATCCTCGATACATGGAGTGTAGTCCCCAAAAATAATCCTTCCCAAACATAAAGAACACAATCCTTGTTTCTATAGTTTAAATGCCCTAAAATATTAATTTTCATGGGAATTTCATTCCAAGTATCCCTATTCACACATGTTTTCCATGAAACCAACAGATCGACCTAGGTGGGATAAATATAAATCAGAATAGGGCTCTACAAAATTAATAATATGTCATAACTAATACTAATGGGACTAAAATCCATTATTCGTAACTTGATGGAGAAATATCGATGATTCATGTGTAGAATGACTCAAAGAACATTCTCATCCTCTATATGAGGATGATCGACACTAGGAACGAAGATCTACAACACATTATCACTTCAATTTAACTTTGGTTTCCCTACGGCCAATGGGGAGGGGATGTGCTCACCTCCTATGGGTTATGTGAACCAATTGGGGGGAGGGGTGAAATTGATTTAATTTAACTCAATCAATTAACTCCCCTTTTAATGATCTTCCAACAACACTCCTTTGACCTAACCCTTAGTGATAACTATGTTTAGGTCACAGATAGGTTAAAATTGGCACTCTAACACCAGCCGTAGTATCAAAATTACGATCTGAGTCAAATTATAGTAATAATATCATGTTTCATCAGAAATTCACACACATGACATATTATATATAATATTTTTTATATCATCATACTGGGTCTATTTGGGACTTAAAATAATACACTGACTCATCTAACGGATATTGAAGTATTCATTGGAATATTTCATAGTCTTAAATGTAATAAAAAGGAGTTATTTAATTCCCCTAACCTCATGTATTTTGTTATCCAAAAATAGATATCATGGGTATAAGGGGGAGAAACTGATCTCTCCACAAGGAATACAATAACAATGATTTCACCAAGGGTTCCCACACTACATCCTAGAACAGATATAGGGGACCCACCAATTCCGAAACACACTGAAATTTAGCTCTAACTTGGTCAATGATTATCAATAAGATCACATGTATCCTCAGTTACAACATGTGGAAGAACGCCATGAACCATGGTCCATAAACATTTATATTGTCTAATGTTACACCACCTTGCTAACCTGATGCAAAAAAAAGAATGTATCCCCATAGATCACATAAAACCATAGATTATGTTCTCTCTGAAATACTCAAGATTCATCTATTCATGGTTGAAACTAGGATTGTGAGGGAATAAAATAATAAAATAGGACAACTAAATTGTAATCACTGGGTTTACCATGTCCTTATATAATGAATCTCTAACTATAACAGAGCATTCCATTCTAGAAACACTATCACACCAACTACTATAATCCTATCTGAGTATGGATATTAGGAAACCAATCCACACTTTATAAACATCATTTGGAATAACTAAACTATTAAATATTGGTTATAGAAAAGCCACTGCCTCTACCAAGATAAACCAAGATTACTAGTCATGTATAATATCTCAACTAGCAACACCAAGACCCTCTCTAACAATCCATCACACAGACCTCCCTCTAACATATAATAAAAAAAATCATCCTCCACACCTCATCACAATCCAATTTTGAAGAAACAAACTTACCACATTGTTTTGATTTTTTTTAAAATCATACTTAGTGAAGACATATTCCCTCATTTGCAAGAATCCAAAGCTACGTCAACAACACCCCCAAAGGGTTCTCTCGACACAATGTTTCTCCCTTGATAGTCTTTGATTGTGAAATAGAATGAAAAGGGTACATCATAATTATTTATAATAATTAAACATATACATTTAGAAACAACATAAAGTGTATCTCTATTTATTCTAAAATCCTTTGGGTCAAAGGCCTCTATGTCTCCTACCTATCATCCCCTCTATCATCTAGCTCCATGAGCAGGGTGTGGACCACCTGGGGTTGGTGGTGTAGCACCCCAACATCCATCCACCAACATATGATCTACCATATCAAATTCCACATTCTCTATTAGGTGTAACTCCATGCTTCATGATTTCCCTCTTCCATGGAGGTCTGTTGATCAGCTCCCTCTGAAAGACAACATGGGTTGGAAAACTCTATCCTAATTTCCCCAACTTTCACATGTATAATTTCACCACTCCATCTACAGACATGATCCTTGGTGTTGTTCGTCTACCATATTCCAATGATCATGTGTATGGGGATATGTATGTATTTTGTGCAACGATACTTTCACATGCATCATACCAAATTCTATAGATTCCTCAACCTCATGACCACCACTTTGGACAACATATTACTATACCTCCTCTAAAAGTCCATCTAATATCATAACTCACTCCAGTACCCACATATTAGGGGAAAGGTATAATGAAACCACACTAGATCAGATGAAATTGTAGAGGACCTGTTACAAGGTATGAAATATGATGAACATGTATAGAACCATATCTTCGGAGTATCGCGACATGACTTTTATCCTTTATGAGTACTCTTCCTCGGTGTTACTCGCCTATAAAAGGTACAAAATCTCACATATAAACACTTGTATTAACATGGATGGTGATAATCTTTGATGATGATTTTCCGAACGCTACCCAAGAAAGAATCACCTTGTAGTGGGACTGCATTAGAAAACACAACCATCACCCAGATGGACCTTACCGATTTAATGCAACTAGAACTACCATCTGATTGGATGGTGTCATTACTAAGTGGAAAACATAGGCGACTACATCAAGTATGTCATCATATTACTTGGGGGCTAGATCACCATAATTAAATTGATGTTATACATTCATGGGTATCATGATTCAATAGTTACTCATGTAATAAGTGTCTTCTTCTCTAACATTTATTTCTGTCAGACATATGCATTAATCACCAATAATTTTATTTTAGTTGTGTATATAATGACAATGAATTTATTCATATATTTTTATAATTAGATTTATGGTTATTTATATGGTCATTTTATTCTTTTTATTTCATTTTTTATGGTATAAATGTTTCCAAATCGGTAATGTATTTTTTTTATCAATTTTTTGTCATCGTGATACACACAATGTTATACAACTATTTTTTTCTATGAGGTGTATATAATTCCATTTGAAATTATAATCATGAATATAATTAATTTGATTATATTTTTTTGTTTTTTTAATTTTATAATCTTACATGGGGACAATGATTCAATGTAACCATGTGGTATGATTTCATTGTAACAATCCCATCATTTAACGTGACTATTAACAAATATGATTTGATTGATATAATCTTATTATCCATATCCCGGAGACTCTCATGAATTTTCAACTCCTTTATAAATTAATTATATCATCATTTAATGGTACATTGTTTCAGTCATTATTAATTATAATTACTATTAATCTGTTTATAATAAAATATGATGTTATTTGTAACTTTGGTCCGAAATCTGTGTTAATTCAAAATAGTGTTTTCAAATATTGTTTTATGTTTTCAAATAAATTTTCAGGTAATAGGTTCTCAATATTTTTTTTATATTTATTGATAATACTACAAATATATTATCATGTAAATTATTTACAATTTATTTTATGAATTCATTAGAAATTTTAAATGAAATTTTCATGGATAATGATTTCAAAATATTAATCAGTCTTTCACAATATGTTTTCAATGATATTTTCACAGAATCTTTTTTAAAAATATTTCTAGAATTTCATTATCAGTTTTCGATTTCTTTATGGAAAATAATTTCTAAATTATTTAAAGAATTCATTATATTTTTTCAAAACAATTTTCTTGGGGAATGTTTGCAATAATATATCTTCCATTCCATACATGTTTCCAGATCTAATTTTAAGGAAATGGCTTTCAAAATGATTTCAGTATTCATTTATAAAATTTAAAATATATTATTATGGAAAAAATTTTCTATAGGATTTCTATATATTTTACAATTTTTCAATGTTAAATTTAAAGTAATATTTTTTCTATTGAATTTTCAATTAAAGATAGATCTTCCAAGACGAAATTATATTGTCATAAATAAATGTTTTCAAAATATAATTCCACCTTATTTCCCATATATGATTAAATACATTTTTGTTATTCATTTTTTTTATGTTAATTATCCAAATTTTACATTACTATTATTTCTATAAATGGTCTATGTTTTGATGGAAATATGTTAATTATAATTGTTCCACTAATATGGGTTTTATGCATTTGAAACCCAATTCATATCCCATGTTATTTTTTGGTGAAATGATAAATAAAAAATCCCCTTTTCCCCAAGATATTATATAATTACATGGTTATGATAAGTATTGCATTTCATGGTTTTTGATATAATTTTTAACAAACTAATCTCTTTATATGGTTCATGATATGATGAATGTTTTATTATCTCTTCAAGAATGTGTGGAATATTTTATTATGTTTGTTGACCTCTCCTATTTTGATAATCTTAATTATGTTTTCATATACCATGATAATCCCACTTAATGCTTTTCCATATATTAATTCGTTCAGTCTGTGATCGAGATGATAATATTATTAAAATAATCCTTGAAATATTTTAATCAATGTTTGTTTTTGTTTATATAAATTCTGATATACATCTAACCCAGTCGGATATGTTTTTCATAAAAACAGATAAGCATAAGTCACTGATCTGCGTATAGCAACTGATAAAGAGCTACCGGTACTCAGTCTACCGATAGACTTTCTACCGACAGACAGAGTCACCGATACACAAAGTTCATTGATATGTATAGATATATTGATGTGCATGACTACCAGTATCTACCAATTGAGTAAGCTTACAGATCTGAGTACATACAATCACCAATAACCAAAGCTATTGTCTGACAAACAGACCAGAGCTACCAACAGACAACAGCTACAAATAAACAGAAGTCTACCCATAGAGCTAGTTTACAGACAGTAACTGATAGAAGTCTACCGATAGAATTCACCAATTCATTAATTTAATTATGGACAAAGAGATACCCATGGATTAAGAACAGCCGATAATAATAGCTACTAATAGAATGAAGTCACTGGTATATAGCGCTACTGATACAAGTTAAAAAGAGATACCGATTGAAGGTTCTTCTACACAAATTCCACAGTACACATTTAGCAACAATAGCTATTAATGATTGACCAAACAGTCAAACACTATAATCTCAATACTATGTCTTTAATATGCTAACAGTTACATTTGATGATTTTAATGCAGTTAATGTTAATTAATGAATTTTGTTGCCATGTCCGGGAACCGTACCTAGTACCCATGCAAAAGTTGATCATTCATTTTTTTCGTAGCTGAAAGCTATAAAGGGAAGGAAATATAACACTAGATATACATGAAAAAAAGTAGGCATTGAAAGCGTAGTTAAAATAAAAGAACTCAACATAGGGAGAGATACGAAAATATAGAACAAGTTTGTCGATGTAATGAAACAGATAGATCCAAGGAACTAAAAAAGAACCCCAAGGTGAGAAACAAAAAGGCTCAACAAGCATTCCATCATGGACCATTCACGCAAGGCTATATCCATACTCCAAGAACTCTCACATACGTGAATCCGATCATTCAGAATAAAACCACAAGCCGCATCTTGTGTGAAGAACTAACACAATCACTTCATGCACTAAAGCTAACAAGTTAGACCAAGAACCAAAGAAGAAAACAACACTCTGTTTTTTGAGCAGACACCCGAGAAGGACTCAGAAGCTTTTCTGACCAACCAAACAAGTACATAGTTTCACTGCCAATCACTAAAGATCTTCTTAACTCATACTCACTTACATTAGTGATTACTTATATTTAAATTTCGAGCAGTGTGTTTACCCTATTTAGATTTACACACACACTGTATCATTAGATAAACTGGAGGATTCTTAAATCCTCACTCAAACTCCATAACTCATTTTTGCCAATGTGGATAGTGGTAGAGGTCGAGTAAGACTTGGACAGCTATGAGGTGTTGTTTTTTGTTCCCACGTAGAACTGTGGTAGAGGTCTTTGAACCAGGAAATTGTTTTCACTGTTTATTATCCCGATCAAGGGTGTGGATCAATTTATATATATTGTTTGAGGGAACTATGTCTCGGCTTGAGACTGAACCTCTTGGTTACATCTGTTGTGCATTTAAATTTAATTCATAAGCATTATATATATATATGTTTCATATTCCGATGCTTACTACTTCGAAATAAAAAATTAATTTAAAGCTACATTGATAGTTAAATTAGGAAGTGTTTATATTTATTGTAAATTAGTTAATTATTTTCAAATTCAATTTAATCATGGGGTTAAATTAACTGAGAACTAATCAATCTTTGAGATACTAATTGAACATTTATAATCTATATAAATTCATTACAGTTTAACTTTGATTTTAAATTGGGGGATTTGAATAGAAATATTTTTAAAAAAAAATTTAATTGGAGCTCAATTCACCCCCCTCTTGAGTGTCCTCTCCAACCAAAATATGGTATCAAAGGTTGTTGTTTTTCAATTATTTCAAAACATTCTATTTTTCAATTGTGATTTTAGTTGCATCTTTTAAAATCTTAAATTTCTGTTAGTTCTATTTTTTATCTCATTAAAATATATTTTCTAAAATCTAGTTATGGACAATAGACTAGAGCATGCTGCTACTAACTGGACACCTTTCTTCAATGGCACCAACTATTCCCAGCGGAAACATAAAATGAAAATTCATTTAGAACGTATGGGTTTTGATATATGGACTGCTATAGTGTCACAATATAAAATTCCAGAAACTGAAAGAATAATATGGGATGAACCTACAACGACTGCATACAAGAATAATTATAAAGCTATGAATACCCTGTACTATGCATTAGGATAAGAGGAGTTCTATAGAACATATGCTTGCAAAACTGCTTATGAAATATGGGATACATTGGGTGTTTCTCATGAAGGAACAACCAATGTTAATGAATTGAGATTGAATACATATACTCTTTATATGATTATTTTAAAATTAAAAATGACGAACCTATTATAGATATGTATCACAGGTTCAATGAGATAGTCAATACAATGAGTTCACTCGGAAAGTTTTCTCCAAAAAAGCAACAAATTATGAGAATCTTGAGATGTCTTCCAGGCCTACGGAGGGGAACTTCTGTTTCAATCCAAGAGTCATGTGACAATGGAGCACTACCTGTATAAGATATTATTGGTAAATTAATGATATATGAGGAAGCACACAAGGTGAAACAGGAGGAAGATGATGAACCTAAGAGAAAATCTGTAGCTTTTATGTCTACTACATCAAAGAGAAAGGACAAGGATAAAGTGAATACACCTACTAAAAGTTCAACCAGTGAAGATTCTGATTCAGATAGGGATGTTGAAATGGCTCAAATATCCAGAACATTCAAGAAGTTCTATAGTAAGAAGAAATTCTTCAGAAAATCTTACTACAAAGTAATGTATGACAACAAGGGACATTGGAAAAAGGAGTGGAAAAATCCTGACAAGGAGGATGAAGTAGTCTGCTATGAATGAAAAAGGAAAGGACACATCAATGATGATTACCAAAAAATAAAATTCAAAAAGAAATATTTATATAAGGACAGGAAGTACAAGAAAGCTATGAAATCAACCTAGATTGCTTCAGAAGACAACACACGTGAATATGATGTTTCTAATTTTGAAAACAATCGTGCCAACATGTGCTTCATAACCAACCCATCTGAGGTACTTTTTCCCCTGTTATAAATGATTATTATTCTGGAAATAACAGTGATTCATAAAATGATGAAAATATGTCTAAGGATGACCTTTTTTAATATTGTAACATTCTGGAAGAAACATGTGATGAACTTATGATCATGTATAAGTCACTAATCAAACAACATGCTCTCACTATCACGGTTAAATCATCCTTTGATATATAAAAGGAAAATAATGCTCAACTGTTAAAGGAAAATACATAACTGAAAATGTCTAATGAGAAACATAGAAAGGACATAGAAAAATTCAGAAAGGGGAAACATACTATAACTAAAATTTTAGGTAAGTAGGTTGCACCTAAATACATTGGTGGTCTGGGATACCAACCTGGATAGAGAAAGTTCACCATAACTCGATTTATTCGTAAGTCTGGACAAAATTATTCTTATTCCAGTTTTGGAAATTCATATGCTTAAACCAGTTATTCATATGGTTATAGATCAAATAATGTTTTTCTTTCAAAATCTATTGATTCTATAAATTATATGAAACCCATAAGACAAATATGGGTACTAAAAGATTTTATTTCTATACTTTATGGACCCAAGAAGATCTGTGAACCTAGATCGTTTTATATCTAAATCTGTTTTGTAGGAGACCTGTTTGAAATTTTTTCACAAGAAGGTATGGTACATGGACAATGTATGTCCAAGTCATATGTCTAGAGATTATTCATGCTTCAAGATCTTGATAAAGGTTGATGGAGGTCATTTCTTCTTGGGTGATAATTCTAATTGAATGATCATCGGCCTAGGACATATTGGTAACACTAATTCAGTTCTAATTTATAATGTTTTATTTGTTGATGGACTTAAGTATAACCTGTTATGTGTTTATCAATTATGTGATGATGGCTTTAATGGTAAGTGGGAAAATGATTCTAGTTATGTTTTTAACTCTATGTATGTTTTAGTATTCTCTTCTTTGAGAAATGAAAATATTAATTCTATTGATTTAAATTCATTAGCCAAAAAATGTTACTTGTTTAAATGATTTTCATAAAGAATCATGGCTTTGGCACAGAATATTAGGAAACTGCAACATCTATTCACTTAGAAAATTGACTTCGAAGAGCTTAGTTAGAGAACTACATAAACTTTAATTTCCAAATGACAATGTTTGTAATCCCTGTCAAAAGGGAAAGAAACATAAAGATTCCTTTAAATCAAATAAAGAAGTCTCAACTTCTAAAAATATTGAGTAGGTTCACATGGACTTGTTTGGACCTTCAAGAGTTTCTAGTTTAAATGGGAAGAATTATGTATATGTCTTGTAGATGACTTTTCTAGATATACTTGGCTATACTTCGTAGATATGAAAAGTGAAGCTTGTTATTACTTTATTAAATACTCCAAATCTTTAGAAAACCTTAATGGACTAAAGATTAAAACTCTAAGAAGTGAGCATGGCTGTGAGTTTGAAAATCAAGACTTTAAATCTTATTGCTCACACAATGGCTATAGTCTCAAATTTTCTACTCCTAGGACACCTCAGCCGAATGGTTTAGTCGAACGAAGGAATAGAACCCTCCAAGAAATAGAACTAACCATGATCAATGAATATGACCTGCCTATTTACTTTTGGGATGATGCTGTGAATACAGTTTGTTATATTATTAATAGAGTCTTAATTAGACCAGTTCTTAAGAAGACCCCATATGATTTATGGAATAATAGAAAACCCAATGTTAGTTACTTTAGTGTCATTAGCTGCAATGTTTTTATTCTTAATAAAATGTATAATATGGAAATGTTTTCTAATAAAAGAGATGAAGGAATTTTTTTGTTATTCATTATCTAGTAAAGCCTATAGAGTCTTTAATAAAAGAACCAAATGTGTGGATGAATCTGTTCACATCATGTTTGTTGAAACTAATCCACATGAGCCTAAAACCTCTCTTGAAAATCTTGAATAAGATTTGAGTGTTCTGGACCTTAATGATAAATCTAAATAACCTACTATAAAAATATCCAGTTCTGGACATATTCCAGAATCTGCTTCTATAGAACCCGAACATAGAGATGAACCTAAAATTTCTAGTCCTACCTTTACTAGATCAAAAAGGATTCTAAATAATCATCCTTTGGATGATGTTGTTGGTAATCTTGATAGAGGGACACATACTAGATCTTCTCTAAGAAACCAGGTTGAACATCATGCCTTAATTTCACAGCTAGAACCTAAAAATGCCAATGATTCTATCAATTATGAATTTTGGGTAATGTCTATGAAAGAAGAGTTAAATCAATTTTAGTGAAACAATTTCTGGGAATTAGTTGATAGACCTAAGGACACTTTGACAATAGGCACAAAATGGGCTTTTAGAAACAAAGTTGATGAATTTGGAAACATAGTTAGAAACAAAGCTATACTAGTTTCACAAGGATATATTTAAGAGGAAGGTATAGACAATGAGGAAACCTTTGCACATGTAGCCATATTAGAAGCTATTATAATTCTACATACCAATGCTGCTCATCTGAATTTCAAGTTATATCAAATGGATGTCAGAAGTGCTTTTCAAAATGATTTTATAATTGAATATGTTTTTGTTTAACAACCACCTAGATTTACTAATCCTCATTTTACAAATCGAGTTTATAATCTTTTTAAAGCTTTATATGGTTTAAAACAAGCTCCAAGAGCTTGGTATAATAGGCTGAGAAATTTTCATATTTCAAAACGTTTTACTAAAGGGATTGTTGATCCAACTCTTTTTATTAAAAGAATTTCAAAGGATGTTTTAATAGTACAAATCTATGTTGATGATATTATTTTTTGATCTACTAAACATTCATTATGTATTGATTTTTTAAAGAGTATGCAAAATGAATTTGAAATGAGTTTAATGGGAGAACAAAAATATTTTCTTGGATTTAAATTGTTTCAAAATGAAAATTCTATTATTTTGAATAAAATTAAATATACAAAGGATATCTTGAAACCTGTTGGTTTGGATAATATTAAGGAATGTGACACTCCTATGAGTACAGTCTGTAAATTGGATGCAGATGAAACTGGGAAACCGATGGATCAAACCAATTACAGAGGTATGATTGGAATCTTACTTTACCTTACTTCTAGTCGACCAAATATTATGTTTAGTGTATGTATGTGTGCAAGATTTCAAAATAATCCAAAAGAAACTCATTTAATTTCTGTTAAATGAATTTTTAAGTATCTTAAACATACTGTAAACATAGGTTTGTTTTACCCAAAAGGAAAATATTTTGAGTTAATGAGTTATTCAGATGCTTACATTGCTGATTTCAATTTGGATAGAAAAAAAAATCTAGAAAATTTCATTTATTGGGAAAATCCTTAGTATCTTGGTGTAGTATGAAGCAGAATTTTGTTGCATTATCCACTGCCGATGTAGAGTACATATCTGCTGGTAGTTGTTGTGCACAAATTCTGTGGATGAAACACACTCTTTTAGACTATGGATATGTTTTAAGCATGTTTCAATTAATTGTGACAACACTAGTGCAATTTACATCTCGAATAACCCTGTATCTCACTCTAGGACCAAACACATTGATGTGTGGAACCAATCCTTGAGATATCATTACCAAAAGGGTGATATTACTCTTGAATTTATTGGTACTGAACACCAATTAGATGACATTTTCACCAATCCTTTGAGTTCAGACAGGTTAAGTGACATTAGACATGAGTTAGGAATGATTAACCTTGATTGGTAGCTACCTTACTGATAAATCCTCACTGATAAATCCTAGCTGATAAATCCTCACTGATAAATCCTAACCGATGAATCCTAACCGATAAATCCTCCCTGATCTAAATTATCTCCTATGTGAAATTCTCACTAATATGAATTCTCACCGATGATTTTGTGGTTTTAAAACTTCTGTCTGCCACCAGAATCTAAATCGTGTTTACTTTATTTCATTTTAATCATTTATTTTTTGATTCCTAAATGATAAAAACTATGTCCTAGAAACTTCTCAATCCACCGAGCATCAAAACCTTAACCCTCAAAGAATAGTACTTAAATATCTTGAGAACCCTAAATCCCTCGAACCAGCGATGGAAAAAACCAAACATCCTACCGTCAGAGATTACACTATTGAGATGAAAGTAAATAAGAAGAAGTCCAAGCAAGAAGCAAGTGGTAGTGTTGCTAGAACTAGGTCGGGGAGATGACCAGTGAATCCTCATCTGCGGAATAGAACCATTGTGATTGAAAAGGAGCTATCCGTGGAATTGCTGCTGGAAAGTAAATCGTTAGTGCTTGAAGTGCTCAAAGATAAAAAATGGGTAGATTGTTTTGGGAAAAACAATGGTCCCTACTATTTGAAGCTTGTGAAGCAAATTTATGAGTATGTATGTTTTGAGAAATATGAGAATGAAAATCGAGTAACCTCTTTTGTGAATGGAAAAGAGATGTCGTTTTCATCGACTGAGTGGACTGAATGTCTGAACGTTCCACACAAAGGTGAATCTGGATATGTCTCGAGAGCTATTCCACCTACTTGTGATATTTTTGACTATGAGACTACATTGGAAGAGTGGATTGGTGAGGGCCATCAAAGAGAAGTATTTGTTGTAGAAATGGATGGAGAGAACATATTGATGTTCAAATATTTTTCAAGATCACATGATTCCGAGGAGAGGAGACTTTGATAATTTAAGATATAATGATATCTATCTCCTGCATCTTTTGATACATGGAGTCAAGGTGAATGTGTGCAGATTGTTGATGACTCAAATGGAGGATATGATTAGACCCAAGTCAAGAACTAATGCTTTGTTCTTTGCCAAAATGATCTCTGTCATTATCAAAGTGAAAGGAATAGTTGAGTCTCATGATGAGACAGTCGTTGTAAGGAACAATTTATGTGTTACCAGTAGTGTTTGGAAATACATGAAAATAAATAGGAACCCATGGAGAGGAGAATGGGTCACTGATGTCAAGAAGGTGTATGATATGTTCAATCTTGTGGATCACCATTCAAGACCGAAGGATGTGAGGAATCCATGTCTAAGACCTAATGAAAAAGAACCAGAATATAGTGATGATTCAGAAGAGGAAGAGTTCTCTACTGATGAAGGAGGAGACTCTGACATACCTCTTATTCTAGCTCCATAAAATCTAGATCAACATAAATCAGATAAGGAAGAAGCTGCATAATAGGATGTTGAAGTAGCTGCTGTAGAGAATGAAGAACATGTTCATGAATGTGAAGCATCTATGTCAGCTGATTTGAGCCTTAGTCTTGTGATTGGAAAATATTTAGTTTCTCCTAAGGATGCAAATGATGTTTCCATACCCTTTCCTATTTTGGAAGACCGTCCAGCTATTGCAGAGAAATTATTGATTGTAGAATATTCTCCTGAAAATGGAATACCTGCTGAAAATGCTGTTGAGAATGCTGCTGAGAATGTTGTTGTTTTACTTTAGGATGCACCAGTTGATGGGGAGAATCAAACATTGTTTGGAAATGTTACCGTGGCTGCTGGAATTGAAGATTGGGAAGAAGACCCAGGTTTTGTAGTCTGTGGTTTAGACTATCCAGATTTAGTTAATGAAGAATCACTCAATATACCAAAAATTATTTATGATGTTGAGACTGAATTGTTGCCTGAAGATGTTGTTAGAATGCAAGGTTGGGATACATTGATGAAAAATCACAAGGACAACATTGTGGAATTGGTAAAGAATATGGATGTCTCTCTGGTCTCTTCATTTCAATCAGTTATGACTGACTCTGTGATCAGCATAGCCTCTAAAAAAGCATCTTCTTCAGTTGCACCTGCTGATTTAATTTCCATGACTGATCTGGAATCCTTATAGGATGACCTAAAAGTGTCATTTAGTGCCTCAGTTGCTGAAATGAAACATTGTTTTACTGAAGAGATGAGTATGTTGGAATGATCTTTTGAACTCTCTCTAGGTTGTAGTTTGTCAACATTCATGGCTGAAATAGTTGAAGAAGTTAATGACATCCAAACTCAAATATCTAGAATGGATGTATATCATTAAGCTTTAAAGAAATATGTTATATCTTAATAATCTTTCATGATCTCAAAATCCAAAGAATACAAGGAATTATCCTTTGTTAAGAGTGTGGTAGGCCAGATGGTTTCAGTGTTTGACGGTTTTAAAACCTCCATGAAAGATCATGTTTAAACCCATGATTATCAAATTCAAAATCTTATTAGTGGGTTGACCAGGCAAATAAAGGAAATGGTAACCTTCTCTGTTGATTCTATTTCTTCTAAACCCTCAGTAAATTTGAATCAAATTCGGGTTGTGATGAAGGAGGAGTTCAGTTCAGCTTCAACTAGTGGCTCTATGGACTCATCTGATCTGAGAAACCTGGTGCTTTCTACTAGATATTCAGCTTGAGAAATAATTAATATAGTCCAATACTATATGAGGGAAGCCTCTGCCTCTCAGAAAGAAATGAAAGATAATGTGGACTCATATTTCCAAAATATTTACACAAAGAACAAAGTGACCAGTCACTTCATGCTTTTGATAGAGAATATGAAACTGCATCTTGTCAGTCAATACTTCAAGGAACAAGTTAGAAAGCTAAGAGAATTGAATCCAGAGTTAGACAAGTTTATAGAGAACAAATATGACTTCATTTCTGATATGGAGAGATGAGGAAGAATAATTATGGATTTCAAATATCTGTTTCTACCTTTTCTGCATGTTGATGCTAGACCGGTAATTGAACCTTCTGCTTTGCCTACCTCTACTTGTGTTGCTTATCCAATTTAGATGACTCTACCACAAGCTATTCAAATCCTCACCCCTCTGATCACTCAAAAATCTCCTCATTACAGACCAGGAACAATTTTTATGGCTCAACCTCCAATGATCATTTCGGGAATTCCTATGCCTTCACCTGCATCCACAAATCCCGAATCATCTTCTGCTCCCAAGGGAAAATATCACATTAAAGATGTCGATTAATAAATTGGATAAACTGTTTGATATGCATCCATTGTATTTTGTTTCATTTCTTTGTACCTTATTTGCAACATGCAGTGACACTGATTTTTATCTATTATATCTTCTCATTTTGTTCCTCTTATCTTTTGTTATTTCATACTTTTTGATTATCACAAAGGGGGAGAAATATTTTACAAAGATTTTACAAAGGGGGATATGTATTAAAGGGAGAATAAATAATGGGGATAACTTTTCTATAAGGAAGTGCTATCATGCTTTGCCCATATGATACTATTACATTTCATTCTCTAATACCATTTCATTATCTCTCTGATACCACTAAATTTTACCTCTGATATCATTGAATTTTCTTTAATCTCTGATACTATCAAATGTAATTATACCTCTAAAAAATTATTTTCTATAACATACTATTTTCTCTGAGAAAAATGAATTCAATTATATATCCTCTGATACAATTATTCACTATTTATAAAACGATAATATCATAAGTTATGATTATCAAAAGGGGGGATATTTTTGACCTCACCTGTTTTGATAATCCCAATTATGATTTAATATACCTTGATAATACCACATAATGTTTTTCTATATATTATTTCATTCAATATGTGATCTTGATGATAATAATATTAAAATAATCCTTAAAAAATGATAATCAATTATTGTTTTTGTTTATATAAATTTTAAGTACTTCTAAACCATTCAGATATGTTTTGCATAAAAGTAGATAAGTGTAAGTTACTGATCTACGCATAACTAATGATAAAGAGCTACTGGTACTTAGTCTATAGATAGACATAGTCTACTGATAGACTTAGTCTACCAATAGACAGAGTCACCGATACACAAAGGTCACCGATATGCATAGAGATACCGATGTGCATGTCTACCAGTAGCTACCGATAGTGTAATTCTACTGATAGGAGTACAGACAATCGCCAATAACCAGAGCTACAGACTGACAAATAGACCAGAGCTACTGATAGATAAGAGCTACCAATAGACAGAAGTCAACCGATAGAGCCAGTTCACAGATAGTTACCAATAGAAGTCTGCCGATAGATGTCACTGACACATCGAGTTACCGATTGAACAAGAGCTACCGATGGATTAAGAGCTACCGATAACAAGATCTACTGATAGAACGAAGTCACTAGTATATAGAGCTACTGATAGAAGTTCAAAAGAGCTACCTATGGATGGTTCTGCTATACAATGTCCAATGTACACATTTACCAACACGATCTACTAATGATTGACCAACCAGTCAGACTCTATACTCTCAATACTATTTATCTATTAAGATAACGGTTACATTTGATGATTTTAATGTAGTTAATGTTATTTAATGAATTCTATTTCCATGTCAGGGAACCGTACCTAGTACCAATGAAAAAGGGGATTATTCCATTTTGACAGAGCTTAAAGCTATAAAGGGAAGGAAAGAGAACACTGGATAAACACGGAAAAAGTAGGCATTGAAACCATAGTGAATAGGGAAGAGCTCAACACAGGGGGAGATACAAAAAGATAGAACAAGTGTGTCAATGTAATGAAACAGTGAGAACCAAGGAACTAAGAAATCACACCAAGGTGAAGAAGAAAAAGGCTCAACAAGAATTCAAACGTGGAGAATTCACGAAAGGCTACATCCATGCTCCAAGAACTCTCACAAACTTTATGCCGATCATTCTGAAGCAAACCACAAGTTGCATCTTGAGTGAAGAACTACCACAATCACTTCATGAACTCAATCTGACAAGCTGGTCCAAGAACCAAAGAAGAAAAGGACACTCTGTTTTCTGAGCAGAAACCAGAGAAGGACTCAGAAGATTTTCTGACCAACCAAACAAGTCCAGATCTACACTTCCAATCACTAAAGATCATCTATACGCATTCCCACGTACTTTAGGGATTACTTCTATTTACATTTCAAGTAGTGTGTGTACCCTGATAATTTTTACACCCACACTGTATCCTGAGATAAACTAGAGGATTCTTAAATCCTCAATAAAACTCCACAACTCTTTGTTTCCCACTTTGGATAGTGGGAGAGGTTGAGTAAGACCTAGACAAATGTGTGATTTTGTTTTTTGTTCCCACGTAGAAATGTGGTAGAGGTCTTTGTACCTTGATAGTGTGTTCGCTATTGTTTACCACAATCCAGTGTGTGGATCAATTTATATAAATTGTTTGAGAGGACTAAGTCTCGTCTTGAGACTGAATCTCTTGGTTAGATCTGCTGTGCATTTTAATTTAAGTCATAAGTATACTATATATATATATATGTTTCATATTCCGTGCTTACTACTTTGAAATAAAAATTTATTTTAAAGCTACTTTGATAGTTACATTAGCATGTGTTTATATTTATTCTAAATCAGTAAATTAGTTTCAAAAGTAAATTTAATCTCGATGTTAAATTAACTGAGAACTAATAATTCTTTCAGAAACTAATTGAACATTTATAATCTATATAAATTAAATACAGTTTATATTTGATTTTAAATAATGGGATTTTAAGAGAAATATTTTTAACAGAAATTTTATTTGGAACTCAATTCACCCACCTCTTGAGTGTCCACTCCGACAAACAATGTTATTCATGGGAATTATGTAGACCTGTAATGCACTGGTTAAATATTTATGTTTCATTAAAAAAGTATATGAAACAAGTTGATAGGCTTAATCAATAATGGAATATAGGTTTGTCCTGATCCTTGATGGGAAACTATTATTTCTTGTTCCACTATGTGAAGATGAGGAAACCTGTTCATCTGTGGGAAGATGGGGAAAAACTGATCCATTATGGGAATATGGGGAAACACAATCCCTAATATGTAAAGGCCTGATACTAGGGATGGTGGTTTGTCAAGCCCAATAGTTGTATTCCCCATGAAGTTCCATAATAAGATTTGGCAATGAAAATTAACTAATATGGGATGTTTTTATATTCTTATGTGTATTTCACATGTCTATGTATTATTCATGTGATATGATCACATGGTTCAGGTTCATGAATACCTTTTGATTCATATCATAGGAACTGCTAATATTTTTTCCATGATTTATGTTTATGATCATTGATATGAAAGGTATAAACTTATATTTTCATTATACATTTATCATACCCTTATTGTAATCATTACACATTTATATACAGCTTGTTTACCATGACTGACCATATGATATCACCACATTTTATTTTATTTTACTTCCCCTAGGATATGATAGTTTATTATGTATGATGTGTCTAAGAAGGGATATTGTAATGATGAACCCAGTGGGAGATTATTTATCTCTCTTCTATTCTAGTGTTTATGTTTTACTATTTCTAAAGGCACTAAACTAATACGGTCATTTGGTATCTGTTTTTGTAATGTATTAAGTATTCAGAAAAATTATATTTTGTTAATGTATGAAATTTTAGGGTTTCAATATTTGGTATTAGATAAACTTTATATTAAACCTTTGGAAACCACTATCTGAAAATATTATTAATATACCAAGGGTTATTTATATGGATTTGTCTATGGATGTGTGTAATGAAATTTTACGGTTTCATAGATAAAATAATGTGTTGGGTGTTTTACATATTATATGTTATTTTCCCTGATTTTGTGGATAGATATTATGATAATTATTCATCATATTATACTTCTATGTTTTAGTTAATGGTTGGAACTAGAAGGAACTAGGTAAATTTTGAATGTGAAAGACTATTTATTGATGGGATGTAAAGTGGGATGATCACTAGAGTGATTGATTTTGTGATCATGCATAATAATTTTCCATAGATCATGATTAAAAATTTGTACCTTATTAACATCTTAGATTCTGCAAAGAACATAAGTAAAGCGTTCATTCAGAGTTCGAGTAATGAAGACAATTGAGAAAATAAGATTTGGTTTCTAATATACCAATAATGTGGGATGAAACACCCTTGTGAATGTCTTAGCAAAACATGATCATTTTTGTATTTTGGAAAAGTAGTATGTGAAATAAGTCACTATAATGGGGAAATAAATCTTCAGTTAATGTAATGGATGTTATAATAGCCTCCCTAAGAAATCATCAACAGTAGAATATTGTTAATGTGGAATGAATTTCCATTATGCAAATCGATTTCCCCAGTGGATTTCTCTTGACGAGAATAAACAATGTGGTAAATTAATGGTAATATTTCTAATTATGATGTGGCTATAGGTGAAATGTGAATGGAATTTTCTTTTGATTGATAATATAAGATATACAAGTTAATGGATTAAGTATTAATTTAAATAATAAATGTCATTATGTTATTGGACGCATGAATTGTGATATGTGAAACATATAAGGCTTATTGAAGAATATGTTTTCTGATAAGTATTTATTAATATATGATGATTGGTTTTGAGGAACAAGAGTGGTTATTTAATAGAAATGTGATATTTTTTGGAAATAAAAATTTAATAGAAAAATAATCCTCAATATGTTCATATCGTTGAGATAATGATTTTGGTAAAATGATATGTAAGATATGAATAATGTAATTAGACGATATTGATTATCTTGGAAAAGATTAAGGATTTTTTTCATGTGGTTTATGATATCATTGATGAAGTTATATGTTTTTTCAATTTGAAGAATAAATCCAATAAAAATTTGAATATGGAAACATTCTTCTTTTCAATAATGATGTATGATAATTTATGTTATTATAATGTTACAATAGAAGAAAATATATTGGTATCAATATGTTTAGTATATAAAATATAAGAGCTACGTTAAGATATATGGGGGATCAATGTTATGCTAGTTTCAAATATAGTGTCCTTTTTTGTAATGTTTTCTTCTTTCATCATTATGATTTTTTATAAGGTTAAACATTTAGGGAATCTTTTATGTCAAACATATGATGAAGTTTTAGAAATAAATATATTTTCCTAACATATGAGTATTTTTTCTTATATGATAACTTGACAAAACAATTTTTATCTGATAGTGACAGATGAAATGACCCGTCTTTCTATTTCATGATTCCATGATATGTTAATGCTTCCAAATTGACAAATTCACCTTGATTTCTTGGATTAATTTGTTATTTAGAATATAATAAATTAAAAATCGCATGTATGGTATGATTGGAAATCACATAAGAATATATTTTCATGAAAATTATTCAATATTTTGAGGCATGGTCATTAAATAAAATTTTTTCAGGTTATCATCATTTTATATGATATCAATGACTTTTTCATGTCTATTTGGTTCATGGATTTATTATTGTAAAAATCTCCTGACCATGATCTCTATAAATCCTAATCATTGGTTGATAACATGATTTCTCCTCCATTTCTATGTTTTCAATTTCCATGCATGTTATCTTATGTGGAATCCTCGTTATGAGTTACTTTTTGTAAACATTCTGTTTAAAACATCCCTCTTTTGTGGATGTTGTATTATTCTGTTTTACGATGGGGGTTTCTATGAAAGGAACTATAAAGTATAAAACCCTTTAAAATAAAGAATTTTTTTAGGGTGAAATTCATTTTAAGACTCCTAGTTTTTTACACGCTAATAATTTGAAAAAAATTTATTTATTGAACTAATTTATTATTATTATTTTGATATTATTCATTTCACACAACCCTGAATACATATTTTGTGATATGAATAAACTAAATTTCTCTTCCATTCTAATAAAATCCAATTTAATCTTTTTCTACATGAATATCTTAGATTAAATTTATTTACACATAAATCTATGTTTGATTTTTTTCAGATAATTTCGAGTTCCCCCGATAGCTTGTGTTACACGTAACACTACTTTTACCGAATTACAATATACTATTAATATTGATTTTAATATATGATTTTTATTAAAACATATCCCTTTGAATGGAATTTACAAATATGATTAATTAAATTATGAAATTTTGTTTTTTATTTGTACATAAGAATAATTATTTGGCAAACAATTAGATATTAATGATTGTAAATCGATTTTCAAAACTTAGGATATCCTATGATTTAGAATTATATTTATGAAATCAATTGAGTTTTTCATTAAGAAAATAATGAAAGAAAAATTATATATTAATTTAATGGTATATTTATATATATATATAAACTATTTAACATCCATCTTACTTGTTTTCTAGACACGAGATATTAAGGAATCCAATTTGGGGGATAAAAATACGCATTTTTCAATATGCTAATTTTAGCTAATTTTAATTGAGAAACCATATTAAATATAATTTCTGACATATTTCTAAATTCTATATGAAAAAATAAGCTACTGTTTTTAATCCTAATATATATTTTTCTATAACTGAATTTCTAGTATTTTTCTAAACATTTTCATATTTGATAAATAGTGAAAACGGTGGATTTTAACTCAAAAATTATTTTGATGTAATTTAATTATATTGTTGAATTATATTATAATTTATTATTTAAGTTTAATTACATTAATTTTACATATATTACTCCAATTTATTCCATTGGAAAATATTCCATAATAAAATTTGACATAAAATTATTTCAATATTTTAAAAATTTTAGATTTAAGATAAGGTGTCACGATGCATCTTCGAGAATCATATTAAATTAATTTCTTCCACTTCTGTGATTAAAATTTATTAAAATGAATCTATATTTTTAATCATAAAAATTTATATATTCTATTATGTTCAATATATAAATTTATGAGCAATATTAATGAGATCAATTAAAAATTTATGTATTCATTAACTTAAAAATGAGTTTCTCTAGTGGTTAAACATTAATATTATGAAGCCAAATGACTTAAAAAGTTTTTCAAAATCAATTTTTTTTATGTATTTAGTCAATGTATCCTCTTTTCTATAATTTTGATTATGATTTATTTCCTATTATGTTAGTAAAATCTCTCAATATTGTTTTCCTTTTCATAGTTACAAAAATTCCACTCTTCCATAATAAAAGGGAACTCACCCCCACTCAATTCAAAAATCCTCTCAAAGAATAGTGAATGATCCAAAACATTACCAAGAAGCTATAAAAACCCACAATTTATCATGAAATAATCCATTTTTCATGAAAGGTATCCATGGAATCCCTACGGTTTAATCTAAAAGGAGTTACCCAATGATGATGTATCAACCTTCCACAAGCTCCTTTGTTTTTTTCTTTCTCACCCCTCAACTCTTCATATTAAATTATTATATAATATCCGCAGTCTCATAAATATAATGATATATTTTTATATATATCTTACTACCAACACATAAAAATTCTTTTCTCAAATTGGTAACTAACTTAATTTTCATATGTACGACGGACTATAGCCTCACAAAATGTTGTGGCTCGTTTTTTTCGTTTACCACCTATCATTGTTAGTAAATGTGATAGAGAATATAATTTTTTTAGATATATAATAAATTTATGGAAAATTTATTATTATATATTTATTATATAACACATATAATAATGTTTTTTATTTTTTGTAAATATAATAACATCATATGTTGATTTATGGACTACTGCCTCCTTAGATCGATGTCGTTAGATCAAAAATTATACTAAATGTATGAAGGATGAGTTTGGTAAAATTATATGATATATATGACATAACAATACTACACGATTTATTAAAATAAATATTAGTATATATGAATTACTTAATTTCTTTTAAAATTATAATTAAACAGGAGTACCATCCATCTCTACGTATGACACACCGTCTCCACGAGCATTGTATTTACTTTCATATTTCTATATTTTATAGATTATAATTAAAATTTATATATATAATATATATGATATTTATATCATGTTTTAATTTCATTATATAATAAAATAATTATCTACCTAACTGGATGAAAAAATAAATGTTAAAACATATATTAAAAAAAGAAATTATTTTCCAAAACGTAATATAAACAAGAAATTAAAAATAAATGGGTAATAGAATGTGGTATATAAATCTTATATTTGTATGATGTAATATAATACTGTTCATTAATAATTTTGAAATAAATATTTTTTAATACCTGATGTCTGAATGTGTTCGATGATATTAAGGACTTATGGTAATGAAATTTCATCTATCATTCTGTATTCCTCAGATTAAAGCCATATTCACCTCTTATTTATTTTGTAAGGTGTATATACTTCCCTTTTAAATGTAATATGAGGAATCCACTCTTTTTAAAGATATTTTAAGCGTTACTTAATTTAATTTTATGAAATCGTGAATATGATTCACTGTCACGATGTTTTTATAGATTTTTATAACCACCGCATCATATATTAGGATTGTTTGTGATTATGAGTCCATTTAATAAATATTAGTTACCATAACTAAATAAATATTATAAATATTATTATCCAATGGTAATTCATGATATATTAATTCATTGGAAACAATAATCCACTCCATGGTAAATAATATCGTAATGAAATTGTTTTAAAAAACATATTTTATCTCTCAATTCGGATAGAAATTTTCTCTCATTCAAAACCATGTTTTCTAAAAGTGTTTAGTGTTTTAAATTTTAATTTCAATGAAATATTTTTAATAATATATTTAGGATTTATTTATGTGATTTCAAATACATTTTCAATGAATATGTTTTGGAAATAAATTAAATATTTCTTAATAATTTTTCAAAAATATTTCAATTGGACATGTTTTCAAAATATTATCCAGAATTCATAATAAAAATTTGGATGTAATTTGTATGGAAGATGTTATCAAAATATATTCATGATATTTTTATAAATTATCAATTCCATTTACATATAAAACTTTCTCAAAATAATTTAAACCTTTTATTATTAGTGTCTAAGGTTATTTTAAATGAAAATGTTTTAATTTTTTTTTCATTCTTGTCGTATATGTTATTAAAGATATTTTGAAGAAATTTTTTTTCAAAACATTCTCACTCTTCAATTATAAATTATAAAACATAATTTCTTGGATAAATTTTTGAAAGTTTTTTTAGGGTTTGTTTTTAGTTTTTAGTTTTATTTTTAAAGTACATTGTCTTCAATAAGTTTTATGTTCAAAAAATAATTTTTCAATCAAGGATGCATATTTTCCTCATGAAATGATTTTAAAATACCCTTACAAATTATTTCTAAAATAAGTATAAATTTACTATTTTTATTCAAGAATTTTTAAGAAAATTATCTAAAGGATCCCTTAATATTATATCTCCAAAGATTTTTGTTTTAATGGAATGCTATTTATGAATCCCATTCCTCTAATAATGTTTATATTCATTTGAAAACTGATTATTTTCATTATTTATGCATTGATGAAATGATTTTGAACCCCATCTATTTTATGTAAGTTGTGATATGATGAAATTTTTATTATACCTATTTCATTTCAACTATTATGATATAATATTTTTGAAACCCATAAATATTTATCGTTCGTGATATGGTGAATGTCATATTTATTTGGAACATAAATCTATTAATTTATTATTAAATGGGTTGGACCTATATCTCTCTCCAATTCATTGGATAAGTCTTGATATATCATTATATAATGATGAGTTGAAATTATATGGGCTTGATCCACAATGGTAAATAAGAACATCTTGATCCAAAATGGGAAACAAGTGTGTCCTAGTAAACTATGGGAATATAGGGAAACCCAAACCTCTAATTGAAGTTGCGAAACATGATCCAATATGAAAATATGGGAAAACTCATCCATTATATGGAATGGACTGTGATAGGGGATTGTGTTGTGTCACTCTGAGTATGTGTAGTCCCCATAAAGATCCCTGAAATGTTTTAGAAATGGGTATTTCCTTATATGTAATGCTTATACCAACATCTGTGTTTGAAAAAAAATCTATCAATAATACCTTTGATGTTTTCACAAGGTTCATGTTATTTATTACCTAATTATTAATGTCTTATGAACATACAATCATTATTCTGTGATATTTTTTTATGATTTTCCATTGACGGGATATGATAATATATTTTTCAAGATGACTTTCTCATAACCTTATACCCATGATTATACAGAAATATCCCCATCTTTTTACCCTTATTGAGTATTTGAGATACTCCTTTTTGTCTATCATGTTCCAATGTTATGAAGGTATGTATTATGTATGATGTGTCTAGGTAGGGTTCTTAATGAAGAGAGCCTATTTTGAGATATTTTATCTCACTTATGATCTTATTTTTATTTCACCATGTTTCCAACAGTATTAAACAAATATGGTCTTTTGTTTTCTGTTATTTTAATGTATTATATATTTCAAAAAAATAATGAAATGTTAATGTATGAAAAGAAAGGTTTAATATAGATAAATAAAGGGCTTAATAAAATGATAAAGATTATAAAATAATCAAATCATGTCTTATTTTAATTTGAATAATTTATTTATACCCATAAAAATCTTATATTCGAAATAAAATATTATGGATCCATTTGGAGAAAAAAAATTTAATCTAGGATAAACCTCATTTATAAAAGGGAACATTTTTTATCTATTACTCAGACATAATGTCCATTTATTTTCTACTAACATTAGAAATAATATAATAATTTAATTCCTCCCCATGTTATATATTTCTTAGTTTGTGTGTAACACTATTCATGGAGGTGTTATGGTGTAAGGTAAATTAGGTCATCTAAGGAAGTTGTATCATTTTTAATCAATTATTTATGGTTTATTTATTCTTCCCCTTACATAAAATATTCTTCAACCATGATGAAATATTTCATATAGTATAATTAATATAATTAAATTTTATTTTGTAAATATAATATCATAAATTCATTTGAACTCCCATTAAATTGTAAAAACGCACATCATCTTGGTTTATGGAGTACTACTGCATCATGAACCGATATAATTTTTTTGAACAACTTCTCTAAATATGGTTATAAATATGTAATTAAAGTTTCCATTTATTATTAATGAAATATTAATCATTATAAAGTGTTATTATATCATTTTTATTAACATTCCATGCCAAAAAAATCATAAATCCGTTCATGAGCACGTGGGAACAATCACCTCTGGGGAGCGATATAATTTTATTTCATCACCATATGAAATAAATGATACATATAAATATATTTATTTAATTAATATAATATTGATTATATAATGATCATCAGGAAAGATAAATAATACTTACCTTCTTCCCATAATGATAATTTAAAAATTAAAATGGTACTCATTCTACGCAAGACCTACTATCTCTATTATTATAAAAAAGTTAACTTTTCATAAGAATATTTAATTAATGGATTTAAAAATTTAATTGATGTATAATATTTATGATTATGTCATCAATATTATTCTATATATGATGAAATAATGTAAACATTAACTATTTACATCATACAAAAGTAATTTTGGACATATGTATTGAATATCATCAAAACGTCTGAAGTGAACATAAATGATTAGGTAATTGTATATAAATAATAAAATATTGATGTAAATTGAATAATAAAAATATAAATGGTTCTAAAAAATAGTATTAATTTACCTATTATTATTATTGGGGAAGATAATGAATGTATATGAAAAGTTAGACCGTCTGTAAGGGACTTCATCTCATTCACCGTTAATTGAGACATATTTTGATGTTATAAGACCAAATTCTTTTCTGAGGTGGATATAGAGCCCTGTTGATAGATCATATGATGAATAACTTTTTTATCATGTTTTTTAAATTATTCATATATTTTATTCATTCATCTGTATTTGGGCTAAAAATTTAAAATGTGGTATGAGACACTATTAATTAATAATACAATTTTAAATAACTAACAAATTAATTTCCAAATATTTTCTCCATTTAAATATTATGGAAATTATTTTATATATTTATATAAATATAATATAAATGAAATTTCATATCTATTTTTAATTTTATTCCTTGGTTTTCAAAAATGAATTTGTATACATGATTTATATAGAACAATTTCTCAAACTAAAAAAGAATATTCTATTCTTAATTGACATGACAAAAATGAATAATCATCCACAGTGGATGTTATTTTACTTTCTCCTTCCATTTATGTATTTAATTTTTCCTTATATGATAAATCATATATATTAGTTTGGTTATTTTTCTATTGAGAATGGATTTTTAATTAAAATTTTGTTTTGGTATTGAAAATGGGTTCATAAATGAAAATTTTATTTTATAAGAGTGATTTTAAAAATGTAAATAAAAGTGTTTCTATAAGATTGTTATAATGAAAGTTTCTTATTAATAATATTGAACATTATAATAATATGAAATTAGATATTAAATAATAACATGTGAATGCGGTAGAACATATATTGTCAGGGAATCCCATTATAGGTTAACATGGTGTGGCCTTGATAGTGATGTGGAAGCCTGATAGATATTATCATGGGATGGACAAGATAGTTTAGCATAAGCCCATTAATAATTAACATGGGGTGTCCCAAATATCTTCCGGGTAGGACATATCTTCTTAATTAGGGCATCCCTAGATAGAACTTGTTTAGAATGTTTTTGTTTAACCTGGGGTGGCCCAAATAGCACCAGGTAATCCCATATTGTATTAATTCAAAGTCAGTCATATTTTTATTCTAATCGAAATACCATTTAAATGGTTTTGAAATGGTTTATTAATATGATGCACAATGTAAACTGTAGATGTTTTAATTTATTTCTACAAGTCATAACAATTTTATTTGAGTAAAATGTGTGGTTATTTTTAATATAAATATTTTTATTTCATATTCTCAAAGAAAATTTAAGATAATGGTAATCATTATATGAGTATCAGGATTTTACTAAACTAATAGTTCCACTTCTATTGATATCCATTACTGATAATTTTTTATAATAATATGTTTAAAATATTTCCCATTTGATTTATCGGATATTAGAGAAAATTATGAGATCAAGGGAAAATAAAGAATATATATCAGGAAACATAAATATGTTTTATTTGTTAAGATGGTTTACATCGGTTGAAAAAATATATTTTATGTTTAATATTCCACTTGTAATTTATTTCAGTACTATATAATATTTTGTCTCAATTTCATATAACAAAAAACCAAAATGTTTTATGGGAATAAGTAAAATATAAATCTAGATTATACTCACTAGAATATATAATGTTTAAGGTTGGGTACATATAGTTGGTATCATAGAAGGCTTTCCAAAAATTTTGAGATCAATATGTTTCCATATGATTTATGGATATCATCATGGGTCTATAAATTTATGGTTTAACATATGTTAAATATTTTAAAATTCCTTTTTAGGATTTATGTTATGAAATTTTAATGTGACTAATTACTTTTTAATAGATATTTATTTTTGAGTTGATTTTGGGATATTAATTTTTGGGGTAAAAATAGAAATTCATAAGATAAAAATGAATGTTAAAACATGTTATAGATAATTTTGATGATTTCTTCATATTTTTGTACTATTATAAGAATTATATTTCTTTACAAAAATGAAAACCCATAGGAAGGGTTGAAATTCATTGTGTTTGATAGTGCATCAGGCATCAATGCCACAACATAAGGGCAACAACGGTGAATCACCTACCACTATCCTATGTAATGTTCCAGTTACTTTGAAATTTTTTTAAATGATTTATCAAATGAAGACTTTTTATTTGGAAAACATATATTTATAGAATAGATAACATTGGGATTATAATTTCTTTACTGAAAAAGTGATTAATGTTATTTATGAAGATGTTCACTTTTCTGGGATCATTATATGAATATGGTGAATATATTATTTTAGGATTTAATTTGGGAAATAATTTTTAAATTAACTTTTTGATGCAATTATGATTTTATGTTTATTCATGTTATTTAATGAAATGGATGTCTTACTAATAGATTATATGATTCTGAAAATTAAATTTCTGGTGTATATATTATGGTTGATTGATATTATATGGATATACTTCTTACAATTACATTGGAAGACAATATAATAAAATATTAAAACAAATTGTTATTAAATTGTATTATAGAATATATTTTTTTGGAATTTTAAGGAATGGAATTTATCTAATATTCTATGTTTATAATTGTGTAGTTCTGTTTAATTTATGATATTAATTTAACTTTTCATCATATAATTGTTTATATGTATGGAAATTATTTAATATTTTACTAACTAATTTTTTATTAATACTAAATTTCATGAAGAATATATTTTTATTTTTTATTTTTCGATTATAATATACATTAGATTATGACTCTAAATCATTAGGTCTGAATAAAATCTTCTTTAATACTCATAGTTGTGGGAAAATGACGAGTTAGTGGAGATAATTTAATAACCGATGAATTTTTCCTTATAATGTAATTATATATCCTTAATTTGTTAAACCATGTCTTAAAATAATTAATCAACTATGTGAAAATTATATAGAAATAAAAAATTTTACCCCTACTTATATTCTTACATATATATCAATGACCTTGTAACGCCAAATAGATTAATGTTATTCTGATGGTTAACATTGTAATTACCATGTTATCAATTACTATATATTAAATGATGTTAATTAGATTTCATATCCTTTGCTTGTTTTTCATACATAGAACCCTACATTGTGTTGTCTCAGGAGACCACTGAACATGCCAATACTTTTTTAATGTTTATATTTTATGGATCATTTTTCTGATGTTTTCATTCAATAATGGTATTTTGAAAATCCAATCCTTAGAAAAATTCCTTAATACAAATTTCACAGGAAAATATTTCCCATGCGGGAGATAACGTAACATCTGTAGATTAAAATTATTATATTTGATATTGTGCATGAGACGCCACATCTAGCATAAATTTGAATCTAAAAGTTGTTATTTACATTTTAAAATTATATTCTAGTCATTAGATTTTAGGGTATTAGTAAGAATTACATAATCATGAACATATTATTTACACATGAATATTGAATTAATTAATTAGTGACCAATTAATTATCAATGAAAATTAATCCTTCAATAAAATAAAGGGAAATGTTTTTCTAATTATATATAAATGTGCATGAGTGCTATTTATACTAATAAATAAACCTGTAACAATTGTTGTATTATATTATTGGAATATATATATTATGTTGAATGTAATATTTAATACTCATTTTATGTGTTTTATATACATGATATTAGAAGAAATCAAAATTTATGCATAAAATAATTATTTTTATCAAATGTATGTTTTCCCACCATTTGATGGAAGACTTATTTCAAATTTCATTTTTAAAATATTATAAATTATATTTGAAAAAATATTAATTCTTATTTTAATTAGGAATCTAAAAAATTACTTTGGTTAAATTTTGGTATTTTTATGGTAAGATATATTTTTTGTACATTGTGAAAAATGATACAATTTAATTGAAACCAACTATTTTGTCTAAATAATTTATATTATTATGTTATATTTTTAATTATTTTTAATGAATAATTATATAAATATTATATATTTTTTTAAAATTTATTTCATTGAAATAAATTTCATAATCAAAATTAGATATTGAAACATTTCAATCATCTGAACATTCATACTTTAAAAACCTATTACATCATCCATTTTTTGGGTTGAGTTTAATATTAATTTCTAAAACATATTTGAATTTTATTTTGAAAAATGGAATCAATATTTTTATTAAGAAGTTCCAAATTAATGAAATAGTTCCCTTTTAGATTGGCCAATATGAATATTTATCTTGGTAAATTTTTGTTTCCACGCTAAAGGGTAAATCAAGTAAAAATAGAGTAATATAAAAATATAATATCATAGGGATTCTTAAATGACCATGACCCTTTACATAATTTAATTGGATGACTATATTATCTCTATAATCACTCATGGTAGGAATATAAGGAATTTTTTCCATTTATAATTGAATATTACATTAATATTATTCAATTTAATGGAAATTAAAACATGTCCCAATCACATTACTAATAAAAAATATTCATGATACAGAATTAGTCAGAAGATATTCTAAAATCAAAATATAATATGAAATTTAAATAATCTATAATTATTATTTGAATTTATTTATAATTTTTAGTTAATAAATAGTTAAATTTAATGAATGAAGCATAATAAGGTATTAATTATTTTATTAATGAAGATGTACAATAAATGATATTGAAAATGTTAAAATATTTTTTTTTATATTTTTGAATGTATAAAATATTTTTTATATTAATATCAAATTTTAGTGGTGTATTATTTTATTTTTTTCATGATATGTTCTTGTTATTATATTTTTTAATATCAATGTAATTAATACTCTCAATATTTCTATTAATGATGTTTTTATAAAAATATATCATAATATATTATATAAAATCCATAAATATATAAAATTCATAAATTTATTGGAATATGAATTATAATTTCCACAATTTAATATTTATTTGTGTTTTTTACTTTATTAGAAATAATTTAACACTCAAATAGTAATAAAACTTGTTGTCACGATATGTGTTAAAGTTGTTACATAAGTGATTAAACAAAATGATAAGTATTCAATATAACCATAACATGTATAATTTTCATTTGATGAATTTATTTAGACCCATAATCATGATATATTATAAATAAATAACTTTTTATCCATTTCTTTGTTAAATTAAATTTAATATAATTTAATATTTTGAGAAATTCCAATAGTGGACCTCCCCTATTTTATAAAATGGAACCTATTATTCTCCCTTAATCACCCATTAAAACCAATTTTTATCATTCAATATATTCCTAGATAAAATTTTATAATCCATCTCAACCTTGTAGATCTCTTATTTTTGGCATATCACAAACCATAATGGTGTTAAGGTGTTATGAAATGGAGGTGGTCCGAGTAATAAGTATCGTTTTTAATCATGAATTTTTGTTATATTTATTTTTCCACATACATAAAATATTCTCCATCCATGATGAAAAAATAAGACCATTTTTATTAATATACTATGGTTTTATTATTCTCACATAATAAAATTAATACATCTCAACTTACGTTAAATGGGAATAGAATTCGTCGTCTATGTGTTTGAGGACTAGCACCTCACGACCTGATATAAATTGTTTTGCATACTAGTCGCTCAAGGCTGGTTATAATGATTGAATTAATGTTTATATATTATATTAATGAAATATTTTACATTATTAAATATTAATATATCAATCTTATTCGTACATTTCCATGAAAAAATTATAGAATCCTTCATGAATAAATGTAAACTGTCACCTCGATGAAGCGATGTGATTTATTTTTCATCAGCACATCTTATAGATGATATTAATAAGTATAATTAAATTATAAATTTTATATTAATGATTTTATTATAATTCTTTAAAGATAAAATAATACTTACCCACATTATACAATAATCATTGAAAAGTGAAAATGTTACTCAAGCATACGAATGACCTACTGTCTCCATGATTCTAACATAGATCATCTTTGATAACAATCCTTAATGAAAATATTTAATATAATTATTTATTGATAAAATTGAAAATTATTTCTTGTATATTATTATATATATTATGTACTAATAACCACATTATGAATATATATCATAAAAAGTAATTATTGAATTATGTATCGAATATCATAAAAATGACCGACATGATCTTAATAGATTATGTAATTGTATATTAAGTATAAATAACTAATATGAAATGAATAAAAAACAAGGAAAATGATCTAAATAAAGTATAATTTAAACAAATTTTAATATTCTATGTGAAAATTCAGACTCACTATAAGGGTCTTCTTCTCAATCTCCTTTCATTGAGAAATATATTTGTCGGATAAATCCACCATATTTTATTAGGTGTATATACAACCCCATTGACAGATCATATCCTGAATTTTTTCAATATAATTGTATTCAATGTTTTTTTAATTTTTTTGGGGTTCATATGATTAAAACATTTCAAAGTCTCATGAAACACTATAATTTAAAAATTCATTATTTTATGTTTAATTATTTAATTTTAATATATTTTCTCAATGTCATCATTCTTGATATTATTTAATATATTTAAAAAAAGGAATTATAGAATAAATTTTTGGGATATTTTTAATTTCATTCAACTGTATTAAAAAATGAATGTGTTTATGAGTTTTATGTATAATTTTTAAAAAAACATAAAAAGGAATATTCCATTCCAAATGTAGACGGTGAAAATGAATTTTCAACCAGTGTGGCCCATATTTTATTTTCATCATTATTTGAAGGATTTTTTTGTTTCATTAATTGATTAAACAAATTAATATTTTACAGTATTTATGTATTGATATTTTTTTAGAGAAAATTATGTATTGGTATTGAGAATGGAATCATAAAATTAAAGTTTATTTTAATTTTAAAGTGTTTTTTATATGGGATTAAAATTTTTTAATGGTTTTTTTTGAAGAAATTGGTTTATTTATGATATGGTACATGAGGATTATAGGAACCAGGTGAGATCTATGTAGATTATATATAGGTGTAATAGATAGTGCTAGGGAACCCCATTCCAGTTTAACATGGGGTGGCCTTTATAGCATCAAGTAATCTCCTTACAACTTAACATGGTGTAGCCATGATATTACCAGTTAATCCCATTACAAGATAACATTTGGTAGCCATGATTTTGTTGGTAAATCCCATAATATATTAGTTGGTATATGGGAATTAAATTATTCCAATTGAATGGGTTTTGAAATTCCCCTATGAATATGAATTAGTATGTCACCTAAATGAGTATTAATTGATTCATTTGGGTTTCCCTAGGTTTATTTTCATAAAATGTGTGTTTTTTTCATATGAATATTTTTTATTTCACAATATCAAAAAAAATAAGATACATGTTTAAAATGTATGAATTTTCATGTTTTTAAGGAACGAATAATATCATTTCCTTTTATATCCTTCATTGAGCCATTAATATCATGACATGTATAAAAAAGTCACTATAATTATTGGATAATATATATAGAAAGGTGGAAAATGGAAAAATTGTGAAGAAATTTCATGAACGGATGTCATGTTTTATTTTTTAAGAGGTTTTTCTTTGGTGAAAAAATGGATACTGATTATATGTCTCAACATGTGAATTAAAGGTTAACAATTTATGGTATTTTCCTATCTCTAAAAAAACTAATTATAAACGATCTTGGGGATTGAAAGATATATATTTTTATCTTAGAAACACTATAATATATAATGTTTTAGGAAGATTACTCACAGTAATATCCAAATTATCATTTCACCAAATAGTTTTTAGTATAATTACAACTCATGCGTCAAGGGATGAAATAAAATAAAATTATTTTTAATAACATGAGAACATAATAAAATACCCCTTGGAAAATTTTTGATCTGCATGATTCAATTTTGGATTAATATGATGCATAAATTATACTATATGATGAATGTCATTACTTAAGATTGATATGGCATATTAATTCATGAAAATTCAGTGATATAGGGCTGAAATTGGGAAAACATGCATGGATATATGTGAAAAAATATAAAAATAATATTTGAGTCATTTTTTATCATTATTATCCTCATGTCCTATTAATATCAAAACTTCTCAAATAAAAAAAAAATAAAATTGTACATCTGTCATTTTTGATATGAAAAAACCAACCACACATGGAGGGTTTAATCCAAAATCATGATCATTAATAGGTGAATAACATAGAAAATTCATTTAATTTATATTATGTAAGAATTATGAAAACGTCAATCAATCACCATAATTTCTCATAATGATTTCATATCACTGATGATTTTTAATAAATGAGAAATCAAATTTTTAGTGTAAAAACGATTAAAACAATCATGGATTAGCACAAAACCATATTAAATATCCATATAATTAATTTATGAATTGAGGTAATAGACAATTTGTTCATTTGAAACCTATTTCTCATGGAGTGGTCAAAATTATATTTTGAACCTCACATTCTTTTAAAAGAGAAATGTTAGTTAAATGTGTAAAAACCTGAGAAAACATGTTCACCATTCCATGGAAAGATACGAAAATAATAAGAAAAAATATTGGTAACTTTATGAGTTAGTCATGTAGAAAATTAATGATTGCAATCATTTATTTGATCAAATGTATATTTTAAACCTTATATTAATATTAAAATGATAGATCTCCCATCATGGAGACAATACTAAGGAGGAGACTTTGTAAGAACATTACAACCTGGATTATGATTCTCATGATATTAATGATATATAAGAATTAGTCACACATTAATATCATGTGCAGAATGAATGATGTGATATAAAACATGATTTCATAATGTCAATACTGACTAAGAAAACAATAAGTCACATGTGTATATGTTAAAATCGTCAAAATTATCTAATTTTTTTTAAACATAGGAAAATGATTTCAAGTCATTTATGATATATATGTAGAAACCTCAGGTATATATGACATTAGAATTGGTCAGTATGATTGAAAGAGTCATATTACCTTTGTATTCTAAATATAGTAACTAATTGACTAAAATGTGTCAGAACATAGAACAATGTTATGATTTCCACAAAAACCAAAAACAATTATAAAAGAATACATTTATGATCTATAAGACAAAACAAAAGACAATATCATTCATTGATTTCTTAGTATGATTAAAAATATATTTCGAACTTGATTATTTTATTTAAATTACATAACAGCAGTTTAGTGGTCAAAATAAAAAAATGTCTTTATATTATCATGGGAATATAATAAATTGACCCCCAATATATTTTGTATAAAAATAATTATCCACATATCAGTAAGATTTATCAACTTATATTGATGACGAAAAATGTGATTTTGTATATTAATCTCTTATTATTACGGGAAAAGTCAATAATGTAGAACTGATAATCGAGGAAACATATTCATATTGGTGAGAAATAATATTTAAATAATATTTGAGTCATTCTGGTAATGTTTGAATTGAAGACATGTAAATCTGACAACCAAAATGTAGAGTATGATTTAAATTGTGTTTGACATACAAATTCATATAAAAGTGTCATGGCTCATAAAATGAATCAAAAGTATATATAAGCATTCATATTGACATGTTAAAACAGTAGAATGATCATTGAATTAATTTTTATATCTAATATGAAAACACATGTAAATATTATAAAAAATTTACTCATTATAACCCTATGTTTATTTTAACTATGAAATTTTAATAAAATGACCTAGCTACCATGGATGGTACAAAAAGAAGATGTTGAATTTAGAGTGACATTAAAATTTATGATGATGATCCCTATATCATTTTTGATCTTTATGAACAAAGTTTACAATAATTGGAATCATAATTGTACAATTTTAATAAAGTGATGATTATATATGCTTAATTATTATTTATAAATTACAAATCACCAGTGTAGGTAGGAAAACATAGAAAATATATTTAATTATACTGAAAAAATATGAAAATTATCATTGAGAAATTTAGGATCTATTCAGAACAACCACTGGTCAATTCAATAAACAAAATTCACAGAATGATAAAAACTGTTGATCAGAATTTACAATCATATTAAAGTGATATGTCACTTAAAAGGGGAAAAATCCAAGATGTTGTGTTTTTATTTCAACAAAAACATATACTAATTATTTTCAAACAATTTTCATTCTATTGGGATCAACCATGCATCAATTCCTTCAACATATTGCTCAATATTATGAAAAATATCATTTCATGAGGATAATTTTATTAAAATGACTAATAAACCATTATATGCTCAAAACAAAGAAAAAGACATCAAAATGACAGAGAAACATTTGACGATTTGTATAATGTAATATTTTATCTATTAATCTTATTTATTATTTATTTGATTTTTTGATTCGTTGTTATAATAGAAAATATGATTTAAGTTTTTTCATGATTTTATGTAAATGAGAAAACACCCATTTATGGGTCAAAATTGAGTAAGTGATATCATATTTCCACGAAGAAATAGACAATAAATAATTGAACCATTTTTTAGTGGGAACCATATAGAAATCAATCTGATTTCTAAATTTATCTATTTTATTGAATGTTCTATTTTCCAATCACATTCTAATTGCACCATCATTCCATCTAATATAGAAAATATAGAGAAAACATCTTTACATTTAATGAAATAATAAGAGAATAATATTAAATTTATTTTTTATCTTGTAGAAACATATATGTACAAATCCAATGCATATATTTCTTGGTATGTTATGATGTGACTTTAAACACTTATATTTTTATTATATTGACATTACACTTGTATAGCTGGAAAATTAATAATTTTAATTTGGATTAAAAAGTATATTTGTAAAATGATCCGTGAGTAATATTTTATAAATAATAATTAGACATGGATTATTGAATATCCTGATATTTTGAAAAATATAATTTCACAATGTTAATTCATATTGATAACTAAAAAATAACATACATATGGGTTACAACTAAGGATAAACACACTAATTCACATAGAACAATTGAAAAACGATCACTATGTCATTCATCATATTTAAAAAACGACCACTTGAATAGCAGACTCTTAAATTTTCTAATATGATCAAATGTTCAGTTTAAAATTCATATTCTTATAAAATTAATATGCCACCTAAAAAGTGTCAAAGAAGAGAAAATTGGTTTATATTTCCATTAAGGAATTATAGAATAATTTTGAAATGATGTGGGTTCTGTATAAATTATCAATGTGTCACTTTAATGTTTATATTTTTCTATATGATCTAATGTATGAAGAAACATTTATATTATTCTTTTCATTTTCTATAAACCGTCAATTGGAAAAAATAATGACTATATATATTTGGATTATGATATAATCCAAAAAATGATTAATAAGTCATTTATGATATTTTTGAATTAAACACACATGAATCTGATACCTGAATTTCCCGTTATAATTAATCCCATGATTTAATATTTTTAATACATATAAATTAATGAAAAATCACATGAATTCTATATAAATGAAAGATAAATTGATTTTCATAGATAGAATATATTGAAAACAACATTCAATAAATTTATAATCAATATGATCCAATCCAATTTCAATATGAAAGCATAAACTCATCATTTAATTGAATGTTCTATCCAAAAAAACACATTATTATCCATGTTATAACCAAACAAAAATGTGTCAAACCAATTAAATGAGTGAAAATTTCCATGAAAACATATGAGAATGATCCAAATACCAATTTTTATCTATAAGAATCAACCATTAATTAAATCTCATATTGGATTCATAGTACGACCTAATGTATAATTTCAGATTAATATCTTCATTAAAATTTAATCTCAACTATCATAGGGTCAATATCATAAAAAAATCATCATATTTATATGATAATATAGTGAAACAATACCTATGAAAAAAGTGATCTATCTTATTATGTTTTCATAAATATGATTCCTTGATTTCTCAATATTATGGAATCTAATATTTCATTTTCCAGCACATATTAGTAACAAAAAAATCCCATGTGTAGTATTCAAATTGAATAATTTGATCTTGTATTGTAATTATACCAAAATATATCATTGATCCATTTCTAATTTTTACCGACAAAACATCTAATAATATTACTACCCAGTCACTTGGTAAAATGAAAAGAGGGGTTTTAATCCACATTTTATTTAAATGAATATTCACATAAAATGACTCACAGTCGATGATATATGTTCTAATTGAAATTTAATCACTGTAGAATGATCCCCAAATTATTATTAATATATATAAATTAATTATTTAATTTTTTTTATTTCATTGAATGATCCAAATATCTTCTCAGATTGATATATTTATTAAAATGACCTATTGACCATTAAGTCTTCAAAATTGATGAGATGACTTAATGGTGACCTAGAAACATATGACATGGATCCTTGAGTGATTTTTTATATATAGATATCATAGGATTACTAATTTGATAACTTTTTTCTCAGTGTGGTGGAAATTATGCTTTCATATTTTCAAGGCCTAAAAAGAGAGGATCAATCAATAATGTCACGGTCAAAACCAAGATTATGTGGTTGGATTAGAGTGAAAAATATGTAAAATATCTCTATTCCATTTTTGATCTATAAAACCTAACCACACATCAATATGGAAACCAAATTTCACGGTATGATAAAATATATTTTTAGACCTTCATAACCATATTAATGAGACAAATAAACTAAAAGGGGTAAAAATTGAGAGAATAAGTTTTAACTTAAAACAAATATGAGAAAGACTCCCAAATCATTATTTCTATAATAATACAACCCTTTTCAAACCAATTATTATACTTTGTTAATATTATGAAAAATATCAATTCACATTAATATTTTTATTAATATAAAAAATCACTTGTTAAGAGGTCCAAACAGAGAATACAAATATAGTAAGACAAGAAATCATCTGAAAATTACTCCTGATTCATTTTTGATATATAAGACTCATTGTATCATAAAATTGATTATTGGATTACTCTTTATGATTGAAAATGTGATTCCATATTTTTATTGCTTATTAATAAGTAAAAAATTGTCCATTTTGTGGTTAAAACAATGAAAATGATTTGAGATTGTTGATGAAACATTGGAAAATATTGTTTTCTACAATTTCATATCTATATAAAAATCATGGACATAAAAATGAAACTGAAATTTTTAGGTATTAATAAATGCGTTTACCTTCATTGTAGGACAAATATATTTTAAAAGAAGATTATTATGTTTGATAGGGTATTTGACAAGATACATTGAACTTAAACGGATAAAAAATTATATAACAATTGTAATGTTGTCATTATATAGGAACATGTAAATATTATTAAATTATTAATGATATATATATTACTATTAATAGAAATTATTTATATATGATTATTCTGTATTCATTTAATCTTTCGTAAAGTAATTTTATTCATTAAAAATATTTTTTATTCAATTATGATATTATATAATTATATAAAAATATTAAAATTAATTATAGGACAATTAAGAATATTTATATGTAAAAATTGAAATTATTTTTTAAATCATCATATAAAAAATTACATTGGGTGAAATTTTTTATTTTTTTTAATATTAATTTCTTATTGAATATTACAAATACTAAATTTGTATAAATATCATTTATTTTCAATAAATTTATTAAATTGATAATCACAATTATGTTACAAATATGATTTCTAATGAAATAAGTATTCTTTAATTATATTTTCTCAACGTAATTAATATTTAATGATCATTCTAATGGATTTTTGGATAAGGTAATTTTTTTTATTAGAAAACATGTTTTCCAAGAGATTATTTTACAAATCAAAACAATTCACCTTTATATCTAATTAAAAAACACATATTGTGGATTTTTTATTATATTAATTTATTTTATATCATTATATTTAAAATGATATTCATACAATTATTGTTATTAGTCCATTATTTTATATAAAATCATCATTATTGTATACTTAACCTTGTTAAAAACTTCTTTTTCTATCATGTCTGCTGGTTTACTTTTAAACTAAAATTATAAACATTTATTAATTTAAATCTATAATATAGATTCTGAATTTGGAATAATAATATACTATATTATCTAATAATGTTAACATAATTTTTTTTATATTGATTAGTGAAATTAGTAAAAACTAATTACCAGGTTTAAGAGGAAAATTTTTTACCTGGCAGTTAAACTAAAAATATATTAGTAAAAATAAAATATAAATATGTATTAAAACAATTTTAGAGAAATATTAAGACGATATAATAACTAATTCTAGATAATAGTACATTGTTGAGCCACTTTTCATGTGATTAATATGGTTACACCTTTTTGTTTTACAATTTCACAAATGTCCCACGAACATCACTTTTAAAAGGGGACCCATATCCTATCCTATTCTCATATTAAACTATTTTGGATCATAAAATCTCTAAAAAATTACTTCCCAACATCCCACCTTAAATTATAATACATTATATTGTATTGATATCATTTTTTGAATAATCATCATATAATCTTCACGAGGTTGTTCAACAAGAGGTTAAATTCCAAACTATGAATTTCTTGTTGTTTCATCGTCCTACTTATTAGATTATTCTGAAAATGTTCTCATAAAAAATATATTGTATTATATACTAATATGTTATTAATTAGATTCTTTTATCTCAATTTATCTCCTCTTCCATCATATGGGATATGAAATTACCTATTGTATGAATGAAATACTACTACTTTTAAATCTAATGTCATTTGTTTGGAATTATTTCATTTCATGGATTGATATATTGATGTATTTAAAAGATATATGGTATATTTTTGACAAATATAATATTTTGTGTTTTTAAATGATATATAAATTTAAATTAAATTTCATGAGGTACATGATAGGGTCGCTTGTGTGTATAGTGGACTACCACCTCATGAAGCGATATGTGTCATTTTTTCACTAAAACGTTACATGGAATCATTAAAGATAAATTAAATAGATATATGTTAAATTAATTAATCATAATTGAATTAATGAAATATTTATAACTCATAATATATAATATATTAATTTATTTCATAAACTAAAAAAATGGTAACATAATTCGTGTACCTGTGGCCATCCTCTTCCACGAAGCCATTTTGATTTTTTTCTCAACAGAACATAAAAATTGATATATAAATCAAAATTTAAATAAATAATATGGATTTTATGATATTAATATTATTATAAAGAGATATTATAATAAATAATCTATTTCTATAATGATCATGGAAAAATAGAATCATCACACATACAGGTATATGACATACTGTCTCCATGATCATAATGTAGGTCAATTTTTAGAACCATAATTCACGATTGGTTTCAAATGGAAAATAAAGGGATAAATATTTTAATTTTTAATTGACTAATATTTTGGATATATTAAAATAATGAACCCATTGACAATGTTAAACATAAAAATTCCCTTTTGAAATATCAAACCAAACATCCTCAAAACACTCGATGTGGATTTAACTGATTTTTTATTTGAATGTCATTAAATTGAAATAAAATATATGTCATAGTAAAAAGGTATAAATCCAGGAAATGGATCATAATAAATCAATATATTGATGTAATATTATTATACCAGAGTTTAAATTCATAGATGGAATTATTTGACTCGAGGTAAAGGATTATCTTCTCACATTTTACTTTTTTGAGATAAATTATATATTAACAATATATTTTTTATATGGATTATAATATTCAAATGAATTTATTTTATGATTTTTATCCTAAAAATTATTTCTATTTAGATATCCTCATTACTTTTCATCTTTTTTTGGGTTTAAGGTTCGAATGTTACAAAAGCAGTATGTAATTGTTTTGTTTTATCAAATTTCCGTCATTGAGAAATATTAAATTTTATATACCTATATTTTTTAGGTGGTGTATATACACCCCATTTTATATGTAACATAATAAATATACATATTCTCATGATATTTTATTTTTTATTTAATTTTATTCATTCATGGGAATTACAATTCTATTTTAAGAATGTAGTAATGGTTTAATGATAATGTATCATCATTTATCGGTATTGTTTATGTTTATGCATATAATGATGACATATTGTAATCCATCAAGCAATAATATATAAAAAATCTTTTCCAATAGTCACTTATTGATAATATATGTTTTTTCTTTGTTTTCCTCTCTTTATATAATCAAGAGTTCAATAAAATTTATTTATAAAAAAAAATTTATTTCACCATTCTACTGAATCCTATTTGTCTACCAAAACCATGATAATAAATGGATAAATATTATTAATGTAACATAATTAAAAAATTAATTATATATTTATCAATATTCTCAGTTATAAAAAAGCATTTATTGGAGTCTCCATGTCATTTTCCAAAAAATACCGGTTTGTAATTTAGAATTTTTTTAAAGGAATTATTTTTGTAACATGTATGGAATTAACATAATTTATCGTTGTCCGGAACAATATGTTTTTTGGTGCTTCTAGTGTATGTTATCATGGTTATTTTCAATTACAATTATATTGATAGAGGTTAGTGATTTAAAAATTATTTTTCTATATGGGATGTATATTTCATGGATGAAATGTTTTAAATTATTTAAAAGGATTACATTATATTTATTCATGGATATTTTCATAGAAAAGGATATCCAATTTTTTTATGAGATTTATATTAGAGAAATTATTTTTCAAATAAATTATATATTATAATAGAAATGTTCGAGGTGATATTTCAAGATAATTTTGCAGTTATAAACATATTATTTAATGTTACATATACATTTATGGGGATATAATCTACTGATATCATTCTTATTCATTATCTATATGATATTTTCTATCCGGAAAAGAATGTTATGAAACTGTTTCACTTCCAAATGTAAATCATATTTCAAATAAATTGTTATTGAAATCGTTTATATTTGATGGCTTAATCATATTTAAAAGAGAGATTTAAGGAACATGTTTTTTAATAGGTTAATAATGTTTGAATGATATTTTTATGGAACTCATTTTTTTCAGATGTTAATGATTTTTAAAATATAATATTATAGATATTATTTTTTCCCATGGGATATTCATGTATAATAGTGATTAAAAAGGTACATATTTATTTTTAATGTGAAAAAAATTATTAAAATAAATAATGATTATTTATATGAGTATTATAATGAAATATAAGTACTATGTACTTATTTATATTTCATGGGAATTGTTATAAGATTGATATACTATGATACTATCTGATGATCCCAATATAGCTTATACTATGGATGCATCAAGATAGTTTTCCACTTCATTGGGTAATGATTATAATATATAGAAAATTATATTGGAATTCAGAAGTAAGGGTATTCAAATTTTAAGGTCAATTAATGATTATATGATGATGATGTTCCAAGGTACTAACATGTTATATCTATGACATACATTTTTTCTTTAATGATTCTTTTGACCAAGATTAATATCACACGGATCATGATTATTTATTCTTAAGATTCTTTCCTAAATTAGAATATTTTTCATGTTCCATGATTTGATGATTCATGTCACGACCCGCCCTCGGGGCCCATGCCGTGACTACCCCAAGCCCGCCTTCCATAGGCCAAGGGCTGGCGACTAGCACCAAGGCATAAATCCCGATAAATAGGGAAGGCATTGCCTTTATAAAGTAAACAAGTACCACAGAGTAAACAAGCGGAAAAGTAAACACTAAGTTAAAACTGTAACAAACTGTGCTGAAAGTAAAAGGGGCCGGAAATACAATCCCAACTGTAACGTACAACTGAAATGGGAAAACAACAACTAAAAAGAAAAGCCACAGCGCCAAGCCATCCTCTGGAAGTCCCACCTGAAGGGTGGGTATAGATACCCTCTACTGCTCCTCGTGTCCACCTGACTGCTCCGAGTATGTCCCGTCCAGTGGTCCACCTCCAGGTACCGTCCTGCTCCGCAAGCCTCCACCACAATCAGCGCTGTCCGTCATCTGCAACCAACACAACGTAGTGCGGGCATAGCCCTGTAGGGACCCCGAGACCCCCGAAGGTCTCCCAGAATCCACAAAGGATAAACCACAAAGGAAAGATACAATCACGAAGTAACAACCGACACTTCTTAGGTATATACCCATACATATACATAAGTCATCAATTCCCGTTCGGCTCCAATATCTGAGCCCAAGCACAACCCAGTCATCACAGGAAAGCAAAACGTAAACCCACATAGGATAGCACAACACAATCCACGAGGGAGAGCAAAAGTAATCCTCATAGGATAGCTCAACACAATCCACAATGGAGAGTAAATAGTATATCCACACAGGATAGCTCAACAAAATCCACAAAGGAGAGTAACACAGGATTCAGATCACACATGTATACTTCTCGTATGACGATAAAGATGATCACTGATCCATCTATGTCGTCGGAACCACAATGGATCGAAAGGTACTGACCCCCGCAAAGACCCACACAGGATCAGGCCCACATAGGACCTGTAGGCGCTAGCTCACATAGAACCGTTGAGCGCTGACCCACACCAGATCGGATCCACATAGGATTTGTAGCAGTGATCCACGTAGGATCGATGAGTGCATTAGTTGTCGCAGTCCACTAACGATCCCTGCACAGTCGTCGTCGCAGTCCACTGAGGATCTCTGCACAGTCGTCGTCGCAGTCACAGTAGCAGTCGCAGCCAGCTCCAGGGTTTCCGCACACAGCAAGCTCGTTCGGGAGGGTCCGCTCCACGAGCCGAGAGGCTGATACACCAACTGACACAATGTTCGAATTTGATGTATCCAAAAGTTCCGTATCGTCAATAGGAACTCAACGTGGCAGACGGCGCGTCAATCAGACGCCCGGTCTGAGAGTTATTGGCTTTTTCGTCCCAGGGGCCCGGTTGGTTTTTAAGGAAAATCCAACCCAACCGTACTCCACCTGCATCAAAACCTCGGGCGGAGTGAGCCAAAAGACTCGTCTCACTTCATGGAATTCAACAAAGTCGACGGCACGTCAATCGGTCGTCCGGAGCTCAAGATATGAGTGTTTCCGCTCTGAGGGCCTGGTTGGTTTCGTGTACGAACCAACCCGGATGGACCCAAAGTATTCCGGAACCTTGAGTGTAATATACCAAAACGGCCATCTCGATCCAAGGATCGCGTTTCCACTGACGGCGCGTTGTTCGGAGGCACGTAGCTCACGTTTCGGGAAAAAGTCCAAAAACGGTCCGAAGACTGGGGGTCTTGGCCCGGGCCGAGCAGGGCCGACCCCCCCTGGGTCGGCCGAACCGAGTCGACCCGACCCGCCTGGACCTGGTCCCGTCCGGCCAGGGCACAGCCCGGGCCAGCCGGCCGGACCGGCTCGGCTCAGCCGAGCAGCGCAGGGGGCTCGCTGCCCCCGCCTGACAGCACCGCGGCCCCCGCGGGGGGCCGCCCTGGTCAACGGGCGCGGCAAAGGCCGCGTCTCGTGTGTGCACCAAAACTGTGCGGCCGTGGGTCCGCTGGAGCCGTCACCGCCGCTGCTTCAGCCGCGACGGCCTTCTCCAGCTGCGCGCTGATGCGCCGCCGCGCAGGCGACCCGCGCCGCCGGAGTCGCTCTGGTGGTCCGATTCAGTTCCCGACTGCGCCGCTGATCCTCCCAGGACCCGTTATTCTCCGCGGAATCATCAAATTTCCTTTGTGGCACATTCCATCGTCGTCCGCCAAATCCGCACAACAACAAAGAACGGCTCTGAGCTGTCCTCATCCGCTCCTGGATGACCTGGACCTTCTCTGTCGTGGTTCGGACCTTCTCTATCGTGGTCCGGCCAGGGCACGACCCGGCCGGCCGGCCCGGCTCGGATCCACCGAGCGGCCGAGCAGCGCGGGTGGCTCACTGCCCCCGCGTGATAGCACCGCGGCCCCTGCGGGGGGCCGCCCAGGTCAACGTACGCGGCAAAGGCGGCGTCCCATGTGTGCGCCGGACACGTGCGGCCGCGGGTCCGCTGGCACCGTCGCCGCCGCGACTTCATCCACGGTGTCCTTGTCCGGCTGCGGGCCACCGGAGTTGCTCTGGTGGTCCGATTCTGTTCCCAACTGCGCCGCTGCTCCTCCCGGGACCCGTTATTATCTGCGGAATAGTCAAATTTTCTTTGCGGCACGTTCCGTCATCGCCCGCCAAATCCACACAACAATGAAGAACGGCAGAGGGTTGTCGGGCCGTGTTTGTTTGGCCCACACCCTCCATGTTAGATAATAACAGTTGGGAGGATTTAATCGACACATGGAAAACATAACCAAGAACAATTTTATTAAATTAAGATTGTTCATAAAAATTGGGTTCTTCATTTTGAATAGAAAACGATCATGGGAATGTAAAACATTCAAATAAAATCCCTACCTCGTCAAGTGTCGCACGCGCGTTCTTCGAAGAATTTATCGCCACGGAAGGAGGTGATTTTCGCGTCGTGGATGGCGTCGTGTCGTCGCGGAAGGGTGTCACGTCGACGATCTCCAAGGTTCAAGAACAAATAGATTTAATTAATAATTATTAAATCTGTGAATTGTTAAAAACCACAAAGGATTTTTAAAAGAAACCCGAAATCTCTTACCTCAAATAGATGATCGAAGATTTCATTGCAGATGAAGGAACGTCGCAGAAGAACATCGCGGAAGAGGAAACATCGGCGTCGCGGCACACGGTGTCGCGTCATCGATTTCCGCGGTTTCGGCGTTCTTCGTCGGAGGCCGTTATTCTTCGTGCTCTTCGCGTTCTTCGTGTTCTTCATGTTCTTCGCGAAAAAGGGTGATGGCTCAAGAATTTCCGTCAAAAGCCTCTCAACGTGAAATCCTCAAGATGTCGGTGTTGGTCTTATTTTATTATTACGCCAACGGATTTCAAACTGGTTAAGAAACGAATAAATTAATTCAATGAAGAAAAAGGCCCAATTAAATGGTGCGTTACGAAAATAAGAAAACGCGTCAGCTGACTTTCATAATGATGGGTTTTCGTGGGTGCGTTACTTAGCGGAAAATAAACGGTGGGGCTCGTGCGGGCCCCACCTCACAAATTTCCTACCAAGGGGGTAGGATATTTTTGGATAGCTCCCTATCCGTATCAACTCCTCTTAAGAAGCTTTAAGTGTCTTCCAAGTGGCTTAAGTGAATTAAAAATAAAATTGTCGCACAACTTTATTTTATTTCATAACTTTAAACCCAAAAAATTAAAAACCACAACCGAGCAAACGCAACTCCGGAGGAGGCGTTTCTAAGAAAATTCTGGCGCTGCGATTTCATCGGTGCCCTTAGAATTTGATTCCGAGCACCGGTTCAAATGTTAGAAAAACATGCTCGTCCGTTTACTGGACCTACCCGAGCCAAACTTCGGAAAATGATTCTGGGCAAACCGGGCCTCGGAATCAGGTACCGTCAGAAACTGCGCTCTTGTAAAATTACAAAGAAAATTAAGAAAAAAAAATTTCCTGGAAATTTACGGGTCTTTACAATTCTGGTATTTATGGTCCAGAGTTATTTTATGAGTCACTCATGAACATGTATTATGTTCTCGTAAACTATGGTACTTCTTGTAATAATTGATGACAATCAATTTTTAATGATTATGATTACCCATAATAAGTATTCTAGCTAAAGATTTATATGATTCAATTTTACATTGTTATAAAGAATAATTTAGAATTAGTTATGTCTATAAGGGTCTCATATGTATGATGATGATTTCATAATATGGGATAAGAATATATGGATTGTGTTTGATAAATACTCATGTAATGACATGTTTATTGTCTGTGTAACAGTTTTCAAGAAAATATATAAAACATTAAACCTAAAATATCCTTTATATTATAAATGAATCTAATTTATCATTTTGATTTTGTATGTTTTTCATCGGAGAAATCGTGTCTCCATCATTCGTATTAAATCATGAAATGTTCAGTGTATGACCTCAACACTGTATCTAGGAGTGAACATATGGGATATTATAGTTGTTATCCATGGAATGTTCTAGAAAACATTGGATACTATTATGATTCCATTTGAGGTTATATAAAAGGTTTTGGATACCTACATAGGTGAACTATAATATGGATTATCATCAGTTCAATGTCTTAGAAACCCCATTGAGGTTCTATGAATTGAGATCTTAAAGTGATTGATGACATTTTATTGTGAAATAGTAGTAGGTTTATGTATATCTAATGCGTTTGTTTAATGTGACATATGAATTTAATTTTTTTGAAATTTTATTTATTTTATTGATAATCATTAGCGTTTATATTATCAAGGATACTGATGAATTTTTTTTATCTTATTGATAACCACGTGACTGGAAATTAATTTTGTGATTAGGCAATTACTGTTACATTAAAAGATAATATCCATATATTGAGAATGAATTATGAATGTTATGCGATAAAATTTGACTATAATACACTATTTCGTGTTGAGTTTACTTATTGATGTTTTATTTTAATCTTATGGTATTATTTGTGAGTTCTGCAGATTACTTTATTAATCCTTCATATGATGGCATAATCATTTTGGGAATTATCATACCATCTGATAAAAGTTTTTCTGTTAATGGTTTTTGATATGTGGTATAGCTTTATTATCCCATTTATGGTTATATAGTCCATTAAAATATTATTTTATATCAGAGGGAATGAAAAATTAACCATGAATGATTATTTTATTAAAGAAAATAATGGAATTGTGGTGGAAATTGATTAAAGGAATGAATTATAACTAATAAAGTATATGTATTTTCATATTTCATCTATATTTAATTTAAGTAATTCCTTAACACTAGGAAAGGAATTTTCAAAAAAAAATTCTTATTACTATCATTCCTGATGATATCAATGGTCATTTCACACCTCTATGTTTTATGGAATTGTGGTTGTTAACATTCTCAAGATTATTCAAATTCTTGTGATCAATGATCTTGGTCATTCTATATCATTATTTGGACTCTATTATTATATTCAATTTCCAAATAATAGAATACCACCAATGTTATCCTATTTTGAAACCTATTATGGGTTTTTCTTGATGACCCATGTACATCCTTTTGTCTCTCATCGATATGATGAATTAATAATTTGTTTAATGATGGGGGATTACAACAATGGAATATTTTTAAAATGTAAAATAATTTATTACCATATTCATGTTCAAATTGAGAGGATGCAATTTATTAAATGGGGTATGATGTAGCACTATACGATTTCAAAATAATATCATTATGTTTTATAGTATTTTCAACACATGATTTTGATCTTAAATGAATCGAGAAACATATAATTGTTATAAAAACGTAATTAAATTGGAACATATGAATAATATTTTCCAATTTATTAAATATATATATATATTTCTAAATATATATAAATTATATATAAAATTTAATTAAAAAATAAATAATTATTTAGTTATGTAATTTATTTCTTCAAAATAATGATTTTATGAAAAATTATTCTAATTAATTTCATGAAAAAATAATATAATGAAAATTATGAAGTTTTCAAAATTTTATTTCCAAATGATGAAAATAATTTTTTTTAATCATTATATTATAATTTACATTTGCTGAAATATTTTCATCTCACGAAAAATATTAGTTTTCCAATTGATATTGAAAAATAACAATTTTTTTAAATATATCATTGATTTTCAATAATATTAGAAAATTTATAATCCTCAATTTTTTATATAATATAAATGAGAATATTAATTAATACTTATCTTTTATCCACATAATTTTATTTTATTCATCATTCATGTAATGTCCCTGTAACCAGTGTATTATTTTATTACATTGATATGATTATATGAAAACAAATCCAGAATAAATAGATATTTGAGTTCTTTTGGAAAAAAAGATACATTAATGAGTTCAACATTACATCTTGAAATTAATTACATCATATAAATTTCATTGGAATCATCCTCAACTCCATGATTTTCCCTACAAGTAATTCATAATATACTTGTTTGCACCCTAGACAAAAATAAAACAAAAGAAAGGGGTGAGATCAAATGCTCAGTAAGGGTATGTAATTTAGTGTAAGTAATCATAAACATAATGACTAGTAATGGTGAAAAACAAAAAACACATTCCACTAGACATATACTTCATTATATAGCAGGAATATAAGGTGAATGAATAATGCCATTATAAATCATTACAATTAATATTCTACTAGTCAAATAATCATCTAGGTTGTCACATATTTTGTCAATAATTATGATAAATGATAAATTCAAATATCTAAATCATAACTACATGTAATTATTCCATGAAGTGATAAATGATTCATGAAAAAATCTATTATTATCAGGGATACATGCCAAGAATCTAATAAATGGGTCTGGGAACCACCAAAACCATATAATGTTTGTCTCAAGATACCTACCATGAATCGTGGGGCTATAGATGTCCATACCCATCACATAATATGTCCAAATAATTCCTCATATGAATGGGGTTATACATAATAAACATATAAATTCATATTGAAACTAACATATGAAATGTAAATAACATCCCATGATCATTAAACAGAAACAGTAACCATTTAGTGTAATATGGTGAATTATATCAAGATAGAATATCCCTAGTCCAACTAATCATAATCCATTAAATAATATATGGTATATGATATCATAAAATATCAATACGAGTTAAAAATAAAAATCACCTATATTGTTGAAATAGATGAAAAAACTTATACAAAATCATCGATTAATTCGTGAGATATATACTATTTTACATTAAAAAGATAAGTTCATTCAGAAAATCATTGTATTAAACTAGTAGTGAATTATTTTAGTATATTATATAGTAAAATATGTTATTTTATAAAAGATGGTGGATAAAAAATATATATATTGCCTTTGATAATGGGAAAGAATTTGAGTAGTACCTTTGAAACATGCTTGTTTATCGAGAATAATTTTTGAACGATCCTTTTAAATCATGCAATTAACCATAAAATAAAAAATGTTATTGTTTGGTACACATATATAGATCATTAAAACATAATTAATTAGTAGTATATAAGAATAATTATTAATTTCATTGAGGTATGTAGAGAATAATATAAAATTGAATGAAAATGGATGTTCAGGTAGAAATCGTTTATAACATTGTAATCAATCGAATCATATGCCCAATAAATTAATAATCATAAAATGATAAATTCAATAAAATGTAAATAAATATATTCATGATATGATACTTAAATATCTAGTATACATACACCACAGACAATATATAGTGTTGTGTAAGGAATATCTCACAAAAATGGAAGTGAGTTGAGAAAACCCATACCACTTTGTAATCAATCAAATCATATGACAAAAAATTAAGAATCCCAAAATGATACATTAAATTAAAAGGATATAATGATATTCATGATATGACACCTAAATGAGATATATTCAAATAACCCACACAAGAAATAGTTGCGGTTAAGACATATCTCTCAGAAATGAATGTGAATTGAGAAAACCTTTACCACTTTGTAATAAATCGAATCATATGACCAAAAATTGTAAATCATAAAATGATACATTAAATATCATGAAAATATATGGATCATGATTTTAAGCATAAATGGTATGTATACATACTCCATAGACCAGTAATAGTGGCGAGTAAGGAATATCTCACAGAAATGAATGTTATTTGAGAAAACCCTGGCATCTTGGTAATCAATAATATCCTATAACCCAAATTTAATAATCACCAAATGTTAAATTAAATACCATTAAAATTAATATTTTAATGAAATGTCACTGAAATGGGATGTGTACATACACCACACAATGTAAATATTGTGGAGTGATTCATATCTCAAACAATTAATGTGATTTAAGAAAACCCTTAGCTTATGTATGAATGTTTTCTTCTCATGAACATAATGTATAGGAATATGAAGTTATAAAAATTTATAATTTAATTAATAAGCAATTATACTTGAATATAATTTAAAATATATTTTTTAAGTTCATTTATGGGCTTTGGATAAGTTATAATGTTGAATTCTCTTATTTCAGGGTGTTCACATTTCAATATTCATGATCAGTTCGATTTATTATAAGAATGGATGTTCATGCGGAAGGGATAAAATCATTTATGATTGAATTTGTTTGTTATTAATTAACATACAAATGTTTAAAATGATATATATATCATTTGGATACATTGTATCAGGTTGAATCATTAGAAAAGTCATATAGTGTTTATCATTTAGATTTTTTCGGCGGTTTTCGGATCACAACGAACTAGTTTTGTTATATAATATAGTATAATGTACTAATCGTGGTTCTAGAATCCTTAAAAATAATATATATATATATATAATTATTTTTCAACAAAAAAAATGTTTTCATGAACTTCCTTGAAATACAAAATTATGAATGAATGTTCATCATTCACAACGGTTGTAAATTGGAACCTCCCACACTATGATTTCACTATTAAAATAAAAGGGAGAGTAAGGAGATTATTGATGTATCATCCAATAATATGATATAATTATAAAATATTGATAACACATCAATTTTCATGATCATTATGATAGAGTATGTGATGAGATAATAATAAATAATGTATGATCTTGAAAATAAAATAAAATAAAATAAAAGAGGATTTTACTTCTGGGATACTCCTTGATAATATACTAACGTGGATTGATTTTGGTATTTTGGAAAGAACATGAGATCCTAGGAATGAGAATATATTGGGGGAGGGTATTTGGGAGGAACATTGAATAGATTCAAGGATTATAGATGTGAGGAGAAGAGGGAGTGAGGGGTAGTGTTTATAGTGGAGGAGATCGGCATTTTTGAATTACTTATTCATTATTTTATCAACTTTCTCAAGAAAAGAAATATAGTTTGATTATTGTGATCCAAAATAGAATAAATTTCATTTTAGTTCTAAATAATGGTTTATTACATCAACATTGATGAAATGAATATTTCATTTATCAAATAAATTATCAACAATGTATACTATAGTAATTTACTATTCACCAAAAATTCATGTATATTAGAAACGTCCAAAAAAATTCACCCTGGCCATTTTTTAATGTGTAGAATCCAAAAATGGAGATCTGTTTAACAATTTTTTTTATAAATTTGGGAAATATAATTTTTAATTAAATTCATCATTTACGTCAAAAATAATATTTTTAATATGTAAAATAATTTTAAAATACCTGAAAAAATAACTAAAGTGTTATTAAATAATTCTAAAATAATGGAAAAATTGATTTATTAATAAAATGTATGGAAATAAATATTCTTTTAAAAATAAAAAAATAATAATGTTCTAATTAAATATTTATTACTCAAAAAAATTCCAACAGGAGTGACATATCATGGGAGACAACCACCTCACGACCTGATGTCATACATTTTCCATCATCGCCTATCATGGATTTAAATAATGTATGATACAAAGAATATATGTGATATTTATTACATACATACACTTATATCCTTATGATATCTACATTACCATCATACATTCAATTCCATGGGTAATACGATAACGTTGATAATGTGTACAGATGACTACCGCCTTGCATAGTGATGTGATTCATGCTACACTAATGCTTTACATGGAAGGTAATAATTATGAATATAATAAAAAAAATTTATATAAATTAAATTATAATAAATTAATGAAATATTTATTAATCTATAAATATAATATATCATTTTCATTGTTACACTGAAAAATAAAAATGATATTCATGCACGTTTGGACTACCACCTCCACAAACTGATGAGATTGTTTTTAATCACCAAATTTGAAGACTGATATATTTACGTATAATTATAGAAAAATATTGTATTTAAGATTTAATTACAATTATTTAAATATAAAATAAAACAAAGACATTTTCCATAGTTATCAATGAATCATGGAAACATTACACATGCTTATGTACGACCTAACTTATTCATAATCGTAACATAGATCATCATTAATTAAAATTTTTCTTGGTTTTTTTAAAAATTATAATTAATGAATAAAAATGATAATTATTACATGATTATTATTCAAGGGACTCTCAAATAATCACGTCTTTCAGAAAAAAATATACATATATATGAATTTGAAACAAAGAACTGAACATCCTAAAAATAGAATAATTGTGCTTAACTGATTTAGTACTATGTAAATAAAATTAATTAATTATTTGTTTTTATGGTATTAAACCTAGAAAATATAACTACGAAATCAATTAAATTTTTTAATCTCATTTTATAATATTTAATGTTCATAAAAGGATTTACTATACTTAAGGTAAGTGATTTATGTCCATGTTATTACTTATTTGATACACATACCATATTCACAATATATTTCATTTATGTCATGGAAATAGTACACATGAATTAATATTATGATCAATCCCCTAAAAATTAATTGGATTTACATATCAATTATATGATCTCAATTTTGACGAGTTTTATTATTTAATTGTTTCCAAATTGGTGTGATATTTTATTCTAAATTTTCCTTCATTGAGTTATATGTTATGTTTTTTAATTATATTATTTTATTAATTTCACACTATGATGACACACGTCAACATGGGTTTTGAAATTCAAGTGATATTTTATCATTTTATTCACGAATGTTTGTTAGGTGGAAATTTGTATTTAATAATATTATATGGTATTCGATAATTTTTCATAAAACCCTGTTTTTACTGATTTAGGGTTTTAATACAATGAATGAAATTTATTGGGAATCCAATCCGTGTGAGTTATCATGGAATTTTTTACATTTAGTTCAATAATTATTAATTCTTTCTTTTGTGTGAATCCAGTTTTTTATTTTAAATAGTGATTCAAATTATGATTCTATCATCACCATTGAGTTTATAATTTGTTGTTTTCCTACGATTGTGTTAACATTAGGTTGGGAACCATGGTGGGTCCCATGTCCCCTTTTATTTTTCAGTTTTTTTATTTTTACTTTTATTAATTTAATATTTTTTTTATTTCTATCCAATTATCATTCTATGCATTACATTGGTGTATTAAATTGTCATGGATAAGAGAGGGAGAGTGAGTGAAGAGTGAACATGTTAATAGGAGCCGCCACTGCAGATCTCTACTCATGTCAGATCATCGTGAGATATATGTGGATCACATATTAGTGAGATGATTCATCATTTACCACTGAAAAGAAAAATTATTTTAGAACTTATGCTTAAATTCAATATATTTATTTTTTTTCCTTTTTCTATACTATTACGGGTTTCTTGGGAAACATTGTTGAATTATTTGAGATTTTTATGTAGTAATTATGCATTTCTAGATGATTCTAGGGTTTTCCAACTTGGAAAACCATTGAACACCTCTTTGGATTTCTGAAAACCCTCCATCTATTCTTCCAATTCAGTGAAGATGATGTTTATTGTGTTAAACACCATGTAATGAGGGTACACATCATGTAGTGGGCTTGGGTGTGTGGTTGAGTGCTTGAAAAGACAACCTATGCAGGGGCCAATGGATGTGTAGGACACATGGCTAGAACCCGAGTATGACACATATTAAATTGAAGTATATGGATAAGAAGGGAGCATTGTCATGTATATGTTGGGGGTCCTATTATGGTAAAAATATGACTACATGAAGTGCTTATCATGTACACGGTGTTTTTACAAACTAAATGTGGTTGAGTTGTATGGGAAAGTACCCATGGTTATGCTCCATGTCTCAAGAGGCACGTGATTTTAAAATTTTAAAATTATAAGATGAATTACATAAGGAACATGTCCAGGAGGGGACCTCTATAAGTGTTGAAAATGTACTCAAAATGCATGCTATTTAATTTCCCTACCCTGGTCCTTTTTTATTATTTTCTCCCATGTGATATAATTTGACATGTTTGTTGACTACATTGAGTGTATTTATCCATATATCACACTGTTAATATCCTGTCAATGTTCAGAGTCTATTTGGGTGAAGTAATGGACTACAGGGATTTTGTAGGAGGTTTTTTATGGTGGATCAAGATTTCATTTCGGGTTTAGATAGTGAAATTTTTGGATTGTGAGAGGGTTATGAGATCATTTGTACATATTTTTCAAGTATTCCAACCACAGATGTATGCGAATATTTGAAAATATTCAATTAGGTGGAACTGAGTCATATCATTGTGGTGATAATTTTAATACCTATGTATTGATATTTATTTTTTTATGATAGATCAGTTGAGGATATGATCATGGTTTTGGGGACCATAGATGCTCAAACTGGTGGGATTGATTGACTCTTTTTATTGGTAGTTATTGTCATGTTTATTGGTACATACGAGGGGAGCCTGGAGAAATTTTGAGGATTCCCTTGTGGGATAGATTTTGATCAATAGATTAGTAGATTCTATAGTTTTCTATTGATAATACATTTATATAATGTTTTTTTCGTTGTTCACAAGAACCTCGTGTTAAGGGACTCCTACTATTTATGTGGTTATGTGGATGGTTTTAAATTACCCTATTATAAATTGACTTCTCTTAGAATTCATTGTGTGCGTTGTTGTTTGAGGATATGTTGGTTTCAAAATAGGTCTATTTTAGATTTTATAGCACTGGGTGTGTCCATTGATTTTTGGTGAGATTAAGGATACCTTATAGGGTGACCATCTATTGTTTTGGACATTTTTTGTTGAGGTGTTTATTTCATTTTTTTCCATAATTATTGGCTGTTGTAGGGGAGCCATGTGTGGCCATTAAAGTATGTCATGTCCCCAGGGATCGAGAGAAGCCCTTTTTTACCCTAAAGAGAATCCTAGAGAGTCTATAGTTTATATTTTGTTTGGATGCAATGATTTAGTCTGTTGTAGGAGACAACTTTTTCATTTATGGGAGTTAATCATCATAGTGAGGTGGGATATTTGGATGGTGAGTTTGAGGATGAATCACCGCATGTTCTATTGTACTTTAGTAGTGAAATTTTAGGAAATTTCCTCTCATAATAGTGGTTTAAGGTGAAGACCTTGGGGATTTTTAGGATTTATAATTGACCCAAATATTCTATTCGGGTCTCTCCTCTAATAGTATAATATTGTTAGAAATCCTTAGATATCAAATATATGATATCAATAAGTACAGCTTCATCTAGTCGAGGATTATCCCTGACATGTTTGAATTTATTCTTGTGAGGTGTTGAGGCACTCATGGAGTGGGTTTTGTTTATCATGGATTCATTTCTTTTGTGGGGCCATCGGGGATATGTTATCCTTTTTTATGGATCCCATGGGATATTTGTTTTATCAATATTTTACGCTCGATTCATTCTTCATGACCTTCAGAATAGATACATTCTTCCATTTTTTAAACCAATTATTTGTATCACCTGTTCATATCAAGTAATTAGAGCCCTATTGCATGTTGGTTGTTCCTTCTCTATGTGTATACATATGGTTACACCCTAGTGTCCAGAATCTATTATTTTTCTTCTTAGATGTCTTGGATCTCATCTGTAGATCTAGAGGATGTTATTTTTTTCAATTTTTTGGGTGAGCTATGTTCTATAAATCAAATGAAAAGGGTAAGATAATGGAAAATATTATCAGAGGTCTCATGCTAAAACACATTCTCTTATTTCTTTTGTGAGATTTCCTCTTTTTTTGTTAATTTTTTTATTCCAAATACTTGTAGTTTTGGACTTGGAAGGGAATATCCTATTTGAATACAATTTTTATGATAATAGATTTATTGGTTTACTATTTAGGGTGTCCCATTGAGATTTAATATTCCCACCATGTACATGAACCTTTGATTGCAAGTTGTCTTGATGTATACCATCATGATGGAGAAAAGGTTTCATGCTGAGTCAGGACAACTCCATGTGATTCTGAATCAAGTGGATCCACTTGGTTAGAGTCCTAGTATAGACATGATGTAACTTGAGAATCATGGACTCCATGTATATCGTTTAGATCAGTGTTGGAAGAAGGGCTAGTTGTATTTATTTGTAGATGTATTATTGTTTATATTTGTTCATCCAAGTGGGTGGGTTGCCATTGTTTTTGTTTCATGGATTTAGAGTATATATAATGTATTCTACTTATCATAGAATCCATCTATTTTTTTATTTAATATGTATACAATGATGTTGATCAATATGTATGAGTTTTGTAATTTTTAGCTATTATTTTACTCTGACTAGATGTTATAGTATTCCTATGACACCTAAATTTACCTCACTAATGCAAGAAATCATGTGTCTCATAGAGTGGCACGCATGATGCCTTGTGGTAAACAAGATTGGGTGGTGTGTTAGGTTGACCGAGATGGTTCATTAAAAAAATTTATCAGTGGAGGTTGGTTTTATAATTTGGGGAGTTAGTAGATAGGTTTTCTAGGAATGTTTCAGAACATGTAATGGACATCATATTTTTGTGTCTTGAACACCTTTTATAATTATAATTCCATCTTTTCAAGGAATGAAATTGTGTTTCATCACATTTTTTTCTCGATTTCACAATTTCACATAACATGCTTCACATGAGATTGTGGGATAATGGTTTATTTTGGTGTTTGTATGTAGTCCTATGGGAATGGGGCTAGTGACCATTATTCATTATTGAAACATTGGATTCACATTAAACATTCATATTTGTGGGTTTTCATTCATCAAATGTTTCATGACCCCCTCCCACCAAAGATGCCCCTCCTGAACTGGCAATGGTGAAAGGGAGATAATGACCCCCGAGTCCCACCTCTAGTAGGCCCTGGGGTGGCGAATAGTACCAAGGGTATGAGTTTTCACAAATATGGGAGGAATTACCCTTTCATTATTTTAAGATCGTGAAATAGGACAAGTCAACCACTGAAAAGGAAAATAACAAGTGTATAGAAATAAACCCAAACCAATCCCACATGTATGTTTAAACATTTTCATAACAAGGTGCAAGTACAAGAAAGCTAAAAGTGTAATACCAAAAGAAAAATAGAGTACAACAACTACAACAACTCCAACTGTCCGACTAGTAGGGTCTCGCAGGTCCCTGGTAGTCCTCATCGAAACCTGAAAATAAACGTAGGGTGATAATACAAGTATACTCAGTAGGGAAACCTAAAGCTCTCTTGCACAAGTCGGGAGACATCCAAATGTCCCGTGAGAACAACAGAAGAATCCTAGCAAGGAATTATATCCACCCATCCTCACCAACCACACTGACCAAAAACACAGTTACAACAGGTATTAGTAGTATATAAGAATAAAAGTATTGGGTACCCCGCACCATTCCCCATTAGTTAGCTTCTCTTCCTAACGATGAACATCCTGCCGCGTCCACACTCTCCCCGCCCGCACACACCTGGGCCTCACAAACCACACATCCCTCCCGCACACACCTGGGCCTCACAACCACACATCCTGCCAGCACACACCTGGGCCTCACAACCACGTATCCCGCATGTATACACTAGGGCCTCACAACCACGTATCCCGCCTGCACACACCTGGCCCTCATCCCGAAGATTCTTGGGAAACAGTGAAACCTACCCAAAGAGTCTTGGGCTAGAACCACCCCAATCGAAACCTATCTGAAGGGTCTTAGGTGTAAGGTCGCCTCAAGCCATCATAGCCTAGGGGAGAAGGAGTAGGATGTAGCTATTAAGTAAGGGGAAAACACCCTCTCCCATGAAATGGGAGTGTTCAGCACGAATTGCTCAACATGGGTGGGGTGCGATAAAACACAAAAGATGCAGATACATATATGAATAGAAAACACTCAGCCCAACCTATGGCTTCTAAAAAGAGAAACTAAGCACATGCCTCAGCACTACTACTATGAAGCATGCATACAACAAACAACCCCAACCGCATTTAGGTTTTCACATTTCAGCATAATTAGTTTATTAGTTCCTTAACTACTCGGAAACTATGCACAACCAACCACATCGATCGTTCGTAAAACATATCCCTTCCATACACAAATCATGTTAGGAAAACACAAGCAATGCAAACTAGTCCCTTCTTAATAACTAAAAAACCCATTGATTATTATTCCCATTCCATTACCATGCCCCACCATTCATTAAATATTCTACTTTTATTTATTATTCACAACCCATAGATCATTCACATTCCAACCCATCCCTGCAGCCCCGCTTCCAACCTCCATAACCACAACCGTACTGTAAATCATCATCCCTTGTTACAACTTATCGCAGCCCCGCTTCTCATGTGATCAACCACATCCCACAAAACAAGATTTGTGCCACATCATCGCCCCTTTAACATAATTTACCACAGCCCTGCTGCCTGTTCTCTTCGTAACAACCCAGGAATCACCCCTCCCTTTCACACACCAGTAACCAAGCCAAAACCCACATGATTATTATTCCATTTTGTTTAACCGGGGTGATCACACAAGGGTTCCATATTTGAAATAGCCATCTTTACGTGATTAACCAATTCCACTTTCCAGAAAGACTCCATCCACAAAAATAGTCTACAGAGACAAGGAAACATTTAATTGCCCAAAAAAAGGCCCCCAACGACCATGATTTTCAGTAGGCATAAGCCTATAAAATTCACATCATAATATCAAAGGATATAAAGATAAACATAACAACTTCACCATCACTGTTCTTTAACCAGTTATTATATTTATTTAATGGTTCAACTCATTCTCATCAAAAAAATGGATACCCACCCCGCATGATGCAAAAATTAGAGAGATGAAGGTAAGATCCCTACCTCAACTGGTTCTGATCACAACGCTCCCCCGGATCAACTTTAGAAAACGTCTGTCAGCATCTGTCACTTCTGTCGAGTCCTGGAAAAGCCTCCTTTGGTGGAAGTCGGAAATGAAAGGCCGAAGGAAAGACAATAGATCCATGCTTGTAACTTTTGGCTCGTTGTTACTATCCTGTGGCCGCTAATGGATCGTAAATCGGAGCTCAGACGAAGATGTTATGGAAGAAAAGGAGATTTCGAGTTGCTTGGGAGAGCTTTGCTCAGAGGAATGGGGAGGAGAGGGGTGAGTTGACAAGGAGGAGGGCACCCCTCCTTTTATAAGTGACAAAAGAAAAATTACACGACGTGTACTTTATGGTACACGTCTTGTATTCAGCCGTTTCACATGGTCACCACAAGGCTTCCAAAAGAACCTTCAACGCAGAACACATCTATTGACTGGTAAACACATGGCTTGAAGATAACTCATATGCGGGTAGGGACTACACGGCGTGTAGTATTGGATGCATAGAATGTACCCATTTATTTCACATGACTCCAACATGGCACATGGACGATGACTGGTCGACAATCGGTAACGCGTACACGGGGAGAGACTACACGGCGTGTGGTATGAGGTACACGACGTGTAGCAATTTATTTCACACGGCTCCAACACGGCACACAGCCGTTGACTGGTCAACACACGGTAACGCATACATGGGGAGAGACTACACGACATGTGGTATGAGGTACACAGTGTGTACCCATTTATTTCACATGGCAAGGACACAACTGTCAACACGGGTTATACCCGGCGCGGGGGTACATGGCGTGTAGAGACCCGAATCTTGATGAACATTGAAATTAAATTACTTTTGTGGAATACTTAATACATTACAAAAACATACACACAGGGACCATAATATTTTAGTGTCTTTGAAACTTAGAACGTAATATTCTAATCGTGGTGAATGATCTTCAACATCTCCCATAAAGATATTCCCCTTTTGTTTTCTTGCCTAAAAAATTTCTTTATATCCTGGGGAAAATAAAAAATATAAAGGGTGATCTCAAATTCTCAGTAAGGGTAAGCATGGATAAAATAAAACAAATCATATATATTGGAACTTAAAAACATGAACGTAATTTTTAAACAACAAAATCTTGAGCAATGACATAAAACAAGGAAGAACATAAGGCATAGATCATAATGAAACATTAATCATGATAAAATAGCATGGGAATAAAACTTGTTATTGTGGAATCAATTAAGAACATGTAATGATTTACATAGTAGCCAAGGCATTGCTGCCAATACCATCTTAGTAGAAAAAGTCCCTTTCTGAATCGAGTTCACTCCTCATTTCAGTCCTGTAACACTGAACCAGATTAACATACCATTCCAACAATGTCTATCTCATGAGATATAAATCATTACCCAATACATTGGAGGGAGATATAGGTCCCACCCATCTCATAATGAAATCATTCTTTCATGTGCCATGAAATCATAAATCATACATCATAGAATAAACCATGCAATAAAATGGGATTCTTAAACATCATTCCATCATAACATAATCCATATAAAAAAATTGATATCTTTTCATTATATGAAGAATAAAACCATGTAAATAAGGGAGTCATTATACTTGAAACATAAACATATTAAATAATTACAATTTATAGGGAAATTAGTTTTGATAAAAACACTTGAAATGAATTCTTGAGGAATATATCCTTTCTTCTTCAAAATCAATTTCTTTTCAAAAACGTCATTAAATTTGAAACGAAAAGGATTTTGTTGAAAATAGACATGAGATATTTTGGAGGAAGATTCTTGAAAATGAGGTGTTATGAAACCGTAAAAATCCGTTCACGACATATGAGTTATAAATATCATTCTCCTCATACTTTTTTTGGAAAAGTCAAAAGGTACATTATATAGTAACCAATGGAATGATTCAATTCATATAATGTGGTAAAAAGTCAATAAAGGGTAAAAATTACTATAAACATTCATGGAAGAATAGTTAACATTTTATGAAAAAATTTTTAGAAAATATGGTCATGGATGATAAACATAACCCCAGTATATACTTACGTACAAGAAATCTCGGATAAAAATGAGATTGAAAATTTATCCCTTACCTTATGGGTAATATGCATCGTATGTATCTGAACCTCCTGTATAATGATTCAAATAATGTCATTGACTTATTATAGAATCATATTCATTTTTATGATATCATATATGGTTCACTTATGACTTTATATTATCCGTTCTTTTGTAAATTCCATGTTAAAGATCATTCTGGGTAAAATCGTTTCATATATCGTATGTGTTTCGACTTGTAGTTCTTGATATAATTACTTCTATACTAATTTACATAATTTCAGAATGTAAAACATGATTTATATATAATTAATATTCATCATATACATATATATTATAGATCGATAAAAGGAATTAAATACATCGTTCATGGAGACGGTAGGTCTTACGTACACATTAACGCTGTTTTCGTTTCCTTATTGAATTGAATGAAATTACGTAGATTACATAAATATATATACACATAAATCCAATATCATTATTATTTCATATATTTCATGATAACTTATTGTATATACTTTATAATCATTCATTAATGGTTAACATGGATAATTAATCTCATCGCGTCGTGGAGACGGTAGTCCGTACATATGCACGAGTGATGATATCATTCCCATTATCGTGGAATTGTATTGAAGTGTATGTATAATATTTCAGAATCAATATCAGTTTCAAATAATCATATATAGTTATTATTTACACCATTATACACATCCAAGTAAGGTGGTGGTGGAAAATAGATTACACCACGGCGTGGAGACGGTATTCCGTACTTACGCACGCACGATGATTTCATTTTCCATAGGATGGATAGATGGTGAAATAGGGTTGTTTAAAACTTATAATAACATATCAGTATAGGATAAATACTGATTTTATTACTTCATAATGAAACAAATAAAGAAGAAGGAGTGGAAGAGGAAATAAAGTTGAAAGAATCGGTAACTGACATTATCTCTTCTTTGAATCGCCTCTTTGTGAACTCCTTTTAGGGCACTAAAATTGGTCTCTGAAGAAGACCAGGACCTCTAGGATGTTTTTAGGGAAGTGGAGAATAGAATTTGGCAGGGGTTGGCCGATCTTGAAAGCTCAATGTGGTTTTAGGAATAGAGGGTGGAGGTTCCCTTTTATAAGGGTGGAGAGGGGCACCTTTGGAATTCATAAAAATATTAATTTATAATAAATCTAACCCCACTTAAAAACCTCCAAAAATGACTCATATTAGAATATTAGATTATATAAGGTTGTAATATCATCAAATAATCAAATTTATAGATGTTAGTAATTTATTTTAAACATTATCAACATGATTTATCCTTATTTAATTAATTAAATTTTATTTGTGGTAATAACATTATAAATTTGAAATTATAACAAAAAATTACTTATTTGATTGTAATTGACCATAATCGGATACTTTATAACATTTTATACCATATAAATTTAAATTTATAATTTTAAAATATTTTTGTGATTTTTTAAAAAAATTAATATATTATTTTTATAAAATAACAATAGTGTCAATTTTGAAACTATTCATTTATTTGAATTTAAATAAAATATATACAGAATATTTGTTCGAAATAAAATATAAAATAGATTAATAAAAGGTCATATGTATCTATAAAATTATTGGAGAACATTAAATAGTTCATATAATATTTATTTTATTATTTTTAAAACCATTTATTTTGTTTATCTCTTAATAAAATAATTACACAATCACTTTTTTGTATAATTAGTTAATATACATATATATTGCATATAAAATTAAAAATAAAATCATATGATGAAGATAAATCTATTAGATTTCACAATAATACATTTAATTTAATTTATCATCTTAAAATCACAATATTTAAATTGTAATATTTATTAAATTATGAAGGTGACAACTTTGGCATCATTTAATATAATGTAATATTTGTGTCATAATCATCTTAATAAGGATCCAAATTGTCAAAAATTCGTCCAATGGATGATTGGGGTTTATATATACACTTATAATAAGTTTTTTCCAGATTTTTGGGCCTTTTTATATGTATTAATATTTCAATAAAAACTATATTATTGATTTTTCACTAAATAAATAATTTCTCCATCCATATTCTGTCAAAATTAATGATAATTATTTAATACCTAAAAATTATAAATAAATTTATATGATGTAGATAATTTCATTATATTTCTTGAGACTATTAATGTTCGAAGTTTCATGAAGTTTATCACTAAATTTAAATTAATATACTTATAAGATTTAAGAGGGTGATATGTTGTCACTTTCATTGGTTTTAAAAATAATTAAGTTATTTTAATTGAAAAAAGTCCATTAAATGATTCAAATCCGACCATTAGGTGATATGGGTCGACTTTTAGTCATCCAATAGGATTTTGGTGGGTGTTATGTTAATTTTATAATCTTATATTTACCCTTAATTACCCGATTTACCTTTAACTAATGTAAATAAAATTTACCGTAGTTAGTATTCATAAAGCCCAAAAATAAAAAGTATCTTATTAACATAATTTGGAAATACTGATTCCAAATATGGAATCCATTTTTCCAAATTAAATACACAAAATATTCAGGAATTAAATTAAAATTAATCCCATTGTCTAAAGAAAATGGGTTTGTGTTTAAAACATTGCAAAAAGATTGAATTGATTTAACCTTCGAATTCAAGGTAAAATCAATGATAATGACATAAATTATATTAAATGGTAAAAATATATTCTATTTATACTTTGAAACCATTCAATATTATAATTTAACCACTTAAGTTATTTCGACGAAAAATGTTTTTTTTATTAAAATATAGCGTGTTTTTACTATTCATTAAAATATGAAAGTTATCAGAATAAAATGAAAAAATTATCCAAGGTATAATTTTATATCCTGATTCCAAATAATAATTTTATTTTGTAAAATTGAACTTATAAACAAGTCAAAAACTAGATTTAAATTTGGTATGCCATCAAAAGGCTGCAAAACTGCATTTTTTTAAAAATACTTATTTTACCCGAAAAATTAATTCTTATCTAATACCATGTTCTAGAAAATGTGTAAGATTAATAATAATTTTATAAAATTCAAATTTTAGTTAATAATATTCATAATGACTATTTCATAATTATAATAATATATCATTGTTTAGTAACACCTGGTATTACGTACAACACATGCTATCGAGGAAGGTTGTGATTGCGTGTAATGCAAGCCAAGTCATGGTTGTGTGTCGTGCAAGATTCTTTTGGTGTAGCATACAACACAAGACATTAATGAATTTAAAAATAATATTTTTCATAAAATCTCGGGGTGTTACATTCTACTCCCCTTAAAATGAATTTCGCCCTTGAAATTCGTTGGGGTTATAAATGGTTTACTACTCGAAAGATTATTTAATAGAAACCCACATCGTAAAAAGGAATACTAAAACTTATTTAAAAAAAGAATGTCATAAACATAAAGGATACCCAAATAACTCATTATTCTTTTTCCACATAAGAGAACAAAGGTGAAAATATGGATGTGGAGGAGAAATCTGAACATCATGTTCTGATGGAGAGTGGTAGAGAACATGGCTATGAAAAGGCCATCAATCTCAAATCCATAGATGTGTGATGATCTAAGGTACCGTCTGACTCATCAGATTTAAGGGAAATAGGAAAACATATTTGGTTTTCAAGTTAATTTCCCTAAAGTTGATGAAATTGGAATTAGAAGAAATACTTTTGTGATTTTGGTACAGTCTCACTGTTGTTTGTTCTTTGGACAATTTCCACTTCATCTCTTAAATAAATGAAGTTGAATTTGTCATTCGTGAAGTGTTAGCAGATCATGTGATAAAATGATGGGTCATTCCATCTGTTTCAAACAAAAGGTTTTAAAAGTTATCAAAAATATATAAGTCCATCTATATTGATATTAATCATATATGGTTCCTAAAATGGACTTATACATCATATATCATACTGCTTAATATAATAAAACTAGTTTCTAATAAAGAGGGACATCCTGTAGGCCAGTGGTAGGAAATTAAGGCAAGTCGCACTTCGCTTGTGGGTTTGATTCCCATAGCCTTGTCCGACGTGATGGGCTGTCGCCCATCCTGCAGGTTGTCCTTTTTATAAAACTATATTACTATAACATCCCATAAATAATATATAAAGAAAACATCTATCCATAAACAATACTAACTTATATCCAACATAATCCATTCCAATATTTAGGATTATCCATAATACTGCAGTCCACTCTAATATTATAGTGAAAATGATTACTAGAGATTTCATATAACAAGAATGTTAATTCCATCGTTGATCCCCATATATTATAAGATATTTCTTGTTGGTCACATTCCAAACATTCTAAGGCCTTAATCATGTATTCTCTTAAAAAATGAATACCCATTGTATCTTAGTGAAAACATGAATTCTGTCAAAAGTTATCTCTTTCCACATACCAAAATCAAAAAATTCTATACACTCAAACCATGATATTACCTTCTCCATATATCAGTCATGATCTCATGAATAATATAAAAAATTTAATTTTCTCCTTATCCCTTCATTATGCTCATATAATCTACATTCCAAAAATATCTGAATAACCTTTCATGGTTACTAGTACCATTAATCATACACATTCAAAACATAGGAAAGATAACAGTGTAACAATCCTTATATGTCTCTTTATTCCATAGTTCCATGAGATTACTTATACAACCTTACAATTGATAAACATGAAATCATTCCACTACATTCTTAATCCATTGACCGAGCTTCAACAATTCTTTCATCTCACATATCATTTGTAGTCTCTTCATCATCATCAATATAAATACTACCCATACGACCGTAATGATTCACTTCATGAGACTTTGCCTTAGGGCATTGGTTTTCATAATGCCCGTACATTCCACATTTAAAAAATTTAACCATTATTGATGTCGTAGCAATACCATTATCCTCATCCATGGTGTTAACTGAACGTTTTCCATTGCACATACTGGCTTTGTGTCCTTCCTTTCCACACAAAAAGCATCATCTAGTTCCTTTGAATCAATCTCCCCGATGCCTCTTCCCACATGATTTACATGAGGGAAATTGATGTTTCTTTCCTCTATGATCATCACGAAACTCCATCATTCTCTTATTATCTGAGTCTGGAAACTTACCAAAGTTTAGATTATTGATCATATTATAAGATTTCATATTATACATAATAACGATGTTTGGACTTCCAAATCCCGTTTCATTTGGTTTCTCATGAAGAATAACATTCCATTGTCCATCATCTCATGCATTATCATGAATATTCTTGTTTCCATCCATTTTCTAAAACCCAAAAAGAATAGTGTGAGAGGAAAAAATCAAGCTAGGGAAAACAACATAGTAAATGGGGAATTCCCTTAATATCTAACATCTTAGGTTAAATTCTATGATCTTTACCGTAGTTCTAGGACTATATCCTCTATTTATACTTATCGTTAGGGACATCCCTAGACATACCTTAGAAATATCTCTAGCGATCTCACTAACGGTTTCGCATCCTAGTTTCTAAAGGTTGACTAATCCTTTCCCATGATACCAACTATAATGACCCAAATCTTGACGAACATAGACATTAGATTACTTTTGTGGAATACTTAATACAAGACAAAAACAGACACACAAGGACTGTAATAGTTTAGTGTCTTTGGAAACTCGGAACGTAATATTCTAATCATGGTGAAAGATCCTCAACATCTCCCATAAAGATCTCCCCTTTTGTTTTCATAACTAAAACCTTTCTTTATATCCTGGGGAAAAGAAAAAAATATAATGGGTTAGCTCAAATGATCAGTAAGGGTAATCATGGATAAAATAAAACAAATCATATACATTTGAACTTAAAAACATGAACATAATGTTTAAACAAAAAAATCTTGATCAATGACATAGAACATGGAAAAACATAAGGAATAGATTATAATGAAACATTAGTCATTATAAAATAGCATGTGAATAAAACATGTGATTGTGGCATCCATTAAGCACATGTAATGATTTCCGTAGTAGCCAAGACATTGCTTCCAAGACCATCTTAGTGGACAAAGTCCCTTTCTGAATCGAGTTCACTCCTCGTTTCAGTCCTGTAACACTGAACCGGATTAACATACTGTTCCAGCCATGTCTATATCATGAGATATAAATATTTACCAGATGCATTGGAGGAGGGTATAGTTCCTACCAATTTCATAATGAAATCATTCTTTCGTGTGCCACAAAATCATAAATCATACATCATAGCATAACCTATGTTATAAAATGGGATTCTTAAACATCATGCCATCATAACATAATCCATATAAAAAAATCTATATCTTTTCATCATAAGAATAATCAAACCATGTAAATAAGGGAGACATTATACATGAAACATAATCATATTAAATAATGTCATTTTAGATGGAAAATAGTTTTGATAAAAACACTTGAAATGAATTCTTGAGTAAAATATCCTTTCTTCTTCAAAATCATTTTCTTTTCACAAAACGTCATTCAATTTTAAAAGAAAATGATTTTGTTGAAAATAGATATGAAATATTTTGGAGTAATCTTCTTGAAAATGAGGCGTTATGAAACCGTAAAAATCCGTTCCCACCATATGAGTTAAAAATAACATTCTCCTCATACTTTTGTTGGAAAAGTCAAAAAGTACCTTATATGATAAACAAAGGAAAGATTCCATTCATACAATGTGGTAAAAAATTAATAAAGGTAAAAAATGACTTTAAAAATTCATGGAGGAATAGTTACCGTTTTAGGAAAACATTTTTAGAAAACATGGTCATGGATGATAAACGTAACCCCAATAAATACATACGTACAAGCAATCTCGGATAAAAATGAGATTGAAAATTTATCCCTTATCTTATGTCTGATATGGTTTGTTTGTATCCAAACCTCCTGTATAATGATTTAAATAATGTCATTGACTTATTATAGAATCATATCATTGTTATGATATCATATATGGTTCACTTATGACTTTATATTACCCATTATTTTGTAAATTCCATGTTAAATAGTGTTTTGGGTAAAATAATTTTATTTATCTAATGTGTTTCGACTTGACGTTATTGATATTATTACTTATATACTGATTTACATAATTCCAGAATGTAAAACATGATTTATATATAATATATATTCATCATATACATATATATTATAGATTGATAAAATGAATGAAATACACCGTTCATTGAGACGGTAGGACGTACGTACGCATGAATGCTGTTTTCGTTTCCTTATTGAATTGAATGAAATTAAGTATATGACATAAATATATATACACAGAAATACAGAATCATTATTATATCATATATTATATGATTACATACTGTATATACTTTATAATCATTTATGAATTGTTAACATGGAGAATGAATCTCATCGCGTCGTGGAGACGGTAGTCCGTACGTACGCACGAGCGATGATATCATTCCCATTATTGTGGAATTGTATTTAAGTGTATGTATAATATTTTTGAATCAATATAAATTTACAATAATCATATATAGTTATTATTTACACCATTATACCCATCCAAGTAAGGTGGTGGTGGAAAATAGATTACACCACATCGTGGAAACAGTATTCCGTACGTACACACGCGCGGTGATTTCGTTTTCCTTAGGATGGATAGATGGTGAAATAGAGTTATTTCAAATTAATAATTATATATTAGATTAGGAGTAATACTGATTTTATTACTTCATAATGAAACAACTAAATAATACGGAGTGGAAGAAGAAATAAAGTTGAAAGAATCGGTAACGGACATTACCTCTTCTTTGAAGCGCCACTTTGAGAACACCTTTTAGGGCACTAAAATTTGACTCTGAAGAAGACCAGGACCTCTATGATGTTTCTAGGGAATTGTAGAAGAGAATTTTTCAGGGTTTGGCCGAGCATGAAGGCTCAATGTGGTGTGAGGAAGAGAGGGACGAGTTTCCCTTTTATAAGGGAGGAGAGGGGAACCTCTGAAATTCTTAAATATTTTAATTTATAAAAAATATAAACCCACTTAAAATCCCCCAAAAATGAATCATATCTGATGATTAGATTATATAGGGTTTTAATATCATAAACCAATCAAATTTAGTCATGTTAGGAATTTATTTTAAACATTATCAACTTGATTTATCCTTATTTAATCAATTTAATTTTATTTGTGGTAATAATGATTTAATTTTAAATTATAATAGATAATTACTTATTTGTTGTAAATTTTCCATAATTGGATAAATTATAAAATTTTTTACTATTTAAATTCAAATTTATAATTTTTAAATATTTTTTTATTTTAAAAAAATTTTATAATATAATATTTTTATAAAATAACAATAGAGTCGATTTTGACACTATTCATTTATTTGAATTTAAATAAAATATATACAGAAGATATGTTTGAACTAAAAGCTTTAATAGATTTATAAAATGTCATATGTATCTATAAAATTAGTGGAGAACATTAAATAGTTCATATAATATTTATTTTATTATTTTTAAAACCATTTATTTGGTTTATCTTTTAATAAAATAATTACTACATCATTTTTTTGTTTAATTATTTAATATACTTATTTTTGCATAAAAATTAAAAATAAAATCCTATGTTGAAGATAAATCTATCAAATTTCACAATAATACTTTTATTATATTTTATCATCTTCAAATAACAATATTTAAATTGTTATATTTATTATATTATGAAGGTGACAACTTTGGCATCATTTAAAATAAAATAAAATAAGTGTAATAATCATCTTAATAAGGATCCAAATGGTCAAAAATTCTACCAATGGATGATTAGGTTTTATATATACACTAGTAATAAGTATTGTAAAAAAATTTGGGCCTTTTTATATGTATTAATATTTCAATAAAATCTATATTATTGATTTATCACTAAATAAATAATTTCTGCATCCCTATTCTGTCAATATTAATGATAATTATTTAATACCTAAAAATTATAAATATATTTATATGATGTAGATAATTTTTTTAGATTTTTGGACACTATTCATGTTTGATGTTTCATGAAGTTTATCACTAAATTAAAATTAATATACTTATAAGATTTAAGAGGGTGACATGTTGTCAATTTCTTTTGTTTTAATAATAATTAAGATATTTTCGTGGAAAAAAGTCCATTAAATAATTCTAATCCGACCCTTAGGTGATATAGGTCGACTTTTAGTCATCCAATAGGATTTTGGAAGGTGTTAGTTTAATTTTATAATCTTATATTTACCCTTAATTACCTGATTTACCTTTAACTATGCTAAAAAAAATTTACCTATAGTTACTATTCATAAAGCCCAAAAATAAAAAAGTAGCTTATTAACATAATTTGGATATACTGATTCCAAATATGGATTACATTTTTCAAAATTCAATACACAAAATTTGCAGAAATTAAATTAAAATTAATCCTGTTGTCGAAAGAAAACTGGTTTTTGTTTAAAACATTGCAAAAGATTGAATTGATTTAACCTACAAATTCAAGGTAAAATCAATGCTAATGACATAAATTATATTAAATGGTAAAAATATATTCTACTTATACTTTAAAATAATTCAATATTATAATTTAACTACATAAGTTATTATGATGAAAAAAGTAGTTTTTAATTAAAATATAGCGTGTTTTTACTATTCATTAAAATATGAAAGTGATCAGAATAATATGAAAAATTTATCCAAGGTAAAGTTTGATATCCTGATTCCAAATAATAATTTTATTTAGTAAAACTGATCTTATAAAAATGTCAAAAACTATATTTAAAGTTGGTGCTCCATCAAAAGGCTGCAAAAGTGCATTTTCTGAAAAATACTTATTTTACCTGAAAAAATTATTTTGTTCTTATACCATGTTCTAGAAAATGTGTAAGATGAATAATAATGTTATAAAATTCAAAATTTAATTAATACTATTCATAACGGAAAGTTCATAATTATAATAATATATCGTTGTTTAGAAACACCTGGTATTGCATACAACACACGCTATTGAGGATGGTCGTGATTGTGTGTAATGCAAACCAAGTCAGGGTTGCATGTCATGCAAGCTTCTTTGGGTGTAGAGTATAGCACAAGACATTAATGAAAATTAAAAGAATATTTTTTCCTAAAATCTCGGGGTGTTACACGGAGTGTTCTCACACGACACGGGGTGTACTTACAAAATTCTAGAATGTGTGGGAAAATTCCATTTTACCATGCAGAACACTTCATGACCTTCTTTTTTACAAAGGAATGGGACTGTGTGGTCTGGTCCATTAAATCAGATACCTCTTAAAACATTCTCATCACCGAGAATTGAAAAACCAACCTAGAGGACCCCAACACGATACCTCTTAGGGTTCTAGTTATAACAGGAACACAACCAACAACCCTAATCATATGGGTTAGGAATTCCTTCTCCTATGTCTAGATATTATCCAATTTAGGTGGCACTGAATTACCTGTATGGGTTTAATCACATCCCCATTAATGCGTCTTGATTAGGAATTGGGTCTTCCCACTTTCATACATTAGGATTTTTCAACTTGCACTACCCCCAACACCACACAACCAACAAACTACCTGAACATGTGGTTTGGGGAAAAAAATTCAATCTTCTATGTCAAGATACTATCCGCTTTAGGTGTCACTGACACACCCACACGAGTTCAATCGCATCCGCATTTATGCTTCTCGATGAAGGGTCAGGTTTTTCCCATTCCCCACACATCCGTACATGTTACACATTACCAGGGAATAAGGAAACAAAAGGTCTCACAACCGACAAGGAAAGCATTTTATATATCAAAGGTACAAAGTATAACATCAACATAAAGCTCTGAAGAACAAGGGAAAACACAAGTCAAAACAACTCCGGGTACTGAGCGTGCATCTGGGCCTCTCACTTCCATGTGATCTCCTCAAGGCCGGCATTCCTCCACAACACATGAACCAAGGGAATGGTTCGTCCACGGAGCACCTTCTCTTTTCGGTCCTCGATTCTGACTGGTCGTTCCTCGATGGTCGTGTCGTCTCCCATATCTAACTCTCCACAGTCGATAACGTGGGAGTCGTCATGTAAGTATAGACGTAGCTGGGAGATGTGGCAAACATCATGAACCTTCTCCAACTGAGGTGGAAGGGCTTGTTGATATGCTACGTCGCCGACTCCCCTCAGCACGTCAAAAGGTCTGATGAGCCTGATTGAGAGCTTTCTCCCTTTCCCCAACCTCCACTTCCCCCGTAGAGGGGAATCCAACAAGAACACATGATCTCCCCCTCTAACTCCAAGGTCCTCCTCCGACGATCATCATATGACTTCTGTCGGTCCTGAGCTGTAACACCCGAGACTTTTATGTTATAAAAGGAATCTTTTTCTACACAACACTTTCTTGGCTTGCTTTACACGCAATCGCGACCTTCCTCGATAGCTTGCGTCGTACGCAATACCGAGTTTCACTAAACAACAATATGCTATTGAAACTAGCCGTTATGAATAGTAATAACCACTTTTTGAAATTTTATAAATTTTATTTTTCAAAATGGACTTCATTTTTGGACTCATAATATCGAAATTAGCCTAGGGTGAAATTTTGGTATTTTTCTGAAAACATTCAATTTTTGATGAATAGTGAAACCAGTAAGTGGTAGGTTAAAAACTGAATTTTGCATAAAACTTAATTTTACCGCTTCTGTGAATGGAATTTAAAAAATCCGATAGACACGGTTGATATCAGTAAGTAAAATGTGGTTCAATGAGATAAAAATAATTTTTTGGTGAATAGTAACTTTTTACTTTTTTTACCGCGGTTAATAGTAAATAGGGTAACTAAGGGTAAATATGATATTAATATTACCCTAACACATGTCCTAATTCTATTGTACAAGTGTAATTCGACCAAAAACAAACTTAGGAATAAAATATGACCATTTAGTCCCACTTGGATTAGATTAGGACATTTATTATTAATTTATTTAAAGAAGGTTTAAAATAGTTAAAATCAAAGTTTAATAAGTAAATCATTTTTAATATGGGGTTATACATAAGATAGATTCGACTATAAATATTCATTAGAAATATAAAAAGATTTCCTACATAATGGTATTTTATTTTTAATTTTTAGACATTAAATAATTTAATTTATTTATGACACAATGATGATGCAGTAATTATCTTATTAGTGAAATATTGACATAATTGATGTTATAAACACCAAAATAAATGTAATTTGAGACTTTTTATGAATTCCACTAATTTTCTAGGTTACTATGATATATTAGTGTTGATTTAATAAACTTGGTTTGAACATATAATTCTGTTATGACTTTCACAAAAATCATATATCAAATAGTGTCAAAATTGACACAAAATAGTTTTTAAATCAAATATTATATTATTAATTGTTATTTTATTCCTAAAAATCTAAGGTTCGGCCAAATGACTTATATAAGGATATATATATTAATAATACACAATTTGGGGTTCGTTTGGCATGTTATAGTAAGTGTATTAACCATATAATGAAAGAAAACAAAAAGACATGGTAAAAGTTAAATTATTTAACTTAGAGTTAAATCTAATTGATAAGGTTAAAATAATATCCCAAACTTGTCTAAATCCTATTGGTTGATAGGATTTCGACCCATCCCCAATTTAGCTTCGAAATAAGACCCTTTGGAACCATTATAAACCGATTTTTACTTTAATATAAAATAATATTTTGAGATATTCCTAAGGTGCCCCTCTCCTCCCTTATAAAAGGGCACCTCCTCCCCCTCATCCTCACACCAAATTGAGCACTCAAGCTCGGCCAACCCCTGCAATTTTCTCCTCTACACTTCCCAAGAATAATCCTAGAGGTCCTGGTCTTCTTCAAAGACCAATCTTAGTTCCCTAAGTGGAGGATTCAAAGAAGCGTTCCAAAGAAGAGGTAATATCCATTACCGATCTTTTCAATTTCTTTCTTCTTCAACTTCTTCTTATTTAGTTGTTTCATGATAAAGTAATCACATCAGTATTAATTACATACTGATATGTTATTATAAATATTAAACAACCCTAATTCACCTTCTATACATCCTACGGAAAAATGAAATCACCGCGCGTGCGTACGTACGGAATACCGTCTCCACGCCGTGGTGTACTCTATTTTCCACCATCACTTTACAAGGATGGGTATAATGGTGTAATGAGTAACTATTTATGATTATTATAAAGTAATATTGATACTGAAATAATATATATATACTCCAATACAATTCCACGATCATAGGAACGATATCATCACTCGTGCGTACGTAAGGAGTACTGTCTCCACGATGTGATGCAACTCGTTCTAGATGATCATAATTACATAATAATTATATAAATGAATTGAATGAATAAATATGATATATGTTACACTAATACCATTCTGTATATAAGGTATCTATAACCTTAAATGAATAATAAGAATGTATTCGGCAAAACACGCATAAGAACAAAAGGCAATAAAGACCCGAGTAACAAGTAACAATGAAATATTACTAACAAGAAGCTAAGAATATGACCATATATGATATCATATCAATATGTATGATTCTGGAATAAGTCAATAACATTATTTAAACCATTATACAGGAGCTTCGGACACGTACAAAGAAAATCGGACCTAAGGTAAGGGAAATATCACAATCTCATTTTTATCCGAGATTGTTTATTCGTAAGTACTTACTGGGGTGTATTTTATCATCCACATCCATGTTTCATCAATATGTAATATTATTTCCATCCACCTACAATTTTTTAAATCCATTTGTACCCTTCGGTGAGTTTTTAGTAATATTTATGAAAGGAATCTTTTGTCGTTTATCGTACGAGGTACTTTTTGACTTTTCCGACAAAAATACGAAGAATGTTTTCTTTTAACTTATACGGCATGAATGGATTGCTAAAAAATTATTTCCAAGAAGCTTCCTTTACAAGTATTCAAGTTTATTTTTAATCAACTTCTTTTAGTTTATAATTGTATGACATGTTAAGAAAAGAAAAGTGTTTTTGAAGTAGAAAGGATATTTTCCTCAAGAATGGAGTTCAAGTATTTTATCAAAATTATTTTCAATCTAAGATAATAAAAGGGTTATGTTTTTATCCCTATTATTACATTGATTTGATCATGTTGTGATGGAATTATTTTTATGAATTCCTTTATCTTATATGAATTTATTTATGATGTCATGATGTTTCAAGAATCCCATTTTTGTTACATGTGTTATGCGATGATGTATGATTATGTGGCACACATAAGAAAGGATTCATTATAAGATGGGTGGGACCTATATCTCCCTCCAATTCATTGGGTAAAGATTTTATATCTCATGAGATAGACATGGCTGGAACGGAAGGTTATTTCGGTTCAGTGATACAGGACTGAAACGAGGAGTGAACTCGGTTCAGAAAGGGACTTTGTCCACTAAGATAGTCTTGGAAATGAGTCGTGACTAACAAGAAATGATTTTCCAGGATTATGTGTGCATGCCACAAAGTTTCAAGTTTTATGTTATGATTATGGGGATCTCATTTTCAATTCTATGATTTATTTCATGTTAAGATATTATGATCTCTTTTGCAGGTTATGATTTTCAAAAAGATATGATATGATTTTTATTTCCTTTATTTGCCCTTGCTGAGCATTTGAGCTCACCCTTTTATGTTTTCTTTTCCCCAGGTCAGGAAGATGGATATTAAGTAGAATATGCTAAAAAGGGACCCTAGATATGATGAAATAAATGGGAGACACTGTAGAAGATTTATGAACCAGTTGTTTATGTTTCCCAGTTTCTAAAGACACTATACCTATACGGTCCTTTGTGGTTTTGTCATATGTTGTAATAAGTGTGCTTCAATTTTGAAGTATTAATAATGTATGTAAAGTATGGGTCGTTATAGTTGTTATCAGAGGAAAGGTATAGTCAACCTTTGGAAACTAGGATGTGAAAGCCTTAGTAATAACCCTAAGGATAAGTCTAAGCATAGAACACAATCTTAGTGTTTTAGAAATGGCCTTGAATAACCTAGGATAATACCTTAAGCATGAAAATTTTATTCTTGAATTATGTGGTTTTCCTATTATAATTAGTGTTGCTCACACTATTCTTCTTGGGTTTAGTCAATGGCTGGAACCCGAAGGAACCGTGTTAATGCGGAATGTGATGGGCAATGCAATGATTGTCCCCCTGAGCAACCAAACGATATGGGAGATGGAATGCAAAATCTTATAGCCATGCTCACACAACTTTCTCAAGCTATGAATCATGCAAGACTTCCAAACGAGCAAAGGAAGGAGCAACATTCTGTTGAATCCTTCATGAGGCAGCGTCCACCTTCTTTCAGCGGGTCTACTGATCCATTAGTTGCTGAACAATGGATTAGTACTACTGAAAGGATATTTTCAGTTCTTCAATGTTCTGAGCATGATAATGTCATCCTAGCAGTGTATCGTTTGGAAGGAGATGCTGATCAATGGTGGAATCTTATTATGAATACGAGGCAAAGGGATGAAATTGAGTCTATGGAATGGGACGAGTTAAAGAACTTATTTTTAAATAAGTACTTCCATCGTATTCTCCGAACAAAGATGGAGAAAGAGTTTCTTGAACTGAAGCAAAGGGATGATGAATCTGTTGGTACCTATGAAGAAAATTTTACAAGACATGCAAGGTACGCTTCTGGTATTATTATCCAACTTGAGAGTAAGATCGATCGATTCTTTAGTGGCTTAAAACCAAGTCTTCGAAGGGCGTTAGCCATAAGGGACTTCAATAGCTACGAGGAAATCGTTCGATGTGCTCTCAAAGTCGAGATGGAGATTGGAGTAACCCATCAGTCACATGGGTTTGATAAGAAGAGGAAGATGGAATTCAAAGAAAAATCTAAAGAGCACACGGAAAAGAAGATGAGCTTTTCCTTATGCTCAAAGTGTGGAAAGAAACATGGAGGGAGTTGTCTTAAAGGGACAAGTAAATGTTTTAAATGTGGAAAGGAAGGTCATCGGGCATTTGAATGCCGTGATAATGGGAAGAATATGTCTAATGATGCAAACAAAGGAAGGGATACACAGAATGAACCTACTACACTTCAATGTTTCAAGTTCAAGGAGATGGGGCATTATGCCAATCAATTCTTAAATCCAAGGGTTGATGATGATGGTCGACGTCAACAAAATCTTAAGGCTAAAGACAAAGGAAAGTCACATGCAATTTCTATCAGCGATGTGGAGAACAATAACGAAGTGGTGAAAGGTACACTTACCGTCCACTCTAAAGTAGCAAATGTTTTATTTGATTCTGGATCCACCCACTCTTTTATTTCTAAAGAATTTTCTAAGGGTATCACAGTATTACCTCAACAATTAGATGTTGAGTTAGCTGTGACAACACCTAATGGAACAACAGTCGCATCAAAAGTTTATAATTCTTCTCTGATCGAAGTTTGTGGGAAAGTGCTTCCTGCAAATCTTGTGATCCTTCCTTTAGTTGAATTTGATGTGATTCTTGGCATGGATTGGCTTTCTCTACATGGAGCTCATATCAATTGCCAAAGAAGGGAAGTCACATTTCATATTCCAGATCAATCTACGATCGTCTATCAATGCAAGGATGAACATAACCTTCCAGTGGAAATTCCTTCCATCTTATGGGTCTTGATTCCACTAAATGAAGGTTATTTATCTCAAATGGTTGGTGAGAAACTCACGATTAAGAATATGCCCATTCTATGGGAGTTTGATGATGTCTTTCCGGAGGAATTACCAGGTCTTCCACCAAATCGTGAAGTTGAGTTTTCAATAGAACTCGTACCGGGTGCATTTCCTATTTCAAAGACACCTTATAGAATGGCCCCAATTGAGTTACATGAATTGAAGAAGCAACTCCAAGAGAATCTTGATAAGGGATTCATACGCCCTAGTGCGTCACCTTGGGGAGCACCTGTTCTATTTTTTAAGAAGAAAGATGGATCAACGAGACTCTGCATTGATTATCGAGAACATAACAAGATCACTATCAAGAACAAATATCCTCTCCCACGCATTGATGACTTATTTGACCAACTACGTGGAGCTCAATACTTTTCCAAGATTGATCTTCATTCAGGGTATCATCAATTAAGGGTCAAAAGGGAGGATATTCCAAAGACGGATTTCCGTACAAGGTACGGACACTATGAATTTATAGTGATGCCATTTGGTCTTACTAATGCCCCTGCTGTCTTCATGGATCTAATGAATAGAGTCTTTAGAGACTATCTTGATCAATTTGTGGTAGTCTATATAGACGATATTCTTGTCTATTCAAAGAGCAAGGAAGAGCATGAAGATCACTTGAGAATTATATTGAAGACCCTGAGAAAGGAGAAGCTTTATTCCAAATTTACCAAGTGTGAATTTTGGCTTCAAAAAGTTGCATTTTTGGGTCACATAATCTCAAAATAGGGGATATCTGTGGATCCAGCAAGAACAGAGGTTATCGAAAGATGGTCAAGACCAACAACAGTAACTGAGATCCGAAGTTTTCTTGGTTTGGCTGGATATTATCGACGTTTTGTAAAAGATTTTTCACGATTATCTTATCCACTCACCAAGTTGACTCGGAAAGGAGTTAAGTTTGTCTGGACAGAGGAATGTGAAGAGAATTTCAAGGAGTTGAAAAGAATGTTATCCAGTGCACCTGTTCTCACACTACCTTGTAGTGGAGAAAGGTTTGTGATCTACAGTGATGCATCCAAGAAGGGATTGGGGTGTGTTCTTATGCAAAATGATATGGTGATAGCTTATGCCTCATGACAGTTGAAAATCCATGAGAAAAATTACCCAACACATGATTTGGAGTTGGCTGCAGTAATCTTTGCATTAAAGATTTGGAGGCATTACCTTTATGGTGAAAGGTGTGATATTTATACTGATCATAAAAGTTTAAAGTATATTTTCACACAAAAGGAGTTGAATATGCGTCAAAGAAAATGGTTGGAGCTGATTAAGGATTATGACTGCTCAATCCATTACCACCCTGGGAAAGCAAACAAGGTGGCAGATGCATTAAGTCGACAAGACCATGCTAGTTTATCCATGATGAGGATCACAAAAGATCCAATATTTATGGATATACAAAGGATGGATCTTGGAATTATAATGGAAGGGGAAAATCTTATCTTTCTCAAATGAATGTTCAACCATCTATACATGCGAAGATTAAGGAGGCACAGAAAGAAGATGACGAGTTACAAAAGAAGGTGAGAAATGTTCCTGAATTCAACCTTGATTGTGATGGGGTAATAAAATTCAGGAATCGGGTTTGTGTTCCTCCCATCCCCAAATTAAAGAAGGATCTACTGGATGAGGCTCATATTTCATCATTCTCTATTCATCCTGGAAGCACGAAGATTTATAGGGACCTGAAAGAGTACTTCTGGTGGGATGGCATGAATAGATATGTTGCTGAATATGTCTCTCGATGCTTGGTTTGTCAACAAGTTAAAGCTGAGAGACAAAAGTTTAAGGGGATGTTACAACCATTACCCATACCCGATTGGAAATGGGAAAACATCACTATGGACTTTGTCACAGGACTTCCTAAAACATCCAAAGGCAATAATGCTATTTGGGTCATAGTTGATCGTCTTACAAAGTCTGCACAGTTCATTGCTATTAGAGAGGATTTCTCTCTAGATCAGCTTGCCAGGATATATGTAAAGGAAGTGGTAAGATTGCATGGAGTACCACTTTCTATTATATCTGATCGGGATCCGAGATTTACCTCGAAGTTTTGGCGATGTCTTCATCATACTCTGGATACAGAGTTGACTTTTAGCACTGCTTATCATCCCCAGACAGACGGTCAGTCTGAGAGAACAATTCAAACCCTAGAAGATATGTGGAGAGCTTGCTCTATGGATTTCAAGGGAGGTTGGGATCAACACCTACCTTTGGTGGAATTTTCTTATAATAATAGCTTTCACTCCAGTATTCAGATGGCTCCTTATGAAGCTCTCTATGGAAAGAAATGCAGGACTCCAACTTGCTGGGATGAAGTTGGGGAAATAAAGCTATTAGGACCTGATCTCGTTGATGAAATGGCAGAAAAGGTTAGATCTATTCAACAACACATAAGAGCAGCTCAGAGTCGACAGAAAAGTTATGCCGACAACTGAAGAAAAGACCTAGAGTTTGAAGTGGGTGATAAAGTGTTCTTACGAATATCTCCCTGGAAGAGGGTTATGAGATTTGGAAAGAAGGGGAAGTTGAGCCCTAGATATATCGGTCCTTTCGAAATACTGGATCATGTTGGGAAGGTAGCTTACCGATTGGAGCTTCCACCGAATCTCTCTCAAGTTCACGATGTGTTCCATGTATCTCTCCTGAGAAAGTACATACCAGATCTTTCACATGTACTCAGCTCAGAAGTTGTACCGCTGGAGCAAGATCTTTCTTATGAAGAACAGCCGATATAGATTCTGGATCGTAGTGAAAAAGTCCTACAAAACAAGACCACTCGATTGGTGAATGTTTTATGGAGGAACCACCAACTTGAAGAAGCTACATGGGAGCTCGAGGATATGATGAGGGAGAAGTATCCTCATCTGTTTTTTACAAAGTGATGAATTTCGAGGGCGAAATTCTTTTTAAGGGGGGTAGAATGTAACACCCGAGACTTTTATGTTATAAAAGGAATCTTTTTCTACACAACACTTGCTTGGCTTGCTTTACACGCAATCACGACCTTCCTCGATAGCTTGCGTCGTACGCAATACCGAGTTTCACTAAACAACAATATGCTATTAAAACTAGCCGTTATGAATAGTAATAACCACTTTTTGAAATTTTATAAATTTTATTTTTCAAAATGGACTTCATTTTTGGACTCAGAATATCGAAATTAGCCTAGGGTGAAATTTTGGTATTTTTCTGAAAACTTTCAATTTTTGATGAATTGTGAAACCGCTAAGTGGTAGGTTAAAAACTAAATTTTGCATAAAACTTAATTTTACCGCTTCTGTGAATGGAATTTCAAAAATCCGACAGACACGGTTGATATCAGTAAGTAAAATGTGGTTCAATGAGATAAAAATAATTTTTTGGTGAATAGTAACTTTTTACTTTTTTTACCGCGGTTAATAGTAAATAGGGTAACTAAGGGTAAATATGTTATTAATATTACCCTAACATATGTCCTAATTCTATTGGACAAGTTTAATTCGACCATAAACAAACTTAGGAATAAAGTATGACCATTTAGGCCCACTTGGATTAGATTAGGACATTTATTATTAATTTATTTAAAGAAGGTTTAAAATAGTTAAACTCAAAGTTTAATAAGTAAATCATTTTTAATATGGGGTTATACATAAGATAAATTGGACTATAAATATTAATTAGAAATTTAAAAATATTTCCTACATAATTGTATTTTATTTGTAATTTTTAGACATTAAATTATTTAATTTATTTATGACACAATGATGATGCAGTAATTATCTTATTAGTGAAATATTGACATAATTGATGTTATAAACACCAAATTAAATGTAATTTGAGACTTTTTATGAATTCCACTAATTTTCTAGGTTACTATGATATATTAGTGTTGATATAATCAACTTGGTTCAAACATATAATTCTGTTATGACTTTCACAAAAATCATATATCAAATAGTTTCAAAATTGACACAAAATAGTTTTTAAATCAAATATTATATTATTAATTGTTATTTTATTCCTAAAAATCTAAGGTTCGGCCAAATGACTTAGATAAGGATATATATATTAATAATAAACAATTTGGGGTTCGTTTGGCATGTTATAGTAAGTGTATTAACCATATAATGAAAGAAAACAAAAAGACATGGTAAAAGTTAAATTATTTAACTTAGAGTTAAAACTAATTGATAAGGTTAAAATAATATCCCAAACTTGTATAAATCCTATTGGTTGATAGGATTTCGACCCATCCCCACTTTAGCTTCGAAATAAGACCCTTTGGAACCATTATAAAACCGATTTTGACTTTAATATAAAATAATATTTTGAGATATTCCTAAGGTGCCCCTCTTCTCCCTTATAAAAGGGCACCTCCTCCCCCTCCTCCTCACACCAAATTGAGCACTCAAGCTCGGCCAACCCTTGCCATTTTCTCCTCTCCACTTCCCTAGAATAATCCTAGAGGTCCTGGTCTTCTTCAAAGACCAATCTTAGTTCCCTAAGTGGAGGATTCAAAGAAGCGTTCCAAAGAAAAGGTAATATCCATTACCGATCTTTTCAATTTCTTTCTTCTTCAACATATTCTTCTTTAGTTGTTTAATGATAAAGTAATAACATCAGTATTAATTACATACTGATATGTTATTATAAATATGAAACAACCCTAATTCACCTTCTATCCATCCTACGGAAAAATGAAATCACCGTGCGTGCGTACGTACGGAATACCGTCTCCACACCGTGGTGTAAACTATTTTCCACCATCACTTTACAAGGATGGGTATAATGGTGTAATGAGTAACTATTTATGATTATTATAAAGTAATATTGATACTGAAATAATATATATATACTCCAATACAGTTCCACGATCATAGGAACGATATCATCACTCGTGGGTACGTACGGAATACCGTCTCCACGATGTGATGCGACTCGTTCTACATGATCATCATTACATAATAATTATATAAATGAATTGAATGAATAAATATGATATATGTTACACTAATACCATTCTGGATATAAGGTATCTATAACCTTAAAAGAAGAATAAGAATATATTCGGCAAAACACGCATAAGAACAAAAGGCAATAAAGACCCGAGTAACAAGTAACAATGAAATATTTCTAACAAGAAGCTAAGAATATGACCATATATGATAAAATATCAATATGTATGATTCTGGAATAAGTCAATAACTTTATTTAAACCATTATACAGGAGCTTCGGACACGTACAAAGGAAATCGGACCTAAGGTAAGGGAAATTTCACAATCTCATTTTTTTCCGAGATTGTTTATTCGTAAGTACTTACTAGGGTGTATTTTATCATCCACATCCATGTTTCATCAATATGTAATATTATTTCCATCCACCTACAATTGTTTAAATCCATTTTTACCCTTCGGTGAGTTTTTAGTAATATGTATGAAAGGAATCTTTTGTCGTTTTTCATACAAGGTACTTTTTGACTTTTCCGACAAAAATACAAAGAATGTTTTCTTTTAACTTATACGACATGAATGGATTACTAAAAAATTATTTCCAAGAAGCTTCCTTTACAAGTATTCAAGTTTATTTTTAATCAACTTCTTTTTGTTTATAATTGTATGACATGTTAAGAAAAGAAAAGTGTTTTTGAAGTAGAAAGGATATTTTCCTCAGGAATGGAGTTCAAGTATTTTATCAAAATTATTTTCCATCTAAGATAATAAAAGGGTTCTGTTTGTATCCCTATTATTACATTGATTTGATCATGTTGTGATGGAATTATTTTTATGAATTCCTTTATCTTATATGAATTTATTTATGATGTCATGATCTTTCAAGAATCCCATTTTTGTTACATGTGTTATGCGATGATGTATGATTATGTGGCACACATAAGAAAGGATTCATTATAAGATGGGTGGGACCTATATCTCCCTCCAATTCATTGGGTAAAGATTTTATATCTCATGAGATAGACATGGCTGGAACGGAAGGTTATTTCGGTTCAGTGATACAGGACTGAAACGAGGAGTGAACTCTGTTCAGAAAGGGACTTTGTCCACTAAGATAGTCTTGGAAATGAGTCATGACTAACAAGAAATGATTTTCCATGATTATGTGTGCATGCCACAAAGTTTCAAGTTTTATGTTATGATTATGGGGATCTCATTTTCACTTCTATGATTTATTTCATGTTAAGATATTATGATCTCTTTTGCAGGTTATGATTTTCAAAAAGATATGATATGATTTTTATTTCCTTTATTTGCCCTTGCTGATCATTTGATCTCACCCTTTTATGTTTTCTTTTCCCCAGGTCAGGAAGATGGATATTAAGTAGAATATGCTAAAAAGGGTCCCTAGATATGATGAAATAAATGGGAGACACTGTAGAAGATTTATGAACCAGTTGTTTATGTTTCCCAGTTTCTAAAGACACTATACCTATACGGTCCTTTGTGGTTTTGTAATATGTTGTAATAAGTGTGCTTCAATTTTGAAGTATTAATAATGTATGTAAAGTATGGGTCGTTATATGAGCCATTGTAATCCTCTCACGTACAAGCTGGACTTTCTCCGTGGTTCTTTGTACTACCTCTGGCCCAAGAGTACCTGTCTCACCAACCTTTTCCCATCAAATGGGTGAAAGACATGGTCTTCCATACAAGGCCTCAAACGGTTCTATGCCAATAGTAGAGTGGAAGCTATTGTTGTATGAAAAATCTACTAAAGTGTCGTACCCATGATACTTCGAGATCCAGAACGCATGCTCGCAGCATGTCCTCCAACGTCTGGATAGTCTGCTCTATCTGCCCATTGGGCTGGGGGTGGAATGCAGTGCTAAGGCATAGCGGGTTGCCAAAAGTATGCTGTAACCCCCTCCAGGCTTAGGAGGTAAACCAAGTATCCCAATATGAGACGATAGTCATCGGAAATTCATGAATCCGCACAACCTCGTCTACGTACCTCTGTTCTAAGGTACTCACCGAGCCCGACTCCTTAATTTCTATGATGTGAGCTGATTTCTTCAGTCGATCCACCACTGCCCAGATAGCATCATAACCACCCTTCTCTCTAGGTAGTCCTGTGACGAAGTCCATGGAGATGTCATCCCACTTCCACTCTGGGACTTCTAAAGGATGCAACAAACCACTAGGAACACGGTGTACAACCTTCACTTGCTGACCCAGTAGGCATTTAGCCACATACACTGCCACTGCCCGTTTCACCACGGGCCACCAAAAATATTCCCTTAGGCCTCAGAACATTTTTGAATCCACCGAATGTACCCCCAAGGCTGAGATATGGAACTCTCGGAGAACACCCTCATGCAATGCCTCCAAATAAAACCTTACTTAGAAAAGAATCTGATGTTGGTTGTCCTATGACCATCATTCTGGAGCATTCCCTTGATCGATACGATCCTGCATCACTTCCGCCTCGGAGTCCCCCCACTGAGACTCTTCCACCTACTGTAACAATCATTACTGCATCGTCATCTGAAACAAACATCCTCCAACACCTTCTACCCTTGCATCCAAGTGCAAGGCGGCCAACTCTCCCATCGCTTTCCCAGAATCAAGGGATTCCTGATCCATTTCCTTATGTGACTTCCTTCTTCGGGCATCAGCCAAAACGTTTCCCTTACCTTCAGTGTAAGGGATCTCAATGTCATAGTCTTGGAGAAACTCGACCCATCACCATTGTCATAGGTTCAGGTCACACTGGGAGAAGACATAACGTAGGATCTTGTGATCTGAGAAGACCACAATGTGCACCCCAAAAAGGTAATGTCGCCACAACTTCAGTGCGAACACTACTGCTGCAAGCTCTAGGTCATGGGTGGCATAGTTACGCTCGTGAGGGCGTAACTATCTAGACACATAATATATCACTCCCTTCTTCTGCATTAGTACGCACCACTGACCAAGTCCAGAAGTATCACAAAAAAACTCATACAACAATCCTTCCTCTACAAACCTGAGTACGGGAGCACTGACCAACATCTCCTTCAGGTAGTCGAAAGCCTTTTAGCACTGCTCGCTCCATAGGATGAACTGGTTCTTCCTAGTCAACATTGTCAATGGATCAGCAACTCGAGAGAATTCCGAAACGAACCTCCGATAGTAACCTGCTAACCCCAGGAAACTACAAACTTCTACCACACTCTTTGGTACTGCCCATGAATCAACTGCCTCCACCTTCTATGGGTCCACCGACACTCCATGCTGAAACACCACGTGCCCAAGGAAGTGTACTTATTGCATCAAGAACTTACACATTGACAATATCCCATAAAGATGGTGGTGTCGAAGGACTTCTATGACTTCCCTGAGATGCTCAACATGGTCCTCCTATGAACTTGAGTAGATCAGGATGTCATCGATAAACACAATGATTAACCGGTCGAGAATCTATCGGAATACAATGTTCATAATCCCCATGAACACATCTGGTGAATTTGTAACTCCAAATGGAATCACTACAAAGTCTAAGTGCCCATACCTACACCTGAAAGCCGTCTTGGAGATGTTACTATTCTTTACCCTCAGGTGACTGACTGCTAGGGGAACCCAGTACTCCCTCGGGGAACAGATCAAGGTAAAAGTGATCCCTAGCTCCTCAAGCCACCCCACCGTCTTTGTATCCCAAGTACTGCCCTCATACTTCTTGAGGTTTTTCTGCTGGAAAGAATGGAGAGTCTTCTTCCACTGGCTATCTTCCTCCTCTCGGTCAATCCTCAACTGATCGACCTCCTAATTCTATTGGGCCTCGGTCGTCTGAGCATCCCGAGGAAGACGTCCAGGTTCCATAGATTTATAGTAAACAGATATCGCCTAATCCCAAGTAGTAAGGAAATTTCACAGGGTTCCAATTTATCATTTTATTTTAATTTCTTTCCCATAACACCAAAATCAAGTAATACACAATCATGGTGATACAGGTACCTTCCCTAGGGTCTCTACCCCGCAATCAATGTAGTCTCACTTGGTCATTCGGTAGGCTCAGTGTCCTTGCATCAGATCATGGGGGGCCCTAAAATCTCATATCCTAGCCGGTCTTCCCTTGCCTATGTCACAGACCAAGATTAACTAACACTATTTCCCTACCATCCCATGCAATCCTCACTGTGCCAAAATCCAGACATCATCCTATCTCTCAACCATCACCTCTGATACCATTCATTCACGACCCCCTCCCACCAAAGATGCCCCTCCTGAGCTGGAAATGGTGAAAGGGAGATAATGACCCCCCGAGTCCCACCTCCAGTAGGCCTTGGGGTGGCGACTAGCACCAAGGGTATGAGTTTTCACAAATATGGGAAGCATTAAACTTTAATTATTTTATGATTGGGAAATAGGACAAGTCAACCACCAAAAGGAAAAGAAAAAGGGTATAGAAATAAATCCAAACCAAATCCCTCATGCATGCTTAATGAATTTTATAACAAGGTGGAAGTACAAAAATCTCAAAGTACAATACCTAAAGAAAACAAGAGTACAAAAATTGCAACAATTATAACTGTCTGACTAGTAGGGTCCTGCATGGCTCTGGAAGTCCTCTTGGAAACCGAAAAGTAAACGTAGGGTGACCATACAAGTATACTCAGTAGGGAAACATAAAGCTCTCGTGCACAAGTGGGGAGACATCCTAATGTCTCATGAGAACAACAGAAGAAACCTAGAAATGAATTCTCTCCACCCAACCTCACTAGCCACTCTCACAAAAAACACAATCACAATAGGTAGAAATAGTATATAAGAACAAGAGTATTGGGTGCCCTGCACCATTCCCCATTAGTTAGTTGCTCTTCCTAATGTCAAACGTCATGACACTTCCACACTCTCCCTGCCCGCACACACATGGGCCTCACAAACCACACATCCTGCCCGCACACACCTGGACTCACAACCACGTATCCCGCCCACAAACACATGGGCCTCACAACCACACATCCCGCCCACACACACCTGGGCCTCCAAACCACGTATCCCCCCCTCACACACCTGGGCCTCACAATCATGTATCCAACCCGCACACACCTGGGCCTCATCCCAAAGATTATTGGGAAATAGTAAAACCTACCCGAAGAGTCTTCGGCTAGAACCACCCCAATCGAAACCTACCTAAAGGGTCTTAGGTGTATGGTCGCCTCAAGCCATCACAGCCTAGGGGAGAATCAGCAGGAAGGAGCGAGTAACTAAGTGGAAAACACCATCTCCCATGAAATGGGAGTGTTCGGCACTATGTGATCAACATGTGTGGGGTGCGATAAAACACAAAAGATAAAGATACATATATGTATACAAAACACTCAGCCCAACCTATGGCTCTTAAACAGTGAAACTGAGCACGTGCCTCGGCACTGCTACTACGAAGCATGCATACAACAAACAACCCCAAACACATTTAGGTTTTCACTTTTAACGAGAATTAGTTTATTAGTTCCTTAACCACTAGGTAACTATCCACAACCAACCACATCGATCGTTCATAAAACATATCCCTACCGTCCACAAATCATGTTAGGAAAACACATGCAACAAAAACAAGTCTCATCTTATTAACTAACGAACCCCATTGATTATTATTACTATTCCATTACCATTCCCCACCATTCATTAACTCTTCCAATTTTATTTATTATTCACAACACATAGTTTGTTCACATTCCAACCCATCCCTGCATCCCCAATGCCAACCGCCATAACCACAATCGCACCATACATCATCATCCCTTGATACAAGTTATCACAGCCTCGCTTCTTATCTGATCCACCAAAATCCACAAAACAAGATTTGTCCCACATCATCGCCCATTTATCAACATTTACCGCAGCCCTGCTGTCTGTTCAATTCATAACAACCCAAGATTCACCCCACCCTTTCACACACCAGTAACCAAGCCAAAACACACATGTTTATTATTACATTTTGTTTGACTGGGGTGATCACACAAGGGTTCCATATTTTAAACAGTCAACTTTACGTGATTAACTAAATCCACATTCCACATAGTTTCCATCCACAAAAATGGTATAGAAGGATAGGGAAACAATTAATTGCGCAATAAAAGTCCCCCAACGAACGTGATTTTCAGTTGGTATAAGCGTATTCAATTCAGAACATAATATCACAGGATATAAAGATAAACATAACATATTCCCCATCCTCCTTCTTTAACCAGTTATTATATTTATTTAATAGTTCAATGGTTTCTCATGAAAACAATTTGATACCCACCCCGCATGATGCACAAATTAGAGAGACGAAGTTAAGATCACTACCTCAATAGGTTCTGATCACAACGCTCCCCCAGATCAACTTTAGAAGATGTCTGTTGGCGTCTGTCACTTCTGTCGAGTCCCGGAAAAACATCCTTGGGTGGATGTCGGAAATGAAAGGCCAATGTAAAGACAACAGATCGGATCTTGGATGTTCCGCCTCATCGTTACGATCTGGTGGCTGCTGACGGACCGTAAATCGGGGCTTGGACAAAGAAGTTATGGATGAAAAGGATCCTTCAAGTGTCTTGGGAGAGCTCTGCTCAGAGGAATGGGGAGGAGAGGGGTGAGTTGAAAAGGAGGAGGGGACCCTTCCTTTTATAGGTGAGAAAATCAAAATTACAAGGCATGTACATTATGGTACATGGTGTGTACTCGTCTGTTTCACACGGTCACCATGCGGCTTCCAACACAGCCTTCAACGTGGAACGCGACCGTTGACTGGTCAACACACGACATGAAGGTAATGCATACACGGGGAGGGACTACAAGGCATGTAGTATGGGATACATGACATGTACCCATTTATTTTACAAAAATCCAACATGGAACATGACCGTTGACTGGTCAACACACGGTAACACATACGCAGGGAGAGACTACCCGTTGTGTGGTATGAGGTACACGGTGTGTACCCATTTATTTCACACGACTCCAACACGGCACACAGTCGTTGACTGGTCAACACAAGGTAACACATACATGGGGAGAGACTACACATCTTGTGGTATGAGGTAAACAACGTGTACACATTTATTTCACATGGCAAGGACACTGCCTTCAACATAGGGAATACCCAGCGAGGGGGTACACGGCTTGTACTCACACTACACGGCGTGTGCTGACAAAATTCTGGAAATTGTGGGATAAGTCCATTTTACCCTCCATAACACTTCGTGACCTTCTTTTTGACAAAGGAATGGTCCGGAGAGGTCCGAGCCATTACATAATTGCATGTCATGTTGTTTTTGTGTGGAGAGGTTATTTGTTTTTTTAGGTATTTCCATCAATTTGGGATTCATGGAGACCCATGGTCCTTAATTTAGGGATTTTGTACAATGTGGGTGGTTCTATGTTATATGTCATGCATGCCATATTTTTTTCATTGGATTTAGTTTCCCATAGATAGTAGTTCCCAATACATCTAAGGTTCATGTTCCTTAGTAGGTATATATTGTTTTTCTATGTTGTTTGGTAGGTCATGTGGTAGGGCATATCATCCAGTTATCATAGCTAACTTGGGTGGGCTTGGTGGTTCAACCATATTGGGGTTGTTTATGTCCTCTATAAGTATTATGTGGTTAGTAATGAGGTTTCCAGGTGTTTGAGAACTAGATTGTTGTGAGTGCTATTTATTTTATGGCTGCATAACTAGGAAGTGATGGTTGGACTGTAATCCCAACTTGATTTTTTATGGGACATGGGTACTATAGTGATAGCATTGTTAAAGGCTTTTGGTGTTTGATTGACACCTATGGGGAGGGTTATGAGTCATTTTTAAAATATAATAATAGTTATATTTTGACATATCCTATGTAAGTTTTTGTCTAGTTATGAACACATGGAGTGGAGTATGGAAATAATTATTATGGAGATTACACTGTCGGATACTAGAGGCTATGAGACACATTTATGTTTTTTGTATAGAATGGTTATTGTGGTTTTTCATGTGGGTGATCACATATAATGAGTTTGACCATGGCTATTTAATTTGTTTCCTGGTCGATTTTTCTTGGGATGTGTGGTTTTCCATTGTGAATAAGGGAGTCAATAATGATACTCTTATTTTGGAGAGCATCATAACAGTCACTATAGCATTTATCTCTTGTTGTGAAAGATATATAGATGATGTAGGATTATCTCTTGGAAGGCCAAGATGGCATTTTATTCCCCATTTCAAGGGGGCTATGATGGATTTTAGATGTCCATTGAGGATTCTAACATAATTGAAATATTTCAGTTGGGAGATTATGATGAACTGTAACCTAATGTTTCATGAAAATCAAGGTAATTTGATAAATTGTTCTTAAATTCTCTCAAGTTAAATTGGAAACAATCCCATGATATGATCTTGAATCTTTTTTTCTGAACACTCTCTGGGACCTGATATAGGGCATCTACACTTTAATATGTTTTTGGTGGAAATTTGATACATTTGAATTCTCACCGAATATTTTATATTTATTTAATTAGATATTAATTTATAAATGTGTGTTAATTAATTTTATCATTTAGATAGTTATTTTAAAAGAGGTTTCATATCATCTGCTGAGTTTGTAATAGGTGGTATTTACTAGCCAAGGCATAACCATACAATAAGTACTTGGGCTAGGACTAAGTCACCTTTTTCCCATTTTCGTAATTTCTTTCTCCATTATTTACTCTTGTATTTTTTTCATTACCTTTAGGGATTACTTCCACATGACCTATAGAAGGATATGGAGATACATGGGGGTTGGATGAGAGGAAGAACTATAGAGCTCAGGTCATGCTGGATAATTGTTCCACATATGCAGATCACATAGCACTATGAGGGATCGATGATTTACTAGTACTATTGGGCACATTTTTTATTCAGAAAATCCATTTATTTTATGTATTTCATAATTTTTTATACCTTGTATAGGATTTTTGGGAGCTCTTGTGGTTCGATCTAGGCATTTCTTAGATAAATTTTGTGTTTGAGGCTAATTATGGTGTTCTCGTTTTGGGAAATGAAATGTACCTGGTGTGTGGTTTTAAGAACACACATCATGTGCTCGTCCAATTTTTGGATGATGAGGATTTTGGACTAAATTAAATTTACAAAGGATACATGCCATATAGTGGGATTGGGAATATTTTTGAGAGCTTGACAAGACAACCGTTTTGGGGGTACTCAATTGTGTTGGGTACAAGGAAAGAACCCAAGTGGGTCGCATTCCATGTAAAAGTACATTTCAATGCAGGGTACATATCTCTGTACTAGGGTGGGGACCCCATTTGGGGTCACACACGATGTATAGTTTGTAAAAACTCTTTATTGGGTAATTATTCACACTGAGTGGGTTTAGGTACATTGGATAATACAATTACATGGATGTTCACTATGTTCTATAGAAAAGTATATTCTATTTCAATGAGGAACATAGCTAGGGGAACCTCTATGGGTATAGGATATATACCATAATTTCATGCATTGTACATTCTCATTCCATGAAACTTATTCATGTTTATCATGATTATGTTAGAATTTGACTTATAATTAGTTCATTGTAATTATTTTTCTTTGTAAATAGTGATAGAGATAACATTTTGTTGTTCAGTGATATTATGGTTGTGTTTTGGATCGTGATAGCTTCGTAGGATGATTCCATTTTGGTATATTCAAATTCCTCCTCATGGTTGGGGGGTGAGATGTAAGGCCACTCTGAGGGATTTGAGATCATTATTTGATAGTACCTCATGGATGTCATCACATATAGTTTTAGGTTCATTGGAAAGATTTCAGTAGGCATAATCGAGTGTTTTCTCTAAAGAGATATTATTTTTTATATCAATAGTAAATATCTTCTGAATGATATACAATTTTAGGATTAGATATTAGGTTTCGGGACCGAAGATATTAGTTTGTTTGGGGTCCATAGAGACCTTTGTTTTGTGGATATGACCTGGTTCCATTATCCATTGTATATGTGTTTTAGGTACTCATCAACATGTCTTTGTGGGATTGTTTCTGATCATGTTATTAGTGAATGTCATAGTAAGCTATTTTGAATTACATTATGTAATGTTTTTATTTTATTGTGAAGAGGAACCCGTTGAGTAAGTTCTCAAACTTTTTAGGTGTTCATGAGGATCATTGTGAATACCCATATTGGTGGTTGTGTTCATTTAAATTTTGTTTGACATGCTGTTAATAAAGGATTATTTTATGGACACTAAGGTACATTATGGATTTTTATCATAGAATATTTACTTTGAGTTTTGATGAGAAAAAGGAAGCATCATAGGGAATCATACATATTTTATTGTCATTGTACATTTTGAGGTTGTATCTTATGTCAGAGACTATATTCTAGGGTGAAACATGGGTATATTGTGGTGTATATCACTTATTTTTTGTCCCTAAGAATGGTGAAAATCCCATTTTTTAAACCTAATGTGGTTCTTAGAGATCCTACAGACAATGTTACATTTGAATCTATGATCCATGAAGTTGTGGGTGCCCTATTTTTGTCAACTGAGAGTATATTTTTACTTTTATTTTTTCTTCTTTGAGAGTGGGTTTTTTTGAATCATAACACATTTGTTAATATTATTCCCTCCTACATTGGAATATTGGAGTTAAAAAGTCACATGGAGACAATGGATGATATGTAAGAGTGTAACAAGAATCTAGCTGCGTGTTATAATTGAAACGTGTGTATATGGGATATGGAGGTTCTGAGTAACTAACAAAATTGGTACTATGTATCATTGATTCTTCACAATCCCAAGCTTGTGGATGATATATGCTCTTGGTTAATATATAGCTCATGGCCCATTTTGTTCAGGTCTACAGTTGGTGCCAAATTCATTTATTCAAGACCTTCAAGAATGACAAATTCAATATTATTATTGTCCAAGATGATTGTATTTCTAGTATAGATCATGACATTGGTGTTCTCGTTCAAGGTAGTTGAGAATTTTTCATGCGGATGAATATGGATACGACTTGTGGGATGGAATCTGTGCTAATTATCTTGATACATATTAGAGCTACAATATAGATCAGGAGTACATGATTACTTTTGTGTGGCTGCATGATTCATGTTCAATAAATCCAATGTAATGGTATAGTTTAGGGGTAGATTTACCATTTTTATCGGTCTAGAACATATCATATCATTAATTTTTTCTTCATTTCATCCCCCTATTTTCGAGTAAATTTTTATTCCATTTGTAGTCAGTATTTTGTTAGGTTGGGCCTATCCCATCTTCGTTCAGTTGTTATGGTAGAATATTTTTAAGTTCCCTCTTGGGTGTGGCCAATTGATATTTATTTATCAGTTTTATTACATTTACCTCAGTGTTTGTGATGAATTGATATATTCTATTATGTTTTAGATTTTTTTCCTGATGGATGTGGACATGGACCAATACTTCCTAATTGAGCGAAGCTTCTTCTGTGTAGTCTGAATATTAGGCTAGGGTAGCTCTAGAATCATTGTCACTGTGAACATAGTTAACCTCATCGTTAGTTTTAGATATTTTTTAATTTTTTTACTTGGTTTATTACTTTTAAATTTTTTCAAGTATGTATTGTATATTATTCATTCATTGAGAGTGTTTATGCTACAATTCATATTTTATAGAATTCTTCATTTTTATTAATTATTTATGTGTACTATGATGTTGACCCCTATGTATGAGTTTCAATATTTTATTCTATTATATCACACTGAACATAGATTATAGTCTCCCAACTAAAACATATAGACCATATCCACTAGTAAAAAGCCTCATCGGCTCAAGGAGGCCTGCTTGATTCCTATTGGTGATCTAGACTAGGTGACTTGTTAGGTCGACTTGGGATGGTTTGATACAAATATATAGTCAACTAAACATGTCATATAATAAATTTACTTATTCTCATGGAATTTTATGTTTCGTTAAATGTTATTATTTAATTTTTATTTCAATTCTTAGTACCAATGTGGAATTGGTTTTTTGATATAATATCAAGGTTTATAAGGATTGTTTATTTTTATGCATATGATAATGTAATATTATGATCCATACCTAAATAAATTCAAGAATTACATTGTCCAAAATTTATATCATGATAATTCATGCTTTTAATTATTTTTTATCAATTTTTTTAATGAGGATATAAAAAAAATTAATGTTCTCATTTATTCTTATCTTGAGTTAAAACTTATTTTTCAACCAAAACCATTTTTCTAAAAAAATAAAAATTTATAAAATTAATCAAATGAATTATTAAATATGTTTCTATTAATTTTTTACAATATAAATTTTCTTCAAAGCAATATTCATGTATTATTATATAAAATAATCAATTGGGTTTTAATGAAAATATGAAAGTAATATTTTTTTAACCTGTATGATATGTACATGATTTTCTTCCATCATGTCCATAATTTAATTTTATCATTCACTTATATATATTCATGGATATTTTCAATGAAATGGATTTGGAAATTGCATTCAATTTTATGAATTTTTTTCTATTCATACTTGGTATTTTCATCAAGAAATGTTTTAAATTATTTTTAATGATTACATTATAGGTTTTCTTGGTTATTCTCAAAGAAAGGTACTTCCAAAATTTTTTATGAATTTTTAGCTTTAAAAAGTAGTTTTTAATGAAATATTATTTTCCTTAATAAATATTCGAATTAATATTTCAATTTAATTTTCCATATAGAATGAAATTCTTTGATGTTACTTATGTTTAAATGGGGATATTATCAGAGGATACATTTTTTATTATTTCTTGTAATAATTTATGTTATGGATAAAAATATTTTTACAATGATGATTCATTTCCATGTTTTATTCATGTCTCTAAGAGATTGTTATGGAACACATTTATTTTCTTTGAGTTTTTCATCCTTTAGTGAGATTATAATTGAATCTCTTTCTTCTCCACGAGTTAATCATTATTCAAATTGTTTATTATGGAACCAGATTCATTTCCATCATTTAATCATGTTTCAAAGATATTATTACAGAACCAATATCACTTCATTGTGTTAATAATTTGTCCATTAATTTTATGTGGAACCCATGTCATTTCCAAGGGTAAATGAAGTCATAAAAGGAATAATGGCTGTTTCAATGATTTTTATAAAGAAATGATAGTGCTGAAACATTATTTATGGTTCTTTTAGATTTTTATATGTTTTTTCCACTGATAGTGCTAATGGATTATAATATAGCTTATATGATAGAAGTTCTCATCTAGTTCCCTAATGATTTTGTAAATGGTTTTTTCAGTAATGAATTACATTTTAATTTTCCATAACATTAATCCAATTGAAAGTGTTCAATAAGGGGTTTATAATGAAGATGATGATACAATATAGAAATAGTTATATCCAATACTTCAATGGGGATTAAATTATTCCACTAGTCATGATCGATATTGGGTGGATCATGATTATTGATTATTATGAAACTTTTCATTATTAAAGAATTATTCAATGTTTAATGATGGGTTATTTATGTATTGATGGCTTCGAGTTCTTTTATGATCCAATGATTTATGATTTTTATCTCATTATACAGTTATTTAGTTATTGTGATATTTGATAGAATTAAATTTTAAATGCTTTTTTTACCCTCAATAAGCATATGATCTCTCCATTCTATTATTTTCTTTTCCCCATGTTATTAGTAATGATGATGAATTAATTTTTTCAATAATGGATTCATATTGATGGAGATGATAACACAATGTGAATGATGAAACAATGGGGTACATATGGTTACTGATCATATAACAACATTGGTATTGTTCATGTTTTATATTTTCCAAATTCTCTAAAACTCCAGACCGAAAAGGAAATTGATAAAGTAAGTGAACCAAATTATTCATGTTTTTGTTGTATGTCTTGCATAAATAAAAATGACTCTCATTCATTAATTTCAAAACCATAAATGTAAATTTTATAATTTCATTGCTAGATCATGGAGCGTGGGTCCAGGGATATTATATTAAATTCCTTATTAATGGGAAAGGTAACCTAATATCCATCAAAATACCAATTCAAATAACATTGAAAACATCGGATAGAAACATTCAAATAGTTTTTTATTTATAAAAATCAAGATTGAATCAATCTGATTAATGATTTTCTCAATATTATCCATAGTGTCAGTTTACCTTTATTTTTTTAATTTAAATTAAAAATCAACCATCACAGGGTAAACACCCAAAAAAATGGTTTTAGAATGACATGTAAATAGAGGATAACATCCAATGAGTTACATTTTTTTGGAATAAATCATCCATAGTTATATTTTATGTTGTAATTTAATTCTATTATAAAATGTAAAATTTTATAATATTAACATAATTAATAAATGACATATCACCTATGTGGTGGTTAATCCCATGTTATTGAGTTTATATTTATGATAAAATAAGAAAATGATAATTGGGACATTTATGAACTTTATGATCTAACATCATGTCAATCATCACCTAAATTTCATGTTATTATAGATAGTTTAACAAGGAAATAATATTCATAATAAAGTCACAAGTCGCCTATAAAGAGTTTAAAGTATCAAAATTTGTTTACATTGTCATGAAGAAATTGTAAAATGAGACTAAAATTATTCATGATATATATTAATCAACCGTGCATTAATATGATTCCAAAATTGTTCAGTATAATTAAATGTATCATTTAACAATGATATTTTTACTAAAATGAAATATCACCAGTAATAGGGTAAAAAATGAGTAGAATAATTTTAAATGGCATGGAATATTTTTACAATCATTATAATTTCCTTTCTAACATATGGGACATAGCCACAAATTAATTTATTTTCCAGAGTATTTGGTATGATTCAAATAGTGATTTTATATTTTTAATGCTTATTAAAAAAATAAGAAATCAACTATGTTGAGGTCCAAATGAAGTGAAACGAACTCTAATATGCCTGAAAACTAACTATTGTGATATTCAATTATTTACTTTGTTAATAACTAATGAAACATTCATAGAATAATATCACATCTTAGAATTATCAAAAGTGTCATTCGATCTTAAAATTCTGCTAAATGTTACATATCACAAAAAAGGAGTCAGAACTGAGAATTCCAATTCATATAACAAAGGAATATTAGTTGAATGATCCTAAAATAGTTAATGATCTATAATAATACATGATAAATACATCTGATGAATTTATTAATTAGTATTTTCTAATGTATCATATTACAATTATATTTTAGTAATGTGACAATCACTCATCAAGGGGTCAAAACCGAGAAAAAGACTTCCAAATGTCCTAGAAATATCGGATTTAATTCCCTAAGTAATTCGTGTCCAACAAGAGTTTTATACATATGAATCTGAAGTATGATATCTCAGTATGAGGAATACATTGTTTTCATACTATAAATGCACATCATTAAACAATCAAATACCTGTATAAGGGAATAACATTAGAAAAAAAATAATTCTCTAAATAACAATTGGGTAGAATTGTGTTTCAACACATTTGAAAGTTCATTAAAACCATAATAAATTTTTATTATATATATTTTCACTAACTTCTATACTTAACTAGTTTATATTAAATATTTTGAAAAAATAATTACCCACATAGAGGAATATCAATTTACATGGAAGAATAAATTTATGAATACTAAATGAAAAATGTAATATTTTTGGAAATGAAAAAAATTATTCCTCTGTACAAAATCTTGTTACATTTTGATGGTGTATAATCTTATTAGGATGAGATGAAAATTAAAATCATTCGAGTTGATGTTTTTAATATGGAAACTGTAATCACATCCAAGATTCAAAGAATATGACTGTTGAGATATTCCTATAAATAAGATTTCTGATCAATAAGAATGATGATTTTTCATCACCAACTATCAAGAATATTCAAATTATTTTTAATTATCATGTTATACTATAGTTGTTTACAAAAATATTTTGAGTTTAATTTTATTATGGGATTCATGAGAGGATTTAATGTAAATGATTTATGAAATATTATCATTTTAATTTATGACCATATTGAATTTGACCCTGGTACTACATATTATGGAAGATAACCATTTGTCAAATCCTATTGATTTTGGGTTCCATGTTCGAAGGAAATAGAGTTCATCTGATCATAGTATCCATTGATTCCATGATTAAGAAATACCATTATAGTTTTGTTAAAATTGTGGATTACAAAATTTTGGGTTATGGGCGTCCTTAATTGTAATGGTTAATGCATTGATAAGTCTTTTAAAATATTCATTTATTTTCATTAAAACATCATAATTTATAAAATTTATTTTTTTATGTGTAATGACATCACCTTTTGAATTTTTAGTAATGGGAATAAAGGATCTAAATATCTTCAAGAAACCATTCAAAATATGGTCACATGTAATCTTCTTATATACAATGGTTGTTATCCTGAATTTCTAGTCACTCTATTTGTCAAAAAACATCAAAACAATCATTAATTTTATATCCAATCATTCATTTGACCGTCTATCAAACATGATTATAAAGATATTTTTCGAAGATCAAAATTGATGTTTTCCAAAATATCCTCTCTCAATTATTTTAAATATTACTAGATATCAAGACTAATTACAGATGATATTGAAATTCTAATGAACATAAAATCCATTTCAATACAAGACATGCATAACAATGTAATGAAAAATGAGTTATTACTGGATCATCTCTGATTGGAGTTTGATATGTATGAATATAATTATATGGACCCAGTCATTGGAATACATAGTTTAACTAGAATTATCAGCTCAATTGATTTCTATATATTTAAATGTGGATGTTATCTTCCTACATCAACTTGGTATCTATATAAAAAATCCCTTTATTCCACTTGATTATTATCTACTAAATCATAGAATTTGGAGAGAGTAGCTACCTATACATTTGAGTATACAACTTTATGAAATAAGAGATTATTTTATCTATTATCTCTTCATGATTTCATCTAAATCCCTTCATCATAAATTTGTATCGTCCTCTTTCACATGTATGTTCTAAATCTATTTACAATAGATCATTGAATATAGGTTTTCTTTTAGAAGCTTTTAAATGATTATGACATTTGTAATCTGAGAAAGTTGTAGTGATCAAGTACATGATTTATTAATTGTTGTTTTATCCTATATTATTTCATTTCAATGGAGGGTGAGGAATGATTTTGAATTTGGTAATCAGGTTCTACCAGAACTTTTTGGAATTACATAAATCCACAAGGATGTTATGATTTCACCAATGGGTCCACTGATTTTGTTATCATGAAATATATTTAGGTTGATATCATGATTAATAATGCCCTAGTATAGAAATAAATTTGATGGATACCCCATATTGTTTAATGGATAAAGGTCAATGTGTATGGGGAGACATTAGTTGCATTAGGTCATTCTGTATGTGTTGTAATCTTTTCACCTATCAAAACTTTCATAAGGGATTTCATTATCATATTATTTGGAGAAGACATGAAATTAAAGCTTAGTTGTGTAGCATGATCAATGCAGTCAGATATGAGGATCAATTATTTTGAGAAACATATGTATTTGAATTAGACACATGTTTGGAAGATGAAATTCTTAGACGTTTCTCCCAGAATGTCCAATGGAGGATGTTGATAGCATGGATTGATTATCATTGACTTTTGTAAAATATTTATATATTTGTTACATATGTCAATAGAAAATAAAATCACGATTCTAGATCCCTTTATAATATTGATGTTGTGGAGGCTAGTTCTAGATGGACTGTTGTGGTACCTGACATTTTCCACACATTAATTTAATATGATACACACTGTGATTTGTAACACAAACTCTATTAACCCCATGTAATTATTCTTGTGATACTTTTATTTTTTTACTACATATAATTTGGGAAAACGCTTTCCTTCTTCCTAAAAAATTTAATCAATTTATTCCATTGTGAATTTGTATTCAAATGATATATTTATTCAATACTTTTCAAAATGATTATATTAAAAAAAAATTTGTCTAATTTATATCATAATGTTTGGATGAAACTTCAGTCAAATCTATATATATATATAATATAATAATTTTATTTCAATGTTTTATTTTTCAAATATAACTCCTCAATCAAATATTTTTTATCAATGACAGATTCTACTAGTTTACATTTTCAATGTTTTTTATAATTTCTAACTTTTATATCAATAGTACTTCTGTGGGTATTTTTTAATTTTCAATTTTTTTATAATTGATTAGATAATATTTTATATTTAATGATAGGGAATATCTTTTTTTTTAAATATGGATGGTGTGAAATTTGGAACTCTTGGGACTCTAAATCTTAACATAACAATAATTTTATTAGATATAATTAGTAATAATAGAGATATCATATGGAAAAATTTATTACAAATATTATGGTAGAAAATTTAATTACTATCGGAAATTATCAAATACATGAAAAAGACAATGTTACATTTAAATACCCAAAGAAGATATAATATTAGTAATATTATAGATTAATAAAAATATATTTGTGTTATATGAAAAAGAATATCTATAATAAATTTTTTTCATGTGATGTTACATAAAATATTTTGATGATGTTTGAAAGTAGTCATTTTTATACATCAAATATATATAAAAACTAAATGATAAAATCAAATAGATGGATAACAGGCATCCAACTACATTCCTAGAGAATCTTTTATTAAGGACAATGATTGATCCTAGATATTTTTTATTATATTAAATTGTATGGGTTATAAAGATAAAAAAGATCCAATTTTTTAAAGGATAATTGATAGTATACAAGTAGGGTGGGAATCCAAGATAATGGGTAATTTTTATAAAAATAAGAAAACTATGTTATCATAGAGTATTTTATTGTAACTCTCATGAAGTAAAACATTACATTAATGACTCATTCTGAAAATATGAAATAGAAAATTACAATATCTTTTTCTTCTAAATAATTCTTAGCTAATAATGATAAATATCCATAGAATGCTTCTATTTCATCATAGAAAAATAATTTTTACGTTGAAATAGGGATAACTTATTCTAAATAATATGAGAATTAACTATATAATCATTCAAAAATAATTAAATATATTATTGGGAGAAAAAATTTTAGATGTAAAACATAGAATAATATTAAGGAAAATAATAAAATAATTTATTGTTACGAAATCATATTCTATGAATGTAAGTAAACTGGTCATATATGAGAATTTTCTCCAAATAATGTGATAAAATGTAAGATGAATAAAAATACTAAGAGGAGTTTTATGATATTTTTAACACATAAGAGTATGAAATGATTAACTAACTCAAACACATGGATTTCATAGGTAGGTGAAAATACATTAAATTATTATTCAAATACTGAATGTGAATAAAAAAAGAATATCAATATCATTTCTATATTTCAAAAGAACGATAATTACTACATGGATTATGAATGAGCTAAAAAAATGACCATTCATAATTTTAATGAAAATTAGCCTCATAGAGATATTAAAAATAATATTATATGATTATAATTTTAATCTACATAAAAATATAATAATACATTATAACTTTTTAAAATAACTATTTTATTTATAAACATTTAGAGAAACCAAATAATCATTTTTGTAATAATCATTATGATGGAGATGACTATAGTGGTGTTGATAATGCAGGTGATGAAGGGGAAATAGAATTCTTGTAACTTTTTTATGATGGTAGTAATCATGATGTTTTTTGGATAATTGAATAATATAGTCCTTCATAGTATTATCGAAAATTAGTTTCTTAAAATTCCTAAAATTATCATCATTTAAATAATTTTCATAGAATGGAGTTGAAACATAACTATCTCAAAGAATTCATTCAATTGTTGGATGATATCATTAAAAAAATTCAATAAATTCCTAAATCATTCAACAACATGAAAAGTAACATTGATATTTTAGAAAGTTAGAATTTTGTTACAATCATGCATAGATATATATGTAATTAAGAATAATTATATTATTTTTAATGAATAGATCATTTTTAAATAATTTTGTTTATGGATATAATTAGATGGATGTGATTATGTTAATATGAGATAGATCTTTATGATTATATAGGTGAAAATTACTAGGGATAAAAAAAATAACATCCCTGGCCAAATGAGATATGGATAAAAAAATATATGATAGAAAAAAATCCATTGATAGATTGATATTTTTTATGAATAAATATTATGATGTTGTGATGTTATCAATAATGTTTGATGTTTTGGAAAAAGAATTTTTAAATTTGAGAAATGTTACTTGTTCTCAAGCACTTGACATAATGAACATCACCCCACTATTATAAAGTTGATTTTTTCTCTGTTACATTTTCATAAGGTACAAAGAATCATATCCCAAATTATTGATTAGTTTAGTAGTATTTGTAAACATGATACATACATGATTACCATATTAACTTTGATTACACAAATTAGAACATCTTTTTTCTAAATATTATTATCCACTCTCAAATATCAATTCATATAATTCAATGTAAACATTATGGATTTGTGGGAAAAAATTATATATGGTTTAGTTAAAATTAAATGTAAGAGTTGAGTAAATTGGAAGAAATCAAATATAAATCAAGAATAACATGTAAGGATAAATATGTTTTGGAAGTTAAATATCAAGTGATAGATTCCATTTAACTAATAACTTAATAAATCTTTATTATATATGACACAATCAATATAGAAATATAAATAAGTGAAAAAAAATCTATTTAAAAAACATTACGAACATGGATAGAGAAGTCATAATCAAATTTTAAATTTTAATTAATGTAAGCAAATTCCTTTTAAATAAAACGATTATAATTAATTGATAAAGAAATTTTATTATGACAAGGAAAATAACTGGACACATATTCCATTTAAATAATTTTAATAACATGAATAGATATGGAAAAATCAATATGGAATGTTAAATAACTAAAAATGCATTCCATATTAATGATATAATGAGAAATAAAATGCATGAATATGTAATATCATTAAAAAAATATCATAGTAAATAAAAACTATATTCTTAATGAGGGAAATTCTTAATTATAGGATGTGAGAATATTAGGGAACATGATAACTATACTTTCATGACCAATCACAACAATATTTAATAATGATTTGTATGTATAAACTAGAGACCCTTTTAACAAAGGATTAAAAACATATTCATCACACGAGACAACTCATTCATCATGGGATTATCTAAAACTGGTCCCGACCTTTATGTACATTTCCTATGTATTCCTAGTTTTTCAAATAATTGATTTAATTCCTAAACAATATACCATAAAAAATTTATTTTCAGTACATATGAATGATTTATCAACATTTCCCTACTATATCACGTAACAATCAAATTAAAACACCCTATGTAAAAATAATATTTTCCTTATGTAATATATATATCCAAGAAAATTAAAATGGATATCTAGGTGAAATAAAATTAATAATGATCCCAGGAAAGTAAATATCTAAAAAGAATGATAATAATAAATATAATTAATAAATAATGTGAATGATTATAATTTACAGTTTGAAAATAATCATATACCTTCCATATAATGAATTGGGATGGAATCAATTCAATTAATCCACAATGGAGTATATGTAAAATAATTATTTTGTTGTCATTGATTAATAAAAAAAATTTAACGGAAACATTATTAATGAAAATATCCTTTTAATTTTGAAAATTGGATTATTAAATTATTTTTCAAATAATAATTTTTTAAACACTTTATCATTAAAATAACATTATATAATTGTAAAATAATAGTTAAAACATTTTGTGTTCTTGAACAATTTAAATTACAAACATGTGTATAAGCTAAAAAAGTTACATTTTACATTTTTTTAAAATCCAAATGGTCCATGTTTAGAAAAAGTAAATAAGACTCCATTGGAAAATATTATTAAAATTAAAATAGGGGAAAAATTTATTTAATAATTTACTTGGGGAATTTTAATTAAACTTATAGAAGAAAAGTATTATAATAAAAAAAATTTGACCATAGTGAGAAATGGTGTCATATTATATTATAAACATTATCTCATTAATTTCGTGTACCCAATGTACGAATATTGTACTATCGTATGATAAAATCATGAATAACCATATTTTAATAAATTTGAAGAGGTTTATTATACCATTATCAAATAAGTTCTTTTAATGAAATTTCATGTATGAATAATCTAGATTACAATGATATAATGAAATAAGCATTTACAAAGACTATAAAATTTATGTGATAATTTATAAATGATTGAAATGTTTATATAAAATGTAGATCAACATACGAATGATTAATTATAATATATTATATTCATAAGTATTTATAATAATTATCTTAAAATCTCATGGGAAATAAAGAATAAATATAACTAAAATAGTAGAAATTGAGTTATGAAATTCATTACCACTGGATAATTTTCATATCAGATACACATAGATAAAATAGATAAAATTAAAATACAAAAAAATATATGCTATGAATTATTCATGACATTACATGATAAAGGGTTTGTATATACACCGAAGAAAATAAATTATTTTTAGAGAGTTAATATATGCCTCAATGAAAAGAAATTGAGAGGATGTCTCTTACGTCGCCATTCATTTACGTTGATAAATCATTAAATTATTAAATGGTTTTAAAAATGCTTTTAATTTATAATATATACAAAATTACGTTTATAATATCATATATGAAACGCTAATGACATATTATCATTGTTTTCTTAATAATCATTCATTTTAATAATTATTTTGAATGATAAATTCCATGAATTCTAGTGGATGTTTCAATGTGAAAGCTCTAGTTCATGATAATATTATATACATAAATAATATCTATAATTATAATAATGTTTTAAATAACATTATTTCATTACATATATTTTTAGAATCACTTTTGAAATTTGAAAATGGGTAATGGATTACATCGCTTCGTTGAGACGGTTGGTCGCATCTAAACACAAGAGACCTTAACATTTCATTAATGCGTGAAATGATAAAGAATAAGATTATATAATAATTTTAAATAATCAATATTATTTCATATATAACACATATATTCATTAAATATGCTTATATTACATTCCATATAATGCATAGGTGAAAAATTAATCACACCGCTTCGTGATGATGTAATATTCTATTCAAATGACAGATGATATCGAATTTAAAATGGAATGGAATAAAATAATGTATACATGATATTATATTTACTAATTATAATTATATCATAATTATAATATTGAAATTTTAATTAAATAATTATTTTAATTTTTTATTATTGGTGATGGAAAAAATTTTAAATCGATTGTGGAGGATGTAGTCCGCTATGAAAACAATAGACAGTTCTATTTCCCATTTTATTGAAGATGATATGGAAATTTATGCTTCTTTAATACATATATTAATGAATAATTTTTCATTGAGTTGGATGTAGATATAAAAAATAACTTCTATTTAAAATCGATAACTCTTATTCCGACATAGTCGTTATTTATGCACCTGTGTCCTTCATAAAATGTATTTATGATCAATAAAATTGATATAGGATCAATTTAAGGGATTAAGGGATTTATTTTTAAAGATCATGTCCAAAAAATAGCATTCTATGTCTGAGAATTGGAGGAGAGGGGTGTCGTTTTATTTTTTGGGGGGGAGGACACACATGGAATTTTTTAAATGACTAAATTAAAACAATTTTTTTATAATGAATTAAATCCTAAAAATTGGCCATTATTGACTCTTATAGTTGATGAAGTCAAAATATTACTATTCAATGGGTGCTCACCCCTCATAAAAACGTTTTTACATTAAGTGCTCTAATCAATATTTTGATATGTTACTATTTAAAATGGCCATAAATTAAGCTGATAATATTAGATAATATATATTATTATGATTAATAATATGGAATATATTTTTACAAATCCATTAAATATAAGTTCTAAAATATATTTTATAATTATACTCATGGATGGAATGAAAATTGAGTTTCTAGAGGGAAACTTCTAATACATATGAAAGGAATTAATATCAATATTCAATGTGAAATTAATCCTAATTAAATAAATTATATAAATTAATATATAATTGAAATTATTTTACATTGACATAAATATGAAATATAATTTATTGTACTAAATTATATCATCCAAAAAATCATTTTTCTATAAAAATCATTAATTTTTACTATTTATAAAAATGGATAGTTGTTAGAAAAATATAAAACATTAACCATATGTTATTTATGAAAAAATTATTTTAAAAATTATACTTAATTTGTAAGATAAATTTTCAGAAAGTGGTAAAAATAAATTTAAAACCATGTTTTTAAATATCCATTAAATCATTTTTTATACAGTTTTTTAGAAAATATTTATTTTTAATATATAATGATTATTATTTTGTTTATATTAAATAATTAACCATATTTTTAATAATTTAGTTACAAAATTCAATATAAATATAATTATTTTCGAGGTTATAATGGTATTCTGTTTTATAGTTCTTTTATACTCAGTGTTAAATATTATGCTTGATATCGAATTGATCATATTTATTTGGAATGAAATATATCATGATGTCTCAGGGTGTTACATTTTCATATAATGTAGGTGATGAATTTAAAAAAACAGTATTGATCCCAAAATTATTCTTCAAATGTCTCACGGTGTTACATTCTTCACACCTTCAATAAATTTTCTTTAATCATGATTTGGATAGTCAAGGGTTTCACATTAGGAGATACCATTGTCAAAAAACCAACATTAAAAAGGATTAGTGAAACATCCTCTTGATAATAGAGAAAGGTAAATATTATGATCTTATGCTATAAAATATTACATTGCTTCGATATAAGATATCATTAGTGAAAAGTAATGAAATAGACATGGATTAAAAGAATAAATAATTATAGTGAGTTATATAGGTCTATAATCTTAATAAAGTGAATGATAAATAGGATGTTAGGGAACTAATAACAATAAGTCATGGATGATTTAAAAGAATATTTGATTCATATGATATGAATTTAATATGATAATTTTTTAATACTATTTTCCTAATTATGTGAAATTATTTTTCAATTTATGCATATAATGAAATTTAATTGCTTGAAATAATTCTATTTGAGAAGGAAAACATAATCCTTATGTTTTTCCTCATTCATTTTCTAATTCATTAGTTACTACCATTAATGAATTTAGAAAAATTAATTTATTATTCCCAATGCACTAAAATTCACTTTTATAAAATTGTAATAATATTTAATGAGTGACATGTATTTCAGTATATCTCTAAATATTTTCCGGAGAAAGTATGGTTAGAATATGTTTTCAAATATAATTCATTAACAATTAATCCTCAATTTCCACACCAATATATTATCATAAGAAATAATTCAAAAAAATGTTTAACAATTTTTTTTTCAAATTAACAATAACATCATGCGGGCCAATGTTTGGAGATAAACCTTTTTCATCCATCATTTGTGGTCTCAAGCCTCTCAACCATACAAGACACCACATTTATCCTTTTCCCTAAAATATATTTATATAAATCCTACAATTTTTCAAAATTTTGATTAACCATAATTACTACCACCAAAACATAATATAGTACTTAATCTTTAACAATAACTTTAATGTAATTTCAAAATAATATTTAGTCATTATTCCTCATATAGAAATTTCATAATATAAATCAATGGTTTTAATTCCTATACATATTTTCCAAAAATATAATTAATCTTGTTATATTTTATCAATAAAATTTTTAAAAATGGTGTGTGAAATAATTTTAAATTCTCATCAAAAATAAAATCATAAACCAATCATGGTATGCATAAATCATATGTTAATGATATTTTTATGCTTCTAAATAAAAACAATCCATATATGTAACAATATTCTTAAAATAAAACACCTTTGGTAAAAATACTTATAAAATTTTATTATTGAATCCAAAAAACTAGATAATTCAATTGAATTATTTCAACATATTTCCTTATATGGTCTATGACTAATTCATTGGAATATGGAATTGATATTGATAATTCCTAGGATCCATGCATTAAATACAACTAACTAAAAATAATTACCTAGAATGATATTTGTTTCCATCCAACATACTCTTTACTTTTCCTTGGATGTTAATTTTTCTGTCCCTTTTGACACAAAAAAGGTATTCACATTAATTTAAGACAAAATCCTTTGAAAATTATACGACATTCCTATGATGAAGGAATTCAATTTTTTTATCCTCTATGGGCTACATCACTCATTCCCTTATAGAAAATAATACATCTGTTACATGGTGAGTTTGGTAATTGGTTATGGAATACATTGTTAATAATTTTTTTGGGATAATTGATTATTCATAATGAAAATATCATTTAGTTGAGAAACTTTCACATATGGTTTTTCAATTTCACCAATTTTTCAATTATTTTCAATGATAACATGATTTCTTCTAGTTCAATCTATTTACAAAAATCCAAAATCAAACAAGGAGAAATTATAAGAATATTTGGATAATCAAATAATCATTTACAAGATGTGTAAATTGTTACACAACAAGGATTCATAAATAAATTTTTTGTTTAATTCATGAATCAATGAGTATCTAAAAAACACCATATTTTTATAACCTTGACATTAAACATAATTTTACAACCTATTTTATTTGAATTTCGAAAAACTGACATACGCTGTTGTAATGAGTAAGATATTTAGAGTTTGAGAGGATCAGCTTGCATTTTTTTGAATAGTAACATGACCATTAGAAATATTAATGTACCCCTATGAATAATAATATGACCATTATGAATAATAACCACACCCATTAATGTATAAATAAAATTTATAATCATTATATATGAAATAGTGTATTTTAGAAATTAATGATTAAGTGTATGTATTTTCTATGAGTAATAAATATATAATTGCAATTTTCATTTAATTAAAATATTTAAATGAAAATTAATTTTCATTTAATTAAAATATTTAAATGAAAATTAATTTTCATCATTTTTATTATTAAATAAATATTTTTTTTTCCTATATTTTTATGATAAAATAATAAGACCGTTGTTATTTTTTAAAACTGTTACAAATTAATATAAATTCAAATCTATATTTTTCATGAAAATAAAAAATTTATTTAAAAATTTAAATTTTATTTATTTTGAAAATTATTTTAATAAAATATATTCATTTTTCTATTCTACACAAAAAAAATGGATATGGTTAATTTTTTGTATTTTTCGAAAATACTCATTTTATTGTGAAAAGGGAAATTTGATAGTTTACGAAAAATGAAAATTAAGTGAATTTTTTCTTCTTCATTGAGTCATGGATATTTTAAATGGAAATTTTTACGACCTCACATGAAATTATTACAATTTTTGATCACAACAATCAAAACTTTTTCGTTTATTGAGAAAAATAATAAAATAATGAAACAAATATTCCAAAAATCACTTCTCTCCTACACTATAAACCCCTCCCCTCACATTCTCTTCCATTAACTCCTATCAATCATCATTCCGTGTATAAATTATAAACAAATATTTTCCCATGATCCGACACCAATTTCATCAGCCCCTATTATGATAAAAATACCATAACCTCTCTCTTGAAGAGGCTCTCAAGAAAAATTACATTAAGAAAAAAATTTCACTTTTCATTTCTTTTATTTGAAGTTACATTATTTTATTTTACATTCCTCATCTAATTTCAACCAAATGTTATGATAACTCCAGTACCATAAAAGTATTGTAATTTTATTATTATGATGTATGAAATATTCATAATCTCTCTTTTCCCCTTCTATTGTAATATAAATGAAAACATCATTTGATATTTGTTAATTTATCCCATTCAAGGACAATGGGTTTTCACATTCTATTAGTATCTTCAATTAGGGTCATTAATCCTTTTGGACGATTGAACGAGACTATAATATATGTATTATAACTTATTTAATGTTTTTTAATCTTTTTTACACAGGATGTTAATTTATAAATCAAATTGAGTTTTTTGTGAAAAAAATTCGCATTTTAACCCAATCAATTATCATTAATGTATTTTATAATGATTCTTCTCCACTTCCAATAACCAAATGAATATAATAACCATTTAACATTCATTTCTTTCACTTATAAGATAAAAATTATATTCTTCACAACCATTCTCATTCTACATTTGTATGGATACATGAATATAAGTTAACAGATCATGCAAACAAAGGAATAGAACTCTCCTAAACAATAAAATTGATTCAATTAATACTTATAAGGACATTAATGGAACTTATAATATTATAAAAAATGAATTAAATGTATATTAGGTTATGTAATTATTAATTTAAAAACAGAAATTTTTTTTGAGGTCATTATGATCAATTGAGGAACACCTTCATACTATTGTTAAGGGTTTTCTACCTGAATCACCATTTTCATTCAGGTTACTCTTATTCTATATATATGTCAATTAAATTGTTATTTATTTTTATATAATCATCCTAAAATATTTTTTAATGTTTTATATATGTGTACCATCTAGAATTCATCCCTATTTTATGTGGAGATATATGTTTTAAAAGGTCCATTCAAAAATTCATTCTGAAATACATTTGCAATTCAAGGGAATTTCTAGAATTATTACCTATTTTTAAGGGCACTATATAAATTATTATTTATACCATTATTTTTATAAAATAAATAATTTTAATATGAAAAATATATATTATTTAACACATGGTTTTATAAGATGACTTTTCCAAAATAACTCTTCTTTTCAGAGTAAAAGAGTATTTATCTCATTAATTAATCGATGATTTTATAAGAGTATTTTCAATTAAAAAACATGATGAATGTTATGTATAATTTTGACCAATAATTTGTGATATCATATATGATATTTTTTTGAATGGTTTATTCTTATTTTTACTATGTATGTTCTATCTTGAATCCACTCACCATAATCATATGAATGGATAGTGTTATGTTTGTCGAAAGTTATTCACATTTCATTTGTCAGTTTCAATATGAATATATATATTGTTTATGATTATCTCTATTTTTATGAGGAATGAATTGTAAATAGTATGATATGGGTGGGACTCTCCATAGCCCCTCTATGCATTGTTAGGTCCCATGAAATAAATAGATATGGACTTTGCCGAGGCATTTTCCATTTTTAGATATTGTTTTGGCTGAGGAAATAATATTTTTTAGATTTCCTGGTTGAGGGCATTATGGTATGTTTTAGAATGTAGGTGATATAAATTTTCCTCATTATTAAAATATAAATTGTAAAATCATGGGTTTATTCTACTAATTTAGTACCAATGATTTTTTAATACCATTATTTTCTCAACTCACATTCCTTTAATATTATGTTCAAGTTTATTTTTAATGGCTTTTGTTTTCAATTATTCACAATGCCCAATGTCTATGATTTTAATTTCTTCGACTTCTTTTTTTACCCTTACCAATAATCTATGATCACCCCTTTTTATGTTTCATTTTTCCCATGATAAGAAGTGGTATATTATGATTGACTTGTAGGGAAAATCATAGATTGGTTGTCGTTCCGAATAAGACATTTATATTGTTTTCCATTTCATTTGGTAATATTGAACATATGAATGTATTTGTTTTCAAATTTTACTAAATTATTTTTTCCTTTGGGATACGACTTTAATGTAATTATTCTGATTTACTAAAATAAGTCATCGACTCCGAGAAACTAGGGACTAGTATTTATAGTTGGTATTAAAGGATGTTTTGCAAAAAACATTGAAACTAGATTTAAAAATGTATACTAGGGGAAAAATCCCTATGATTGAATTTTAGTATAAAGATACAATAAAGTCCTATAATATCAGTAAGAAATAGATTATGTGGATCTTTCTAGAAAATACATCCCTTTCTGGATACTACATGTTGATGTGGTTCTGGGTCAAATGTACCTAGGATTTAAAACATTGAAAAGGAGTTTTGGGCGTGACATGAGGTATTCTTGTCCATGACAAGGGGCCTTAATGCACAACTAGTTTGGCCCTTCTATTATATATGCTTAGGATAATTCACATTTTTATTACAAACCATTATAAAGGATAAAAATGTAAAATTTTCCTCAAATAAACCATGTTTATGATTACATGATTTTCAATTCAATGGATTTGAATTTATGTTATTTATTTTTCTAAGGTGAAATAGTAAATTGGGATTCATAACATAATATAATGTATTCCATTATTTATAAATATTACATAGTTGGAGGAATGGAAACCACATTAATTCTCTTATCCCATCTAGGGATTTCTCTCTATTTCATGATAATGATATTATATCATGAGTTCTGACTGATGTGAAGAATCACATAACTATACAAGGACAACATAATTTGGGTATGAATAATAACCTTACCCATATAAAACACCATGATCCACCATGTGGAGGATCTATGATAGAGAGTTTCATGCAAAAACATCATCCATCATTTAATGGGACTATAAAACCCCTTCACAGCTGAGTAGTAGATATGTTCTTCAGAGAAGATATTTCCTTCTTTGGGATGTAATGAAAGGGGGAAGGTTATCATGGGATTTTATCATCTATCTGGATATACAGATCAATGTTTGTCAATAATTCAAAACAGAAAGGAGTATAATGATGTAGAAATCATGGAATGGAGTGAATTAACAGAACATTTCATAGAGAAATATATTCCTCATGAACAATGAGCGAATACAGAACGACAGTTTCGGAATTTGATGTGAAAGAATGATGATAATGATGAAAATGAAGAATCTAACATCACAATGATAGAAACACATGATGTGGACTATATACGTAACCCAAGGAGAATGATTGATCGATTATTTGATGGCCTAAAGCCATTCCTCTTATGGGAACTATACTTCCAATCATTCTCATCATACGATGACATAGTATCTTGTTATATCACTACTAAATTTTTTTGTTTTTTCACCTCATAAATAGGGTGACCTCCATTGGCTGTAGCTAAAGAGGGTATTAGCACCCACCATAGGCGGCCGTTAATACGAAAGTAAAATTCCAGTGGGAATTTTCCCGCGCGCACATCTTTTTCTTCCCTCCTGCTTTAGTTGCTGCAAATCTGATATGTTGCGATCGATGCTGCACTCCACTGCATGCCACCGCACACCTCCTCTCTTCATGTCATACCATGCATCCTAACAGTGCACTCGTGACTTCCATCTAAATGCCTAACAATCCCGAACCCTCGCCTCAGACTTTCAGCGACCTCATCCTCATCACCCGAAGAACCCAACATCTACCTGCCTTCATGAGTCCACCATGGCCGGGGGGAACGATCTTGTGTCCCTTGCCACACATATTTCAAGATGAGGACCCGCATGAGTACAATCAGAGCGCTTTGTTGATGTGACAAATTAATGACCGCCAATGGAGGTCGGTAAAGGGTTTTACAGACGAAGAAAATGGGACCGCCAAAAGCAGTCCCTATGAGGTCGGTAAAGCCTTGTAGCGGCTGCTTTTGGAAGTATCAAAGAGCTCTATTTATAGTAGTGTATCAATTAATAAAATGAGTTCTCTATGTCATATGACTTTAAATGAAATGAAGAGAATAAGTTGTCTATTGAAAACAATGGATAAGAAAATAGAGAAATAGGGAAGATGAGAATATTTGAATATACACCCTGTGATAATTAAGGATGGAAACACACTAATCCCTATTTAAAAGGAAAATGGGTCTGCTACAAGTGTGGACTTAAATTCCATTATGTTTGTGATTTTAATTGAAATAAATAATCCATTAATGATCAATCTATAATTTTAGGTATATGGGGAACTATGATAATTATCATATAATGCATCAAAGAAACGTTCCTCAGAAATGGCCATGGGAGTAGGGGCATGCTTATAAAATCACTACTACTGATATTGATGTTCCATAAGATGTGGTAGAAGGTAATTTAATAATTTACACAATCATAGAAAATAAATTATTTGATTCTAAAATGACATGGAACATCCATTAATTGTGTTTAATTAAATGTGAATTTTACGAGTCCTCAAAAAATAACGGCATGTGATTCTGAGGACCGGTTGGCCTAGAATGAATTTATCAAATTTTCTTCATGTACGTTAAATAAATTTATGAGCATATTTTAATAACTTCTGTTCTTGTGCTCGGAATTGAAATCTAAGGGCACTGTTAAACTCGTAGTGCCAGTATTCAATTAAGGAGAATTTCTCCTCTACGACAGTTGGCTGAATGTGAGAGTTAGTTTTTGGGGTTTTCATGAATGAATAAAATATAAAAATAATTGTGAAACCAATTTTTTTTTATTTGAAGCACCCATTTGAATATTGTGGAGGTGGGTACAACAACAGTTTTACCCTCCAAAATGAATGCTCATTGGTGGGGACCACTCAAGCGAGTAAAATTCACAATTCAATGTATGGTCTTGGGGACCACATGAATCCATCATAATGGGGGGAGAGGAATCCTCTCAACTCACTCCTTATTGTGGATGAGCCTCCTAACATCCACCACATTAATTTTCCATAGACACATACATTAATTTTGCGATGTTTTGTGTGTGTGTGTTCCAACATCATTACTTATTAATTAATATATATTGGCACTTCCTTGTGGGAGGAATTTGTTTTGAATAGGACTTACATTTTGGGAGTAATCTCTCAAATGAATGACAATGAATAATGATCCTCTGATGAAGAACGCTGATGCATGACCTATATTTCATCATCAGGATTCCCTTCAAGGAGGAACTCATCGACTACGATGAACAGATGCACGAGGCTGGGATTGGAGGTGTGTGGCGGAAGAGAATAACGTCGAACAATTCCCCATATTCCATCCTCGTCGACGACAACGAACAATCCAAGGTAGGGGTGTGTTTAAAATTGGTCAATGTTAATTCTCTCTCGCAATGAATAATTTTATAATGAGATTCTTTGTACGACCCTAATGTGGAGGGTGCGGGGCAAAGAAACATTGACTGACCCACTTTTAAAATCATGTGGTGTTTTATGCGATGGAGATGGATGACAATAATTAATGGTTGGGGAAATAAAATGGCGGTCAGCAACACCTCCAGTCGTGATGATGGTGACAGCGCCGCCCCGCCGCCTCCACGACGTCTGCTACCGCCACCACCGGCCGCACTAACACACCACTCCATGGGCAGACCCCCCCCCCCCCCCCACCCGTGGCTGGACCCCCCTCCCCCCCGTGGTCGGACTGACGCCACCCGACGGCCGGACCGCCGCCTCACAGCCAGACCACCCATACCCGACCGCCCTAGCCAAGCCTCCCTGGCGAGCCATCCTGGCCTAGTCGCCCTGGCCGAGCTGCCCGGGCTGAGCTGGCCGGGCCGGGGCCCCATCCCATAGCCAAACCACCCTTGTGGCCTCCTCCCTCTCAGCCTAGCCAGCTCGGGCTATGCCGAGCCACCTCGGGCCCTTGAGTCACCCCCGCGGCTAATATGTTATCTCCGGCCGAGCCACTGCCTGCGATCGAGCCAACACGAAGCCTCTACCGCCTTGCGGTCTCCGCGGCTCCTTGCGACCCTCATGGTCTGCCAGTCCACTCAGCGGACCGGGATGCACCACGGGTCATGCCTGACCAAACGGGTCGGGCCAGGTCATCCCGATCTAGGTCAACCCAGGCCAGGTCAGGTCCAGTTGGTCTTACCGGGTCAGACCGGACCCCGACCAGATAAGACCCTATACTTAAAGCTCCTTTGTCCATAACTATGGCACGAGGATACCATTTGAAGAACCTTCAACGGCGCTATAAAACATGGAGTGAAATAGTCACTTTGAGTATTCCCCACAATATTTTTGGATTGAGATGGGGTATGTTCATGTTGGAGCGATCACAAATCCAACTGGGCCCCTGTGACTAAAAAGGCTAACAACTCACAAACCAGGCATCCGAATGACGCACTGTCTATTATGTTGATTCCCCTATGACATGGAGGTCCATGAGATTATTTTTCGTTGGACATAATTGTAGTTGGTGTATAGACCATGGGATTTTGGAGCGGATCCTAGCAGAGACAAGAGATCCTATGGCGGCAACCCAGTAGCTAGCTGTGACGATGTACTAAGATTGGGTGTGGGTCTGATGGTGTACTGACGATGTACTAGGATCATGTGTGGGACTGACGACGTACTTACGACGTACAAGGATCATGTGTGGGTCTGACGATGTAATGACGATGTACTAGGATCCTGTGTGGGATAGACAATGTACTGACAACGTACTAGGAACATGTGTGGGTCTGTCGACATAATGATGATGTACTAGGATATTGTGTGGGTATTACGATGTACTAACAATGTACTAGGATCCTATGGGGGTATGATGATGTACTAAAGAATGATTGTGATCCTGTGTGTGTCAGCACCTAGTGATCCTGTGTGTGTCAGCTCTTAGCGATCTTGCGTGGGTCATCTCCTAGAGACAATGCGTGAGTCATCTACTATCCTAGTGATCCTATGTGGGTTATCTCCTAACGATCATGTGTGGGCCAAGACCTATGAATTTAATCCTATGTGAGTCATCACCTAGCTTTCTTGTGTGGGTCAGCTCCTAGATATCTTGTGTGGGTCAACTTCTTTACAATTTAATATGATTCAGTAGATACATATAGTCATATCTACTAATATACTTATGTTATATCTGGTGTGAGAAAAGTCTGTACTTGGGTGGTACATACCTTCATGGTGTTTCTTCCTTGGTGGAACAGTAGATCTCGGGGCTTTGGTTTTGGACTAAGTGTTTTCCTCATGATTGATATGGGTTTACATGATAACATAGGTATTTGTATGGGAATATACCTTTGTTGGGATTAGAGTTGTTTACTTTCTTTGGGGGTTATCATTTTTGGTTATTTTGAGACCTTGAGGGTCTCAGGGACCCTACTAAGTATCATTATAATCACCCCTACAATGGATATGGCCACACCCCATTATGTTTGGTGTAGATGATGGATAATGCTCATTGCGGACGAGAGTACATAGACTAGACGGTTCCCAGAGGTGGAGCATACAACATGTCAGTATGCAGAATAGATGGGTGGACATGGAGTGATGATGAGGCAATATATACCTACCCTTTAGGTAGAAATCTCAGAGGACGACCGGGTAGAAATCTTTCTCTTTCTTCCGTTGTATCTTATTTTAGTTGTACTTGTATCTTTACATTTTGTCTTGTATTCCATGCCCATTTTACATTCAATACTCTTTTTCTAAACATTTTACTTGAGTTTGAATCATGTTGTGTGGTTGGATGTGTGTGCTTACAAGTTATAATGGCAATTCCTTCCATGTTTCATGGAATATGCTTTCGACAATAGTCGCCATCCCTAGGCCTATGGAAGGCAAGAATAGGGTTGTCAACACACAGGCCCTGATGGATTGGTCATGAAAAATTGGTATAAAAGGAAGGTTCTACCATAGAACATACGAATATAATCTTTTTTGTTATGAGAAAAAGTGTTTAGAGTTATATGTGTGGTTTTCAGTTCTGGGAGTCTAGTGTTGCTATAGTGGCCGACGTATCCATACACCATGACCCTAACAACTGATTTCGAAATCAATGCAATAATACACTAATTGTGTTTGTGTTTTTAAGTGTTTTTTTATGATCTCTTGACTCAGATCACCAGGTATAAATAATTGACCATGGGACACATGTTTCTAATTAGGATGCCACTGCGGAGACATCCATCCTGGGATACTAGAGAGTACACAATGATGGCCCACCCAGTGGCGAGGCTCTAGTGGAGGGAACTAATGCTGTGTTGGCACCTCAGGTGGTGTACCAGCACACCACCACCCATTGGTCAACAATTACCACCAGCCGCACTGGTTGTCGGTGCATGTCAACTAAGATTGTTGCATGAGTTCAGGTAGAGGCATTCAAGCTTTTGAGGTGAGATAGATTCCCATGCATTGGAGGGATGGCTAGAGGCAATTGCTATTGTTTTTCTTCCTTCCTGAGACACCAGTAGAGCTAATGGTGATCATAGTTAATAGACTGTTCTATTGAGTTACCATGAGGATGTTCCACATAGTGATGAGGATTCAGTATATAGGCCATTCCCCGAGATAATACCTTCAGGTAGTGTGTCATCTATATCACTGCCTACTTGTCTGCTGTGAAAACTGGCGGTACCAGTAGATGACACATGTAGGCTTAGTGCCTTACATGTGTTTCAGCATCAGATACCCCTCAAGTTCTGAAGAGATCCAAACTCACATGAGGTTTAGTAATGGCTTGATAAGGTGGCTGAGAGTTCTCTAGAATATCTATATCTTTGGCCGGATGACATGTTGTTAGTTGAGTGTTCATCGTGGTGTACCGATCTTTCATGGTACTCATGGAATACAATACGATAAATGATTGAGGGCTTGGACTTATAAGCGAGGTTTGTTTTAATGAAATTTTAAACCTCACTATTCCTCTATTCATTACTACATATGTTAGGGTGCTAGAGAGAACCTTTTTGGTTTAATGTTCTTTGGAAGAGTGGATACACCTAGTGAATGTTAGCAATGGGAAAGCAGGAAAATTGCGCCAGTCTCAGATACTTGGGCATGTAAAAATGTTTCAAATAGAAGTTTTTTTTGGGATAGATGAGTCTTTGGGGTTGCATACATGTATGTAGATCTAGGAGAGTAGCATGATGTCGTGTACACATTGAAATGTTAAAACCACCCCCCTTTGTGGACCCCACATGTCTCAGGGATCTGGAGGACAGGGGAAGGGAGTAGCGGCATGCGGTCAAGGAGTGTGACCCAAGTGGTCTAGAAATGCTTTGAGGTACAATCTTTGTCTACTAATAGCTTCCATATAAATAGAAATATGTTCCAGTCATTCCTTCATTTCATGAATCTGGTTCAATACATAGAGTTTGAGGTTAAGTCGTTGAGTTGACCCCCAGATTTGGAGAAACCTTTTGGGGGAGACTCGATAATCACACTTACGCTGACAGTGTGATCTGACCCTTGATATGAGAGCTTTGGTTGGAACAATATGGTGGTAGCATCGAGGCCTTACGACGTTAGTTTTGGTATGGACTAGGCAACCGCATTTCTTTCATTGATTTACTATATTCAGAAAAAAGTTTTGGTTTCTCTACAATGTTGGAATGTGGTTTTCATTGGTTGTTGAAAAGGAATCCCAGGCAGCACATGATGGGGTCATGCATAGTAGGGTGTAGCCGATCACTCATGAGTCGGCCAGAACTACCATTGTGGAAGAAGGAGTTTTGAATTTTCAGTTCCAAACAGGAGTGACATATCATGGGGACATCTATTCAAATGTTGTTTCCTGGATTACCTACCCAAAGGAAGAGGGACGTCTGCTTTGGCTGGATACTATCAGTGATTTGTGTCAAATTTCTCTAGAGTTACCGCAACACTTTCAACATTCATGAAGGAGGGGAAATCCTTATTGTGGCTGGATAGACGCTAGTAGAGATTTCAATAGATGAGGTAGAGGGTGACTAGTGCCCCCATATTGAGGCATCAAGATGAGGGCATAGGGTACATAGTCTACTGAAACACATCATGGACCAGACCATGATGTCCTCTGATGGAGGAGCATGCAGTGATCGCATATGGTTCTAGACAGTTGAGACGTCACAAGAAGAACTACAATACCCATGACCTAAATTTAGAAGTAGTGGTATTCTCCTTGACGATGTGACAACATTACATGATGGGTGTGAATTTTATAATGTACGTGGATCACATGTGTCTTAGGTATATCTTCTATTAGATGAACCTGGACCTGAGAAAACGACATTGTCTTCACTTCCTGTAGGACTATAACTTTGAGATAATCTATAGTCATGGGAAGGGGAACATTATTGCAGATGCACTAAGTAGGAGATCTGGTATACAACTACTAGGTAAGGCAACTGAGCCGCTGGCCGCATTGCAGATATCTATTTTGGACCAGGATGGAGAATCTTTTCTTCAATCTCTTACAGTCACTCCACCACTTCATTAGTGAGTTAGGGAGGCTCAACATGGGGGCACTGACTACATGACTCGACATGCTCAAATATCCACAAGACATACACTTAATGGATTTTGTGAAGGTGGGGAGCATGTCATTGTTTTCAGAGGATGTACCATGGTACCAGTGGAACTTCAGGAGAAGTGTTGAGGGAGTTCCACACTTCCCCACTAGCGTTACATCCATGAGTGGTGAAGATGTACCAGGATCACTGACGACAACATGAGTGGCTGGGAATGAAGGAAGAAATAGAAGAGTTTTTCTCACAATGCCTCACTAGTCAGCAAGTGAAGGAAGAGCATCACTTACCAGCAGGCTTGGTGTACCCTTTAGAGTCCCCATCTTGGAAGTGGGATGAGATATCCAAGGACTTCGTGATGGGTCATCCACATAGGTCCAGGTGACAGGACTCGATTTGGGTGATCGTCGACTGACCAACCTAGTCGGCCAACATCCTACCGATCAGAGAGTAGGGTTCTAAAAGAGAATTAGATGCATCTATGGGTAGGAGATTGTGCGGTTACATGGTGTACCATAAAATATTTCATCTGATCGTGATGCACGATTTACTTACCGTCTATGGAAGCGGATGAAGGAGTCTTTCTGGACGCATCTTCATTTAAGCACAACCTACCTTCCACAGATTGATGGTTTGACTGAGCGAACCATTCAGACCCTCGAGGACATGATACATGCATGTGTCCACGACTTTGGTAGCATTTTGGAGGATAAAGTTCCCTAGGATGAGTTTTCATACAACAAAAGTTATGACTCCACCATTGGGATGGAACATTTTGAGGCTTTATACGGGCAACCTTGTAGATCACCATTTTGCTGGACTGACCTGGGGGAGTCAGCACTAGTGGGACCAGGGATGGTACGGTATACCACAGAGAAGGTGCAGATCATTATGGAAGGGATTAAGACTGCACAGATCATGCATAAGTCATATGCCGACAAGAGACGGAGTCCTCTGGTGTTCGAGGATGGTGACCACGTCATTCTATGGGTCTCACCTTGATGAGGTTTGGGATAATTTGTCCGAGGTGTAAAGTTATCTCTGAGATTAATTGGACCCTTTTAGGTCTCCAGTAAAGTTGGAATGGTGTCTTACCACTTATCTCTTCCACAAATTTTTAACCAAGTGTATGAAGTCTTCCACGTATCATAACTGAGGAGATATGTGCATGAACCTTCCAACGTAAATGACCATAGAGAGCATGAAATTGATAATGGGTAGGCTTTTACGAAGGATATAGTTGAGATTGAGGATCGATATCAGCAGGTCCTTGGTGGGTGGTCGATACATGTGGTGCACATTCACTGGAAGCAAGAGAACCTCTAGGAAAACACATGGGAGGGGGAGGCACAGATGAATGCTCAATACCGGCACTTGTTTACCTTGATTGAGTTGTAGCTTACAAGAATGTAGAGCCCTGATGTGGGGAGAATGTAATGACCTGGAATATACATATAATTTTTATTAAATTAATTAGGAATTTCAAAAGTCCATGAAAATTGAGGCCTTGTGACTCTGATGCCTGATGTGCCTAGAATGAATTTCTGAAATTTTATTCATGTACATTCTGTAAACGTACGAGTAGGTTATTCTAAAATTTGATCCGGTTATTGTAATTAAAATCAGAGGGCACCGTTCAACTCAGAGTGCCAATATTTTCTTAAGAATACTTTCTCCTCGACGGCAGTTGGTCAGTGGTAAATGTTAGTTTTTGCGATTTTGTGAATGAATAAAATAAAAATAAAATTTTGCAAACAATTTAATTTTATTTGAAGAAACCACACTAATGCAGAAAACGTTTTTTACGTCACCATTTTTTACGTCGGTTATATAAAACCGACGTCATAATATGTAAAACGAGGTTTTTTACGTCAGTTATGAAATAACCGACGTAAAAACCTGTGTTCGGTACACCTATAACGTCGGTTATTTTTATAACCGACGTTATAAATTGCGCGGATTCGTTTTTTACGTCGGTTATTTTTATAACCGACGTAAAAAACGAGGTTTCCGAAGGCCTTTTTATGTCGGTTATTTTATAACCGACGTAACAAAAGAATCCGCAGATGTTTTTGACGTCGGTTATGGAATAACCGACGTAAAAAACGCAGATTTTGAGCCATTTATAACGTCGGTTATCAAAATAACCGACGTAAAAAAAGAATCGGAGGAAGGTTTTACGTCGGTTATTGAATAACCGACGTTATAAATTTTTTTAAAAAAATTATGACGTCGGTTATTGAATAACCGACGTGATAACTCATTTAAAATTTTACCCAGACCCGTGGATTGTCATTCGCGAGTTTACCTTCGACAGTCACGACTCGTCTCTCTCGTGCGTAAACCCGAATCGGCTCGTCCATTTCGTTGGTTTAGATTCGTTTTGCGATCATCGTTTCTCATATTTAATCTCCTCGGATCAATCATCTAAACTCGCAGCACTCAGGTAATCCTCCCACTCGTTCGTTTTTTTCGCGGATAGTATATATATATGTGTTGTGATTTTTATGTTGAAACTAGCTAAGATTCTTCGATTGCGAACCCTTTTAACTCGTTTTGGCACCATAATCTTATTTATCATCCCTAGATCTATTTGTTCGACTTGCAATATTGACTAATTTTATGATTTCACTAATTTTTCATCGTTTTCTATAAATCCCCGAGAGGGTTGGGGCGTGTCCAAGGGGGTGTCCAGGGGGTGTCCAAAGGGTTGGGGGGTGTCCAGGGGGGTGTCCAAGCAGGTCGGGGGTGGGGGTTGTGTCCAGGAGGGGTGGGGGGCTGTCCAGAGGGGTCGGGGGGTGTCCAGGGGGGTTTACAAGGGGGTGGGTGGGTGTGGGGGGCTGTCCAAGGGTGTGGGTGGGTGTTGGGGGGTGTCCAGGGGGGTGTCCAAGGGGGTAGGGGGTGGGGTGGTGTTTAGGAGGGGTGGGGGGGGGCTGTCCAGAGGGTTGGGGGGTGTCCAGGGGGGTGTCCAAGTAGGTCGGGGTTGGGGGGTTGTATCCAGGAGGGGTGGGGGTGCTTTCTAGAGGGGTCGGGGGCTGTCCAGAGGGGTCGGGGGTGTCCAGGGTGGTGTCCAAGGGGATGGGTGGGTGTGGGGGGCTGTCCAAGGGGGTGGCGGCCTGTCCAGAGGGGTCGGTGGGGTGTCCAGGGGGGGTGTCCAAGGGGTTGGATGGGTGTGGGGGGCTGTCCAAGTGGGTGGCGGCCTCTCCAGAGGGTATTTGGGGTTGTCCGGGTGGGTGGGGGGGCTGTCCAGAGGGTTGGGGGATGTCCAGGGGGTGTCCAAGTGGGTAGGGGGTGGGGGTGGTGTCCAGGAGGGGCGGGGGGCTGTCCAGAGGGGTCGGGGGGTGTCCAGGGGGGATTACAAGGGGGTGGGTGGGTGTGGGGGGCTGTCCAAGGGTGTGGGTGGGTGTTGGGGGGTGTCCAAGGGGGTAGGGGGTGGGGGTGGTGTTTAGGAGGGGTGGGGGGGGGCTGTCCAGAGGGTTGGGGGTGTCCAGGGGGGTGTCCAAGCAGGTCGGGGGTGGGGGGTTGTGTCTAGGAGGGGTGGGGGTGCTTTCTAGAGGGGTTGGGGGATGTCCAGAGGGGTCGGGGGTGTCCAGGGTGGTGTCCAAGGGGTTGGGTGGGTGTGGGGGGCTGTCCAAGGGGGTGGCGGCCAGTCCATAGGGGTCGGTGGGGTGTCCAGGGGGGTGTCCAAGGGGTTGGATGGGTGTGGGGGGTTGTCCAAGTGGGTGGCGGCCTCTCCAGAGGGTATTTGGGGTTGTCCGGGTGGGTGAGGGGGCTGTCCAGAGGGTTGGGGGATGTCCAGGGGGGTGTCCAAGGGGGTAGGGGGCGGGGGTGGTGTCCAGGAGGGGTGGGGGGCTGTCCAGAGGGGTCGGGGGGTGTCTAGGGGGGTTTACAAGGGGGTGGGTGGTTGTGGGGGGGGGGGGGGCTGTCCAAGGGTGTGGGTGGGTGTTGGGGGGTGTCCAGGGGGGTGTCCAAGGTGGTGGGGGTGGGGGGGTGGTGTTTAGGAGGGGTGGGGGGGCTGTCCAGAGGGTTGGGGGGGGGGGGGGGGTCCAGGGGGTGTCCAAGCAGGTCGGGGGTGGGGGGTTGTGTCCAGGAGGTGTGGGGGGCTGTCCAGAGGGGTCGGGGGGTGTCCAGGGGGGGTTTACACATCGATTTGTTTTATATTTCAAAATTATTTACATTCAAATTATTTTTTTTCATATAAACATATATTTGTCTTATCTAAAAAATATATATATTTTTAATATTTGTTATAGGTAATAATGAGTCGAAGTTGGATTACGGCACAACGAATGAGCAATGAATATGAGGATGGTGTTGATGCCTTTTTGAAATTTGCTAAACGAAATGTTCCAAGTAGTGACATTTTTTTCTGTCCATGCCTGAAATGTCTGAATATGAAGAAGTTGGAAAGTAGAGAGATAAAAGATCATCTAATTTGTCATGGTTTCAATCCGAGTTACAACCCTTGGATTTGGCATGGCGAAACTAGACAGAATGTCACTGATGATAATGAATCGCAGGATGGTAACTCCGATGGAATTGAAGAAATGATTCGCGATATTGTAGCAGAACAAATTGAGATAGAACCGACAGTTGCACGTCTATATGGTGATGCCAAAAAACCATTATATCCTGGTTGTACAGATTTTATGGTTTTGTCGGCGGTGTTGAGATTGATTAACCTGAAGGCGAAACATGGATGGAGTGACAGAAGTTTTACAGAGCTGCTACAATTGATGAAAGACATTCTTCCAAAAGATAACGATCTTCCAGATTAACATTATAAGGCCAAAAAAATATTATTCCCGATGGGATTGGGATACAGGAAAATACATGCCTGTCCGAATGACTGCATTACATATAGCAAGGAATATGAATTTCTGAAAGAGTGTCCTAAATGTGGGACATCAAGGTATAAGGTGAAAGAAAAATCACAAGCTGATGTAGAGATTACAAAGCTCCCTTCAAAGGTATTTTGGTATCTTTCTATAATTCCTCGTTTCAAACGTTTATTTGCTAATTCACATGATGCAAAAAGGTTAATATGGCATGCTGATGAGCGGGTATGTGATGGAAAAATACGTCATCCAGCTGATTGTCCACAATGGAAGAAAATTGATGCCCAGTACCCTACATTTGGAAATGAAATTAGAAATCTGAGACTAGGCTTGGGCACAGATGGAATGAATCCATACTGAACCCTCAGTAGCACACATAGTTCATGGCCTGTTTTATTGGTAATTTACAACCTCTCTCCTGAAGTTTGTATGAAGCACAAATATGTCATGTTGAGTATCATGATCTCTGGTCCAAAGCAACCCGGCAATGATATTGATGTATACTTGTCACTGCTGATTGATTATTTGAAACTGTTATGGGCTGATGGTATTAGGGTGTATGATTCTTATAAAATGGAATATTTTCAACTGCATGCAGTGCTTCTTTTCACTATAAATGACTTCCCAGCATATGGAAATTTGTCTGGATACAGTGTTAAAGGGCATAAAGCATGTCCAATTTGCGAACAACAGACGTCATATTGTCAATTGCATCATGGGGGGAAAACAGTGTACATGGGTCATCGAAAGTTTTTGCCTATGGATCACCCTTATAGAAGACTAAAAAAGGCATTCAATGGCTCACAAGAATTTGATACTGCTCCAAAACCTTTATCCCCAGATTTTTATTTTGATAGGGTGAAAAACCTTGATGTGACATTGGGAAAGACACATAAATCTGGTAATGATAGACATATTTGGAAGAAAAGGTCAATATTTTTTGAGCTACCATATTGGAGGTATCATGAATTCAAACATAATATTGATGTCATGCACGTGGAGAAGAATATATGTGATTCTTTGATCGGAACATTTCTAGATATTAAAGGAAAGACAAAAGATGGGTTGAATGCAAGGTTAGACCTACTATCAATGGGAATAAGTTTGGAGTTAGCTCCCACTCCTAAAGGAAGACGAACATTTCTTCCCCCGGCTTGTCATACATTATCGAAGAGGGAGAAAAGTAGCTTCTGTCAGTGTCTTCACGATATCAAAGTGCCTCAAGGTTATTCTTCAAATGTAAAAAATTTTGTCTCATTGAAAGACTTGAAGTTGATAGGTATGAAATCACATGATTGTCACGTCATGATTCGACAAATTCTACCAGTTGCACTGCGTGGAATATTGCCCATCCGTGTCAGAAAGACTATAATGAGGTTGTGTTATTTTTTCAATTCAATTTGTAACAAGGCGATTGATGTGAATGCTTTGAACCTTTTGGAAAAGGATGCAATTTTTATACTTTGTTATTTGGAAATGTATTTTCCTCCAACTTTTTTTGATATGATGGTGCATTTAATGATTCATCTGGTTCGAGAAATAAAGCTTTGTGGACTAGTATATCTTCGTTGGATGTATCCTTTTGAAAGGTATATGAAAATATTAAAGGGATATGTTAAAAATCCATATCGACCTGAAGCCTCCATTATTGAAAATTATATTTATGAGGAGGTAGCAGAGTTTTGTACGAGCTACTTGGCTACGGCGCAACACATAGGTTTGCCTCCATTGCGCCATGAACGGGTTAATAATGAGGGAAATGGGATTCGTGGCTTGAAAGTCAAATCACTGTCAGCTGAACATATGAAGAAGTTAGAATCATACATCTTGAATAACATAGATGATGTTCAACCGTATATCACATTGCATATTAATGAGTTGAAACAATGTCATCCAAAGAAGAAATAAATGTGGATTTTGAATGAGCACAACAAAACTTTTTTGCCATGGTTTAAAAAGACCTTGCTTGGTAGATCAGATGTATCAGAGACATTAAAATGGATAGTGGGTGGTCCATCTTTAATTGTGATAACATGGTCCGCTTATGACATTAATGGCTATACATTTCATACGAAAGCTCAGGACAACAGAAGTGCAGTTCAGAATAGTGGTGTATTGGTGTTTGCAGAAGCAATGCATTTTTCGAGTGCTAAGGACAGAAACCCAATTTCGGCATCAAGTGCATATTATGGAGTGATTGAAGACATATGGGAGGCTGATTACTTTAAAATTAATGTTCCTTTTTTTAACTGTAAATGGATTATCGGTAGCAACAGTGTCAGACACGATGAATTTGGAATGACACTTGTTAATCTGAATAGATTGGAAGACACAGCCGATTCTTTTATAATGGCAACACATGCCAAACAAATTTTCTATGCAGTAGATCAATCAGATATGCAGTGGGCTGTTGTTTTACAAGGGAAAAACAATATGTTGGTGAGGATGAATTTGATGAAGATGCTGATTTATGTGAGATCCCGACTTCCATGGAAAGATTAACAGAACATAATGATGAGTATGTTGAAGACATGGTTTGTTCCATAAGGAACGATCACGACGAAGGAATTTGGGAAAACAATGCAACTGTACATTCCTAAAATTACAGGTAACACATGTTTATTTCTTGTTTACATTTAGTTTTTTCATATAATGTTAGATATTGTAAATTTTTTACTTATTAAAACATGTAGCAAACCGAAATGATAAAACAGTAAAAAACGTAAAGAGGAGAAGTCATGGGTGCACCGGCCGGCCGGTGGGGGATCACCGGTTGGCCGGTGGTCCAGACAGCAAATCTCTCTGGTCCACCGGCCGGCCGGTGATGATCCAGCGGCAGGCCGGTGGTCCAGACAGAGAGGAAGGCTCTCTGTCTGGTCCACCGGCCGACCAGTGGTGATCCAGCGGCCGACCGGTGGTCCATACAGAGAGGAAGGCTCTCTGTTTGATCCACCGGCCGGCCGGTGACACCAGGCAGTGGGAAGTCTACTGCCTGGGTCCTCCGGCTGGCCGGTGAGCTCACACCGGCTGACCGGTGGACTCAGTGAGTCCACTTTTCAGATTTCTTGGGCCAACTCCTTGGCAACCTTTTTCCTATCAACAAAAACACTTGAAAACAAGTTAGAACATAATAAGAGTGATTGTGATCATTAAAATCCAAGATAGAGGGGTACAACAGACTGTTTTTACCATGTTTATCATTGTTTAACATGCTTACCATATTACCAATGTTTTCTATTATGTAATTTAGTACAGTTTTCTATTTTCTGATTAAGTAGTATTACAATATTTGAATTTGTATATTTGTGAACTAATGTTTGTTTTTTTGATTTGAAGGAAAATGACAGATCAATCAGTTGATCAGCCACATGATTCTGGAGATGAGCATATTGGTCATACATCTAGGGAGGAACATTCACAAGCTCCTATTACGAAAAAGAGTTCAAAGGTTGGTAAGCGTGGGTGCACACGTTTACCAAAATTATCACTTGCACGTACGATGGAGGAGAGGATAGTCGTGGAGTTTGATGATGATGATCTTCCTAGAGGTCCAAATGCTAAAGATTTTAAGGGTTTTGTAGCAACTCAGGCTATGAGCAAAGTAAGCATTCTCTATGATGATTGGAGAAGTGTGGATAAGGCAATAATTTCTCAGCTGTGGGAGACCATTTTGGTAAGATCTTTTGCTATTGTTTGACTTTTATTTAAATGTTTCTAGTATATATAATATTTTAAACCTCTTTTTTATCAGATGACATTTTATATTCCTGACACTGGAGGAGTCAGGAAGAAATGCTTATCGTTGGCTGCTAGGAGATGGAGGGATTTCAAATCAACCCTCTCGTCTGATTTCATTTATGGTCATAAAAGTCGTGAGAATCCATGTCGTATATATCCTTTTATTGATGAAGACACATGGAGACAATTTTTTGAAAGTAGAAGAAAAGAATCATTTTTGGTAAGGGCAATGTAAACTTTTATAAGCTTTCTTCTATAAATGATCTTATTATTGTTTTGTTAATGATTACTTATTCTTAATTTAAAGCAAACAAGGAAAGCTCATCAAGAGATCCAATCTAAAAATGTATACCCTCATAGTTTATCTCGGGGAGGGTATGCATTATTGGAAGAACAAATGATGGCAGAAAAATTTCAACAACTAAGAGCTGAGTCTTCAAGCTCTGGAGAGGTGGCCCCTCCATCCCCTCCATCTAGACATGAGAAATGGAAAAGAGCTCGGAAGGGCAAAAAAGGACAATATCTTTCGGATGAATCGAGACTTGTAGTTGAGAGGATTGTAAGATATCTATTTTATTTATTTATGTTTACTATTTTCGTCATATATTTCCAATCATTATAGAAATGTTCAATTAATTATTACAGGACTCTCTTGAGGAGCAGAGTTCACAGGGGACATTTACACCATCTGGGAGGGAAGATATTTTATCTGTGGCATTGGGAAAGCCCGAATATCCTGGCCGTGTAAGAGGATATCCGGTAGGTGTATCGGTAAGAAAAGTGTTGCCATGTTCCTCAACTTCTAACGTTGAGGGAGTTTATAAAAAAAATAGAATCCTTGGAGGCTGAAGTCCATAATATTAATGCGACAATGGAGGACAAGATTAGAGCATCGGTGCAGGTTAGGTTTGCAGACTTGCAAAGACAATTTCAGGGTGCAGCTCCCACTCCACCTCTCCCAGTAGCTCCCACTCCCCCACCTTAGCCTGCGGACCCCATTTTTGATCCTCCTCCTCCGCCGCAGCTACGTACTTATTGTGAGATGTATGTTGATGATCCTCAACATCATATAGTTGAATATGGGATGGTATATTGTATAGGAGATACAGTTCATCATCAACAGTTAGAGGTAGATAATCAGAGGGTCACTGTACAGGATATTATAGATAGATCAGCTCGGATACCATTACCTACAGATGAGGTGACGACAGTTGGACATAGTATCAGCCATTTTTTACTTTGGCCATCCAGACTTCTTCGACTCATTACCATAGAGGTATGGATGTTATATCTTTTATTTTATATTTTTATTAATGTTTTATCATTTGAAAACTAATATATTTTTCAATTTATTTTTATAGGAATACTTCAATGGTAAAGAAATACTGTATAGACAACAACAAAGACAGATAGCTATGACATCAGATGCAGATACTAGCAGTCTTGACAAATTGTCAAGATATTCAAATTTGTTGGCGGATCATTATGACTTTACAATGGAAGCTCATGTCTGTGGACGTGAACTAAGTGTGGGGATTATGAAAACTGATATCATGGAGTTTGTCACTGGAGATAAGTTGGGCATCAACGTGGTGAAAATTTTTATCATGTAAGTCTTAACACCTTCTCCTTGCGTTATATTTATTAAAAATGTATACTTATGTATGCTTTGTATTAGGTATCTGTATAAAATTTGTGAGAGGAATGAGCTGACAGATGTATATGGATTCGTGGACCCACAATTGATTTCCCCTGAAGCATGTGCATTGGATGAAGAACAAAGAATGATTTATATTGCTGATAGATTTGAAAAGAATGTAATCACACAGTGTTGGATGATGCCTTTTTGTGAGAGGTATGAAACACATCCCTCTCAAAGAGTTAATTATATTTTAACATAAAAAACCACTAACGTTAAATTTCCTTTTATCAGGGATCATTGGATGTTAGGGGTTTTTTGCCCTAGGGAGAAAGCACTTTATTGGATATGCTCTCTCCATGATGATGTGCGAGAAAGTTTTAAGAATATATTGCAAACGTAAGTTTCAATTTCACAATAGTTTTATATATTATAATGAATTTTAAATTTACCCCATTCGTATTATTTTCTAACAGGGCATGGGTCCACATTCGAAAAAGCGCAAAGAAAAGGAATTTCAAGATCAAATATGTACATGCGAAGGTAAATATCCATTTATAATTTGTACATTTTGATTTATTACATAAAAATAATATATTGAATTTACACTCATTCAAACAGAAATGTCATGAGCGACAAGGAATCATCGAATGCGGATATTACATGTTAAGATTTATGTATGAAATAATAACAACTGGGACAGTTCTGAGTTTTGACCTGGTAAGATTTCCACTTTCTCATAATATTTCAATTTGATTTATTCATTATACACATTGACTACTATCCTTTTCCTTTGTAGCTTTTTGATGACCCTCAACCCTTTAGTGCTGAAGAAATCAAACACTTAGAAGTGGAGTGGTCAAATTATTTTACAGGTTTGGTTGACTTTTAGTTGTTTGTAATGTAAAATGTAATTTTGAATATTGTCAATGTAATTGTGTATTTCGTAGTCGTTTAGGTTGGATTTAGTTTTTTTTGAAGTTGACAGTGTATGTTTTGAATGTTATATAAGTGAATGTTTAATTTTTCTCTAATTCTTTTTTTGGTCTACTGTTGATGGTTTTTCTGGTCTGGATTTTGGAATGGGGGGAGAGGTTCCAAGGGGGTGGGTGGGTGTTTGGGGGGTGTCCAAGGGATATGGGAGGGGTGTCCAAGGTGTGTTTGGGGCTGTCCTAGGGGTCGGGGGGTGTAATTGAGGGTGGGGGTGTCCAAGGGGTGGGGGTGTCCAAGGGATATGGGAGGGGTGTCCATGGTGTGTTTGGGGCTGTCCAAGGGGTCGGTTGGGTGTAAATGAGGGTGGGGGGGGGGGGGGGTTGTCCAAGGGGTGGGGGCTGTCCAAGGGGTGGGGGGTGTCCATGGGGTGGGGGGTGCCCAAGGGATATGGGAGGGGTGTCCAAGGGGTGTTTGGGGCTGTCCTAGTGTTCGGGGGGTGTAAATGAGGGTGGGGGGCTGTCGAAGGGGTGGGGGTGTCCAAGGGGTGGGGGTGTCCAAGGGATATGGGAGTGGTGTCCAAGGTGTCTGGGAGTTCTATCCAAGGGGCCAGTTAGGTGTAAATGAGGGTGGGGGGGATGTCCAAGGGGTGGGGGGTGTCCAAGGGGTGGGGGGTGTCCAAGGGATATGGGAGGGGTGCCCAAGGGGTGTTTGGGGCTGTCCAAGGGCTCGGGGGGGGGGTGTCCAGGGGTCGGGGGGTGTCCAAGGGGTCTGGGAGGGCTGTCAAGGTGTGGGGGGGTGTCCAATGGGTGTTTGAGGCTGTACTAGGGGTCTTGGGGGTGTAAATGAGGGTGGGGGGGCTGTCCAAGGGGTGGGGGTGTCCAAGTGGTGGGGGTGTCCAAGGGATATGGGAGGGGTGTCCAATGGGTGTTTGAGGCTGTACTAGGGGACGTGGGGGTGTAAATGAGGGTGGGGGGGGCTGTCCAATGGGTGGGGGGTGTCCAAGGGTTGTGGTGGGGCTCCAATGTGGTGGGGGGGGGGGGCTGGTCAGGTTGATAGGTGGGTATAGATGAGGGTGGGGTTCAGTTGGGGCTTGGGGGAGGGCTGGCATGGTTATTTTTGTTGTTTGGTTTCTGGTTGCTTTTTGGTGAGAGCAGTGCAATTATTTTAAAAAAATATATATATTGCTTTCACGTCGGTTATTTTATAACCGACGTGGAAAATAAATCGGTAGGGGTTTATCACGTCGGTTTTTTCGAGAACCGACGTGATAAACCGTTCCCGGGCCTTTTATCACGTCGGTTCTTAATATAACCGAAGTGCTAAAAGGCCTGGGAATCGATTTACCACGACAGTTCTTGGACAACCGACGTGCTAAAACGTTTCCCAGGCCTTTTTATCACGTCGGTTATTTAAGAAACCGACGTGATAATAGGCCCGGGGAAGGGTTAATCACGTCGGTTATGTCATAACCGACGTGATAAACTATATCCCAGGCATTTTATCACGTCGGTTTAGAAAATAACCGACGTGATAACCCCCCCCCCCCCCCTCGCGCATATTTATCACGTCGGTTATTATATGAACCGACGTGATAAACACCGTGATGTTAGGGATTTTACGTCGGGTTTTAAATAACCGACGTAAAAAACGTTATTTATAACGTCGTCCGTATTAACGTCGCCTAAAAACCGACGTAAATAATGAAAAATAACCGACGTAAAAAATGTTTTCTGCACTAGTGCCATTTGAATATTTTAATGGTCAGGACCAAATTTTTTTTATCCTCCAATATGAATGCTTGGTGGTGGGGACCACCAGATCTATTAAAACCCATAATCAATGGATGGTGTTGGGGAACACCTGAGTCCCTCATAATGGGGGTAGAGGAAACCTCTCAACTCCCAATTAAGGTGGATGAGCCTCTTGAAATCCTATAAATTAATTGTCCAACAGACGTACATTAATTTTTCAAAATTGTGTGTGTGAATGCCAATATAAGTACATCATAATTTAATTATATTGGATCCTCTTGTGGGATGATTATTTGTTTTGGAAAATTAGTTTCTTGGTGGGAGAAAGTGCTCCAATGAACACCAACGAAGAACTCTCCTCCAAACAAAGAAAGCTACTTCGGTGAAGAATGATGATGCATGACCTTGATTTATTTCTCAGGACTCCCTTCAAGGAGGATTGTCTTCGACTACAATGAACCGACACACCAGCCCGGGATTGGATGTGTGTGACAGACGATATGAGCGTCGACAACGTAACCCATTTCCATCCTCATCGAAGAAAAAGAACAATCCAAGGTAGGGGTGTGCCTAAAAGTTCATCATTGCTAATTCCCTCTCGCATTGAATCATTTTATGTCGAGCCGCTTGCTACCACCCTAACACAAAGGGTGTGGGCCATTAAACCATGTCCCGACCCCCCCCCCCCCCGCAAATATTTTTTTGTTCTTCATGATAGAAAAGGATGGAAAGCATCCATTGTTGGGGAATGAGAAAGGCGGCCAGAACCCCAGTCAGCCACAGAAAAGGGGACGACGCAATGGCACCGCCCCACTACCATCTCCGCCCAGGGACCTCCGTCGCTGCATGGCCAACGCCGCCCCATGGAATCCACCGCCTAGTGTCCTCTCAGCCACATGAGGCCGCCACCGCCCCTCGGCCAGAGGACCACCCCATGGCAGGGCCGCCTCCCCACGGCCAGACCGCCACCCTGCGGTCGGACTACCTCACCACGACCAAGCCGCCACATCGGCCGAGCCACCCTAGCCACACCGCCCAGGCCGAGCCACCCGGGTCTGTACGCTATCCGTAACAGACCCACATTCGTGGCCTCTGCACTCCTGGCCGAGCCTCCCCAGACTATGATGAGCTGTCTCTGGCCAAGCCGAGCCACCCAGCGCATTCGAGGCACCCCCACAGTTAGGCCACTATCTGCGACGGAGCCCACCCGCTGCCTCTGCTGAACCACGGCCCCCGTGGCTCCTCATGGCTCTAGCAGCCTTGCTGTCTGCTCAGTAGACTTGGCCACACAACACTCTGGGCCTGACTCAGTGGTTCAGGACGGTTTGACCCATACCGGGTCAGGTAGGTTTGACCCGATCTCGGTCAGGGCGGTTCTACCCTGACCGGATCGAACCATGCCAGGTCAGGTCAGGTCGGTCAGACCCGGTCGGAATGGACCCAGACCAGATATGACCCTATACTTTATGCTCATTTTGACATAACTCTGGCACCGGGAGACCATTTGACGAACTATCAGTGGCGCTAGAAACCTTGGAATGAGACGATCCCTATGAGTATAAACCACTAGTGTTTTAGATTGATATGGGGTAAAATCATGTTAGATTTAGAATGAATCCAACTGGGACCCTGGGACAAAAAATGATAACAACTCACAGACCGCCTGTCCGAACAATGGACCCTCTGTTACATTGAGACACCATTTTTGAGGCATTCCTTAAGATCCATTTTTCGTTGATATTTGTAGAAGTTGGAGTATTGACTAGTGGTGTGTGGAGCGGATCCTCCCGGAGACAATCGAGCATAGTATGGGAACCCAATAGTTGGCTGTGTTGATGTATTAGGATCCTATGTGGGTCTGAATATGTACTGACGATGTACAAGGATCATCTGTAGGTCTGAAAATGTCCTGATGATGTACTATGATTCTGTTTGGGTTTGACGACGTACTGACTTAGTGCTAGGATCCTGTGTGGGTCTGAAGATCTACTGACTATGTATTAGGATACCGTGTGGGTTTAAGGATTTACTAACAATGCAATTGGATTCTATGTGGGTCTGACCATGTCATGAAGAATGATTGTGATCCTGTGTGGGTCAGCACCTAGCGATATTGTGCGGGTCAGCTCCTAGTGATCCGGTGTCAGTCAACTCCTAGTGATCCGGTGTGGGTCATCTCATATCCTAGTGATCCTTTGTGTGTCCACTCCTACCGATCGTGTGTAGGTCAGATCCTAATACTGTGATCCTGTGTGGGTCCTCACTAAGAGATCCATTGTGGGTCAGCTCCTTGCAATCCTGTGTTGGTCATCTTCATTATAGAGTAAGATGATTTAGTAGCTACATCTTATCCTCTCTACTATTGTACATAGGTTATAGATGGTGTGAGCTGAGTCTGTACCTGTTTGGTACTTACCTTCATGGTGTTTCTTCCTTGGTTGAATAGTTGATCCTGGGGCTTTGGTGTTTGACTTTGTGTTTTCTTCATGATTGATATGGGTTTAAATGATAACATAGGTATATGTAAGGGAATATACATAAGTAGGTTGATAGTTGTTTACATGATTTTGGGTTTATCTGTTGTGGTTTTGGTGAGAACCTAAGGGTCTCGTAGTCCCTAACGAGTATCGTTATACTCACCCCTGCACAGGCTATGCCCGAACCCCATTGTGTTTGGTGCAGACGACATAGACTGCTGACTGAGGAAGAGAGTTCTTGGACTAAATGGTGCCCAGAGGTTGAATATACGGAGTCTTGGTACTAATAGGAGATTGGAAGATATGGAGTGCATAGGAGGTGATTTGTACATACCTTTCAGGTAGGATCCTCGAATTATAACCTAGTAGCAGTATTTCTCTTTCTTCAATTGTACCGTATTTAATTTTTACATGTATCTTTAATGTTAGTCTTGTATTTAGGCCTCCTTTTACATTCATCACTTTTTTTATACAGTTGACTTGAGTTCGTATCTTGATTTGTGCTTGGATAATACGAAAATCATTATATACTTAAGTGTTTCCAAAATTCCTTTACTTATTCATATGTTATGTTTTCATAGACTATAATCGCAATTTCATCATGACTCTAGCCATTTAAATTGTTAATCATTATACCATGATCTTTTTTATTTAGGGTATGATCTTCTTTTTTCATGATCGCATTCTATTCACCTTATTCTCATGTTTATACTTACATGTCTCCCTTTTTTACACTTGATTAGAATTTTAGATCAACCCTTTTAATGTATCCTTCCCTAGGATGAGAATATATGTTTTTCAGTTTTTAAGAAGGCTTCATGTCAAGAAGATAATAGTGGGAGATAATGTAGCTCACTTATGTTTCATTCTTAATGTATTCCATGTTTCCAATGGCACTAGACTATTACGGTCTTCTGTAATCTATATTTATAATGTTTAATTATTTCAAAAAAGTCATTTAATGAAATTTATGTAAAATGGGTCTCTCTATAATAACAATTAGCATTAGAAGAATTATCATGTAATTAATTAAAAATTTATTATTTAGGAAAATCCAGACAACGCTGATTTGTCAGACTAATGGTTATGAGATTTATTTTCCCAATTTTCTTTATGGGATACATATTCATTAATTTCCACTCATTTATTATATGGGGTGTATATAATACCATGTTTCTTATAAATATCATGTTTTAATCATACATAAGGTTATTTAATGATTCATTTTGAACTATATCATTCAATGAGTTTTGACATAAAAATTACTTAGTAGTAAAAGTTATCTTTGTAATATTATATTCTGTTGTGCCTATTAAAATTCATTTGAAAAAATACATTCTTCACCGCTATGACATCCCATGGGTGATGCATCTGGTTCTTTTCTTAGAAAAATGGTTTTTATGGAGGATCCATCCATGTTGGCGATGCTATTAGGCTTACTGTCATTGGATACCATTGAATTAAATTCTGTAGCGGCAGGGTATGGTGCTGCTAAACCGGATCAAGATATGCAGTTTTATGTGGTGATTATCTAGTTTTGTTGAGAAAGTTCTTCTTAATTGAAATCCCAATAATATCATTTTAATATATATATTGTACACTGAAATTGATCTTAGTTTTTTTCCCCATTTAACCAAAAATACACATTATCATAAATTACATTTATATTAAATATCCTTATTCCCCTGAAATGATTACTATTATTTCCAAAAAACATATATACATTTTTTATATGGTGTTTACTTTGATAGTTTTTAGATTGACTGTATAATTATATATAAATCTCAATATTATAATCAATATAAATATTTGATGATAACTGATTTTTTTCTTTAATAAAATTTATTAATCAATATATGAGGAATTATTTTTACATGAATTATAAATGTTGGGCATCAGTTAATGAAAGATTATCAATGTATCTATAGTCTCATTAGAATAATTAGTTTTTCAGATCAGATTAGTTTCAAATATCTTGATATTAAATCTTGAAGGTAAATGTGTCATGTCCTTGGGAAACATGAATTCCAATAATTAATCATTTTCATTATTTAGAATTATGTTTTTAACAATATCCATGATTTTTTTACATAATCCATCGATGAATTAAGGTATAATTTTATTTACTAAATGGAAATTGATTCGGTTATTTAACATGCTATATTTAATATGACTTATCCATTTATTTGAGTGGCATGTTGTCTTATTTATTTAAACTGACATATTTATTAAGCATAATGAGTTATTATTTCTTCTTCTTCACTTAACCTTCCAGTTATTTTGAGTTATCCATTATTTTTGTTTCCATTCCCTAAGAATCCTATATGTGTACATAGAATTATATGAAATGATATGTTGAGTGGTAAAAAAATTATCCTCTAAAAACATAATATTGTAATTTGTGTATTAATTGGTAATAAATCACTCATATTTTTGTAAGGATTTCTATGAAAACTAAACTCTTTAGACCTTCATGCCTCGATACATTGTAAACATGCCAATATAATGGTAGTATATACCAACTCCCGACTTCTTGAGTCAGGCACTACACTATCATTAAATTTCTACTTATAAGCATTAGTGTCTTGGAATCTTATGAAAAAACACTCAGTAAAATATTCCCTATAAAATCTAAATATCTAATAGTTGTAAGTTATTGTACACATTTTTTTGAGATTCAACACTCACTCACAGTTTATGGAATGTGTATTAATGAATCTACTTTTTTTTGAAAACACAAGTTCAATTTATATAATTAAATAATCATACAAAATATTAATCATGTTGAAATCGATTTAATATATGAAAATATTTCCTTCAGGTACCCACATCAAATTGTTATATTATTATACAATTCATTGGAACACAAGAATAACTATAAAATATATTTACTAAACCCATTAGATTTGATAGATTTGAATATATTGAATAGAATTTGGGAGGTGTAATTATTAAATGATTTAATATATACATTTATGGTTTCCAATATCCTTACATTAATTAAATACTTTTTAGGGGGTATATGTGTATGTTTTTTATAAAATTATAGTTTTCCTAATTTATTTCTTTTTTCTAAACAAATAATTCTATCTAAAAAATAGAGTTTTCTAAATTTTTTTGATTATTTAAAAAACTACATTTACTAAGTAAATTTGTTTTACGAACAATAATTTTTTTTAAAAAATATTAATTTTTACTAAATAAATTGTTTTTAATAAATAATTTCATTTTACTAAATAAAATTTTATATAATAACATGTCTTTACTAAGTATTTTTTTCTAAAACTACGAAGAAAATTTTAGAAAAACGAATTTATTTTATAATTATAATTCTACTATGAAAAGGTAATTAATAATCCTTAATAGTTACAATTTCTATTTTTTTATATTTTAATAACATTAAATATTATAAATACATATTAATGTTTTATTTTCATCACAATTTTTTTATAACTCACCGAGATTCAGTAAAATATGATTTTCAATTAAATTTGATTATGAATATATTTTTCATTAAATAAAATACAAATTTTATTTTTCATTACATGCAACATAATTTAGGCATGATTTACGAACAACACAATCATATACAACATCAAACATCATGTTAGTGTTCAATTCACACAACAATGAGTTTTATCAAAACCACAACATATTATTAATAATGATAATTAAAATTGATCATTATCACATTTCCATTTAAATAAAGAGTATGATTAATAATAATTATTTTAAGATAATCGGGTTTAAACTTTTTTTATAATTAATTCCTTAGTTTCCAAAAAAATATAAATTAAAATAAATTTGTTTGAAAATTAAGGTAACAATTTGCACAAACACTATTTTTATGCACATAGTTATTTTTTACTGTAATAAATTGAAACAATTATTGGTAAAAAAATTTAATTAATGGAATATGTTTTGTATTCAATAAAATAATTCCCATTAATTCTTCTTTTATCTTTCATAAATGAAAAAAAATCCAATTTTAAGACGAAAAACTGTATTTTCCTGATAAGAAATTTTCTAGAATTTTTATAGTGTACAAATTTAAAAACAATTTTTTAATAATTTAAAAAAGATAAATACAAAAAATATTCTTAAATTTTTATTTTATAATTCCCAAATAATCATTGGGATAATTTATTTTATTTTTCGTAAATGTTTCATTTTTTATGAATACATAAAAATATTTAATTTTAATTGAAAAACAACATTTTAATTTAAAAAAATTAAAAAGTAAAAATCTACAATAAATTATTTTTAATATTTTATCATATCAATTATAATTCCATTTATCAGATATTTCATATTATAATCACCTTCATATTTTATTTCGATATAAATATATTTTAGTATTTTTTACAATTTCTCTTCAAAAAAACTAACTTATTATCATGCATGTGGGATTAATATTAAATTATTTTTTCCACTCCTATTGAATAATTTAGTAAAAATACATTCCCTATTATGAATTATAATAATTTAAATTATCTAAAAAGGTATACATAATTTTATACCAATATGAATAGTTAATGGAGTACAAATTATTAAATATGGTTAAGGGAAAAATGGGTTTACCATGGATTAAACTAAGAATATATGGGAAAAATTATCGTATCCAATTGTTTATAAACCATTTTCATTCCATATATTGACCATGATACCAATTTTGTTATATAATATACTAATATTGATCCATATGTTGTATGAAAATTATGTGTATAATTTTCCCATTAAAAATGTAGAAATTTTACACTAAATAAACTTATAAAAGTCCCCCTCCTCTCCTATAATCACCATACATTAACACAATATTTTTCTGAAAAACCCTCCCCAAATCAATTCCCAACATACCTACCGTCATCATAGGATCAATATTTTTGACATTAATACATCTAATAAATTATTTTAGTGAAAAAAATTAGGATACGAGAAGAGTCGGTAACATTTATCAATAGATATATATGTTTTATTTTATATTTAATCCACTTTAATTATTTTTATATACCTACTATATGAAAACAAGTTTATATTGATTGTAATAAGATATTGTTTAAGGTGGCACTGTTTAACCAATCACAGATAAAAAAATGGGATAAAAATTCATTATTCACTAGTATAGAGGTCTGCCCCCTCAAAAAATGATGTCTATCATTTATTAATTACCACCAGTCATGATTGTGCCTAATTATGGACATACTATTTACATATGTTATTTAATATATTAATTTTTTATAATTTGTCATTATTTTTTACCCAAAAAGGAAGAGAGTATGAGTAGAACCCATGCACCCCAAAATTTATTATGAAAAGGATAAAAGTCAGGCAATTAAGGTAGGTACAATGAGATTGTACCAGCAAGATAAAAAAGTAAAAAGAAGAAATAAACTGGCGAGAAGTACCTCAATTGTTTCCATGAAAATCCATAAGAATTTTCGTGCATATATATGAACCATAGCAGTAGCCACCCATGTTCGGGTCCTCACCGAAATAAACAAATAAAGCAGGTAATTAGTATGTCTAAAATCTTGCATTCAAGCATCCCATCCAGTGACAGAAAACACTGAAACCAACAAGGTGAACCGATTTCCCATTCCTTATCAAAAGAGATTTCCATGTTCGTCCACACATGAACCTCAAAAAAACCCAGCATGCCTATTGAATCCCCTGATATGTTGGAATTCACTGAATAAATATTTCTTCAACATGTGACCTCACCTTTATGAATCAATAGAGTCTATGAAATCCATACACAGAGTTGGAAGAAACAACCCCGGGTGAGAGAAAACCACACACACAGATTGAAAAGTCGATGAGGTCAACAACGTAAACTCCTTCTCTCTAGAAGAGGGATCAATCAACAGAAGAAACTGAAGGTAAATGGCAGTAAGTCAAACACTTCCTCATCTGCATAAGACTACAGTGAAATAGACCTATGTAGTGGATATGCTCAAAACCATCCATTCAAGAGTAAGGGAAGGTGAGGAATAGAGACTCACAAACCGCCAATGTGACCAAGAATAACACAACATAAAGTTTATGATGCCCTCTTAGATTAGTATCAACATGGATGTAGCAATATGTAGCTGTGAAAATCCTACGAAAGACATATTACCATCGAAGTTTAAGGTAATTAAAACCGGGTTTTTGGTCAATCTCAAATTTGACTCTATCAAACATTCACTCCCTAATACTAAGATAATCGTCAACAGATATTTCCTTGTTACAATATCATCAAAAAGAAAACCTTTCATGTCCATATATCCAAGGGTAAATGTCCTCCTATTATCCTTCCTTAATCACACAAGTGAAATTTATAAGCTTAATTTGATCCTCTTTCTCCTAAATCAAATGGTAACATTCCACTTCATCCAATGAGGAATCTACCACTTCGGTGGTTACTGATACTGATAGATTTTCATTGAGCACGGGCTGTGGAGGGATGCTAGTTCCATTCATTCAAATCCTTGAGGATCTAGTGACAATTATTTTATCTAACATATATTAATAAATGCATTTTGATTCTTCTTGGGATAAAGAGTGATAAAACTATTAGGATAAGTAAAAGGTATCTTAACATTTATGGTTCTTGAATGCATATAATCCTCCTTAATTTGATGTTCATGCTCATTATCAGCAAGATTAGAATCATGATAAATTGGGTGACTATCTTTTGCAATATAATGAGAAGGCAGAACTGCTCCTAAATTTTTTATAACAAGTTAAGAATTATTGACCTCATCCACACCCCCAGAAAAAACATCAAATGGAGAACAATGTGGCTGGATGCACTGGGTAGGAATTCAGGATATATAGAGACATAATTGGGTACATAGAATTTGAGGTAACTTCATTTTCCATAAGATGCCTTCTCTCTTTCGTAGCCCAAACTGATTTCCCTTTACTCGGTGGAGGTTTACCAACATAACGATTATTGAACGGGTCCTTCCCAAGCCCACAATCTCAATGTGAGTGTCCATGATATATGCAATTATAGTAGTATCTAGGTAAGTTTTAAATATCCACTTCTTTAAATAATCCAACATCACCATTCTGGATCCAAATATCTAAAGGTAGTTATTGTGTAAGGTCAACCTCAACAAAAACACATGCAACCAAAAGACTGGTGAGATTTTGAGGAGTGTAAAACAACATAATTGGATGACCTATTAGTTTATCAATAGGAAAGATGTCAATTTGTTTGAATAAATGAATCTAAAAAACATGGAACCCTAACCACACAGTTAAAATCAGGGATTTAGTGCTGAAATAAAACGTAGGGGTCCATTTGATGACCTTCATTGTGCAACCCCAAAAATTCCATGACCCGTAGACCATAGATGATTGTAATTATTGTCAGATGAGAAGAAAATCACAATATTCAGGGAGTTGAGTAGGCTGATTTCAAAATCGAAAAATCCAATGGATTCGAATAAATTTTATAGGATGATTAGATAGGGATGACACTTAAAGAATTTAACAACAATAAGAAATATGAGATCAGAATTTAGGATATTATCCCCCTTATTCAAAAAACACGATGTACGTGTGACCTCTATGGTGAAATGTCGTCAGTTGAAAGGAATCAATGGATGTCAGGTTCACATCAGGAGCAACAGATCTGATATGAGTAGTCCCAGCAACCAAATCTGCGAAGCTTCACGAGTCGTAGTATCTGCTCTAATCATCCTATCTCGGCCACTTCATCAATAATTATTTTTTATATTACACAATCTATAGAAGATTTACATTTTTTGGGAATATGATAAAATTGTTCGTCTGTACGACATGATACTTCCATACAAAGAGATGTGATTTATTCACGCTTTACAAGAAATATATTAAGGATAAATTTAATAAAAATATGTTATATATTTTTAATTAAAATTTTATTGGAATAATAATATAAATATATATCATTTACATTTCTTTACATCAATATCATTCGATAATGGAACAACTTTCATCCATCTGTGCATCCTACCATATCCATAAATGGTATATTTCTTTTTATATCACAAAATATTTTTAATTACAATTAATAAATATATATTTGATATATAAATTATATCAAAATAATTATATACATTCTAGATATGATTAAATCATTGTCTAATATAGAGGACCAAAAATTAACATGTATAATCATATTTGGGAAATAAAGTGATTATTACCATAAAATTTACTTTATCCGGGAATCACTAATAAAAGGTCAATATAAGATCATAAGAAAATAATATATGGAAGAATATATATGAATATTATTATATAATACATTTAGAAAAATATTATATTTATTATACTAGAGGAATTATTGAGTAACTCAGATGTCAGGACTTATTGAATGGTTTTTTCTTGTATGACATTTATTTTAGTGAGATATATTTCATATTCAACACATACTATGTTGTGTAGTGTGAATAAAACCAATTACATTATTTTATGATATTATCATTAAATTAATTTGGATTTAATTATTTATTTTTTAACATCTATAGTATCTAAAAATAAATAATGTGCTTGATAGAGTACATGATACGATGCATCGAGTCTAAGAGAACAATTTATTATAAATATTTAATTGTTACCATTATAACTTATCATTTAGAATGTTGAGAATAAAAATTATTAATATATGTATTAAAATATGGTTTACACATGTATATATAATTAATTCTTTGGTGACCAATTAATTATAAATGAATGTAAATGCCTTTTTAATATAAAAGGAAGTGATTTTGTGGAAAACTTTTTAAAAATGAAAATGGGTGTTTTATATGAACAATTTAATAATTAAAAATTATTAGAATATATTAAATAAATATATATATATATATCTAAAATATAATTTTATATTTAAAAATTATCTTATGTGTTTTATATACATGATATGCGAACAAATTCAATTTTATGCATTAAAGAGATATTTTTTGGAAAATGAATATTTTTTTCCTTTTTTATGTTGCACATTTTGTAAATATAGTTTTTCTCCATTATAATAAATATTATTTTTTAAAAATGAACATATTATATTATTTAATAATATAAAAATTTAGTTTGGAATAATTTTTTATATTTTTATGATAAATTTTATATTTTAATAAATTGTGAAAAATACAGAATTTAAATTCAAAACTACTTTTCCGATAAATTATTTATATAGTTATATTATCCGTTAAATTTGTTTTCAAGTATAATTATATTATTATATTATTATTTAATACAAGTTAGGTCATTTTAATCAATTTCATATTGATATTTGATTGAGAAACTATGTAATCTTTTGAACATTTTTCTTTAAAAACTTATTTTGTCATTCAATAAAGGGGATTAATTTAAAATTAAATCCTTCCAATTATGTATTTTCAATACAAAAATTCTGATTCCATATTTGTAATTTTAATGGCCCGGACATCTCTAGTCCATTAAATTGTAAAATTATAGTGTTTTTGGTGTTCCAAGAGGTCAATGTGACTTATCCCTAGTAATGTTTTTCTAAAATTCCAATTCAGTGAAAAGTGTTCTATCAGTGAAGTTCAGGGAACCCTGTTCAATCGGTGTGGTCCAGTGAACAATTTTCTATTAGTGAGGCTTTGTGAAAAGTTATATTAGTGAGTTTCCATGAACAGTGTTTCCAGAACTCTGAGGTCTATCAATAACCTCTATCGGTAACATCTAACAGTAGGTGTACAGTAACGATAGGTGTTCAGTAATGATAGGTCTACAATGATTCAATAACGGTGAGGTCTATCGGTAACCTCTAATGGCATCATCTAATGGTATGTGTACAGTAACGATATGTGTACATTAACGATAGGTCAATAGTGTTTCCTTAAAGGAGAGGTCTATCGGTAACCTCTATCTATATCTTCTAACTATCGGTGTATAGTAATGATAGGTGTATAGTAACGATTGGCCTATAGTGTTTCTAGAATGGTGAGGTCTCTTGGTTACCTCTATCTGTAACCACTAATGGTAGGTGTACAGTTTCCATAGCTGTATAGTAACGGAATGTCTACAGTGTTTACAGAATGGTGAGGTCTATCTATAACCTCTATTGGTTTGTTTATAGTAACGGTAGGTGTACAGTGTTTCTAGATTCGTACAGTTTCACCCCCATTGACGTTTCCTTTGACGTAAAATATATTTAATGCCTTATTTTAAGGACACATAAGGCTAATTCATTGAATATAAATCCTATATTAATTTTTCCCATAGCTCGTGATGTTTTTACTTGGAAAAACTGCATGGGTTAATGAGATCCTCTTTTAATGGGGAATTAAGCGTATCTTAAACTGTTGCCCAGTTAAATATTCAAATGGTATAAGATATCATCCTCCCTTGTTCTTCCTCTTTGTTCTTGTCTATTAGACACTAGAAACATTCAATCCATCTCATAGGAGTTTCCCAGTCAAACTTTACTCTTCGGATTGTTTTCGCTCTATTTTGATGCTACCGAGCTATATCGTCCTATCATCAATATAAGTAATGTTTTATAGTCTTTAATTTGGGAATAATCTATTCTTGTTTCTCCATACATTGTTATAGAATGTAATATTCATGCATCTAATGGGGTTTTTTCATGGGGTTTGGTTGGTGCTGTCATACCGTGGCATCCTCAGGTAGATGTAGTTGTCGTGAGACGTGGATCATCACCCGTTGTGTGGATAAACAATGTGGGGAACTATTTGAGGTAGGGGATTCATTTCTTCTCTTTCTTTTATATGCAACAATATTGTTATCATGTTTAATCCCACTGGATAGCAATGTAATTATCATAAATAATATTTAACTAGATAACTAAATTGATATCGATCGTATGTTATTGCCTCTTTTTTAGATAGATACTATGATATCTATGCTTTATATTCTTAGATATTTTTTCTAGATGGAAATCAGTAATCAACGTAAACCAGTATTAATTAATAATTGTTTGCTAAAGATAAAGAGGCATAAAAATGAATCTGTTTCATGATGTAATTTGATGTTAATCAAATTAGTGCGGTAAGAATCTTTATTTATTTGTGATAGCTTGCTGATTAGGTTTCCAGAATTTCGAACCTATGAAAAAAAATATGTTAATTCAATATGGATTAAAGATCTGATTCTTTGATAATTCCTTAGGGGGTTCTGAGAAACCATATTGATTGTTAAAGGAACAAGATCCCAATTAATGTGGTGTTTGTTTTCCTACTGCTTGTGTTGTGATGTGATCCTTGATGGCTATTGAGATATGTGGGGTAATAGAGGCTTTTGGTTGTGGTAGTAGATGAAGCCTAATGTGGTGAGATGCATCGTTTTACGCATGTGGGTGTTGGGGATGACACCAGTGATGATGGAATGGGATGTATGTGATTGTTGGATGCTTATATTTTTTTAATTTGTTGTTTATCTGCATTATTTTTCCACACTGCTCTAGGTAGCTGGTCTTAATTACCCTTCTTCTAAAAGATTAAAAGACACGTGGGGTATGCCAAATGTTTTTTGTGATTAGATTCTCCAAGAAGGATGGGTTTATTCTCTTGCTATAAGCATCAAAGACTCGATGGGTAGTACATATACTCACCGTGTTGATCCCCCTTGTGTTTAGTAGGATATAATGTTTTTCTAGAATTCATGGGAATTTGGTAAAGTATCTCTCTAATGAATAATTTAATAAATTTTTTTAACCATGGGGTTGGAGATGCTAGACCATAATGATGAGGTTGTAATTATTTTGAAGGAACAGTTGACTTTTGGTGTGATACAAATAAAATTTAATGTGGAATTGTTCAAGGTTAAATAATTTTTAAATAATTAATTAACTTAAAGTGGAACTGATAAAAATTTAATTAATTAATCTAATAAATCTCTTTAAATGGTTGTGTGCTTATAGGATACCTAATCTTAGAAGTAACATCCCGTAGTCTGAGAGACGATTGCCTCAGTGTGTCTATGACTAGGTTATTCCAATAGTGTGGCTGTGAGTTATAGTATATTCTGTACTTTTTATGTTTCTATACGCAACTCCACCATGTCAGTAAGGGCAACTGACACCCTAGGGATTCTGAGCCCTGGGGGTGTTATCCCCATCATTCTAGTGGGAGGATGGATGGCTGACTACCCACTTTGGCCCTGCTCTCTTCTCTTGGTAGTTACTCTTACTGGAAAGCATATTGGTTAGTTTTCCACATATATGAGTCTAGAGGGAGGTAATGGCTTGTGGTTATTCACACACATATAATATGGATATAGTTTTCTATGGACTAACATTGGTGTAACGTGTATAGGCTATGTTGTCTTGACGATCCTAACTCAGTGTATGGGTTCTAATGGATTGAGGTATAATACCCGACGTATGAAACATGATATGCGAGCTATGGTTGCTCCCATGAAAGTACCTAGTTACTTTTGTGTGTGGACATGGGGGTTTTGTTGCACGAGGTGCATATTATGGTGCTTCGACCAGGTGTATGTGCGCAAGCCTTTTTGGAGAGAGATGCTCATGACATGCAATGTAGGGACAAAGTGGTAAACTGGTGGGGAAGTAGTAGCGGGGTACCCATTTTATTAATTAGTATATAATATAGTCTTATATGCGTTACATGGTTAGTATAGCCATGGTGAGGCTGGGAACATAGTATACCTATTTAGGTGATGAGTTAGTTTCACTTTTTGTTCACTATACTGTAGCATGATTTCATTAAATTATTACGAGAGTCTTAAAGAAGGATCTTAGTGAGTATACTGTTATACTCACCCTATGTATATATAAACAGTTTTCAGGTCAATTGGAGAACGTTGGAGATCAAGCCGGTGTTTACTAGAATGTGGTTGTAGGAGTTGTTCGGGCTTCTGTTCGCGAATGTTTTTACATTATTTTGGGTACTTGTAGGTTTTTACCCTTTCAGTTGTAATACATATGCATGGAATTACATATATGCACTTGTGTTTCTTGTATATTTCAGTTTTGAGTTGGATTTGGTTGGTGTCTATCTTATCTCTCTCTTTTGTGTGTGTTCTCATAGAGGTTAATGCCTCCCATTTGTGTGTTTATCATACCCTCGATGCTAGTTGCCAAACAGGGGAATACTGGAGGTTGGAATCGGGGGTCATTATCTCCCATCTCACATTGCCGACCCAGGAGGGGCACACTTTTAGGGGAGGGGGTAATGAAAGAGTGGTATCAGAGGACTAGTTGAGGGATTGGATGGAGTCTGGAGTTAGGAAAAGGTGAGATTTCATGGGTTTCTAGGGAAACATTTTCATTCATGTATAGAATGTGAGGTAAACACTAGATACTGGCTGAGACATAAGATTTTACCCCCCCCCTCATGATCTGATGTACATACTTTTAATTTTACAATGGCTACTAAACAAGGTGATACTAGTTGCAGGCTAGAGACATAGGAAAGAATCATGCATCATTCAGTCTTTTTCCTGTGTTTGAATTGATATACCTTGAGATAGGTTAACCTAAAATCAATGAAATAAAACAACTAATTAATTAAACATGAGTCTTCCATATTCTAGGTTTAGGATATGTAACTGTTTTTTATTTTACAGGTATAGATTCAGGTCAACGTCCTCATCAAGTTTTCTAAGAGAAGATCTAGGAGGCTATTCCAGCAGATCGCCGCAGGGTTTAGGTTGATGACGATGAAACATGGTGGAAGACACTCTGAGGGTTTCAATTCCAGAGTCTACAGAAGTATTTGGGCTCTATTTCAGATGAAGTCTTGGAAGACTGGTTAGAAAAGGTCGAGATCAGCATTAGATTGATTCATGCTCGTAAAGAGCTCTGGGTGTCCTTGGTTGTGATGAGTTTCCGTGGAGTAGCAATCGATTGGTGGTTCATGTTCCTCAGGGATCGCATGGAGTCATCTATCTCATGTGAGGAGTTACAAGATAGGTTTAGATTCGAGTTTCATTTTTCAACTACGAAGGTGTCCTGTCGCCAGGAGCTTCTTACCCTTCGATTGGGATGCTCTAGTGTTCAAGAGTATGGAATCTATTTTAGGAACCTTTTACGATATACTTCAGATGTGCTGTCAGATGAGGAGGCCATGGTGAGGCATTTAGAGGAGGCTCTACATCCATAGATCCAGCGCCAGGTCACCCCATTTATGCTGAAATCATATCTTGATGTGTGGGAAGTGTAGAGGTTGTCGAGAGGACATTGGATAGGACCGGATCATCATGAGAGGGAAATCGACATGATTCATCATGAAGCAGATTTGTGGTCCGGGGATCTCGGTTTTTAGGGCAGAAGTGTTTTCATTCAGTTGGGGGTAGGTCCCAGCCCTTCACATCTCGTTTCACCCGATGCATCCACTCTAAGGCCTATGCCAAGGGAGCATGCTCTTGTTTTTCTTGTGGGGGATGTGGTCATCAGAAATGGGAGTTCCTAACCATTCAGAGTGTCCATCGTGCACCAAGTGTTTTGCACTAGGTTTCTCCGTTGATATAGTTCCAGTTGTGGTAGCAGTAGTCGGATGCACCAGCTCTAGATTAGCAGAGGGTAGATGGGGTCAGTAGAGGATAGCCCAATGATTCTCCCTATCCTCAGAGAGCAGAGTGTGGCCGTGGTTGTGGTCATCATTAGGGTCAGAGAGGTCATGGAGGAGGTCATGGTCAGCTTCATGCTCTAGCGTTGCCAGCTCCAGGTGAGCTAGATGTCGTTCGAGGTACCCTTTTATTGTTTTCTACCATGATGTATGCCTTATTTGATTCTGTAGTGACACACATATTCATATCAACTAACCATGTCCATGCTTTGGGACATGAGGTAGAGATGCTTCCGGTTCCCTTGGAGTTGACTACGCCAACTGGAGGTCGAGCTGACTTGTTTGAAGTATGTAGAGACTCTGAGCTGGTTTTAAGGAAACAACGCTCTTGGGGAGATTTCCTATGTTTAAGAATACAACAATATGATTTCATCCTCGGCATAGATTGGTTGTATTTGGTGAAAAATATCATGGATTGTTTCAGGAAGAAGATTTTTTTCATTGGCATGGATGGAGAGACAATGGTTTTTTTTTGTGAGCGAGAAACCCAGATGGATCACGGGTGGGTTCCATCCTTATCGACCATGATGGCTGAGTTGATGTTGAGTTCGTCAGAGTTTCAGCAGTTGACATGACCTAGGGTAATAGAGGAGTACCCTAATGTCGTTCCAGAAGTGTTTTTAGCACTACACCCTCGACGAGAGATCTAGTTTGGGATACAGCTACCGCCAGGAGCGTCTCTTATCTCTATGTCTCCATATAAGATGGCACCAACTGAGTAACGAGAGCTACATATATAGTTTGATGGACTGTTATAGTGCGGTTTTGTTCGGCCATGGGTGTCACCATGGGGTGCACCAGTTTTGTTCGGGAAGAAGGCCAATGACAGTTTGTGGTTGTGTGTCGATTATTGTCACATAAACAATGTGAAAATAAATAATCGTTATCCTCTTCCACGAATTGATGATTTATTTGATCAACTGAAAGGTTCAATTTTGTTCTCAAAGATCGACTTGCAGTTAGGATATAATTAGATGCATGTGAAGGTTTAGAATATTCCAAAGACTACTTTACGTTGTCATCAGGGGTATTATGAGTTCACTGTAATACCATTTGGCATGTTGAATTCTCTAGCTGTATTCATGGGATTGATGAATGATGTATTCCGTGAGTTCCCGGAAAAGTTCGTGGTAGTTTTCATCGACGACATCCTTGTGTTCTTTACATCTGATGAGGTGCATGCAGAACATCTAAGAGCTATTTTGTGAGTTCATCGACAACATAAACTGTTTGAGAAGTTGTCGAAGTGAGTGTTTTGGGCTTGAGAAGTCTGTTTCTTGGGACAAGTTTTTTTCCAACAGGGATTAGTTGTGGATTCATCGATGATCAAAGAAGTTTTTTCTTGGGAATCCCCAAGACAGTGTCAGTGGTACGATGTTTCCTTGGTCATGCAGTATACTACAATAGGTTCGTAGAATATTTTTCACGAGTTGCAACTCCGCTGAAAGCATTGACTAGGAAGTATCATACTTTCATATGGACTGATCAGGGTCATGCAGCTTTCGAGTATCTAAAGAAGATGTTTGTAAGTGCTCCAGTCCTTTTTCTAACAGATGAGGGAGTTTAGTTTGATGATTTCTACGATGCTTCACATCTGGGGTTCGGTTGTGCTCTCATGCAGCAGAGGTCAGTTGTTTCTTATGTGTCTCGGTAGTCGCGTCCCCATGAATGCAAGTATGAAATCCATGATCTTGAGTTGGAAGCTACGGAATTTTCTCTGAAGTTGTAGAGACATTACATCATTGGTGAGTACTTTTTTGTTTTCACCGATCATAATAGTTTGAGGTATGTTTTATTCCAGTGTGACTTGAACATACAATAGCATCGGTAGATGGAGTTCTTACCGGAATATGACTTTGAAATGCCATATACACCTGGAAAAGGGAATTTTGTAGCTGAGGCACTGAGTTGAAAGACAGATAGTGATGTTGTGCGTGATTCCAGTGATTCCAGGAGAGTAATGGAAGAACTGTCACCATTGAATCATGATATGGGAGAAGTTGGGGTTATAGGTTGTCTTTTTAAGATGATCGTTCTATCATCCCTAGTGTATAATCTAGAAGAGTCCCTGTTTGTGTATCATGAGGTGGAGTTCTGGAGAGACCGTGTTGTTTGTGGTGATTCCCCCGATGGTTGGTTGGAGGATGAACAACACAGAGTGTTGTATCATGGAAGGATTTTTGTCCCCTTTACTATGTGCAAGATGGTTCTTAGAGAGTTCTGTATTTCAACTTTTTCGGTTCTTCCTGGCGTGACAAAGATGTACCGAGACATGAGGAGTCAGTTTTGGTGGCCTGGGTGGAAGCATGTGGTTGCAGAGTTTGTGTCTTGATGTTTAGTCTTTCAGAAGTTGAAGGTCGATCACTGTGTTCCAGGTGGTCTTCTATAGCCATTAGAGATTCCTCAGTGGAATTGGGAGGACATGTCAATGGGATTTATTACTGGTTTACCTCGATCTCCGAGAGGTCATGATTCTATTTGGGTGGTAGTGGATCGTTTAACAAAATCATCCCACATCATAGCAATCAACGAGTCAAGCTCAGTCGAAGTTTTGTCGAGGAAGTATCTAGAGGAGGTGGTGAGACATCATGGAGTCCCTATGATGATAACTTTGGATCAAGATCCTTGATTTACCTACAGGGTGTAGAGAGGTCTCCAAATGAATTCAGTTCTCAATTATGCCTTAACACTTCTTTTCATGGATGGTCAGGTAGAGCGAACCATCCAAACTCTTGATGACATGTTATGCTCTTGTGTTCCTAATTATGGAGGCTCATGGATAAGACACTTACCCTTGGTGGAGTTCACATACATCAATAGTTTTCAATCAACCATAGGTATTTAACCTTTTGAATCCTTGTATGGTCGACCATGCCATTATCTGTTGTGCTAGAATGGGGTCAGAGAGTCAGCAATTCTCAGACCCGAACTGGTTCATAATAAAACAAAGATGGTTCGGGTGATTCATGAGAGGATGAAGATAGTACACGACCATCTGAAATCAAATGTAGATCAATGAAGGAGACCCTAAGAGTTTAATTTTGGTGATTATGTGTTTGTGAGGGTGACTCCTCATCGTTGTAAGCAAAGGTTTGGTCATGGAAGTAAGCTTTCTCCCCAGTTTGTTGGGCCTTTCAAGGTGTTAGCTTGTGTTGGATCTATGGAATATCGAGTAGAACATCCCCCAGAGATGAGTTAGATACATGATTTTTCCCATGTATCAAAGCTTCTTCATTATCTTCCTGATGACTTTCACATCATCGATTAGGGGGAGATTGAATTTAATGATGATGCAACCATTGAGGAGGGACATGTGGAGATCCAAGACCATAAGGAGAAGGTGTTGTGTGGGTGTTATATCCCCTTAGTTCGTGTCGTGTGGAACACAGTGGAATAAAGGAGAGTAACTGGGAACATGAGTAACAGATACATGCTCATTACCCATATTTGTTTGATGTTTCACTCTTTACATGTAACAATGTTACCTTTGTGGTTAAACCTGTCATGTTTTATTTATTATTATTTTTGTTGATTTTGTGGGTTACTGTATTTTTAGAGGTATCTCGAAGGGTGGTTGTTCGGACCCCGTTTCATTTTTTTCTCTTTAGGTTGGTTTTGAATTCTTGAGGACAAAAGTATTTTTAGAGGTATCTGATGTAATGACCCGGACCTCTCTGGTCCATTACACTGTGAAAATATGGTGTTTTAGGTGCTCCAAGAGGTCATGGTGACTTATCCCCAATAGTTTTTTTCCAAATATCCAATTCAGTGAACAATTCTCTATCGGTGAGGTTTAGTGAACACTGTTATATCAGTGAGGTTCAGTGAACAGTGTTCTATCAGTGAGGTTTTGTGAACAGTTCAATCAATGAGGTTCCATTAACATTGTTTCCAAAATAATGAGGTCTATCGGTATCCTCTATCGGAAACCTATAACGGAAGATGTAGAGTAACGGTAGGTGTATATTGTATCTATAACAGTGAGGTCTATCGGTAACCTCTATCGGTAACCCCTAATGGTAGGTGTACACTAATAATAGGTTAATAGTGTTTCTAGAATGGTGAGGTCTATCGGTAACCTCTATTACTGACCTCTAATGGTAGGTGTACAGTAACATTAGGTGTTTAGAAACGGTAGGCCTATAGTGTTTCCAGAACATTGAAGTCTATCGATAACAACTATCGGTAACCCAAAACCGTAGTTTTACAGTAACAGTAGGTGTATAGTAACTGTAGGTCTAAAGTATATATAAAACCTTTAGGTCTATCGGTAACCTCTATCAGTAACCTCTAACGGTAGGTGTACTGTAATGGTAGGTGCACTGTAACGGTAGGTCTACAGTGGTTCCAAACCCGTGAGGTTCATGAACAGTGTTTCCAGATTCCTACCGATTCACCCCTCTGACGTTGCCTTTGACGTAAAATGCATTTAAATCCATATATTACAGACTCTTAAAGACGATTAGAGAACCATATATCTGATATTAATTATTCCTATTTCTCAGGATGTTTTTACATGGTCAAACAGCGTTGGTTAATGTGATCCGCTCTTAATAAGGAATTAAGTGTATCTTAAATCGTTTCCCCATTAAATCTTTAGTAGGGAACTGATACCATCATCCCTTGTTCTTCCACTTTGTTCATGACTATGAGACGCTAGAAACTTGACATCCTTCCCGTAGGAGTTTCAAAATCACACATTACTCCTCGGTTTGGTTCTGCTCTATTTTGATGCAACCGAGATATATCAGTCAATCATCGATATAAGGTATGTTTTATTGTCGTTTCTTTGGGGATCATCTCCTTATGTTTCTCCTTTACATGTTATAGAATGAAATCTCCATGCATCTAATGGGGTTTTTCTTGGGGTTTGGTTGTTTTTGTCATACTGTGGAATCCTCATGTGGATGCAGTCATCGTGAGAGGAGAATCGTGACCTGTTGTGTGGATAAAGAACATGAGGAATTGTTTCATATAGGGGATGTGTTGCATCACATTCATTTACGTGAAACTGTATTATTATCATGTTTTATCCCACAGGATGACAATGGAATTTTGATTATAAATATTTTAACCTGATAAATAAATTGATATAGATCTTCTGTTATTGCATCTTGTTTTTCTAGATAGTGTGATATCTATGCTTTCTTTGCTTAGCTGTTTTTTTATGTAAATTGATAAAGAATGTTAAATGGTATTAATTGATAATTGTTGGATAAAGATAAAGGGGAATGAAAATGAATCATGTTATTGTTGTAATTTCATGTTAATAAAATTAGTACAGTAAGCATGATTATATATTTGGGATAGCATACAAATTAGGTTTCCAGAATTTGGAACCAACGAATAAAAAATGTGTTAATTCAATTTGGATTAAAGAACTGATTGTTTGATAATTCCTTAAGGTTCTCTGAGTTACCCTCTTTATTATTAAAGGACCAAGATCCCATTTAATGTGGTTTTTTTTCAACTTCTTTTGATGTGATGTGATCCTGGATGGATTTTGTGATATGTGGGGGCATGGAAGATTTTTATTATGGCAGCAGATGAATCCTAGTGTGGCGATATGCATTGGTTTATGCATGTGGGTGTCGGGGAGGACACCAGTTATGATAGAATGGGATGGATGTGATTGTTGGATGCTTGTTATTTTTTGATTGGTTTCTTATCTTCTTTATTTTTCCCCCTAATCTAGGTAGATGGTCTTACTTAACCTTCTTCTCAAAGACATGTAGACACGATGGGTATTCCATATGCTTTACGTGTTTAGCTTCTATAGTAAGGATGGGTTTATGCTCTTACTATAAGTGGAAAGACTCGACAGGTAGTACATCTACTCACCGTGTTAAGCCCCCTTGTGTTTTGTAGCATTTAATTTTTTTCCAGAATGTTGGGGAATGTGGGAAAGTATTTCTATAATGAATAATTTAATAAATTGTGTTATCCCATGGTGTTGAAGATGCTATAACATAATGATGAGGGTGTAATTTTTTTTATTGAACTGTTGACATTTGGTGTGATGCTAATAAAATTTAATGTGAAATTTTTCATGGTTAATTAATGTTTAAAGAATTAATTAACGTAATTTGGAACTAATAAAAAGGGAATTAATTAATCTAATAAATATCATTAAATGTATGTGTGCTTATAGGATACCTAGTCTTAGAAGTAGCAGCCCAGAGTCGGATAGACATTAGCTACAGTGTGACTATGACTAGGTTATGCCCATTGTGTGGTCCTAATTTATAGTAAATTTTGTCCTTTTTTCTTTCATTACACTACTCTATCCTGTCAGTAAGGGAAACTGACTCCCCCATTTGGCCTTGCTCTCTTCTCTTGGTGGTTACTATTGATGGTAGGAACATTGGTTAGTTTTCCTTATATATGTGTGTAGAGGGCTGTAATGGCTTGTGGATATTCACTCAAATATATTAGGGATATAGTTTTCTATGGACTAATATAGGTGTAACGTGTATCGACTGTTATGGATTGAGGATCCTTACACAGTGTATGGTCTATAATGACTTGAGGTATAATACTCGACGTATGATACACGAGGAGCATATTTTAGTGCTTCGCCCATGAGTCTTCGGGAAATCCTTTTGGGAGAGAGATGCTCAGGATGTGTGACGTTTGGGAAAAGCGGAAAACGAGTGGGGAAGTAGTAGCGGGGTACCCTTGATATTAATTATTATATGATATATTCTTGTATGCGTTACATGGTGAGTGTATCCATGGTGAGGCTAGGAAATTAGTATACATGTTTTGGTGACAAGTTAGTATCACTTGTTGTTCACCGTGCATTAGCATACTTTCTTTAATTTTTCACGAGAGGCTCCGGGGAGGATCCTATTGAGTATATTGTTATTCTCACCCTATGATAAAATGTTTTTCAGGTCACTTGGAGTAGGTTGGAGATCAAGCTGGTGTTTATTAGCTTGTGGTTGCAGGAGCTGTTTGGGATTGTGGTTGTTGTTGTTTTTACTTTCATTTGGGTACTTGATGTTTTTTCCCCTTTAATTTGTAGTTATTTTTCATGGAATTACATATGTGAACTTGGGATTCTTTTATATTTCAGTTTTGAGTTGGAGTTGGTTGGGGTATATCTTTTATCTCTCTTTCACTTGTGTTCTCTTAGATAGTAATTCCCCACATTTGTGTGTTTATCATACCCTCGGTGCTAGTCTCCACCCTGGGGCCTACTGGAGGCGGGACTGGGGGTCATTTTCTCTCTTCTCAAATTGCCAATCCAGGAGGAGAAAAAAATTTTGGGGAGGGGTCGTGAGAGGAATCATATGTTCCAAATTATTTAAATATGTTCCTGTTATTTTTGGACATACTGAAGAGTAACTTTAGTTATATTTTTATTACCACCGTTAAGAGTATATCAGGTAATTAAATGTTAATATAATATTATCAATAATATAAATCACCCTAAAACATGTCCTAATATTAATGGATGCATCTTTTCAACCTAAATAATCATCCATGATAATAAACATTGTATGACATCATGTTGTGAGTAAGACATTTTATTTTACATATTCAAACCGAAGACAAATATTCTCACTCTGGTTTTTATCAAGTCAAGTGTTTTTAATATGGATTTATAAATGTGATATATTCTAATATAAATAATATTTATATATAAATAATTATTACCAACATCATGGTAATATATTTATAATTTTTAGGTGTTGCATAAATAAATTAAAGGCTAACATAAGGATGATGCATAAATTGCCTTTTTAGATAACAAATCTTATACGTAATATTATCAATATTTAAATAAATATAATTTCATATCATTACTTATATACAATAATATTTCGGAGTATATTTACTTTTTAGGGATTATTTGATTTTTTTCTATCTTTTCATTCTATTAGAATATTTTTAAAATTTCAACTAATAAACAATGCCAAAATTGGCACTTTTGGTATTTTAAAAAAAATACATTATTAAATAATATACAATTCAAAAATATAAAAAATTCTTCAAATAATTGGGATAACTATTTTAAATGTGAAAAATTTCACATTAATTGGTATATTTTCCTTTTATAGTAATCATTTTAACATTCAATGTGGAAATAACATGGCATCACTGTAAAAATTAATAATAGTTAAAATAAAAAGATAATGATCAAAAAAATTGTAAAACATGTCAAATTATTATTGGATGAATGGATTTTTACCCAACTCCACACTATATTTTAAATAAATAAGTTTTAAACCTTTTCTATAATAAAATAAAATTATATTAAATTAATTATTTGAGTAATTCCATGATGTTACCTCCCCTCTTTTATAAATATCACCCATTATTATCTATTCATCACACATAAAAAACTATTTGGTTATAATAATATATTACCAAATACACTTATATAAGTTCTATAAAATTTATATAAGTTGTTTTTTTGGCATTACACCCTCCTTAGAGGTGTAATGGTATTAATCAAAGGACGTCATCCAATGAAGAGGTGTCAATTATAATTATGTTTTTCTGTTTTATTTCTTCTTACAGTCCTTAAATTATTATTCTACCATTATTATATAATAAATAATATATTCTAAATATGTTTAGAAGTTATTATGTCAATATAATCCCATAAATCCATCTATTATTTTTTCAAATGCAAAATTAATTATCTGTTCGTGTGTACTACATATTACCTCCTTGCTAACTGATATAAATTGTTCTATATCACCATCCCTCAAGACTGGTTTTAATGATGTCATTAATGTAAATATATGATACTGATGACGTATTTTTCATTATAAAATAATAAAATATCATTTATGGACATTCCATTCATGAACTTAAAAATGATAATGTTGTTCACGTGTACGTGTGAATTTTCATCTCAAAAAGTGATGTGATTTTGTTTTAATCACAAAATCACATGGATGATATATATAAGTATATTTAAATGAATAATGTTATATTATTAATTTTATTATATATATTTATATATATAATAATATTTATCTTCATTCCATAATGACCATTGGAAAATGAAAATGTTACTCATACATACGCATGGCTTACCATCTCCATGATTGTAACATTATTCATTTAACATTCCATATATAATGGTTTGATTTAAATGTATAATTATGATATAATATGATTATTATTTTATGATTATTATTCAGGACATGATCAAATTATTACTAATTTAACTATTGACATCATATCAAGATCATTTTTGACTGAAGTACTGAATATTGAGAAAGGGTCTTATATGAAATTAAATAATTATATAATCATTATTACATGGTAATATGTGATATAAAATGTATAATAAACATGAAAATAGTGTTCTAAAGAAATTTAAAATTAACCAATGTTTACTATTCAATAATATAAATAATGTACGTGGTTAGTCGGACTCATGTTGAGGGACTCATTAACTAAATCATTGTTTTAATATTTTAAAAGATTGATTCTTCTTTATACATCAATTTCATTCCCATGCTTTCAGAATGGATTTTATGAATATTTTTATACATGTAATTCAATGTTTTAAAATCTACATTTTTAGTTTCTTTCAAATGATTCAATGTTTTATGGTACACATTGATTCAAAAATATTCTTTTTAAATGTTTTAATTATGTTTTTAAAATGGATTGATTATTTTGATAACATGGATTATTTTTTAACACATACATCATGAACATAATTTTTAAATACCCAAATGCTTTATTACAACATTTTTTTCATTATAATTTTTCATTTTTATAATTTAATTTAAATTCAATTATTATGTGCATGGTTTATATATTTTTAAAGTTATTTTTAGAAGATTGGGTATTTTGATATTTGAATGTCTATTGTTCATCAGTTTATAATAATTCTCAATGGATTTATTCCAATATTTTCATTGTACATTATTTATTATTTTATGATCCAAATATAGATCATGATATGCTTGGTTGATTCCTTTATAGATCAAGATATGATGGGTTGAGCGCCATTATACCTCATGATATGTCGTGTTGAGCCGATTACAGCTCAAGATATAACAGGGGATCCTCCATGTAGCTATCTAATGCATTGTGTACAATAGATATGGATGTTTACCATTAGGATATTCCATTTGTAGGTGTGATTTTATTAGTGTTATAGTAATAATGTCCCAGTGCACTTACATGTTTTTTCTGTTAATTATAATGAGTTTATATGAAAAAGGATTTTAATTGTTTCCATGTTTTCACCAGAATAACATATTCTTTCTTTCTCCGCTTACTATGATTTTGGTGTTAATATTATGTTCTTAGATGTTTTCCACAGAGATTAAGGATGAGTAGGGACAAGGTTGAGGTTAAGAAAAAATGTTTGATGATGTGTCATAAATGGAAGCCATGCTTTTTTAAGGGGTTACCTTTTGTGGAAATGGTGGATACTGATTATAAGATCCCACCTATAATTTCATAGATTACAGTGAATATGTAGTCATAATTCTTAAAAACTCTAAATCTAATTTAATTTTGGGAAACGAATGTGATTTCCAGTTTTAAATTAATTAGACATTGTAATTTTTGTTGTTGGGTCCTTAAAATTTTAGTATCTCTCTTTCATGATGTTTAGGGTTTCAATGTTACCAAATCATTACAATATTTTCGTATCAATTTCCCATCGTTGGGAGGTAAGTTTTGTTATAAACATATCATCATTTATAAGGTTCATATTCTACCACTTTTACATATTATATCATTAATCTTTTTAGTCCCATTATATTCTATGTTTCATTTAATGACATTATTTCATTGGGATTGTGAGGGTAATATGTTACAATCTAATAATTTATTATGATTGTTATTATTATACATATAATTATGAAATCACATATTCTCTAACTCAATAATTAAAATTAATTTTTATATCCCCTATTTGTTCATTACATGTTCAAGAAATGGAATCATTTTCCACACTTTTTTAATTATAAATAGTAATATTGTTTATGAAAATACAACATTACTTCTCCTTTCAGTCATAAATCTATTTTATTCTAAAATAGTATTTTATAAAATAATTTTAAAAATTATTTAAATTATTTTTTAATAACAAAGAAGGGAAATAATTAATTTTTTTGAATGAAATTTTAAATTTCAATGTGAAATAGATATTTTCATCAAAATTATTTCTAATGATCATTGAATGTTATTTCTAATCATCAAAATTGAGAACCCTTAATGTTAATTATTCTACATTGGGAATTTCTTTGAATGATACCATCATATTTATTTATATTATTTAATTAATAATTTTTCAATGATATTGTTATCAAACACATTTAATTTAAATGGGTTAATCATGCTTCAAATTTATTGACATGAAACCAATTACAATTCAACCGGTTAATCATGTTATCATGTAATAGTTCTTCTTTCATTGAGATGTATCATGATAATAAAATCTATATAATTTATTCATTATGAGGTTATTGGACATTTTTTCATGAACCGGATCTAGTAACCATCAAAACCGGCACCGATACCAGGTCAGGGAAAGGCCTAAAGGGAATTCCAAATTTGTACAGGATGGCACACGTGCACTGGTTTCATAAATAATGGGTTGGGAAGGATTTACCAATTTATGGAATATTATGACCACAAAAAATAATAAGTAAACTGAATATGAAAATTGATTCTAAACAAGCTTAAAATAATTTTCAAAATTGAAATACATGGTTTTATACAATGACCAAGGGAACTAAAATTCAATTGTAATAGCAAATACAACTCAACAATCACCACACAACGAGTGTCCATCATAACCAAGTCTTCTCCACAACACCACACCCAGGATAGAAGATAGCAATATTAACTGCCATCTCCATAGAACATTCCCTTACTTGGATCAAATATAATAAAGTCTACTTACACACAAAGGTGTATATTGGGTATGAGATAAATACTAATATTATTCCACCCAACATATTCCATCTGATAGAAATTTTAAGACAAAAACCAAGCATGTTTTTTTAAACAAGAAATGTTACTGATATTTTTAAAGTAGATGCAACGTCAAATCATAACAGGTTTTAAGGTAGCATTTCTAAAAAATGGGAACATTAGAATAAAACACATATGCTACTGAATTATCGAAAACACAACTGTTCCTTATGCTTATATTGAGTATTATATAGTCAATGGTCACTAGTCACAGGAACACCCCTATAAAATTGCTTGTTATGGGGCCCTAGGTGCATTTCCTATTGTTGAAAACATATCCATAACCAATAAACTTTTTCATGTATGTTTCTATAGTAAGGGAGACCATAATGTCATAGTGGTTCCCAAACATCTTCAATGTTTACTTAGTGTTGTCATCATGGAACATTATTTGTAAATTAGGGTTGATACCACTACCAGAGCACTAGTATATTAAACCTAGTTCCCTCTCCTAGATACTCGAGATTCCCTCTAAGTGTTCAATTGAGTTCAACATGTTAAAATTACCATTTCCACATGAAAACACCACTTTTAACACATACACACAGCATATAGTACATAACATGCATTTTCACCCCTTGTGTAGCTCAGTAAACAATTTGAAACATTAATAAAAAAATTAAAAGTAGTAATACAATGTTTTTTACACCGAAATCCCTCTAAAACACTTTTTTTAGAGCCATATTCACATAAATACCATACATAAATAGATTCTTCAGCACTAAGAACATTTAATAAAACCATTTCATGGACCGTAAAATAACCCTAAATGATACAACATAGAGAACAAATGAAAAAAAAAATTCATACTGAAATTAATCATTTAAATTAAACCATAAATAAAAGATACCAAAGACTATTTCCAAGGCACACTCAAAACATGGAATACATTCTATACAGGTTAATCATGCATGATAAATTCATCCATCAATGTTTATTCATTTATATATCTACCTTATATGTCAAAAACACCAAATACTTATGTGAAAATTCAACCACACCACTGACGTACCACAAGAGAGTGAAAACGAACCCTAAAACATAACATTGGACCAATATGCACAAAAATAAAACCCTTCGTAAAAATACCTAACTTCTGTTAATTTGGAATCTCAATAATGGTGGAAGAAACCCTAAGGAAATGGAAGAAAAAATTAAGTAAATCACTTAATTGAATAAGAATGGAGTTTTCCCAATCGAAATCCATCAGAAAATGGATTCCAAGTGAGATTTACGGATCATTGAAACCTTATATGGATGATATTCATGAATAGGGGAAGAAATTGGTGTAGTAGGCTAAACCCCGGAAGAAAATAATTGTATTTTCCTGAAAATTTTATTTAGTTGTACAAATGTTCATGATTTTCTTAATTCATATAGTAAATCATGCTGCCAAACCATGAACCAATTTCATTCCAATAAAAACATGTACAAAATCGTTAAATTTAAAGGGAAGATATAGGAATCCTAGCGAGGGAGTGTTAGGCCAAGAATATAAGAGATAATAGTACCTCTAAATAATCATATGGATGTGTAATTCGCCCACCAGGAAAATATTCAACCCCAAAAAGTTAACGTGAATCTTAATCAGAAAATAATAATTGGTACTCTTTCTCAAACCATGAATTAAACTCCCAAATCTTCTTCATATCATTATGATTCTTCCAAAGGACCCGAACTTGTGGAATAGACTTCCCTCGAACAACATTCTCTTGATAATCCACTATTCGTACTGGCCGCTCAAACACTGATAAATCGGTCACTATCTCTAACATTTCCTAACTCAACATATTAGATGGATCCAGATTATACTTATTCAACTGGGATACATACATTATTTCATGATTATATGTCAAATTTGAGGAAATATCTAACCTATATTCAACCTTGACAATGCGATCAGTGATTTGAAAAGGTCTGACATACCTTGGCGTTCGCATTCACTTTGTTCCAAAACATCGATGACCTAAATGAAGGGCCACATTCATGAATACCAAATCATCCACTGAAATGTCTAGATCAAAAAACCACTAATTGGAAAAGGATTTGTGGTGACTATGAGATTTCAAAAAGTGTTACCTGATCAACTTTCCCTTCTTAGATTTCTCTTGCACAAGGCTCGACACCAATAGTAAGGTCTCACCTACCTCATACGAAAAAATGGGGGACCCACAAGGCCGACCATTGAATGGCTCAAAAGGAGCCATAAAAATTTAGGTTTGGAAACTATTATAATATAAAAAATTGACCAATTCCAAATGGTAATCCCCAGAACTACAGAAGTCCTAGACACATGCACATATCATGTCTCCCAAAATATGATTTGCCAACTCTTTCTTACAATTCATCTAAGGATGGAATGTCATTCTCATCATAAAAAATGATCCCAACTACTGAGGGAACACCATGATGCATTACCACCATTTGAATATACAATCGGCCCAACTCATCCACTTTAGATGTATCTATGATCAGAATGAAATGGGAGGATTTGGTCATACGACCAATCTCCACCCAAATAGAGTTATTACCCTATGTTGTAGGAGGTAAGACAACAATAATGTCCATGGTTACGTCATCACACTTACACGTGGTAATGGGTAATGACTGAAGTAAACCAGAGGGCCTATGATTCACTGCTTTTACTTGCTGATTGGTATAATATTTCGACAAGAAGTCAGCTATGCCTCATCTCAAACATAGACACTATAACTACTAATGAACAACATAATAAATATTGGTTTTACCAGTATGGATGGTTCAATGAAGCTATTGTATGTATTACATTACCACCTTCCGTTGAGAAAATGACACCAACACTCGCCCCTTAAAGAACAACATCGTCTCGAGAGACAATGACCAATCAGTAGATGTTTACCCACCATGAAGAAACATCAAACACAACTGACATGACTAATAACTTGGATTATAATGTTGAATAAACTCTATAATAGTAGGAATAAACCGAAAACATTCCAATGATGTACCTCTATTATGCTCCTTGGTCTCCAAGTGCATCAGGGCATAAAGATCCATCAGAGTCCACTCATAGCTGGACATCCTCAATTAATTCAATAGAACATTCATATAGAAGTAATAAGCTACCACATTACCATTTATCGGGGTATATAAAATATCAATATCAAATACCTATAGATATTCGATCCAGCGACGCTACCTCAACTTGACATCCTTTTGTGAGAAGATGAATGTTAAGCTCTTATGATACAAGTAGATAACAAAATTCTCCAAAAAGAGGTAGTGACTCCATGTCTTAAAATCATGCCCCGCTACTTCTATCTCCATGTCCATGGTTTGGTAATTCATTTCATATGGTTGGACTTGGTGAGAGACATACGCCACCACGTGAACACCCTACATATAAACACACCTTGTACCTATAGCTGTAGCATCACAATACAAAACATATACATTCCAAATTATATTAATATAATCATGGGGGTGGTAGTAAACCACCCCTTGAGCTACTCTAATGATTCCTGACATTATGGGCCACATAAAAATTACACCCCTTTTGGGTTGAGTGTGGTAATGGGTTAATCATGACATGATAAATCCCAAATAAACTGCTTGCAGAAACCTTCTAGGATGAGGAATATCATGATATCTTACACATTCTTTGAATGAATCCATGACATAACTATATTGATCTTCTCAAGGTCCACCTAAACCCCATCCATTGAGATAACAAGACCCACAAACATCCCCTCTGTAATCCAGAAAGATCTCCTGGACAACTTTCTATTGAGGTGATGATCTCACAGAGTGCCCAAAACGATTTGAAAATGAAGCTCATTCTCATGATCATATCAAGAGTAAACCTAGATGCCATCCCCGAATACCATGATGAAGGGTCTGAGATATAGTTGTAACACCCTATTCATGAGTTTCTTAAAAACATTTGTAGAATTGGTCAATCTGATTAGTATGACCAAGTACTCAAATTGACTGTATCTGCTTTGGAAAGCATCCTTCAGGGTATCCACACCTCACACCCTGACTTGGTGGTAACAAAAACTCAAGTATTTCCTGAAAAAAAAATTCGCCCCTTTAACTGAGCAAATAATTCATTGGTTAGGGAATATTATTTTTTTGTGATGGTTACCTCATTCATCTTTTTGTAATCAACGCACAACTAGAGGAATTTGTAGGCCTTCCTCACAAAAGGAAGAGTAGAGTCCCAAGGTGATATGATTGGCCAATTGAATCCATTCGATTCAAAATAATCGAGATAAATCATTAATTAAATAAAATTGGTGGGGTCCATACGATACAAGTGATGACATACTAGGTTTGTTTCTGAAGCAAAATCAATCGACAACTCATCATCCCGCTCTGGGAGAAAGCCCACAAAATCATCTCGAAACACCTCTGGGAACACATCCAATATTTGAGGTAATACATCGTCAAGGTAATGAACATATTCATCCAGAATAAGAGATGATAAATGTAATACATGTTTTCCCAATTCTGGTATTAGAGGTTATGCATGACCAGAATGAGGATCCCATTCCCCATGAAAAACGTGAGGACTCCCATCAGTTGCCCTGAAAATAACCAGCTGCTTGTGACAATAAATATGAATTTAAAATTGCACCATCCAATTCATGTTGAGGATTTTGTCTAATATATCCATATCTAAGACCAGGATGTCTGACTCCGTCTCAACCAATGATATAGAATGTGCACACGATATATACCTAACAACATTCTCCCTATCCATTTACAGTGATGTCATAAAATACATCACAAAACACAACATGTTGGTTGAAAATTTCAAAATATTTACAATATTTAACGATTTAAAAGAAATTTAACATCCAATATCAAATAGAATAGTAGATAATGAAGATGAAATAAATACGTTACCTCAAGTATTTGAAGGCCATGCATCTGATCCTGCTAGTGCCATATCCACTACCTGAAGATGCCTTTACATTTTTAGGGAATGGTTGCTCGCCAGTGGATCTACCATTAACTATATCTACCCAGAAGATAATCTGTTCCAATCACCATGGCCACCAAACCAAGTACCCAACATCCTCGATGGCTTTGACTAAACTGGAACTCCATGAGACTCCATAGATCCTTCCCCACCCTGTAGTGGACATTCCACCTCGAAAAATTATTGCAAGTTCCCTATACCACCACAATGATAACAAGGCCTCGTAGGAGATGTACATGAAGGTCATGTATTCCTTATACTCCTTCACTAGTGGTACACAACAATCCTCACATCAGAATTTTTAAATGAGGACTTCCTTGGAGGATAGCCTGAACTGCCAAATCCTTTCTTCCCTTTCTCATCCCTCTTTATTCTCCTCTAAGATGAACTTCCACTTCCCGTAACTAATACTAGCCTAGAGAAACCATACCTTTCCTTCTGATCAATATACACCATACAAGCCTGATCAACCAACTCCATATATTAATTCATCATGAACAGGAATACATGATGTTAGATCACATGATGCAAATCCCTTTCAATCTTCTAGGCCTTCATCTACTCATTAGAGACCATTTTAGGTTTATATCAGAGCATCTTGGTGAAGAATGTGTCATAATCCATCACTGACTGATCCCATTGGATGAGTTCCATGAACTCATAGTATTTGTAATAATCTAAGTCTAAAGTATTGTATTGGTCATTGATTGTAATGATTAAGACATTCCAGTTCATCTTCTCCTAATTCTCATCTTGAATCACTGATTCCTACAACCCGTAGCTGGTACCCTCTTTCAAAAATGAAAAAATTTCACCCTGAAATCCTTTGATGTATCAGAGAACTCTATCATTCCCTCAATCAACTGAAGATACTCATCTACTTCTTCTGGTTCCATCCTACCTTGAATGGTAGGAGGAGTTTTCTTCAGAAAGTCCTGGTATTTGTCATTCGAAGGAATAGACTCATATTCTATAGCTGGAGAAGGAGAAGCGGTAGGATTCACTCCAAGTACTAGAGCATGTATAGCCTGGAAAATAGCTTCTACAAACCATTGATCAAGAGGTGACGAAGAATTATATTTGTCCTCCTCTCATGGGTGCATGTGAGCAATCTAGGGTGGAATGTTTATACAAAAGTCATCAATCATAATAAAAAACAGTAGTACTAGAATTAGGAAAAATTTCAAAAATAACATCAAATATAAATAAATCAAACACATTTAAAATATTAAATAAACAACAACTTCACCCCCACATAATGTCCACATGTAGTCTACAGCCTGCACGCCCCACCAGGAAGTGAATTAAAACAAAAATACCAACATCTCATGCATACTCGAGGTCAATCATGAGAGGTACGAGCTTGGAGCAGTACTCGCAACTAGAACTATGAGCCCTGAAAGTCCTATCCGTTATCATAATAGACACATTATATATAATAGGTCCAACAAATATTAACCTCCTCTAATAACATTTTTTAACGAAATAGATATTCTATCCATCAAAATACATACTCTACTTGGTCAATGGAAAGTCCCTTAGGGTGTTCCCTTTTCTCATGGGCATGGAAAAGTTCCCGGGTGTCAAAAATATTTTTTTGGGAATGATATACCATATTCTGGAATCATAAAACAACCAACAACAATAAATAATTGAATCTGAAAATTCATTCCAAACATGCATTAAATAAAATTAAGAATTGAAATACAATGGTTTAGAAAAAGCCCAAGGGGAAACAAACTCAAAAGTAGAACAAAATGCAACTCAAGAACCACCACAATGTGTGGCGTTATCATCCTAAACCCTTATCCAAAACACCAAACCCATGATTGAAACTTAATATCTGAATTGTCATCTCCAAATATATCACCATTAGATATTTCAAATATAATAATGTCTACATACACCAAAAGGTGTATGTAGGGTGTGAGCCTAACACCATTGGAATTCCTCCCAATAGATATCAAGTGACAATAATTTTATGAATAAAATATTGCAGGTGTTTATAAACAAGAAATGCTGGTGAGATTTTTTAATGGGGATGAAACATCAAATGAAACGATTTTTTAATGGAGAATCATTTAAGAATCGAAACATTTGAGTAAAACAAACAGCTATATATATTTATAAAAAAATACACAATATGATGATATTGAGTACCATATATTCAATGATCACTAGTCATGAGAACACCTCTAGGAACTAGCTAGTTGTGGTGACCTATATACATCTTATCTTGGTGTAAATGAATCCAAAATCAATAACCTTCTCATAAACAATCAACTATAATGGGAAACCCTAATGGACTAGTGGTAAAAAACATCCTCAATGTTTAGTTAGTGTTTTACTCTTCAGGAATTATAGTTGAAAGAAAGATGATACCACTTCCAGATCACTAGAATTATAGTCCAAGTCTGCCCACCAAGATACTATGGTTTCCCTCTTTGTACACAATCACATTTCCGTTGTTAAAAATAAAATTTGATTATAAAACCCCACTTCTAAAACATACACAAACCAAACTACACTGAAAATTCCTTTTCACCCCTATTGTAACTTAATAAACCATTAAAAACTTGTATATAACAATTCCAAGTAGTAAAACAATGATTTGCACACAAAAATTCCATCAGAACCTCTCATTCAAGGACAAATTAACATCATTACCATACCCAACTGGATTTCGAATCCCTAGATGAAATTAATAAAACCATTTCAAGGATAATAAAACAAACAGAAATGATACAACATAGTGAACATGTGAAAACTAAAAAATTTCATGAAAACATTAAAAATTATAATTAAAAGCTAAATAAAATCTACCAATGATGATTTTAAACACTCATTAAAAAGATTGAAAAAATTATAACTAACTTAATACTGAAAGATAAATCCATTTAAGAATTTTTATCGATGAAAACACAAACCTTATATTTAGAAAAATATAGATCCTTGAGCAAAAATTCAACTATTCCACTACTTCACAAAATGGGAGGGAATCTGAACACTAAGCTACAATATTGGACCATGATACAAAAAATAAAATGATATGTATGAGGACCTAGATTCTTGATATGTGGAACTTCTTGAAAGGACGTAGAAAACCCTTTGTAAATTGATGAAACATATAATGAAACCACTTGCTTGAATATGGTTGATGTTTTTTCAACCTAAACCCCTTAAACAATACTTCCAAGATAGAATGATGAAGCTTGGAAGCCTTATATGACAGAGAGGAATTAATGGGGGAAGAAATGGGCACATTAGGATTATCAATGGGTGTGAAAAATAATAATTACAAAACATTTTTAACGAGATGGACAACTATGCCCTATTTTCCTGCACAGTTTAGTAAATCGTGCAACCACACCATGTTCCCAGATCAGTCTAGTCTAAACATGTAAAAAATAATACAAATTCAAAGAGGGACAGAGGAAAAATATGGGGTGAAGATAGGGAAAAAATAGAAGATAAAAAATTACATTTAAATAATAATATGTATGTGACAATTACAAAAGAAAAACATTGTTGAGTAGATATATTTTGTTGACACCTTTTCTGATTACACATGTGAGTACTGTGTCTCACTGATTATCTTATTATAGCTAATATTGTTGTGGCCCAGATCGCGTTGGGGAATCCCATTATTATATAATTTTGGGTGGCCATGGGATTGATGTTATTATTGTCACAACAGAACATTGGGTGGCCTAAATTGTGCTAGGTAAAACCATTATAAGATAAACGATATGGGAACACATAGAGCACACCAAGGAATTCGATATCGATTATATTGGATCACGAAAATACGGTTATACAAATTAATTTTTTTAAGAGTGATATATGTATATGATCAACCATTTTAATTAAAATTATTGTAAATTAATTCCATGTGATTATAATTTTTCCTTTAAACATTGTTTATATCCAAATAATATTGACTAATATTTCTTGTGAATCATTACATTATTAAAGACTTATTCAATGTTCCATGAATGATTATTAATTTAGTGTTATGTATGAGTTTTTTATCACTCTTTTATGCACCCAATTTATATCATCATACCATTATTCACTTCTTATGAAAATTGGTGACATTCAATTGTTAATTATTATGTTTACAATAAAATCACAAATATTTATTGAATAATAATTCTTACGATTTATTAATTTTTTTTAATTAGTTGGTAATTTAACATTATAAGGGATGGTAGTTTGGATATAATACCCATCACGCCACAAAGAGATTCTCATAAATCATACATTTCTCATAAGATGGAGTTATACAAAAACATAATATGTTATAAATATTATTTTTTTAAGTTGTAGTTATCATAAACATATTAGAATGGTGAGAATGAATGATATTAACGGAATTTTTACAATATGTTATACACATTACAATATAATGTATCATTGGTTACCAAATTAATTACGAAATGAAATAACAACCAATTGAATATAAATGATGGGTATTTCCAAATAACCATTATAATTAAATATGTGAGTTTATAAAATAATAAAATTATAGTTCATAGATTTGAATAAATAAATATATATGAAATAAATATAAAATAATTTAAATATAATATTTAATTTTCATCTTATATGTTTTATATAAATGATATAAGAAAAATTCAAATTTTTAGATAAAAGTAGTATATTTCAAAAAATTTGTTTTTTCCACCTTTTATTGGAGAACCTATTTTAAATATATTTTTTGACACATTAATATTTTAAATTTGAAAAAAATAAACTTCTTATTTTAATGTGGGACATAAAAATTTCATTCGGATATTTTTTTGTATTTATCTGATAACATTCATATCTTAATGAATAGTGGAAAATACTGTTTTTTAATAAAAACTGCTTTTTCATCATATTTAATTAAATATTAATGTTAAAATTTAAATTGTATTCAATGTGTAATTTAATACTATTTTATAAATTTATCCATTGTTGGTCATTGAAGGTAACTTTACATTTCATGTGGATATAAATACATTCAATTCTTTTGATGTTTTTTACATTTTAGAAACATTCATTTCCCAATTCATCAATAGTATTAACATTCTATTTATTTTAGTCACTTTTTTGAATTTAATATTCATATACATGAATAAATTTTTATAATCCTTATGAAAAATGTGATCAAATATCATCAAATTAATTATTTCGGAATAATAAAAATATTATATTATTTCCCCATCAAAAACGAAAAATATGGTAAATATGGTTTACAATAATATTATAATAATGATAAAATACACTAACACTTTTACTAATCTTAATAGATGAGTTATTTCAAAACAATAATTTCCATGGGAAAAAAATTGGCATTTTTATGCCACATGGTTTTGAATAAGACATTTCTAACATTTATTTTAATGTAATGAAAAAATATCCAAATCATGCCCCTTATTAGAAAAAACAATTTTAACATGGTGTTATATAAGAAATATGTTTTTATATAAATATTTTTTATAAATATAAGTTGTATATATACATCTAGGTATTTTATTTGTAAATTTTTCTCATTAAATAGTTAAATTTAATTATGACACAAGGATGATGAGGTGATTGCATTATTAATGAAAGAATCAAATTTGTGATATAATAAATGTCAAAATAAATATTATTTAAAATAAAATCGGTCATACTTGAATTTTATATGTGAAATATGATATGTTATATGTATATTAAATGATTTTTTAAAATATTTGTCAACATTTTGATTTTATATACATTCAATTATAGAGTACTGTAATAATGGAAATAATTGATATTTTATAATAATAATAATTTTTTAAATTATTTCAACATAAAAACCATTTAAATTTAAAAATAAGATAATATAATGTGTAAATGTTCATTAAATGTCCAATTATGTGATATTGAACCCATATGTGTAAAATTTAGAGCCTCATGGATTTATAAATGTTGTTACCATAATTAAGAAAATAGAATAAATAAGCGTAAACAAAGAAACTATGATTTTAAATAATATAAATACATATAAAACAAATATTTGATGAGAAGAAATAGATATATACTCATCTTATATTTGACTTATCTCATATTTTATTCATTTTTATTAAAATTTTAATTTATATAAATTTAATATATTAACAGTTTACAAGGGTGTCCCTCCCCACTCCCAACGAAGTTACCCACTCTTATATAATAATCACTCATAAATTACTTTTTAGTTCATCCATAATAAATAAAATTCATTCATATAATATCTAAACACTTTTCGGATTCATTATTTCGGGTATATCAACCTTCTTATAGGGGTTAAGGTTTTATTCAATAGTTATCAACGGAAGAACAGGTATAATTTATAAGCATTTCTATTTTATTTCATCTTCGAATTCCATTAAATATCATAAATAATTTATTAAATAATAACTAAATTATGTTAAAAATACTGTTATTTTTATTATGTTAATATCATCTCCTAAATTCATCTCATGTTTCATCACATTGAATATGAATTTTTTGTTCGGGTGTACGCCAGACTTTCACCATGCAAACAGATATCGTTCATCTTTTATTACCATCTATCAAGGCAAGTTATAATGATGAAATTAATGATTATATATGATATTCATGAAGTATATATAGTTATATAAGAATAAAATTTCAATTATGTTCTTACTTATGATGGGAAAAAAGATGATAATGGTGTTCATGCATACATGTGAACTTTTACCTCTATAATGTGATGTGAATCGTTTTTATTCAACATATCACATGTATAATATGTATAAGTATATTAATATTAATATTATGTTTTTAATTAAATAATGATAATTATTTAATTATTAAATAATAATTTCTATCTTTCCATAATGATCAATGAAAAATGGAAAGGTTACTCATGCATACCAACGACTTACCATCTCCAAAGTTATAATGTTTTTCGTTTTCCATACATGAAATTAATTGTTATATCTAAAAAGTATAATTTCTGTATAAAATTGAATGTTATCTAATGAATTAAATTATGTATATGGTGGACTTATGACTACATGGAATAATGACATCACACCATGTTCATTTATTACAAAAGTACAGAATATCGAAAAAAACGTATAATACGAGCTTAAAAAATTACATAATTTTTATAACATATTATTAAGTGTTATCAAATAAATAATAAACATGAAAAAGGAAATAAATAAATTATAAATTAACCTATGGTTGTAATTCAGGAAGATAAAAGACATATGAGATTAATCAGACCTAAAGTAAGGGACTTCGTATCCATCTTCATTTATTAAGGAATATTTGGAAGTAATAAACCTCTTTATTTTATACATTGTAAAATAGAATCATTTGAAAAATAATTCATTAAATTGTTTGATGAAGGAATAAATTTTTATGAATATTTGTACATTCTTCTCATAAAAAACAAAAGGATTATTTTATTAAATTATTCGGTGACAATGACTTCTCTGACGCCGTAAGTGTTATTTGATATTTGGATTCATCTATAAGCCATAACTTTTTCAAAAGGAAAAGAAATATATTTTTCCCTTATGGGTTGTTTTTATATTGAAAATGTTTTTGAAATTATATTGACTATTTGAGTATGTTGAAATTATATCATGTGATTTTAAATGAAATTTTATGTGTGAAATGTTGATAATTGAAATCTTTTAGGTGTTTTAATTATATAATTGGACATAGACATCTGACGGGTGGTTACATGAGAAAAAAAGACTGGTGGTTACATGATTAACCGAACATGGGTTGTTCCATGATAAACCAATGATAGGTGGTTATGTTATTACCTCTAATGCATTGTGTATGGAAGTCAGCTGTTTGGCTATTCCATTTGTAAGAGTGGTATGTGTGGAAGTCTGTTGTATGATTATTCTACTTAATAATGATTATGTACCAATTTACCATTATATGATATATTTTCATTATATGTGTTTTAAGGTAATATTTTTATTAAAAAAAAGTAATACAGTGAGATTATATTCAAGGAAGAGTAATTACTACTTCATAAGTGATAATTATTACTTTACGATATAGTATTCATTGTTTACATGTTTTCACAAGGATAACATTTATCATTCATTAAGTATCTCTAATTGATATTTTTATTCCCATTCCATGTTATGATATGTTTTTCCTAGGGTATATAGATGGATAATAGAAATGATTACGTATTGTTGATTGTTATGTAGTTTTGAATCAATAAAAATAAACCATTACTTATTTTAAAGAGTTCATTTCATTTAAAAATGTATATAATTTGGGCATATATAATTTTTAATTTTGGAGATGGTATGTAATTGTTATGGCCTAATTATCTAAAACAATAATCCGAAAAAAGATCCTTAATTTGAAAGAATGCAAATTGTTGACATAACTCTGGATTATGTAAGGATTATAGATGGGACCTTATTGTTGTTATCGAAGGATGGTTTAGACAGCTTTGGAGGTTAGGGTGATATATGACTATACATTGAAATTTATATATAACCACAATGGATAGAATAATAGAAAGTGTAATAGTTATTTTACATAAAATAAACGAGTTTTTGATAAAACGAATATGTATATCTTAGTGTTTATCTTCCTCATTAGATAGTATGTACTTATTTTATTGGTATACTCACACTATCATTTTTTGTGGAAGTAAATGGATAGATCCAATACGCACCACAGTAACAATGTATGTAAAGGATCATGTGGTGGTTCTCTGAATAAGAAACTATATAAAATTTGATTTGTAATGATATCTCTCATAGTTATTCTACACCGAATATCAGGAGTGATGATTAAGTACTGGAACAATGATGAGTTTTCTAATTCATCATATTTTATAGAAATGAATCCCGGTGTATGTTTATGTAATAATCATAAAGGTAGTTATATTCAATCACATTAGTGCTGAAGATTTGGAAATAAACTACTAAGTTTATTTTTTAAAGGGATTGTAAGATGTTATAGATGTGGTAATAAAAGATATAAATAAATAACCTTCCAAGAAAATAGAAGCATTTAGTTGACTCTAAGAAAGGGAAAGTATTCATTTACAAGTTGTCAATCAAATGTTTTAAATGTGGGGTGTATGGTCATTATGAAAATAGATGATCCACAATGATGTTTTGGGAATGGGGTTAGGAGGACCGTACAAATATTTTATTTCAAATACCCAATTCAAATCTAATTAAAGATAATGAAACTCAAAATTACATTTGAATGGTATGGAATATTTATTGTCTCATGTTTTCAAATTTTTAAATATTTGGACATGATTCATGTTTTGGTTTCTAGGAATGAAGTATTAAGGAATAATGTGGAATCTCATGGTTAAAGGATCACAAAGAATGTTTGATGATTAAAAATTCTATATATAAAGTATTCAATAGTTAAAATAGACTCTATGATGATGAATGATTAAAATGTCTAATGATATTTTTATTATGGGATTACATTGAAAGACATTATTCTTGTATGTGTAACCATGATGTTTGTTATGTGAAAATTCATTTTGATGAAAAATTATCTTTTCCCGTGTGGACAAAATTGCAAAGGTATGGATATACATTTAGGTTTATAGGATATTGGTTTTTTGGGTATTTACTGGTTATTACATTTTGTGTTTCAAAATGAATGGTATGAGAAAAAAATGAGGATAAACCATGTTATGGTTATTTTTGAATTTTTTTTCTCATTTTGGGAATTTAATAAATTATATAATTTTTTTAAAAAGGAAAACTCATGGTAAGGGTGAAAACTCATTGTGTCGGACAATGCTGTAGAAATAAAACCCACAACAGAAGGAAAACCAGGATTTAACACCTACCCATGGGTTATGTGATGTACCTTGTTAGTATGAATTTTCCTTTTCTATTAAATTAGTTCATGAAATATGTATTAGTTGATTTTGGGAAACCAATACCCCTAAGTAAAAAAGAATAATAAGAGATTTTTTTCGAATAGTAATGGTTAAATTTAATTTTTTTGTAGTTAATGTTTTTATTATGGACTTATGTTGATTCCATTTTATTTATAAAAATGATTATCCTATCATGTATAATTTTTTAATTTTGATATTATATTTTTGGAATGAGATATTAAGAGTGGTTAAATTTATATGGATATATATTATAGAATGAATGTTGGAATAATTTTCTATAAAATTCATTCTTTTTTAGGATTTATTCATAGTTATAATATTTTAAGGTATTTTAATGATAGTAATTTATTAAATATTATATTCTAGACTTTAGGTATTACATTGAAATTTTTTAGATTAAAAGTATCTGTTATTATTTTAAGGTTTATTTTATTTGGTGATTTATATTATTTTTTATTCTAACATTTTTGTTTTGGTAAATGCCTCATGAAATGATGAATATGTGGTTAATATTTCATGGATTATGTGATTCTCAAGATGTTAATTCTAGTGGTTTAGGAATGATATCTAATAACTCTTAAATACTAATCATTTGGTGAAAAAGTTTATGTTGTTGTGGAATTTGATGAAACAATGAAACTAAACATTTCAATTATGTCTAATTTCCTATGATATTTGTCTAGGTAATTAATTAATTCTATAAATTTTTGAGAAGGATCCTGAAACAAATAAAAATTTATTTACATTTACTACTTGAAAATAAATGATTATTTAACCCATCACATAGTTTTTGTTTTTTGATTGTTAACTTTCTCTTTATCATGTCTTCTATCAGTCTCCAGAACATGATGTTTAGTTTTTATTCTATAACCATGTTTTCCTACATGGAATCATAATATGTGTTATCTCAGGTGACCTTAGTACTTTGAATTATTTCATTTAATGTAGAAAATTAATTGAATCTTTTTCCATTGATGAATTTAAACGAAGTAATTTTTAAAAGTGAATCCTTAGTTACAAAGTCCAATATTAAATGTATGAGGATGACATTCCTAGGGGTTTAAGGATGTAACATCCCATGTAATTATATAATAAGAATTTTCTATATTTATTAGTATTTTCAAATTAGATATAAATATTACATTAAAAGGGATTCTATGTATGATAATTCACCCAACACACAACAATGTGTTTCTCATAAATATTATATTGCACACAAGATCAAGTTATGTAAAAAAATAAGATATTATTAACATAATTATTTTATGTCATAGTTATCACAAAGACATTACAAAGGAAGGAATGAAGGAAAATAAATTAATACGAAAAATATTGTTTACACATGTTTTTATAATGATTTATTTGTTTTCAAATTATTTAATAAATTTTATAAAAACCAGTTGATTATAAAGGATGTGTTTTTCTGAGAAAACTATTTAAATCAAGATAAGTGAGTTTAAAAAAATCACCGTTAATTGATTTTATTAAATAAATTATATGTAATATAAATTTTATACAATCAATGTAATGTTTAATATTTATCCTATATATTTACTAGACATGATATAAAAAAAATTCAAATTTTCAGATAAAAAAATAATTTTTCAAAACAATGATGTTTTGACGAATTTTGATAGAGAACCAATTTTAAATAATTTTTTTGACACTTTAATATGTTATATTTGCAAAAATAAACTTATTATTTTGATTAGGGACATTAAAATTTAGTTTTATTATTTTTTTTTTAATTTCTCTGATAACTTCTGTATTTTAATATAGAGTCTAAAAATACTACATTTTAATTCAAAGAATCATTTTCATTTAACTTTTTTATATAGTTGGGTTTTCATATTACTTGTTTTTATAGTGTATTTTTATTATTTTTTTATAATTAAATCCAATTTTGGTTATTATAAATAACTATATGTATAATTTTGAAATAAAAACATGTTAATCATTTGATAATATTAACTTCTTAAAAACTCATTCCCTCAATCCGTAAATAAGATTAATATTAATTTAATTTTCATCAATTTATTGAATCTGATTTACAAAAAATGGAAATAAATTGTAGCAATAAGTATGAAAAATGTGATATTATATGATCAAAATAATTTATTCTAAATATTAAATTTAATATTTTATTAAACGTAGGTAAAGTGTAAATCGGGTAAATATGGTTTAAAATAATATTAAAATAACACAAAACTACACTAACAGTTCTGATAACATTATTTTATAAGTTATTTATGACAAATACATTCCTTGGGATGAACTTTTGGACTTTTTATGCTACTAGGTTGTGATTAATACATTTATAACATTTAATTAAATGTATTGGAAAAAATATCATCAACGAGTATGTTATTAATAAAACAATTTTAATATGGGGTTATATAAGTGAAAAATTATACTATAAATAGTAATTGGAAATATAAAAATTTTAACAAAATTTTAGTATTTTATATTTAATATTTAGATATTAAATAAAAAAAATATATTATGACACAATCATGAAACAGTGATTCCTTTATTAATGAATGAATCAAATAATTATAATTATAAATATTAAAATAAATTTTATTTGACAATTTTTTGACATAAACGTATTATATTGGTGAATATGACATAGTTTATTCCTATTAAATGTATTTATTCTTAGTTATATTTATTATTTAATTTTATTAGAATTCAATTAAATGAATAGTGTAAAAATTGACGCAATAGATATTTTATAAAAAAAATTATTTTATAAATGTTTTCAAAATCATAAAAATATTTGAAATTTTTGAGGATGGTATTATAAGGTTAAAATTTTCATTTATTGTTATATTATTTGAAATTTACCCCTATAAGTAACATATATTTCCTTATAATATTTTAATTTTTGATATAACAATTAAACATAAAAGGGACTATGTAAGGTTAAACTAAAAATATAAGGTATAAAATAAAATCAATACCTATGTAAAAATTATTTTTTATTGTATTTATATCTATCATTATGTTTGATTCAATATATATCATGTCAGTTTCGTTTGGATTAAAAAAATTCGTTTATATTAATTTAATATTTTAAGAGTTTCCAAGGGTACCCATCTACTCTCCTATAAAAAGGTACCCACTCTTCACTAAAAATCACACTTAATGAACCATTTTTTTAGAAAATATATTCCCAAACCATGTCCTAAAATTTATTCCCACTTTTTTGATGAATTTTTTTATGAAAATAATCCTTCCAATAGGTGATAAGTTGTTGATCATATGTGATCAACTGATGAAGACTTATCCCTTTTTAAGTGTTTCTGTTTTATTTCTTCAACCAATTCCATTAAATCACATTAATCCATGTAAAAATAAACACTATTGTATCTTTAATATATTAATATTTTATTATGGTAATATCACCACCTATATCCATCTAAAAAATCATAAAATGTGAAAGGACCATTTTGTTAATGTGTACGGTAGACTACCACATCGCGAACCGATATAATTAGTTATTCATTTTCATTTTTAAATTATTATAATAATGATGGAAGAAATATTTATATATGATATTTATTAATAATTTATCATTTTAAAATAATTACATTTCAATTCGTTTACATACCAGGAGCAAAATGGTGATAACATCGTTCATGCGTACAGGGGAACTATCACCTCCACGAAGTGATGTAAACCATTTATATTCACCACATGACTTGTATGATATATAAATGTATATTTATATTATTATTAAAATTTTAATTATAATATGATAATTCGGGGTAGATAAAATATTATTAAACAAATTTCCAATATGATTGTTGAAAAATTTAATCATTAATAAAGCGTACGTACGACATACTATCCCATGATTATAATTTTGTTCACTTTTAGGAAAATAAATGATTAGTTTTATTGAAAAAGTATAATTTATGTTTTAATTTGATTTTTATTTCATGAATATTATTCTGGAGATGGTGAAATTACGACCACATCAACTAGTTACATCAAACCATGTTCATTTTCAACTCTACTACCGAATTTCAATAAAATGATTTATATGAATATTAATAATTATGTATGTTTTATAAGAAAGTAATAAGTAATATAAAATGCGTAATAAGCCTAGAAATGTTTCCCAAGATTGTATAAATTAACCAAAATTTACTATTTATGAATTTTATGAATGATTGAGACTATTAAGACTCATGGAAAGTGAATGGGTCTTGATCTCCTTTCATTTAGAGAAATTTTGATGTCATACACGCCCTTATTTTATATGGTTTAAAATCAACCCCATTTATTATTAATTAATTAAATTATTTTAAAAGGGAATATTTTATTTGAAATTTTTTAATTTCTTTACAAAACAACAGAATGAATTATTTTAATGTATGCGGTGACAATGACTTCTCTACCACCTTCTGAATTATTTAATGGATTGAAATAACAGATTGAAATGACTGAATGATATTAAGAATATGTAGTCATATATAGAATATAATGTATGATTATTTAAATATCCCAAACATGATTTTTCATGACTATATGGTTTTCTATGTATGATTAGTTTTTCTGAAACTATTGTTTTGGTTTCAGTTAATGAATATAAACAGAAGGGTCATGTTTAAAAAAAATATTAGGGGAATTTAAATAACTATTAGAAATAAAAATTGAATGATAGATGGACAGAAATATATTTTGGTTCTGCCTATCCCACTTCATGATATATGATTAAAAATTTGGACTTCATTGAGATTACTAACATGTCGAGTTAGAGGAAGATGGGATTTCATAAATTTTTATGTGGTCATGAACATTCAGGAATGAATATTCATATTCTTACATGTCAATATGATCGGATGATTATCTTAGAGAAATATCTAATATAAAGGGGAATATTTTATCTTTTTGGAAATGAACATCATATAGTGACATATTTTCTAGGAGTTCATTTATTAGGTATGGGGATCATGAGAATTATCCAACAATATTCCATAAACCAATGATAATATTATAAACCAATGAATCACCTATTCCATTAATATCATTAAATTTTAATGATTTAAGTATTTATTTATTTAGAATCTATTATTATTTTACATAATTATTTTGATAATGGTATTTTTTTAGCAATCATGAAACATCTATGTATTATGTTATTTTTTGGAGCATATATTTATATATGAATGATTAACATAGAATATAAGTATTCTCTTTTGAGTTTATAAAAATGATGTTGATCATAAGTTAAATGTCTTATATAGCCATATGAGGTTTTACATGATGGGAATTTATCCATAGTAAGGATTGTTTAAGAGAAATTTATTAAAATACATCCCCAAGGTTTTAAGGAGAGATTCGTTTACACTTTCTGGAAATAAGATCAATGATTCTAGAAAATATTAAGGCATATTATAACATTGATGTGTTACATAATATGGGTTTTATTCAATCACGTTATGAGTAAAATATAAATCATTGTCATTATAGATGATTTCTCTTTGGGAAATCAAGATTGAATATATATTAGAGAAGTAGTGAGGATTTATGGAGTACCTGATTAATTTAAATCTTAAATGGATCTGATGTTTACATAAATATTTTGGTAAAATCCCCATTAATGTACTGATATATTGTTTATTATCAGCATGATGTATTATCTTCAAATATATGGTCATTGTACATGAAAAATTCAAACCATAACGGATATGTTATTATCATGTTCAATGGATCTCAAATATAATTGGAATAACACATTCATCTATTTTATTTCACATAAAATAATAGATTTTACATTATAATTAAGACGGATCCTTATGAAAATGATTATATAGTAAATTTTAAATCTATAACATAATGGAATTATTTTACAAAAATAATTCTATTATGACCTAAGAAAGATGATTCATTAGAAAATAAGATAATTTCTATTCAAAAACAATTTAAAACATCCCAAGATTTATTGAAATGTTAGGTTGGTAATAATTAAATTGATCTATAATATGATATTGCTCAGATTGTTTTTATATTAATTTCTCCACTGAATAAAGAACAACAAAATGATCCCAATGTATATTGGTGACATTAAAATTCATAATCATTTCGGGGTAGTATATTATTGATATGTGCTACCACCGAAAATCTATCAGTTGCACGATTTTTTCCTTGTATCACTAATGAATATGTATATATATAACTCCTCATATGTACTAACCTTAGTGGCCGTACTCATGGAACATGAAAATTCATATGAGGAATGACTGGTAGATATTCTGGATTGAATAGAGATTGTTCTACAAAACCTGACCATATACCTAGTCAATGTTTTTTGGACAACCCAATGGATTATGGAATATAAATGGTATCATAATGTTAGGGTGAGGCATAAGTATCTAAAATTTTTAATTCCAAAGTGATGAATCTCTAGGGAGAAATTCATTTTATAGTGGGTAGGATGAAACACTTTGATATTGTGTGAAATATTATTTTCAATTAAAGTTGATAATTAATATATATTTTATTGAATGATTGAATATGTTAATATTTCATTACACAGAACAAAAATTTAATATTCTATGAAACAAAAGTCAACCATTTACTACATGAAACATCTCGTAAGCTGACATTTCACATGGCCCGAGGTTTTAACAAAACCAACATATTTTATTAATATATATATTTAATCTCAATTGTTATCACCATTCTATTTGAATGGGGAGTATGAATAATATTATCTAAACAAAGAAAATATTGGAAAAAATCTATATATTATTAATTTTTTCGTGAACAATTATTAATAAGGGAAAATAAATCCTTTTGAAAATAAAAGGAACAATATTTTAGAAAACTGTTTTTATGCACACATTACATATTTCACTCAATAATAGAATAAAATAAATTTTAGTGAATCATTTAAAATTAAATTATTATATTTTATATTTAATAAAATATTTAATATCCATCCGACTTTATTTCTGGAAAATTGATATAATAATAAATCCAATATAACGCCTAAACTGTATTTTCCAAAAAATTATAGTTCTTCACCATTTTTATGGTGTACTCATGTAAAAATTAATTTTAGAAGAAATTATAAAATAAATTTGTAATATTTAATATTTTATTCTAATTCATAATTTCAAAATTAATTTTTGGTGTTTTTTTTGTATTTTTATGAAAAGTTTTCCTTTTTGATGAATAATGACAAAATACTGAATTCTAATTGAAAACTAAATTTAAATTTAAATCATTTATAAATATAATGTTTTTTATTTAATGTTAATATAGTCATGTTATTCATTAATTAATCAAATTTAGTTTATTTTAATAAATTTAAAATATGATGTTGGTATAAAATTATTTCTATCAATTGAACATCTTTTTAAAAATCTACTTTCTCATTGCATTGGTAGAATTAATTTTAAATTAATTTCACTCTTTTTTGGAATGAATTATAAAAAATTGATTAATTATTTTAAAATATAATAATTTATAATTTATAATGCAGCCATCCAATATTTCACATAATTGAATAAATAAATAAATAAAAAATATTTACCATGGTCAAGGTAAAGATTGATCTACTATCTTCTTAAATTAAAACGATTAAGATAAAATTAAATGATAAATTTTTTGAAGAGAAATTATAAATTTAAAAAACCTAATAATATATTTTTAAATAATTTCCTAATTTTGATCAACATTACATAATAATTTTTTTGTGGAATTCATTTCTTTAATGACTTTATACGTTTTCCACTCAAACCACTTCTAAAATACCATCTTTTCTCCAGTCATCCCAACTCCTTCACAAATATTTTATTCTACCAATACCATTCCCAAACACTTCCTAAAATCCCTTACCACATTTTAGTTTTCATAGTTTCAATATAAATTAATAGAAGAGATTATTTTTGTCCAGTGATAAGGATGTTAATTGAAGAAGAGGTATTGTTCATCAATGAACGTCTTTGTTTTATCTCTTCCTTAACACCATACAATTATTTTTAAATAATGATTATATAATAAAATAAGAATCATCCTTATAAATAGATGTTTTTTATTTAATGTTACCATCAAAAATAGCAGACACACCAATCAAATATTTTACGAAGTCATTATGCATGTGTAAAGTTGATTATTATCTTGCAAACCGAGGAAATTCACTTTTCTATTACCGAATATAGACATAAGAAATAATGGTTGAAATATTATTTATATATGATATTGATAATTTTAATGATGTTATTATTCTTATTTATATTATATATCAAACATACCTTCATTTTTTCTATCTTGTAAGCATATGATAACATCATTGGTGTATACAGAAGAATACCACCTTACGAAGCGATATTATTCATTCAAACTTTAAAATAAATGTATAATGGATTTATTAACAGTAATAATTTATTTATGTGACATTAAAATTATATTTTAATGATAATATATATAAATATAATTTACATTTAGCTTTTTTTTCTAATCTATTTGAAAATGGAATCATTGTACAAGCCTACAGACAACCTATCATCTCTATGAGCATTTTATTATTTTCATATCAATAAATATTATGGTCATTTCTATATATATATATTTATATAATTAACATATATTATATTTATATCCTGTTTTACATTTTTGAGATTATGAAACCATGGTCTATGTACGACAACCAATATATAAAATGACATAACAGATATGAAAAACAAAGTTATTATTACCCAAAATGAATCTTTAAAATAGAATCATTAATAAACTTTAATTTTAAGTCATAAGATATTAAATTTTTCTGTATAAAATTATTATTGTAATTTAATAATATTTATATAAATTTATAATTATTATAAATGATTATTGAATAAGTGCATTAGAAAACAAGACATTAGGTATCAGTTTTTTCTCATCCAAGTATTATTTCGATGAGATATATGCCATATTCAGAACATATTTTGATATTTTGTTTGAATAATACCACTTATGATATTTATTAAATTCATATACATAAATTATGGTTATTCTATAATCAGTTATTGTATATCTCGTTCATCTATTTTTCAATTTCAAAGAAACCTAATTTTTTTAGATTTGTTTCTCAATTTTCCTTCATTGAGATATTTGTTTTGTTATACCCCTATTTAAATTTATAAGGTGTATATTATTCCCCTTTGACATTTTATTTCTTGAATATTTTCATTTTCATGATATTATATGTTTCATTGAATTTTATTAATTCAAGGGGATTGTGAGAGTCTTATATTAAAATCTCATCATTTATTGGGATTGTTTTTATTATGATTTAAATAATGTATTCTTATGATATATCAATGATGAATTCTATTGAGTTTTCTTATAGTATAATTTTTCATCTTATAATATTATAATTGTACCATTTATCCACTCGTATGTAATTATATTTTTTTAAAATTATTTTAAGGTAATCCATATATATTTATCTATTCAGTGAGAAAATATTTTTTCATCAATAATATTGTTTTTTTAAAAAAAATTTAGAAATAATTTTAAATGATATTCTATGATAATTTTCAAGAGATATATTTTTGAAAATGTTTTATATTTTAAAATTTTATATTCAAAATGAAAATTATATTTTACTCAAGAAGGAGATTGATACAAAACCCATTTGTTTTCTATAATTTAATCAGGCTATAAAAGAATAATGATTTATTTTTTATGTTATATAACGAAGTAATAGATCTATACACTTTACTCATTTCATGTTTTTTGAAAATTATAAAAGAAAAAAGGGGTGTATCAGATACAATCAGGTGAGTTTGATATAGCATTCACATGGGGTGTCCTATATCGCATCAGGAAAGCATGTTATAGCTTAATTTGTGGTGGCCTTGAAAGAACCAGGTAAGCTCGGTACAACATAACAAGGAGTGGCCAAGAATGGATTTTAATTCATACCACGATATTAATGTGTTTCTATTGTTCATGAATGATATCACAAGGAAAATGATTATTGATTCATTGTAATCATTCATTTTCCAAGGACAAATTCAATGATAAATGATCGATGATAATTGTATTTATGTGTAAGAGTTCTTCTATTATTCGATTATGCACTCTAATTATATTGTCATGCCCAAATGATATTATTATTTTAATTGATGAAATTCAATTGTCAATTATTATTTTTACCCATACTAATAATTAGATATCACTGTTCCTTTGATTCCTTACCCAAGTTATGAATAATTGTTTTAAGTAGAATTACTAAACTGGATGATCTTAATGGGAGATAATTAATATATCTCTCGAATTAATAAGATTGTGTTCTATTATTCCAAATACACCAAATTATTATGATCTATAGGCATGTATTTGAATAATGTAAATAATATACATCAATAAAAAATTTAAAACCATGTTTTAGATGCATATGTCATTATATTTTATATCAAATTATATATTTTAAATAAAATTATTAAGATTTTAGAAATAAATATATAATGTTTTTGGATAATTCTGGACCATCTGATCAAAATTGAGTTTTAATAAAAGAAATCATTTTAATGGAATTTAAATCGTCACCGCATAATTATAAATATTTGAGTGGGTCACCAAATCCCAACTCATTTTTCAGAATGGTGGACTACCCTTGACCATCAAATTCATTAATAGTAATAATTTGTTTCATTAGTTTGACAAGTTTCTACTTTGAACGATAAAAATACATAAATCAATTCGGTTTCCATAATGACAATTTGGATACATTAAAATCCATGAAGTGAAATAATAAATATTAATTGAAATGTATTGGTATGAAAAGATAAATTGTATTCACAAACATATTATTCAAATTTTTTTTTGGTAAAAGGTATATGATAAAAAAGGAAGATTTCATTCTTTATTATCCATCAATAATTAATGATTTTTTCGTTTCAATTACATTTACAAAAGTAGAGGATTGGGATCCTATTAGTATTATTTTATTCATACATTTAAATCAAATAATATACAATTATTAATAGTGCTTTATGGTTGTAGAGAACTAGGTTTTGAAATATAATACATTGGAATATTTCCATTAATATTTCTCAAATTAGGTGCTGAGTCAACAATGGAATTTGGGTCCTTAAGAGACACTATACGATGAACATACAAATGATAAAGGTATTTTTTCAGATGCGCATAGTATCAATTGAAATGTTGAATAAATCCCTCCCAATGTCTCATATCAGATTGCAGTGGCCAAGGTATAGTCCATAACAACATGTTTACCCTAATCATGTTATAAAATTGTCCTCTCTAGGGGTTTTGAATGGGGAGATTAATGGTGGTTCAATTAATTAACTGAGAATTTAAATATTTAATTAAAATATCATTTTCATAAACTCCATTTACTACATGTTGGAGAACACATCTCAATGAGGTATGTGTGTCTAGTCCTCCTCTTCAGCCCTTTGTTGAGGAACTAAACGGATACTGAACCATAAATAAGATGCATGTTAAAATCCCTTTCTAATTTATATCATCATTAGATCGGGAACTAGAACGTTTTGGGAACCTTTCTACAACCTAAGTTCCAACGTTTCACCAACAAGGAATGTTTTTTATGATTACTCATTATACAATTCATTTTTCTTTATTATAAATTTTAGTACCCTATTTCAAATGATTATTATACCTACTTAATATGTCTAAAAATATTGCGCTATATCGAGAATTACATGCTATTTTATAAGGTAATTATAGACTACAATTTTTTTTCTACAAGGATTGTAGTTCAGTGAAACACACCGTGTATTTCATCCAGTTCAAGGAAGTTGAAAATTGGGGACTACACAATATGTATCGGGGCTATACTGTATGTAGTGCCTCAAACTGGGTAACCATGGGAGATGGCATTGGGAATTCATGTACGAACACATGGTTGAGCACTAACACATGACCAAATAATATAAACACAAGGTACAATTCATGGACATAGGTTAAACTATACATAATGTGCCTGAGTGAAGACATACACATTGTGTATCTTCTATACACATTTTGTACCCCTACATGGTTTAGAATCCATGTAGACTAGTTACATGACCAGGACCTCTAGAAAGATCATACACTGTGTATGTCTTTGTGCACATCATGTACTCCTTGATGAACTCATTGATATCTTCCGTTGACAACATATTTTTCTCCTTGAATTATATTAAGAATTATGAGTAGCCTATCCCAATTTTTCTTCAAATAGTATGCAGTGGTGGCCTTAGTCTTTTCCAATGAGGTACCGGGAGGCACATTTTTGTCGAGAAGATTCTGTAATAATGAAAATCATGGATAGTGGTCAGGTTGAATTATTTGGATGACCTCAGGGTTATTACTATACACATCAACATTAGGACGATTTTCCCCTTTAATCTTTATAAATTTGAAGTGATTCTACCCAATAGTAATAGGGTTCAGGTCCCCTACACTTGGCAGTATTACTGCACAAATTACAATAAGTGTAACACTCCTCTTAGAGGTGATCGACATATGTTTTTGATTGGTGTGGTACATCAAGAGTGACTCTTGGACTGGGAATCATCTTTTAAATAAGGGTGTGGGTGTCCCTTGCATATTTTATTTGGTAGAGATGGGAATCCACCTATCATGGTCACAAGATCATTTACCTTTGAGAAGTACATTAGGGAAAGATGTGGTTTCACATAGCACAAGTAGAAATTTTGACTATATTAATGGCCCAAAACCCTTGCTATTGGGTAAAAAATGATGTTATATGAAATACCTATGGTCACAACAATCCATACCGTGGAAATAACTCACATAGTAGGCCACTGTAATAGTTGGGATATAGCCACCACTATCCAATGTGGGAATAGAGGTATTTCCATGGTGTAAAACTATGTATATATCCCTTGTATACCATGGATATAGACGAAAAATAATGTGTTCCCATCCAGATTTGATCATTGTATCTATTATATGTGGAGAAGTAACCTAACCACTACACCATTGATGACATCATATATATAAATATCTATATATATTGTTATATATAATATTAAAAACTATAGATATAGCAGTTAAACTGTGGATATAACCAATCTTACTTTTTTTGTGTGTTAGTTTTTTTCTCGTGTTAGAGTGGGATACCTATAGCCATTATTTTCTGGAACCGTCGCTATAGGAAATGGAAAATATACTATATGTACATGGGTTGTGTAAAACCATGGCTAAAAATTAGGGGTATTCCCATGTTTTTACACAATAAATTATTAAAACCCACTCAATAGCCACTATTTTATATAAACTATGTCTAGAACCCACTCTATACGCCAAGGTTTTACACAAACTGTGGTAGTGTCCCATGAAAAAAGACATTGTAGCCATGGTTTTACAAATCCCCAGGATATAGATATTAAAAAAATCTATATCCATAGTTTCACTGAACAGTAGTTATAACCTACGAAAATATACCATCTAGTCATGGTTTTCTACAAACCTGTGGCTATAGCCTTTATATAAATACCTATAGCCAGAATTTTGGAAAATTGTGGAAATATTTCAATTGATATAGCCAAATTTCCTAGTACTATATCCTTGGACTCTCAAGGAATTGGAACTCATTCCCCACCAAGTCGCATCCATGGGACACGACTGAAAAATCTTGAGGGCTAGTCAGGTATGTTAAAAGATGATAATATCAATGTCTGCTGATCAAGTTCCTTAGATTAGGTCATTCATTGAATACATGTGGAATATTGGGAATCATTGATGGATATTTAGAACTATTGTTACGCCTTTATTTGTTTGGGGAATGGATTACCCGTTTCAATGGTAATGTAGGAAATTGCTCCTATGTAGTTCCAGGTTGGATTCCCTCCATTCATCATCGATAGATAGAGTATGAAATCCCTGGTAAGACTAGGGGGCATATCATTTCCCATGGAGTTGGTACTCCACTGAGGTAATATGGAAAGGATTTTACAGATGTGACTTATATGTAGTGTGGGTACTAACCTACAATGTTATTGTGTGGGTCATGTATTCTTGGAGTCGAAACTACCATGCCATTCTAGGGGGTGGGTGCTCCATAAATGTTGTTATTCTAGAGTCGGTACTCCATTACCTAGTTAAGGATTTGGTTCTATATCCCAGGGTCGGTACTCCCATATCATATCTGGTTATGGGTCCCCCATCATAAAAATGATAGCAGAGTCGGTACTCCTTTATTGTGTTTTGGGGTTTCTCATGTATCCTAGGGTTGGTACTCCCCCGTCCTACCAGGGTGCGGGTCCCATATCATAAATGATCTGTTATATTCGGTACTCCACTACCGTACTAGGAGGCATGAAATGTATCCATAGAGTGGAACTCTCTTATATAGTCATGGTTCATGTCTTCACATAAAGAGTAAAACTCCCCCATCTTCAAGTTTCCATGGGGAGAGATTCCTCCATTCGTGATATATATCCCTCAAATTTTAGAATATCTGAAAAGAGAGTTCTCCACCACATGATATGAAAGATAATTTGTTAAGAATTAGTTCTCCCTCATAGTACAGTGGTGTGGGCCACTCCATACAAAAGTGAAAATGGCTTCATAGGTATGTTATTATCTATTATGACCTTGATTGTGTAGTAGTGGAGAGGTATGGGCCCCTCCATTTTCTGTTGTACAGATGATTGATATGGTGAATGGTTTATAGTAGTGAACCCTCAACTGTATGGTAGTGTTGAGTAGTGTCCCTCTATACTTGGTATACATATCCTTGTGAAGGGTGTAGGTTATTAATGGTAAGACTTCTAGTGTTAGGCACTAGGGTTAGATCATATAGGACATTCTCGATCAATTGTATCTCTCAGAATGGTGACATAAAGGATATTAGAGGTCATGGAGTGTTTTCTCATAGTTTATTGTTTAACATTAGATCCATAAGTGTACTCATATTAATGCTTATGAGGTTAAAACATCATGAGACTTGGAGTCTATTATGTTTATATATGTGTGATGTCTTGGAGCCCATGTAGTGTAGTTACATTCTCAAATGACAACCCTTGTGTAAATAAACCAATCATGGTGTAAATGGACATTACAATAATGTTTCAGAATAATTAATACCTTAAACAATCAGATACCGATAGACCATATTAGTTTAGTGTATTTGGAAACTACGAACATAAACAACTAGTTCATAAAACATCTACATCATGTCTTACTTTATCCCTCATAAACAAAAACCCTTTTGGAAACATGTTACATAATACCCTTCATAAAATCATGTGGAAAAGAAACATAAAAAGGGTGATCTCATACGATCAGTAGGGGTAAACAAGGATGATATTTAAACATAGACATGAGTATAAATTGTATGATAAAATGGTCATAACATTAAAATTTCAATCTATTCATATTAAAGTCAAACATGAATCAAATGAAAAATAAAAGAGCATAATTCATAAGATCATAACATTTATTGAAACATGGAAATTATGGAATACACATAAACTTATAATAATGTGAAGATGTTTAAATAATAAATGTTTTACTAACTAAATTAATAACATGAAATTTGGACCCTGCATAATTATATGCACATGGATACCAGGTCTACTCATAAAATTAAAGATAAGAAAATCAGGTCCATACATAAAATTTTGATCACTAAATTAAGTTCATGAATAACATATAAACCACATCACTTATCCATAATTATCCAATACAATGGAGCGGGATATAGGTACCACACATCTTATAATGAAATCATTCTTATATGTTCTACAAAAAAAATTCGTCATAACATAACCCAAGGGTTAAAATGGTTTCCGTATACATCATTCCATCGTAACATAATATAGGGTAAATAAATTGATTTCATATATATCAAAAAACTAAAACCATTATAATAATAGGTATTTTACTATGAAATTCCTTTTTTGATGGAAAAAAATTTTGATAAAACACTTGAAATTGATTCATGAAGAAAATATAGTTTCTCTTAAAAAATATATTCTTTTCATAAAATGATGATAAATTTAGAAAAACTCATTGAAGATGACATGAATACATGTATGGGATGATTCATGTAATAAAGGCATCATGAATGAGTAAAAATTCTTTCATGATATATAAGGTATAATTAAATGAACTTCTCATAAATTTGTCAGAAATGTCAAAAAGTAACTCACTTGAAAAATGAATGAATGATTCATTTAAAATCAAGTAGTCAAAAGTACAAAATGTGTAAAAATGACTTTAAACATCCATAGGATAATTGAAAAACATTTTATGAAAACATTTTTAGAAAACATGTAAATGGTTGATAAATAATCCCAAGGGAATACTTGTTTACAATCAATGTTAGATAATATTGGAATTAAGAAAATATATCATACATTCAACAATTAAATTATTCCTATTTAAATACATTTGAATGAACATAAAATATACATAAAATATACTTTATAATCCATTTATATACTAATAAATTGTTTAATAATATCTAGAAATTTCATATGGAGAAAGGATAAATTCATTACACATTCAAATCATCCCATACCACATCTAACGTGTAAAAATTAATCCTGATATATTAAATTTAATCTTTATGTACCATGAATATGAATGTATTCATTACATGAAATATGATTATTTCTGTACATACAGTGCACATAATAAATTGGTGGTGACCATGGCTTATATATCATGAAAATTGAAAGTGATACGAATTCCCTTACCTTCGATCTGATACTATCTGTACGTGTTGAAAACTATTGTATAATGGTTTTAGAGACATTATTAACTTATTCCAGGATCATAATAATATTTATTATACCATATATGATTCATTAATGAGTTTATATTTACTATTTATTAATAATTCCATGTTAAAACAGTTTTCTATGTAATAATAGCTTTATTTATCGTATGTGTTTTAACATGTTATTATTTATCATGTTATTTAGATAATGATTTAAATATTTAAAAATAGAAAAACATTATTTATAAATCATATATTTCCAATATAAAAATATATATAATAGATTGATAAATGAAATGGAACACACCATTCATGGTGATGGTAGAACGTACATACGCATGAACGTTGTTTCTGTTTTCATCTTTGTATTAAAATAATGACATGATTATGATACATATGTATATATTAATTATATTATCATATATATGTAATATATGATAAATATTTTTATTAAAATTATACATAATATTTTCTAGGTACAACATGAATTAATCACATCACTTTGAGGGGGAGGTAGTCCACACTTCCACAAACAATGTTATGAGATATGAAAAATATGGAAGTCTTCAATATATCATTAATATAAAATTTAAATAATTTAAAATAGGCAATAATAAAAATATTAAAATATTATTCAACCCTAAAAATAGTTTTAATACCACCCATTATGTGGGCAATGGAAAGTGAATGAAAAATATATTCACATAGTCGATTACCTTTCATAACTTGCACTTTAGTTGGGTTTCTATGAACATGAAAAGGTAATAAATGGAATGGATATGGAAAATTAGATTAGATATATAAAACTCTAGTATATACATTATTATTAGGTTATCATTCATTTATTAGGGATGTATTTGAGGAGAATTTAGAAAAATAAATGAAATTAAGAGAGGTACTTCGAGAAAATTACCTCTTGAATATCCCCTAAATTTAAAACCCTTGAGGACCTGGGATTTGGTATTTTGGTGAGACTAGCATAAAAGGGATATTGGGAGAGTTAGGAAGTGTGGTTTGTGAAGAGTTATTGGATCTGAAAATCATTTTCAGGTCGAAATGGGGGGTTGATGGGTTGTATTTATAATTGTAGAGACATTGGATCATTTGATTAAATTAGAGACTAGTTTAAAATAAATTCATACCACATTGGGGTTAAAATAATTTATGAGAATTAGTCATTAATTAAATGATTTTCAACATTTATGGGTCAATCCTCACCTCAAACTACCATTAAATTTTTTAGTTTTTATTAATATTAAGATTTTACCTTTTAACATCAACACTTGTCAGAAATTTAACAATTGAAAGGTATTTTTTTTACCATAGAATCAATTATTTACCTAAAAATGAAATTGACCTCACAAAATAATCTGAAAATTCTGATTCTATATATATAATCCATTATACCTATTTCAATTCATCGAATTCGTGAAATTATTTAAAACCTTTAGTCCATAAATAAAACTAAAAAACATGTTTTTAAAGTGAAACTTTGAAATGTTTGAAATTTATTTATATCTAAATTCTATTTGAAATTTATTTTAATAAAAAAAATTGGAATAAATGAAAAAATAATAATAAAAATAATCTTTAAAACCAATAATAAATATATTCTAATAAAAAAATAATCAAGACAAAAAATAGTTTTATAATAAAATCTAGGATTTTTAAATATTGATTAAAAAATGAAACCTTACATAAAATAGAAAAACATATTAAAACCTAATATTTCTGTTTCACATTCAAATATGGATATATTTTGTCATATTAAATATATAAAGGCTTATAAAATATTATTTAATAAAGGTTCGCCATTAAAAGGTTGTAAAACTACATTAATTAAAATATTGGGTTTTATATATTAATTTGGTTCTATTATTATCTTATTCCCAAAAAAAATATTGGATTATTATAAAAAATATTTACTTTTATATATATAATATATATTAATTTACTATTCCTTATTAATTATAATAAATATATTTATTAGGATTAAACCAACATGTGTCTATGAAAATATTTATCTATAAAAATACATCCTTTAAGTTTAATTGGTTATTATATTCAGTTTAAAATAATATTTAAATAATTAATTTATTTTATATATTGTGAAAACTATATATTTTCATATTATAGTTAATAATATTTGTAAATTCTAATTTAACAACAATGACACATTATATTTTAAGAATATATTATTGTTTTGTATGCCTCAGTCTTGTGTGATATGAAATTCATTGAGGAATGTTACTGTTGCATATAACATATGAAAATCATAGTGTTTCAAATATTTAAAGCTAAAAATTATGTTTTGTGTCGTCAATAAAAGAAAAACATAGTTGTTTAATACATAAAAACGATTTTTAATGTTACATTAAATGATAAATATAATAAATATTAAATTAACTTGAGATGAAAAATAATTAAAATTCACAAAATATCTACAAACACATATCATTATCACAACAATATTCTCATATTAAGGATTATCCTTCCCTTAATGATCTAATTTTCAAAAATGTTACCCTATTACCATAATCACTTTTCATGGTTATCAGTACAATTTAGCATATTCTCTTTAATCCATTAGTAAAGCACTATAGTGCATTATTATAAAGATGTTTCATTATTCCATAATACCATAAATGTACTTCCAAATTTTTTTTTGTGAATTGTAACCCTTAAACACTCACTCATTCCAAATATTTTTTACACTCCACAATGCTAATATTGATAGCATGAGACAACCCTTTTTCTTTATCCCTATGATATTGTTGAACTTGATCATCATATTTGACAATTAGGTTTGGGAATTGGTTAGCATGATAACCATTTTCCATTCAAATGAAACACTAATTTGTGGGAGGGGAACCCTTTATATATTTCTATTCATTCTCGTTAAATTGGAAGTAAAATTCATGATGACCTTGTTTCTTACACTTAAAACATTTATCATCTCCCGTAAGACAATTTCCTCCATGTATCCTTCTATTCATTGAGAATAATGAAATTCTAGTCTTCCTAACTCCATATATCATTACGTTTACATTTAATTCCATCCTTCTTTTCATATCATAACATTATGATATATGGGTAACATATATGTCAATTTTTGTAAGAAGAAAATGAGGAAGTTACGTACTAAAAAATATGTTCATGAATTCATCCCAATCCTTGGAGTAAATTTCTTCTTATTGCATCATATTACAAATAATATTCCACCAAAAATTTAGTTTACCTTGAAATGGATATATTCCTAACTTAACATTTGCATGTACTAAATAGTGTAAAATGAAAAATATCATTTAGATAGTACAGATCCATATCTCAACAACTAGTCGATTAGTCATTCAACTAAATGATGGTGGATGTTTCCTTGAGAAATATTGAAGAGAACGTTCTTACCTCCATTGTACATTTGTAAGAATATTAGGATTCTTGGCATTAAAAGGTTTTGTGTTCATGGAAAAAATATTATGTATTCCAAATCCAATATCATCTTGTTATTATGGATGACAATCATTGCATTTACCATTGCATCTTGAATTAATGTGGTTCCTTTGGGTTCCATTCTGTGACTGAAACCAAATAAATAGATTAATCAAGAATTCTCATAATGAGGTACAAGATAACTATAACAATTAATTATAGGATACCAATATCACGAAAACAACTTTTCAATCTAGGACTCCATAGGCTTATCCCATGAGACAACCATAGAAAAATCCTAAAAATACCACTTGGGATCTTACAATGATATATGATCCTTATTACAAATGTTTAACTAAACCTTCACTCCAATAACAACTGTAAATACCCAAATAATGGTATACAAGGAAATTAAATTAATTTTTCAGAATACCTAATACATTTAACAAATAGATTACCAAAGAACATATTAGTTTAGTGTCTTCGTAAACTGGGATACATAAATTACTTGTTCATAAAACATCAACATAATCTCACATATTATGCATCATAACTAGAACCCTCTTTTGGGAACATCAAACATAATACCCTTTTTTAAATCATGGGAAAAAAATCATAATAGGGGAGAGCATATATGATCTTTAAGGGTAAATATTGATGATATTTAAACATAAACATTAGTATTAATGGTATGACAACATGATCATGACATTAGAATATTAGTACATTTATATCAAAGGAAAACAAGAATCATAATACAAATCAAAGATCATAATTCATAAGATCATTACATTAATAGAAAACATTAAATTGTGACATATAGAAAAACTTATAACTTTTGAACAAGTATAAATAATAACAGGTTCAATCATTAATTTAGGAAATTGAATGTAGGCCCTTATATAAACATAGGATCCTGGAAACCATGTCCACTTATAAATTTATGGTCATGAAAACTAATTCCACACATAGAATTTTGAACATGAAATATAGATCATTTATAACAGACATACCTCTTGGGTTATGAGTCATTATCCAATGCATTGGTGGGAGAAATATTTCCTACCAATCTCACAATGAAATCATTCTTACATGTGCCACAAAAACACAAACCATTCATTATAGCATTATCCAAGGGATAAAATGGGTTTCCTAAACATCATTACATCACAAAATAATCTAGGGTAAACAAATGGATTTTAGAAAAAACTTAATCATATTCAAACTAAAAGAATAGTAGTGATATTACTAAGTAATTTCATCATAGATGAAATATAATTTTGATAAAACAATTGAAATTGATTATCTAGAAAAATATCCTTCCGTATTTGATTTGTTTTTTCTTTATAAAACCAGATGCATTAGTAAAAAAAATTCATTGTAGATACCCCTGATAACATGTAAGAGATGGTTCATGGAACTATGGAATCATGAAAGTATAAAAATTCATTCATTCTGTATATGTTAAAATAAATTATTCTTCACGTAATTTTATTGACAAAGTAAAAATAATTATCATTTGGAAAATGGATGAAATATTCAATTAAATCTATGTAGTAAAAATTAAAAATGGGTAAAATGAAATTAAAATTCCATAGGATAGTACTGAAACATTTTATGAATGTATTTTTATAAAACATATACATGAATGATAAATAAACCCCAGTAAATACATATATATAAACAGTCTTGGATAATAATGATATTGCGAAATTATCCATTACATAAAACCTTAAAATTTTTTTTTGAGAACCTGTGAATAAACATAAAAACATACATAAATTTCCATTATAATCTCTATATATCCATATAAATAATTAAATAATATCATGAATATAGATATTGAGAATGGATTCATTAATTAAACATTCGAATCATTCCATTCCAATTTGATAGTGTAAATCATAATCCCATTATAATAAAATGTATATTTAAATATAATAAAAATAAATGAATTCATTATATGAAATATAATATTGGTTTTATATACACTACACACACTAAATAGGAGGTGAACATGGCATATATCTCAAGAAAATTAAAAGTGAGATAGAAATCCCTTTCCATAGTTATGATACTCATTAATCATGTTTGAAAAAACTGTATCAGGTATTAATAATATTATTAACTTATAAAATAATCATAATAATATTTATTATATCATATATGATTCTTTTTTTAGATTTTACCTCCAATTTTTTAATAATTCCAAGTTAATGCAATGTTTTTTTTTATAATTTCTTTTTTATCATATGTGTTTTGATTTCTGTTTTGTTTATAACATTTCATAGATAGTGATTTACCTAATTACGTAATATAAAAATTGATTTATATATCATATATATTCAGTATATAAATAAATTTTATAGATAGGTAAATGAAATAGAACCCATTGTTAATGGAGATGGTAGGTCATACATACACAAGAACACTATTTTTGTTTTCATTATAATATTAAAATATTAATAAATTTATGATAAATATTTATATTATAATACCTGTATAATATCTACATTATATATGTTTTATAAATTTATTAACATTATCCTTAATAAATTCTATATATAGTGTGAACAATTCATTTTTCTATGAGGGGATGGTAGTCTAGACTTCCACAATTGATGTTATCGTATATCAAAAATATGGATGGAATGAAGGTATGGTTAATTAAAAAACTTACAGAATATGAAATAGGAGATAATTTAAATATAAAATAATTTTATTAGTCATACATTAATTCCATACATTTTTTGGATATACGATAACATTATTTGTGGATGGGTTGACTACCACCCTTCATAGCATTCAGATTCGTTCATGCTATACACATAACATATTACAGATCATGTTAATAAAAATATTTAACATATTTAAAGTAGATATGTTACCGGAATTATAATATAAATATTTATCATAAATTTATCAATATTTTAAATAGGTTATAATTTAAATAGGTTAAAAAATATTTTTTTTAATATTTTTAACCTGAAAAATAGGTTTAATATCATCCATTATGGAGATAATGGAAAGTAAAAAAATTATATTGAAAATGTAAATTAACCGAAACAACATGGACAAAAATTTCATTTCGTTGAGTTATAGTGGTTGATAAATTAAATAGATATAAGATATTCCATTAGAATCACACCACTCCATTATAAACATGAATAATGAATTATCATTCATTTATGGATGAAGGAGGTGAAGATAAAGTATAAAAATAAATGAAATAAAGATAAATAATTTGAGAAATTATCTCTTGAATATCATCTACATGAAATACCATTTAGGACCATGGAATTGGATTTTTGGGGATACATGAATCACTTGGACGTGAGTAGATTAAGTAATAGTGGTTTTGGGAAGATATTTTAGGAGTTAAAAAGTGTTGTGGGTCTAATAGGGGTGGTGATGGTTGGTATTTATAACTGAGGAGAGGTGGGTTCATGTGATATATTTATTGATTATTTAATATTAAAATCTAAAAACATTGAATTTAACTTCATTTCATGAACTAGTAAATCATATAATGTTGTGTAGCATGGTTAGTGTCAACCATAACACATACATTGTTTAATTTTTTTTGTTTTTAGGTATGTTATTCTTTTACCATTTATCATTAACCCTTGACACAATTTTATATGTAAAACATTAAATAAATTTTCTACGAGGGTATCTTTTTTAGACCAAAAAATGAAATTATTCTTACAAATTAATTTTCACCTTCTTCTTCCAAATATGGAATCATTTTTATAATATTGAATATAATAAAATGGGAAAATTATATTTAAAATTATTTCCATAGATAAAACTAAAATGATGGTTTTAAAATTGTAATGATCAAAAGTTTGAAATGATTTAAAATCTAATTTAAATTTTAAATTGATTACAATGATGAAAATTTAAATAAATTATAAAAAAATATAAATATAATTTTAAACCCATTAAAAATATATTCTAACAATTCATATTAATTCGGAAGAAATTAGTTTTTAATTAAAATTTTCGATTATAAACTTATGATTAAATAACTTAAATATTACAGAAAATTGAAAAACATTATCCTAACCTTATTTTTATCTCACCATCAATGATGAATTTTATGTTGACATATGAAATTTATAATTGTGTCAAAAAATTTATTTCAAAATCGTACGACATTAAAATTCGGTAAACCGTACATTATAAATATATTAGGTTTTATGTATTAAATTTTTTCGATTATTATATTATGACTAAAAAAACTATATGTTCAAAATAAAAAATATTTAATTAGATATATAAAATATATATTATATTAAAATTACATAAATTTTTTTATTAATTTAATTTATTTGGATTAAAATTACTTGTGATAAAAATAATATTTTTCTATTTAAATGATCCCTTTTTATACAATTGTTTCTTGTATTCAGTTTAAAATAATTTGTATATAATTAACTCATTATATATTTATTTATAACAAAATATTATATATTTTATTTAATAATATTCATAAAATATCATTCTACTACTATAATTCATCATATTTTAATAAATATTTATTGTTCCCAATGCCTTGGTCATGCGTGTTACGCAAGAGATGACAAAAAGTGTTTTTTATGTGTAATACTAGATAACATCAGTGTTCCATGTAGATAAAGATTAAATTTATGTTTTTATAGTGATTTTAAAACAAACAACATACATTAAAATAAAACGAACTATTTTAGATGATAATTTTTTTTAAGATATCAATAAGAATAAATTAATCTGAAAAAAAATCACAATATCAAGAGTTGTTAAACCATGAGAAGATAGATTACAAACCACTTTTATTCCCATAAATTTCTCTTCGATAATTTCATTCCATGGGAGTGGAAGACGCATTGGGTATGACATGTGCTTTCCATGCTTATGTTCTTTTTGATGGATAAGTTCACTCTCTTGATATATGCAATGATGTATCAATGAGAAGATCATCATTTCACCATGTCGAGATCCTTATATCTGGACGAGTTTAATAAAACTCTCTTGTTAGGTTGAGAAATTGGATGATGTATTTTCCTTATTCTCTTTTTGGGGATTCTATTAACTTAACTGACAAATCGAGTACAACCAAGGACGATTTGACATGGAGATTCACTCTTGATGGGGGGTTCCCTCTTGTTAGGTTGAGTATACTATCCACATTCGGTTGATCCCTATTCATTTAGGTTTTGGGGAACCTACTATGTATTTCAATACTCACCCTAGCATGGTCTTTCCCATCATATTTCTTGTTTCTTCTTCATACCACATTCCTTTCAACAACGTCCATAGAGGACCCGAGGATGTTTGAGATTTGCAAACATGACTGAACGATATCATTACTAGATCTAGGATGGGGAGATTTGTTGCATTTACTCTTCAAAAACGATCCCTTCATTATCAAAAGATTGAATTATTTTGTAGTTTTCTTTTCATGGGGCTTTTATTTTCACTTTCCACATCAATATTTATATTGAACTATTATTTTTTATAGATGTATTAATGTTTTTTCAATTTCATCTTTTTCTATATAGACACAGCCTCATTGAGTTGTTTGCGACTGTTTGCATTTAGGTACATTAGGAAAAGGCCTCATAAATTTTAGTTTTGCCTTTGGACCTTTTCGCCAACCCTTGTCCAATCAAGTCGAGCATGGGGAAAAGATTCTTGAGCACCAACATGGGTTTGGTTATTACAGATTGGAATCAGATAATGTTTATACATTGGGAACTTGTTCAAACATATTCCCATTAAAAGTTTTTGGTTGGGTTTTATAGTTAAAATGTTAAGATGTTTTTAGTTCATCTCTCATGAAAGGGGTTACAGAGTTGGTGTAGTTGAAAAATTATACAATCACTTGGACACCGAAAACCTTATTTTTGTTATGTAAAATTAGATCATTTCTATCAGGGGAAATAATGGTAAATATATCCAATATGACTGAGGTTTAATTTTTTTACTTTCCATTATTGGGTAATCTACCAATATTTAATATTTTACAGTGGTACATCTTGATTTTATTTAATGTTTCCTCAAGGAAGAAATCCAGATAAGATTCTCTGACATGATTGTGATGAAAATTCATCTCATGATGGGGGTTTAATGTGGGGAACAATTTTGATGGTGTTACCTCTAGATGGTCTGTTGGTTGTGCCACCACCCATTGAGTAGCTGGTTATGTTGGAATTTCATGCTGAGGATGCGTGCATGCTATGTGAACTACATGAGTTTTAGAGGTATTTGCATCTATGGTATCGTGGTGATCTAAACCCATAGGAAGCAGATGTCTGGATCGAGGAAGTCACACAAGTTTTTCACCTAGTATGTAATCCTCCCAATCAGATGGTGGTACTATTAGTGATCCTTCTTTATTGTTTGATCGGTAAAAGGTGGAGTTTACTAACATAGTCCCATGACGAGGAGACTCTCACATGGGTAGAGTTTGAGTGACTCATTAGGGAGTAGTTCTACTGATACATATTGGGACCAGTGTATATCTTGGGTATCCTCCAACTTCAATAGGGTGATATGTCTACTGTAAACCACTCATCATGGACTTAAACATGACACACTAAACCCTAGATATGTTACAAGACCATTTATTCAGATCTTTAACCTTTGAGCTGGTGTTGTGCCTAGAGATCAATGTAAAATGGATTTTATTGTTCATCTCAATTTATAATGAGGTGTTGTAGGGATATCTGGTAGTAGAGAGCTTCTTGGTGGAGGAACAAGTGGATGTGGTCTAACTTAATAGTCATGGGGATGAGGATTTTTCAATAGATACTAGATGAAAAAGGATAGGATTGTGGCACATGAGGCATACCCATTCCATGAACCAGTAATGTGGGAATATAGCACATGAGAAGTACCAATGATTGGTCCAATGAAATAATAGGTAGTGTTATTCTTGTCATTTTCAGAGACTTGTTTCATGAGATTATATGACCTCTCATGTTGTTGATAGGGAGCCTGAAGATGGGATTCCTGGAAGTGGCATCACATGGAGTAGCGAGTTTCATGATATGGACGATGAGGAAGAGGAGATAGTATAGCAGCCAGATTTTTTCTAAACATTGAATAAGGAGTGAAGAACATGTGAATGGATTACTGCAGTAACTAGGGTCATTTGTCCTAGAAGTATGACAGATTATAAAGGGTATTCCTTGTGTCTTTTATACTCTCATTAGAAGTGATTGTTTAGGAAATGTATTGCATACTATATTCCTTCTTCTTCTGGATTGAGGTTTCAAACATTGTGACATTGAGTGTTAGTAGAACTGTATGTTGCTGTGGTTCGATGTAGCATCAAATTCAAGAGAAGGAGAGGTCCATCACCTAAAAAGATGTGTTTCTTGGATGTATCTAAAAAAGTGCGGGTGAATCTGTTCCACCTAAATCAGACATTATTGAGGAGATGTGTATGAGTCTCTATGAATTTTATGTTTAAGGTGAGGTTCAACAATATAGATCCTTGGTTAGAATCATTATATAGTGTCATAGATAGACCCTACAATGTTTCCACATTATGTATTAGATTCCTACCATTCGTACATAAATGGAAGGACACAATTGACCCTAGTTATGTTTTAGGTCCGAGTTATTATCCCTCCAAGAGGGTAAAATATCGAAAAGTTATGCCATAAAATTTTTGTGTCTTACTTCTTAGGGTTGGATGATTTTAACCTCCTTTTTTATTCATTGGTTCTCATGCATTCCTGGTGTCACACATGAATGCATGATACTTGAGGAGGTTATGAGATAGTACATCAATGGGGGGGGGATGTGAAATGTGGATTTTCTTAAGAATCTATAATTGGATAGCGGGGTGGTGTAATTTTGGACCCCATTAATACAAATGTGTTATGGTGATTGGTTCTTCTCCACCTGTCATAAAAAATTAAACATGTGCCTAGTTTTCACATGTTGTCGTATTGAAATAATATGCTAGTAATACTGTTTCGTTATTGCTGTACAACCCTTTAGTGTGTGATTGGAAATATCCCAAGAACCCCTGTTCTACTTGCTGGCATGGGAGACCCAATAGAATGGTCATTTTATTCTATATTCCATGAATTTTCTTTTCATTGACTGACATCATTCAATGTGGTAGTAATATAGAGACCCATTTTTTGACCTGTAAGACCATGGAAAATTTCTAATAATAAATATGTACCAATGTGCTCTGTTAGAACAAGAATCTATGGTTTAGAGATCCTCATTATGGGGAATTTAAAAATATATATATTATGTCACATAGTCAAAAATTATCAATAAAATTTTGAATAACTCCTACCTGGGGTCGTAGATTCGATTTATGAGGTCGTGGTTGAGTCAGGATTGTCACGTTTACACTAGGAACAATATAAAATTTATCTCTCTAGGAGTTTTTGATAGGTTATTAAATGATGGTTTAATTAATTATTAAATTAACCTAATCTTGAACAATCCCCTCCCACATGTAAGGGCACACATCACATGGAGTTCCACATATTTTCTCACCCTCTTCTCCCATTTTTTGGAGAATAAAAATGATTTCGAATCATCAAAAAAAAGTTACGTCAATCACTGTTTCTAAAACATATCACCATTTGATCAAGAACCAAAAAGATCTGGGCACAATTCATCCGCTGAAGCTCTGGTATTTCATCAATGAAGAATGAGGTTTTTAATTTTATTCCCAATTCAATATTTTTTCATTATTATAATGTTTTATATACCTATATTAATTTATTATGACCCCTACAAAATTGATGTAAGGATTATTGTTAGAATCAGGTCGAATTTGGTGTTTTTAAATGTAATTTTGGACATTAAATACCTTATACATGGAATTTACTGCTGGGAAACATGTCATGTAGTTCATCCTATTTAGGGAAGACAAACTTTGAGAACTACATGTAGTTTATTTTGATAAAACTTCATCTAGTTCCTCAAACTACATGACCATGTGACATGGATTTGATTAGATTTTTTAGAAAACATGTTCGTGTACTAACACATGATGAAATTACATGAACATGTGGTACAATACATGAAAAAAAGTTAAAATAAAAAACCATTAGTGGGTGAAGTATGACACACCATGTACCTCTTGTATATTCTATATACCCCAACACGGGAAGGAAACTCTGTATATTTTTTAAATGGACATGGGCTAATTTGGTCACACAATTCATGTGTGCTTCAGTGAACATCGTGTACTCCAATGGGATCTCCATGGGATCATGATTCACCAAAATATTTTTCTATAGGACTAAAATTTCATATATTATGTATCTTATTACGTGTGTTTTCATATTAGAATGTGATGGTGGACTCAGTTTAGGTGTAATAGGTACTAGGCTACACGTTTCGATCACGAATATTGTGAAATGGTGCAATTAATGGGCAGCGATCAGGGAAAATCCAAAGGTTGTCTTCAGGTTCCGTAACCTTCCATTTAACATTAACATTAGGGTCCCCTAGTCTCATTAGTCCAGTGATTTGGTTATCCCTATAGGAATAGGGTGTAGGTTCCCTACCCGTGGTGGTGTTACAACATAAAGTATGATAATAGTGACTCTCATATTATTGGGGATTAAACAATGTTGTAAATCATTATTGTTATTGAATAGATAAGATGGGACATGTACTCCCCTATGGAATGATGGCACAAGATTCCTATGCAGCTTTTCATTAGAAGAGACAAGACTCCCCAAATCATTGGGGTAGGTTCATTTACCTTTATGAAGTTCATTATGATGATATTTGGATTGTTAGAGCCTTGGAATAATGAGGAAGAGGAATCCTATCCCATCTAAGATGCATCCTTGTGATGAATCTGAAAATCATGCATGCATGTCAGTACTATCCAATGTGGATAATATCAAGGTGTGGTGATTGAGTTCCATAGTTTTAATTTTTCTGGAAAACATTTGGTGTGTTGGGAATCGCTGAAATACTTCTGGAACAATTTGTACTCCCCTTATGTTTTAGGTTGAGGGTTCTCCATTTCATTCATAATGATGGGAAGTTATCCCTTATGGTGACATGGAACAATAACTCCGTACATGTTGTCCTGATATAGATGGAACCCCTCTTCTTGAATTGGGTGTAGGACCTCTATCCATGGATTTTTTACTCCCCTGATGTACCAAGGTTTTTTTTCATCCACATGAGACATATAGGTAGATTGGTTACTCTCATACCGTGGTAGGGTGGAGGTCCTATATTAATGGAGTCGGAACTCCCTAGTCATTCCAGTGTTAATGTGATCAAAACATTTTGTTTAGGAAGAGTCAAAACTCCACTACTGTGTTAGGGAGTGAATCCTATAGCCTGGGTTCGGTACTCCCCTATCATATCGGGTTGTTGGTCCCCCATAATAAATGAACCGATAGAGTTGGTACTCCCCTACTATATAGGGAGTCGGTTCTCTAGCCTGGGGTCAGTACTCCCCTATCATACTATGGTGTGGGTCCCCTATAATAAATGAGCGTCCGGAGTCAGTTCTATCCTTTCATACCAAGTTATGTTTCCTCTAGCCACATAGTGGAACTCCCCTTCTGTGATGGGGTGTGGGTCCACACCTATAGAGTCATACTCCCCCTTCAATAAGTTATATTGGGAAGAGGGTCCTCTATTAGAGTTGGATCTCCCTCACTATTAAGAATATGGGTAATGAGTGGGACCCCACAATTGATATGTGTGATACATGGTTAGGTGTTATTGCTCCCTCGAAGGAATGAGGTCTGGTCCACTCCATACAGGATGTATATGGGATTCACTAGTCGGTTAAGAGATAATAATCCTTTGATAGTTGAGTAGTGGAGAGGATTGGGTCCCTTCATTCCCTCTCATGCAGAGGATTCGCATGGTTAAGGGTTTAGTGTAGTGCTTCCACAACTAAATGGATGTAGTGAGTATCGGGTTTCTCCACATGGTTTAATTACACATGCAAATGAAAATTTTTACCGATTGTTGGAACTCCAATGTAGGGTACTAGAGCTAGACCGTATATGTTATTCCTAAATGATTATTTCTCTTAGAAGTGTTACATATTGGATGGTATATCTCATGGACTGTGTTCTCCATGTTTAGTGTTTACTTAAGATCCTTTAGTTTAATCAGGTTGATAGTTATGAGGTCAGAACCTCATGATACTTAGAGTCTATTATGAATATATATATGGGTGATGTCAGGGAGGCCTTATAGTGTTGTCACGTTCAATGTTAACACCCCTTGTGAACTGAGTATACATAAAATTTTGTTGCCCATACCTTCCTCAAGGTTACTCTCCTTCCAGGGGTGGATAAGATGTGTGAGTAATCCAAATTCTTTCCCTGTTTAGAATCAAGTGGTTCATTGAGTTCACTCTCCCATTATAGTCAGGGACGAATCAATGACGAGTTCGTATTCTCACCTTCTCGATCTCCTTTGGTTTGTATGAGTTTAATTTAACAATCTTCTCATGTTGAGCAATGGGACGGAGAATTTTCCATAATATTTTTTTGGGGATTATTTTGAATTATGTGACTACTCATATATAGTGAATGATGATTTATGATAGGGCTTATCTCTCAATTGGGGGGGGGGGGGGTCTATCTCACAAGGTTGAGTGGACTGTCCTCTTTCAGTCATTTCCTTTCCTTTTCAGATTTTTGAGATCTTGTAGAGACTCTATATACTAATCCCTGCAAGATTTCTTCCTACACATGTCTAGTGTCTTGGGAAGACAAAATTTATTTTTATGGAGTCCATAGAGGACATGATGTAGGTGAAACATAACGATGTAGTCTGACAGAGGTGTTTACTAGTGGCTGGTCAGGGAGCATTGCAGTTGTTATATTTGGTAATGATGCCCTCTTTCTCAGTATGTCATGCGATTTTATGGTTTTATTTTTGTGGGAACTTGTCTTATCATAATAAATTATGTACATATGCTATTCTCTGGTTTGGAATAGATGAATGCATTAATTTTTAATTTAATATTTTTCTATCAATTTACTATTTCAATTAGGTGTTTTTGGTGAATTTATTCATGTACATTATGAAAATCCTTCCAGGAGATATGTTTTTCCTTCTGCGCTTGTCACGAAGCACATACATATGGATTATGGATTGGGGGTGTTGTGGGTCAAGCTCCGATATAGTTTGGGCCATGAAAAATTAATATTAGATGGAATAACCTATCATGTAACACATATGTTTCAAAAGAAGTTGTGTACTTTTAAAAATATAAAGGCTGAATCATTTCTATTTCATTATTTTTTGGATGTATGGAATGTATTCTATGCGAGGCTAGATTGAATAGTTGATTCCTCATGAACGAAAGGTTTTCAGATACAGATTGGGGGTGATATCGACCCCATAAAAGTTCATGACATACATGTGTAAGATCTTCTTATTAATATATGGTAAATTAATTTATCCAAATAAATTTTTCTATTAGTTAAGGTAGTTGAGGGTTTCCATGTGAAGATGATAATTAGTTTTCTTACATTTTTAATAAATAATATGTTTTTAAATTTTGTATATGTGATGAAAATTAAAAATAAAGAAGTTTTTATGATGGGAGTAGTCTCATTGATCTATGAGGAATGAATTTATAGAATGAAAATTATTTTTTATTGGACAGTGAAGTCGTGTGTGGAAATATATGATAGTGGTGTATCTGAAGATGATGTATAAAAAATTAAATATAGATTTCTATAGGAATGGATTGTAATTATTTATCATTCTAATCAGCTAAAGAAAATCAAAATAATGACAGATCAATCATATAATGAATTGGTGCTGTGAAAATATGTGATAAAATATGGGGACCCGTAGTTCATATTATATATAGATGGTTCCTAATTACTATGATAAAAACGGAATATGTTCTAAAAACTATAGATAATAAAATAAAATAAAAATCAATAACTTTAGGATTTTAGTGTTGAAAATTGATTTTTGAAATGTGTTGAACCTAAACAACAAGTGATTAAAACAAATAATGAGTTTGAAAACATAGTTCATTCAATTACATCTCATTCAGTTATTAGTCCAATTACTCAACCTATTATAATTGTTATTACACAGTCATTATTCATAATATAAGTGGTCTGACTCTTCAATATCATTATGTAATTGATAAAGTGAATGCTAAAGGTTTTTATGTTGAAAACAATGTTTCAAAAAAAGTTTTTGAAATAAATAGATCTACTAAATATTTTGGGAAATCCATCATTATAATTAATGATTTTTTGGAAAGATAGGTAGAATATTTAATTGAATAATATTGTTCCAAATATACATCCTACATAGAATTGGAGGATGAAGAGAAATAATAATAAGAAATGATTTCAAAATAATCATCTTCTTTTTCAACTATGTAAAAATAAAATGTCAAGGTAGTTGTTTTATATAAGGAATGTAGTTCATTATGATAATTTGAGAATCAATAATATGATCCTATTATATTAGAAAAGGATTAGAATAATAGAAACATTGATGTTTTTCAACTGTCAGATGCTAAAAAATATAAAAAGAAAGTGAAGGAGAATGATGGTGTTAGACTATCAATGTGTCATGTTTCTGACATCTCATCAGGATCAACAGATTATAAAGACACCCATTCTAATAATTGGATGGAATCTACACTCGCATATGATAATTAGTATTTGATGATGTTATATTATATAGTTTCATTTATTCCATTTATTAAATTTCTATATAAAATAATTCAGATGATATTGTGTGACTTAGAGAAATAAATTTCATTCAATCAGTTGTCTAAGATAGTGGTACACTGTCACGACCCATCCTCAGGGCCTGTGCCGTGACTACCCCAAGCCCGCCTTCCATAGGCCTGGGGCTGGCGACTAGCACCAAGGCGTAAATCCTGGTAAAAAGGGAAGGCATTGCCTTTATAAAGTAAACAATCACACAGAGTACAAGCGGAAGAAGTAAACCCTATGTAAAAACTGAGTACAACAGTAAGTGTGGAATGTAAAAAGGGGCCGGAGATAATAGCCCAACTGTAATGCACAACTCGAAAAGTAAAACAACAAATGAAAAGTAAAGCTGCTACGCCAAGCTGTCCACTGGAAATCCCACCTGAAGGGTGGGTACAGATTGCTCCTCTGCTCCTTGGGTCCCGCCGTCCGCTCCGAGTATGTCCCGCCCAGTGGTCCACCTCCGGGTACCGCCTCGTCGTCACGTGCACCTCTGGGTACCGTCTCGTCGTGAGGTCCTCCTCCGGGTACCATCTCGTCGTATAGTCCACCTCCAGGTACCGTCCAGTCCTCGAACACTCGGCCTCTGTCAGCACTGCCTGTCATCTGCAACCAACACAACGAGGTGCGGGCATAGCCCGTGCATGGGTGAGTATAAAGACACTCAGTAGGAAACCTGAGACCCTCAAGGTCTCACTAAAACCAACAAGGACAACCACATAGGAGATCTCAACAGATAACCTCTACTTAGGTATATGCCCATACATATACCTAAGTTATCAAGTAACCCATCTCAATCATGAGGAAACACAAGGATTGTGAAATCAACGGATAACTACTACCCAGGTATATTCCCATACATATACCTATGTTATCAAGTGACCCATCTGAATCATGAGGTAAACTAAAAGGTAAAAAGTCTCAACTCAAACCAGGATTTTCATTATCGAAACCGTAACTGCTGAAGAGCTCCGTCTCTAGAGTGTACAGTGGTCCTGTCACGACTCCGAGGTACTGCTCACTAACCTAAGACTGCTGAAGTACTCCTCCTGTCGAGTACCGCGGGTCAGCCACCTAGACACAGTAGTGCTTCCCGCCGAGGTATGTCACCCAAACACAGTAGTGCACACCACCTAGTAGCCTGCGGAGGTACTCTCCGGACAAGTATCGCGGGTCTGCACTGTCACACAGTTAGTTCTCCGTCCGCCAAGGGTCTGCACCTCAGAAAGTAGTGCTCCGTCCACTAGGTTAGTCGACTCACTCCAAGTCGAGTCGGTCAAGCAGTCGTCAGGTCTCAGCCAGTTACACGGTCTCCGTACTCCGCATGCTCGTCACTAGGAGGGTCCGCTCCATGAGCTACAGGGTGATACTCCAAGTATCTCAAAATCTCACGAAGAAGTATCTCAAAGGACTGCCTCGTCATAGGGGTCTCAACACAACAGACGGCGCGTCAATCGGACGCCCGATCTGGGAGTTATTAGCCTTTTCGTCCCAGGGGCCCGGTTGGTTTCGTGAGCGAACCAAACCCGGACGTATCTCAACTGTACCCCGAACTCTCATATGGTATACACATAGGGAACATTTCTCAACGATATCACCAATGCCACTGACGGTTCGTCAAACGGACGTTCTGTCAGAAAGATATCAGTTTTTCCATTCCAGGGGCCCGGTTGGATTTCGGTGCGATCCAACACGGCCACTATCCATCTGCATCCAAAACTCGGGCGGAGGATACTAAATGTTCCGTATCGTCAACAGGAACTCAACGCAACAGACGGTGCGTCAATCGGACGCCCTGTCTGAGAGTTATTGGCTTTTTCGTTCCAGGGGCCTGGTTGGTTTTTAAGGCAAAACCAACCCGACAGTACTCCACCTGCGTCCAACCCTCGGGCGGAGTATTCCAAAAGATCCGTCTCATCAAGAGGAAATCAACGAAACAAACGGCGTGTAAATCGGACGCCCGATCTGTTAGTTATTGGCATTTCCGTCTCACACCCACCCTGGAAAACGTCCCAGAAGGTCACCCATCCTGATCACTACTCTTGGCCAAGCACGCTTAACTATGGATTTTTAACCAGGTAGGCTCCCGAAAAGGAATTTTCACCTTGAGTATAGTATTCCGAAATGACCGTCTCGATCCAATGATCGTGTTGCCGCTGACGGCGAGTCGTTTGGAGGCTCGTAGCCCAAGATACGGGCATTTGACCAAAAGTGGTCCGAAACTGGGGGTCTGGGCCCGGGCCGACCCAGCCCGACCCCCCTGGGTCGGCTGAACTGGGTCGACCCGCCTCGGGCGGCGACCCGGCCGGACTCGGAAAACCCGGCCCAGCGCGGCGGCGCGAGCCGGTGCGGTGGGGCGGTCCGGCGCGGCGGGGCGGTCCGGCGCGGCGGTGCGGTCCGGCGCGGCGGCGCGGTCCGGCGTGGCGGCGCGGTCCGGCGTATCGGTGCGGGCCGGCACGGCGGCATGGCCTGGGCGCCGTTCGTGTGCCGTGCGCGGGGGGCAAAGCCCCCGCCTTTCCTCAGCTGGCGGCGCGGTAACATGCCGCGCCTAAAGAAAAACGCCCCCCACGTGGGGGCCTGCCTTCGAGAAAACGGGGGGCCGCCTGCCCCCACTTTGTGAAACCAGCACCCCTCATAATGGGGGGCCATTAAGGCTGGCCGGGGGAAATTATTTCCCCTAGTTTTCTCCCTTCCAGCAGGCCCAACCTGGCCGGCCGGTTCTTCCTCAACGGGACCAGCAAGGCCGGTCCCCCTTCCAGCTTCCGACACCGGCGGCCCGGCTGGCCGCCGGTCTTCTCATTCCGCCGCGGCCCGGAACCGGCAGTGGCCTTCGTTGTCCGGCGTGGTGAGACGGCACCGCGCCCCTCCACCACGGCCCCGCTCTGGCCGCAGTGCCTTCAACTTTCTTTGACGCGGCGCGACGACATCGCGTCCTTGCATTATTTAACGATGCGGCTTGACGGCGCCGTGCGTTTCTTGCCGCATGATCCTGCGCAGGGCGACGGCACCGCGCCACACCCGTTTCAATCCAAAACAAAATCAACATGAAAGGAGGAGGGTCGGCCGTGTTCATGCGGTCCGGCCCCCTCGCTTTATTTGCTAACAATCGGCCTTTAATGAATGATAAACATTCGCAATCTTTTAAAATAAATAAAAAGATTTGGAATCAAGGCCCGACAAATATAAACCTTCAAGTTCGAAGGAGAGATCCACATAACTTTAAAAAGTTAAAACCCCTACCTTGATTTAAGAGGTGACGAGATTCGGCGTCGCGAAAAGAGATGTCGCAGAAGAAGACGTCATCGGTATTGCGGGTATGGCGTCGCAGAAGACGGTTCCCGAGAACGTGGCATTCTTCTTCGATGTCCGATTGTTCTTCGCGTTCTTTGTCAAGAGGATGAAGAAACTTCAAGACTTCTAAGCCTTCTTTCCAAAAGCTCTCAAACAACACAACCCAACCAAAAGAAATAAGTTCTCCACTTTTTTAATTAACTTCACATGGTTTTTGAAATTGAAGTGTTTGAAATTCAAAAGACTCACACAACTCACCACATTAAAATCAACTCATTTAAGACAAAAGTTATAACTACGTTAAAATCATTTAAGTGGGAGTTGAGGGGTTTTAGAGGATATGAAGAGGTGGGGTTCCTGTCGGCCCCACCACCCTCATAACCTCCCATGGGAGGTTGGGTGGTTACCCAACTTCCACCATGAGCTAACACTTAGAGTAAGTTAATAAAAATTGTAGTGTAGTGATAAAATAAACTTCCACAATTTTTATTATCAACACTCATGTAAACACAACTCCGGAACATGAGTTCCTAAGTAATTACTGGCGTTGTGGTTCCATCGGTGCCCTCAGAATTCCATTCCGGGCACCGGTTCAAAAGATAGAAATTCCCGCTCGCTCGTTCACTGAACGTACCCGAGCCAAACTTTGGAAATTAATTCCGGGCACACCGGTCCTCGGAATCAGGCGCCGTCAGAAACTGCGTTCTTGTAAAAATCCAAAGAAAATTAAGAAAAAATTTTCCTTGAAATTTCCGGGTCTTTACATTACTCCCACCTCAGGGATTTACGTCCCTGTAAAGCTTCAACACAAACTACGGTCAAAAAAGCGGTACAGAGCACGCATCTGAGCCTTCCGCTCCTATGTGCTCACCTGGAGGTTTCCGTACTGCCAAAGAATGTGCACCCGAGGAATCGATCGTCCTCATAGGATCTGCTCCTGTCGATCCTCGATCCCCACTGGAATATCCGTGAAAGACACCCCATCGCCATTGTCCAGCTCCTCATGGTCGATGGTATGTGAAGGGTCGAGCACGTATCTCCTCAATTGAGATATGTGGAAGTCGTCGGGCACCTGGTGCAACTGCGGTGAATGGGTCAAGCGGTAAACCACCCCGCCTACCCAGCTGAGGACCTAAGAAGGTCCTCTAATCCTTGGAGATAACTTTTTGCCTTGGTCACTTCTCCGTAAACCTCGTCGAGGTGAGTCCCGTATAAGGACGTGGTCGCCATCTTCAAACTCCAGAGGTTACCAATTCCTGTTAGAACTGGAACTCAAAAGACTGTTGCCACGAGGGTAAGGTTGGCCGATTCAAGAGTGATCGATCGCACCCTCCCGTGAAAGAGTTTATCCCGTGCTGCCTGGGGTTTCCTTTTCGCCGACCAAGGAAAACCCATCCCGACGTTTGCCTAAAACCGTCAATTTGAGTATGAACAGTTATTTCCCATTCCATACTCAAACTAAAGTCATAAGGCCTCGACGCTGCCACCAAGAGATTCCAACCGAAACTCACGCCTTGAGGGTCTGACCACACCATCGGCGTAAGTGTGATTATCGAGTCTCCTCCCAAGGTATCTCCAGACGTGAGGGTCAAGTCCACGGCTTAACGGAAACTCTAGGTCTAGAACAAGATTTGTGAAAGCGAGGAATGATTCATATCGATGTCTGTTACTACAGCAGCCAGTAGTGGACACAAACTGTCCCTTGAATCATTTCTAGAGCCATTGGTTCACACTCCTTGACCACATACAGCTGCATTCTTCCACCGCCCCCAGCTTCCTGAGCTTGGCGGGGATAACTAAGGTGGGAGGTTGTACCATGTTAGGATGTACACCACCACATGCTGCTCTCATAGCTCTACCTCCACGTCTTCTGCTTCGTAGACTCATCTCTCCTTTAAGCTTCCTCTTCTTTAACACGCCCGAGTCTCTAAGACTAGCACCGGTTTCCTGTTTCTTACTATACTGTGCAGTCTTCATCCTCTCTTGGATGTCCTGGACCTCCTTTAGTCCCACAAGAGCTGCTATGATTTCTTCTTTGCCGATAAGAGAAACCCGGTCTCATCCCCTGGATGAACCACATTCGTTGCGTAATACAGTAAATCCTGAAATGGATGATGCCTTAATGCCATGGATGACGTCGTAAGGCCTCGACGTAACTACTAAGAGATCCAACTGTCACTCTCGCATCCAACGGTCGAGTCACACTGTTGGCATCAGTGTGAGGTCACTAGGTCCCCTCCAGCTGAAATCTCGAAAGTGAGGGTCAAGTCAATAGTTTAACCGGGACCACTCAGTATCAACCAAACAAAAGGACAGGAACGCAAACAAGGATAAGTGTCTTTTTATTATTGCAGCTCATAGTAAAAAACACGAATACAACAGAAAAATGGAACTAGAAGTACAAGGGACGTATCCACTAGTTCATATCTTGTCCAACTATTCCCGGAGCTCTACTGCCTTGTCCACTGCTCGACTATTGCTCAAGCACCAGCCACTTCTTCTGTCTCGGTGGCTCCTCCAACACCCGCTGATCAACCGTACGAGGAGTCGGATAGTCACGTGACAGGTGACCCTTCCCGCCGCAGGAGTAACATTGTCCGTTTCTGGCATGCCTGGCTCTGACCCCACCTCGGGTACCCCGCACCACCGGTCCTAAAACCCGAGATCGTCCAACTTCTAGTATGGTCTTCCTGGACCTCTGCATAATCTGTCTACTACCCACAGATGACTTGGCTACTTATCGAAAAACACACGGCAAAGGCAGAAGCTCCTGTACACGCTCAGGGTGTAGAGCTATTGGCACAAACTCCACCCTAAAGAAGGTCTTGAAGTCTTCCCATGCGAAGGTCATCCCGTCACAAAACTGAATCAAGTGGCTCCACCACCTGCCTGCTGCTGCCTGAAGGTGGCTGGCAGCAAAGATCACCATGAAGTCTTCCAACGTCCTAACTAGCCTGAAGACTCTCACCACAGCCTCCAGCCAATCCTCAGCCGCCTGCGGGTTTGTCTCTCCCCGAAACCTGGGTGGCCACTAGCGCTGGAACTCGTGCAGCGCGCTCAAGCGTCGTGCATCGCCTACTGCTGGGGCTGGTAGCATCGGTGGCCCAACGGGTAGCAGTATCGTTGGTGCCTCCGCTGGTGCCTCAACTTCAGTAGGGCCCCTGTACCGAAGCCTCGTCGCTTGACAGGCTGTCAGCACGCACATCCCTCTGGGCTCTAGCTGGTCGTCCGTGAAAAGGCATCCTGAAAGAAACATTGTGACACGGTCAAACGTTTATACCTGGTGAGCTGACCTGGTTTGAGCTGTTTTAAGGGAAAACCTTTGAAAACACACACGCAATCAGTGTTTTCGTGCACAAAGTCGGAAATCAGTTGTCAGGGTCCTGGTGTATGGATACGTCGGTCGCCCGCACCAACACTGTACTCCCTGAATTGAAAACCACACTCGGTACCCTTAACACTATTGCTTCACATAAAGAAAAAAAATATCAGAGTTATAATTTCTACGATAGAACCGACTCCTCTGATACCAATTTGTCACGACCCGTCCTCGGGGCCCGTGTCGTGACTACCACAAGCCCGCCTTCCATAGGCCAGGGGCTGGCGACTAGCACCAAGCTGTAAATCCCGGTAAAAAGGGAAGGCATTGCCTTTGTAAGGTAAACAATCACACAGAGTACAAGCGGAAGAAGTGAACCCCATGTAAAAACTGAGTACAACAGTAAGTGCAGAAAGTAAAAAGGGGCTAGAAATACTAGCCCAAATGTAAAGTACAACTCGAAAGGGAAAACAACAACTAAAAAGTAAAGCTACTACACCGAGATGTCCACTGGAAATCCCACTTGATGGGTGGGTACAGATAGCCTCTCTGCTCCTTGGGTCCCGCCGTCCGCTCCGAGTATGTCCCGCCCAGTGGTCCACCTCCGGGTACCGCCTCGTCGTGAGGTCCTCCTCCGGGTACCATCTCGTCATATAGTCCACCTCCAAGTACCGTCCAGTCCTCGAACACTCGGCCTCTGTCAGCACTGCCCATCGTCTGCAACCAACACAACGAGGTGCGGGCATAGCCTGTGCAGGGGTGAGTATAACGATACTCAGTAGGGACCTCGAGACCGTCAAGGTCTCACTAAAACCAACAAGGATTACCACATAGAAGATCTCAACAGATAACCTCTACTTAGGTATATGCCCATACATATACCTAAGTTATCATGTATCCCATCTCAATCATGAGGAAACACAAGGATTGTGAAATCGACGGATAACTACTACCCAGGTATATGCCCATACATATACCTAAGTAATCAAGTGACCCATCTCAATCATGAGGTAAAAACAAAAGGTAAAAAGTCTCAGCTCAAACCAGGATTTTCATTATCAAAACTGTAACTGCTGAAGAGCTCCATCTCTAGAGTGTACAGTGGTCCTGTCACGACTCCGAGGTACTGCTCACTAACCTAAGACTGCTGAAGTACTCCTCCTGTCGAGTACTGCGGGTCAGCCACCCAGACACAGTAGTGCTTCCCGCCGAGGTATGTCACATAAAAAAAGTAGTGCACACCCCCCTAGTAGCCTGCTGAGGTACTCTCCGGACGAGTACTATGGGTCTGCACTATCTCACAGGTAGTGCTCCGTCCACCATGGGTCTGCACCTCAGAAAGTAGTGCTCCATCCACTGGGCTAGTCGACTCACTCCAAGTCGAGTTGGTCAAGCAGTCGTCAGGTCTCAGCCAATTACACGGTCTCCATACTCCGCACGCCCGTCACTGGGAGGGTCCGCTCCACGAGCTACAGGTCGATACTTCAAGTATCTCAAAGTCCCACTAAGAATTATCTCAATGGACCGCCTCGTCATAGGGGTCTCAACACAACAGACGACGTGTCAATCGAACGCCCTGTTTGTGAGTTATTAGCCTTTTCGTCTCAGAGGTCCGGTTGGTTTCGTGAGCGAACCAAACCCGGCCATATCTCAACTGTACCCCGAACTCTCAATTGGTATACTCATAGGGACCGTTTCCCAACGACATCACCAACGCCGCTGACGGTTCGTCAAACAGACGTTCGGTCAGAAAGATATAAGTTTTTCCGTTCCAGGGGCTCGGTTGAATTTCGGTGCGATCCAACCCGGCCACTATCCATCTGCATCCAAAACTCAGGAGGAGGATGCTAAATGTTCCGTATCATCAACAGGAACTCAACGCAACAGACGGCGCGTCAATCGGACGCCCGATCTGAGAGTTATTGGCTTTTTCGTTCCAGGGGCCCGGTTGGTTTTTAAGGCAAAACCAACCCGACTGTACTCCACCCGCGTCCAACCCTCGGGAAGAGTATGCCAAAAGATCTGTCTCATCAAGAGGAAATCAACGAAACAAACGGCACGTAAATCGGACGCCCGATCTGTTAGTTATTGGCCTTTCCGTCTCACACCCACCCTGAAAAACATCCCAGGAGGTCACCCATCCTGATCACTACTCTTGGCCAAGCACGCTTAACTATGGATTTTTAACCACGTAGGCTCCCGAAAAGGATGTTTCACCTTGAATATAGTATACCGAAACGACCGTCTCGATCCAAGGATCGTGTTGCTGCTGACGGCGAGTCGTTAGGAGGACCGTAGCCCAAGATACGGGCATTTGACCAAAAGTGGTCTGAAACTAAGGGTCTGGGCCCAGGCCGACCCCCGCTGGGTCGGCCGAACCGGGTCGACCCGCCTCGGGCGGCGACCCGGCCCGACGACTCGGCCCGGCTCGGAAAACCCGGCCCGGCGAGGCGGCGCGGCCTGGCGCAGCGGCGCGGGCCGGCGCAGCAGCGCGAGCCGGCACAGGGGCGCGGCCTGGGCGCCGTTCGTGTGCCGCGCGCGGGGGGGAAAAGCCCCCGCCTTTCCTCAGCTGGCGGCGCGGCAGCCTACTGCGCCTAAAGAAACCCCCCCCCACCCCCCCACGTGGGGGCCTGCCTTCGAGAAAACCGGGGGCTGCCTGCCCCCCTTTGTGAAACCGGACCCCCTCATAATAGGGGGGCCATTAAGGCTGGCTGGGGGAAATTATTTCCCCCGGTTTTCTCCCTTCCGGCCGGTCCGACCTGGCCGGCCGGTTCTTCCTCAACGGGACCAGCAAGGCCGGTCCTCCTTCCGGCTTCCGACACCGGCGGCCCGGCTGGCCGTCGGTCTTCTCGTTCCGCCACGGCCCGGAACCGGCCGCGACCTTCGTTGTCCGGCGTGGTGCGACGACACCGCGCCCCTCCACCGCGACCCTACTCTAGTCGCGACGCCTTCAACTTTCTTCGACGCGGCCTGACGGCATCGCGTCCTTGCATTATTTAACGACGCGGCGTGACGGTGCCGCACGTTTCTTTCCGCATGATCCTGCGCTTTGCGACGGAACCGTGCCACACCCGTTTCAATCCACAACAAAATCAACATGAAAGGAGGAGGGTCGGCCGTGTTCGTGCGGTCCGGCCCCCTCGCATTATTTGCTAACAATCGGCCTTTAATGAATGATAAACTTTCACAATCTTTTAAATTAAATAAAAAGATTTGGAATCAAAGCCCGAAAAATATAAACCTTCAAGTTCGAAGGAGATATCCACATAACTTTAAAAAGATAAAACCCCTACCTTGATTTAAGAGGTGACGTGATTCGGCGTCGTGAAAAGAGATGTCGCGGAAGAAGACGTCGTCGGTATTGAGGGTATGGCGTCGCGGAATACGGTTCTCGGGAACGTGGCGTTCTTCTTCGATGTCCGATTGTTCTTCGCGTTCTTTGTCATGAGAATGAAGAAACTTCAAGACTTCTAAGCCTTCTTTCCAAAAGCTCTCAAACAACACAACCCAACCAAAAGAAATAAGTTCTCCACTTATTTAATTAACTTCACATTGCTTTTGAAATTCATGTGTTTGAAATTCAAAAGAATCACACAACTCACCACATTAAAATCAACTCATTCAAGACATAAGTTATAACTAAGTTAAAATCATTTAAGTGGGAGTTTAGGGGTTTTAGAGGATATGAAGAGGTGGGGTTCGTGTGGGCCCCACCACCCTCATAACCTCCCAAGGGAGGTTGGGTGGTTACCCAACTTCCACCATGAGCTAACACATAGTGTAAGTTAATAAAAATTGTAGTGTAGTTATAAAATAAAATTCCACAATTTTTATTGTCAACACTCATGTAAACACAACTCTGGAATAGGAGTTCCTAAGTAATTACCGGTGCTGCGGTTCCATCGGTGCCCTCAGAATTTGATTCAGGGCACCGGTTCAAAAGATAGAAATTCCTGCTCGCTCGTTCACTGAACGTACCCGAGGCAAACATCGAAAATTAATTCCGGGCACACCGGGCCTCAGAATCAAGCGCCGTCAGAAACTACGTTCTTGTAAAATTCCAAATAAAATTAAGAAAAAATTGTCCTTGAAATTTCCGGGTCTTTACATACACAATGAAGTATGCATCAAATAATTTAGGATGGATTCAAGATATGAAATAAGAAGGATTAATAAAATCATTGATATATGAGTGATACTGAAACATATTTTAAATTCCATTATTAGAAAATAAAATTATTTATGATAACATCCATAGAAAGTGTTGATGCTTTTCCGAACAAATATTCAGAAGCTTATTTTAATAAAGGATTATCAGAATCCCTTTTTGAATAAATTTTATTATAGATTTATATGAATTTATTTCAATAAATAAATAATAATATTGATGGAATATGAGACTATGAAAATTTATCTCATGTAATAAGTTGATTAATTTAAGAATGAGGTCCTAATAAGTAATAATTTTGAATAATGGTTAGAAAATACCGAGACAAGGGAATTAAAATATGTGATAAACTAAGAAGAAATTAGAAAAGTGAATATTATCATGAATAATCCAAAAAAGAAGTTGTAATTTTAATTTTAATGATCACTTAATTTTTTCATATTCTAACTCTCTTTTGAATTTATTTATGTCAAAATATTCATCTAATCTATATTTTATTTATATTAATAAAATTTTAGTTGGATGATTTATATTGATGTTTTTTTAATATTTTTCTTAGTTAAATTATTTTTAGAGATGTCATGAAAAATCATTCATGTACATCATACCACTTATATTACTTTTCTAAAAATGAAAATTGTGGACAAGTATTCATAAAATTATTTTTGGGGGAGATTCTTTGCATGAAAATTAAAAAATTGGAGAGTTATTTATATAAGAGATTATATAAGAAGTTAGTTTTAGTGGGGAAGGACCCATATAGGTGGATTTGATTCATTAATATAATATCTTATTTTCTTTTACAGTACAAATTATTTTGATGTAAAATTATTTAAGTAATGGGGGATATAATAATGATAAAGTGTGATAGATTTTCTAATTGATAAATGAATTGTATCTATTTTAAAATTTGTAGTTTTTATTTTTTAGGATTGTATTTTTTGATTTCCAAGAATTTGTTGATAGTTATGTAGAATTTTTATTTTCTAATACCCATTTCCTTTCTCTGAAAATTACCAAAATCTCTTCAAAAAAAACTTTTTTTACTAACATTATATTTACCATTTATTAACCTTTTTTAGGAAACTATTCATTGTACTGAATATAAAAATATTACGTAACTAAATAAAAAAATTACATGTAACAAAAATCCTTATAATTGATCAAATTCATGTTAATTAGATTAAACAGTGTTAGATCCATCAAGTAGATCTAATTCATATCAATCAATTTGACATAAGTCATTTCCATCATATTTTCTTACGATTAGTCCATCAGTGTGAATATATCATTTTCCTCAGAAAGACATTACCTAGTCAATAGGTATGATGAAATATAATCTATCAATATAATGATGTTTAGTCTATTAGTGTGAAGATAATTCATCAAAAAGTGTGAAAATATATAATCTATAAATATTATTAAATTCAATCAATAAATGTGAAAATTTCTAATTGATCGATATGATAATATCCAGTCTATTATTGAGATAGAGATTCATTCATTAGAATAACATAATTTATTCCACTGGAATGAAAAATTTATAATCAGATTAATTATTATTTATACTCGTTAGAAACCATTGTAACAAAATTGAAATGGTGCTAATCAAAATGACATAGAATGCAATTGTTTTTCTGATCTGTTAAGAAAATATCATCTATATCCATTACAACTAGCATTGAGATTCACATAAATGTGACAATTTGGGGGATTACTATGAATAGGAAATCATTAGGGGAGCTAGTATCTGAAGTATTTTTCAACAAACATGTCTGAATATTTCCCTACCAGAACATATATTTTTTTTGATTTGTATATATTTAGAGAGTTTTTGTTCTTATGATTCCATGTGAGGAAATATAAATTTTTTAGAAAAGTATCTATTTTGAATATTATTTTTATAATGGAGTATACAATCACGGACATAAAGGGATTGGATGTCTGTAGGTACTAATGAGGCAGATTGATGGATTATATCATTTTTAAAGACAATACTAATACCAATCATCATATTTCTTCAACCCATTCTATTGGAAGATAGAGGAAACTGATAACCATATCCAGGAATCAAATGGTAAGGAATTATAGTCTTTACGGTAAATTTAAAAACTGTGGATATCTTATATTAGGATTTATAACATTCTTAAATTATAAATAAAAAGGGTTCTAATATATTTTATAAATAAATTTAATAATTCTAACTTCATAATAATATTTTTTTAAGAAAATGTGATTTTGTGAAAAAAGTCCCAAATTAATTTAATCTTTTTGATATTATTCACTGTATAAAATAATGAATATTGTTTGTTTTATTTGAATGAACTAATTCTGTTTGGTGTTACATGAATCCCCATGTTATGTATTATAAAAAATAAACACTCTTATAATCATTTAGTACATGAAACACTATGTTTTGTCACTGCCACATGAAATTACGAGTTCTATCAAAAACTATTATTACATGCAAGACATAGTATTACTAAACATCAATATTCTATTAATATTTTTAATAAAATATTATTACAGTTACCACCTATCCATTAGATTGGAAGTATAAATTTTATTAACTAAATAGTGAAAATATGTTTTACACATCTAAAAAAAATAAAACTATTGGTGTTCAATTTTTTTTGAAATAAGTATATGAACTATTTGAATATAAATAAATTATATTTCATAGAAAACAATTTTTCTATGTTAAAACAAGTTTTATCTTAAAACATTCAACAAAAAACATTTAAACCATGTTTACAGTAATATTTATATTTTGTATATTTAGTGATTTTTTAAATACATCAATCAAATTTGATAATAATAAGATAAATATAAATAAAATGATCTATTTTTCAAAAAGGAAATTATCTCTATTTATAATGGAAAAATTATTGTGAATATAATTTTTGGACACAATTAATATTGATAATATAATAAATAATCCTTATAAAATTTGAAATAATAAATTAATGTTTGATGAATTGAATGTATTTGTAGAGATATTTCATTCTTTAATGAATATTTAAATACACCAAATTTTAATTGAAAACATTAGTTTTTCTACTATATTTATATAGTTAAAATATATTTTAAATTATTCATAATTATTAATTAGTGTATTTATACAATTATTAGTCCAATTTAAGTCATAATAATCAATTTCACATTAATGTGGGATATATTAACATTTCAAACATTTGAACATTGTGCATTAAAAATTTACTTTCACAATAAATTTTAGAGATTAATTTTAAAATATTTTCCTAAAATTCCATTTTTATAATATGGAGAAATAAATTCGATATTTGGATTCACAAATATTTATAGTTTCAATAAATTTAAACTTATTTTTTCCCACACAATTAGTGAATATGAATAATATTAATTACAACGATTAGTTAAAAATGAGTTTTCATAATGGTTAATAAATAATATTAAGGTAAAAAATGTCATATAAAAATTAGAAAAATATAATTTTTATCTATATTCCAACTGTATCCTCTTTTAATAGATTTTTTATAATTATTGCAGGAATTTTATCTATGTAATAAATCTCTATAATGTTTACTTTTTTTATTAACAGGAATAACACTCCTCCTCTACTATAAAAGGGAACTCACCCCCACACTCCTTAACAACTCTAAATACATATAGAACATTCAAAACCTTCCCAAATAATTTTAGAACATCCCTACTCTCATTATATAATCCTCAATATTGGTATACATAAAACCAAGTAATTTCTTTTTTGCAACCCCAAAGGAGTTACCCGAAGGAGAAGTAAAATTCCCCAATGAGAACTTATTTTTTGTCTCTTTGTCCACATCATAAATTATTCCTATATAATGAATATTTGATATAAATATTATACTCAATATACATATATTTGTTTGTTTTATTTTTATTACCTACACTTTCAAACACCACCATGAAATGGGATATTTGGTCATTGTTCTTTTGTGTGGGGGAGAACCGGCTTGTGAACAAATGTCATTTTTTCTTCCATTACCTCCTCTCATGGTTTGTAATAATTATGAAATTACTATTATTGTATAATATTTTTAATATATTTATTCTTCTATAATTTTAATATGACATATAAAATCATTAATTCCATTTTTTGGGATTGATATAACATCATTTTTGGATGTGTTGACTACTATATCATCAAAGTGATGTGATTTGTTCACCATTCACATGGAATGTATTATCAATTTTTTATTAAAAATAGTTTATATTTATGACATAATAATAGTAAAATAATTATTATATATATATATATAAATTATGTACTTTTATTTATTTTTATCCAACAATAAAATGAGAAAAATGTTCATATGTACGTACGTCATACCAACTCCATGGATGTTGTATTTGATTTCCTAATTATATATTAGATAGAATATTATAAATACATATATAATGAATACATGTGGTATTCATATCATTTATTATATTCTTGAAATCATTAAATCATGATTAAATTAAGGTGATTAATAATTACATGTCAAAACATATATTAATAAAAAAGTTAATATTACATTAAATGTAACATTAACATGGATTTAAAAAAAATGTAATATAAGGTCACAATACAATAATATATGGTATAATATATTTAACACCTCAAGGATAAAAAAATAAATGAAATCCCAAAATATTTTTTTTATGTAGATATTTATAACTATCCTACAAAAATAATTTTATTGCTTCTCTGTTTTAAATTTCGTAAAATGGTAATCTATAATTGTGTTCAGTATGTTATTTGGATTCAGATGGGACCATCTTGTTTTTTTATAAATAGTAACCTAAATGTATGAATAGAAATATGTGTCTAATTAACTGTAAATTTTATAATTTTTTTATTTAATTAATGATTTATGATAATGACATATTGGTTACTTTGTTAATGTGATATGAATGTACTTATAGAATTGAAATTGTTATTTTTTAATTAAGTATACTTTTAAAAAAAATTAATATTAAGAAAATTATTTTCAAAAAATTGAGTTCATTTTGGAATTCTACACATTGAATGAAGGATAATGTAAATTTATTGGTTTTTTTGGAATTCTTTAATTTTTTATGAATAGTGAAGTTCGGTAAAATACCGTATATTGAAATTAACTATTAAAATCAATATTAATGACTTTATAAGTGACGTGAGACCACTTGGATCGAACAAAAATTCAATTATTACTATTTGGGTCAAAGGAATTAATATTATTCATAGTCCTGAGAAAAAATATTATAATAATGATTAAAATATTGTAAAATACCTCATCTCCTCCACTAGAAATACCACCATCATTCCCCACTTCCTCCCACACCTATCAAGCCTTTAGAATTGTATAATTTCTATAAAAATCTATCTCCAATCTCCTTCATCATGTATAATTTCTGTTGGTCTCAACCAAAGGCCAAAATCTAAGGCCTTACAGAGGATCTCAACAAGAATATATCAAGAGGTATTAAATCATCTTCCTCTTCATGTGTTTTCCATTCCAATCCTTTTTTTATTATAATCTATTCCCCTCATCTTATCCAAGAGTCATGAAAGATCCATAAATATTGTATATTCTGGATGTTATCATGTTAATGGGAAATTCATAATCATTCTTCTTCTCCGCTCCTACTTTTTCAAGTAATAAAAACATTGTTCGTGTTGTGTATAATTAACGACATCATTTATGATGTGATTTAAATTTGCATTTATTATTTCAAGTATGGTCATGAAAACATGTCTATGGTTGAAACAAGTTATTATATGTGTATTATGTCTCATATATGGTTCTTTAATTAATTTGTGTATGTTTTTTATTTATACAAAAAAGAATCCATTATTATCAAAAGAACCACTAAAATAATGTAAACGAACATCATTGATGTCTTGACTTATGAGTAATCATTATTACATATTTCAAAATGATAAATGATATAAATTATGGTTCTGGAAATATTTAAATATCATTCCATTCAAATTCTAGTGTTTCACTCCCAATCGACAAGAATATCCATCTTGAACTAATCATCGAAACCATGTAAAGAACGCACCCAACACAATGTAAATAACAAAATATGACAAATAAATGTGTCAAATTGTGTTGTAAAATGATCATCTATGGTTTTATAAACATTTATATGTTATATTAATATATTTATAACTCTATTTTATTCATTATACATGAGTATTAAACTAAATTTAAATAAGAAGAACCCGAGGTATGGGAATTCTTGACCAAATTTAAATTATTTGGGTTAAAATTATTCGTTATTCATTATGTGGTATTAAGGTTATTGGTGTCTTGATTTTTTTGATTATATTATGATGAAATATGTGTATTTATAGTGTATACAAATATCCACTCCATTATATTAATTCTAACTCCAATTATATTTTAAGGTACTATAATTTTAAAATACATTTTAAACACTCTTTAATAAATATCAAAAGGGCTTTTATAGGTACATGGCATGAGTGGATTATTATGATGTTAAAGATACATTATTACAATGATATGTTCCTTGGATATTATTTTCTTTTTGGTTAAGTACCTTATAGCTCAATATATGTTGGTATGATCCCATTATAGCTCAATATATGACGGGTGAGCCCCATTATATCTCTCCAATGCATTGGGTACTCCGAAGATGGAAGTTGACAAAAATCTTATTCCATTTTTAAGGGTAAATGTAATAATGATATGTAATATATGTCCCAAAGAAACTACATAATGTTTCTATGAATATGAGTTTTTATGATTATGATTTTTATTGGTTTTTATGTTATAACATGATTAACGCTTTCTTTCATTTTATCCATTACTAAGTTTTATCCTCATCCAAAGATTTTAAAATGTTCTTAACAAGATATAAAAATATGTAAGAGAAATAATTGAGTAATTTGGTTTGATATTGATTGTTGTGAATGAAACCATGTTTTTATATTAAGTGTTTTGCATTTTTGAAATAAATGTATACTATTATAGTTGTATCCTCTTGTATGAATGTGGAATTCCTTGTGTGTAAGATATACTAATTCTTAATAAATCTAATACCTAAAATATCTTCAATGTGTTATAATGTATAGTCTTTTTGAATATTCAAGATTTTGTAACGTTTTAATATTGTGGACATGTATTCATAAAATTATTTTTTGGGGAGATTCTATGCATGCAAATTTAAAAATTGGAGTGTAATTTATATAAGAGATTATATAAGAAGTTAGTTATAGGGGGGAAGGACCCATATAGGTGGATTTGATTCCTTAATAAAATATCTTATTTGATTTTATAGTAAAAATTATTTTTATGTGAAATTATTTAAGGAATGGGGGATATAAAAATGATAATGTGTGACTGATTTTCTAATTGATAAATGAATTATATGTATTTCAAAATTTTGAAGTTTTTTTAGGATTGTATTTTGTGATTTCTGGGAATTTGTTGATAGTTATGTAGCATTTTTATTTTCTAATACCAATTTCCTTTCTCTGAAAATTACCAAAGTTTATTCAAAAAATTTTCTACTAACATTATATTTACCATTTATTATCCTTTTTTAGGAAACTATTCATTTTAATGAATATAGAAATATTACGTAACTAAATAAAAAAATTCCATATAAAAAATCCTTATAATTGATCTAATTCATGTTAATCAGATTAAACAATGTTAGATCCAACAGGTTGAGCCAATTCATGTCAATCGGTTTGACATAAGACATTTCCATCATATTTTCTTATGATTAGTCCATCAGTGTGAATATATATTTTTACTCAGAAATACATTATCTAGTGAATAGATTTGATGACAAATAATCTATCAATATAATGATGTTTAGTCTATTAGTGTGAAGATAATACTTCAAAAAGTGTGACAATATATAATCTATAAATATTATTAAATTCAATCAATAAATTTGAAAATTTCTAATATATTGATAAGATAATATCCAGTCTATTATTGAGATAGATATTCATTCATTAGAATAACATGTTTTATTCCACTGGAATGTAAATTTTATAATCAGATTCATTATGATTTATACTGGTTAGAACCCACTGTAACAAAATTGGAATGGTGCTAATCGAAACGACATCGAATTGAATTGTTTTTCTGATCTGTTAAGAAAATATCAACTATAACCATTACAACCAGCTTAGAGATTCACAGAAATGTGACAATTGGAGGGATTAATATGAGTAGGAAATCATTAGGGGAGCTAGGATCTGAAGTATTTTTCAACCAACATGTATGAATATTTCCCTACTAGAACATATTTTTTTATGATTTGTATATATTTATACAGTTTTTGTTATTAGGATTCCATGTGAGGAAATATAAATTATTTAGAATAATATATATATTGAATATTATTTTTCAAATGGAGTATACAATCGAGGTCATAAAGGGATTGGATTACTATAGGTACAAATATGGTAGATTGATGGATTTTATCATTTTTAAAGACATTACTAATACCCATTATCATATTGATTCAACCAATTCTATTGGAAGATAGGGAAAACTAATAACCATATCTAGGGATCATATGGTATGGAATTATATTCTTTACGATAAATTTAAAAACGTTGTATTTCTTATGTTAGGATTTCTAAAATCATTATATTAAAAAGCAAAAGGGTTATAATATATTTTATAAATCAATTTAATCTTTCTAGCTTCATAATAATATTTTTTCAAGAACATGTGATTTTGTGAAAAAAGTCCTGAATTAAAATAATATTTTTGATATTCTTCACTGCATAGAACAAGGAATATAGTTTGTTTTATTTGAAAGAACTATGCCTGTTTTGGGTTACATGAAACCCCATGTTATGTATTATAAAATACAAACAATCTTATAAACATTTAGTACAAGAAACACTTTGTTTTGTCACTGTTACATGAAATTATGAGTTCTATCAATAACTTTTCATACACGTAAGACTTAGTATTACTAAACTACAATATTATATTAATATTTTTAATAAAATATTATTACAGTTACCACCCATCCATTAGATTGAAAGTTTAATTTTTATTCACTAAATAGTGAAAATATGGTTTACACATCTAAATAAAATAAATCTATTGGTGTTCAGTTTTTTTAAATGAGTATATGAACTATTTTAATATAAACAAATTACTTTTCATAGAAAACAATTTTTCTATGTTTAAACAAGTTTTATTTTTAAACCTTGAACAAAAATCTTTTAAAACATGTTTACAGTAATATTTATATTTTGTCTATTTTGTGATTTTTTAAACACATCAATCAAATTTGATAGTAATAAGATAAATATAAATAAAATGATATATTTTTCAAAAAGGAAATTATATCTATTTATAATGGAAAAAGTATTGTGAATATAATTTTTGGACACAATTAATATTTTTATTATAATAAATAATCCTTTTAAATTTTGAAATAAAAAATTAATGTTTGATGAATTGAATGTATTTGTCAAGATATTTCATTCTTTAATGAATTTTTAAAAACACCAAATTTTAATTTAAAACAGTAGTTTTTCTACTATATTTATATAGATAAAATATATTTTAAATAATTCAAAATTAGTAATTTGTGTATTTATACAATTGTTAGTCCAATTTTAGCTTGTGACTAATTAATTAATGAACTTGTTCAATTATCAGACACCATCCATGGGATGATATAGGTACTTTGGTATTTACATTTCTATACTTAATTACATTAATATTTGCATTCATGATAACCATTCAGATTATATTACACATAATTGTTATTATAGAAAACCTTGGTGTTGGTCAACATAGATTTATCAGATACACTATACATGAGCAATTAGGTTCCAGATTTGAATACATGTATGAAAGTGTTGAAAAAGGGATGCGGGTAGCTCCAAAGAAAATATATTGTGACATAGTATGATGTATCATATAACAGATGACTGAGTTGGAGCTTGGGATGCTTGGGATAGTTTTTATTACTTTTTATGCTTTTTTATAGAATTATTGTATGATTCATTGTATACCTATTTTTATAACATATTAGATACATGACATAAGAAAAATATATTTTTTGTATTTTTATCAATTGTTTTTGTTGTTTGAGTTACTGTTATTTATATAATTACATGTTGTGTCTGGTTATACATGTCTTGCTTCCCCTATTAATGTGTTATTATGTTATCCATTTTTGAACACTATAGTAATGAGTGCATAGTGTCCCAATGTAAACACAATACTCCTTCACAAAAAGTTAGTCACTTGTCCTATTTGAGGAGATGTCACTCAGGCCATGTGGCCAATTGGGATAGGGGAACTTCTATGTGGAATTTGAGTCTAGTACATCACACCTAAGACCGACACATTCATCAATGTGATCAGTCATGATCTAAAAGTAAAATGTCCACATATCAGTCTAAAAATATTGATCTCGTTGGGGGGGATAGTAAATATAGTCCTAAATAGTGGAAAAAATCCATTCCGAAGATGATTTCCTAATTTTTCATAATATTTACTATCATTTCTGATGGGAAACTCTCTCCAATGAACTCTATAATTCACCATTTATAGGTGTGAGATATCGAATAATGACCCCCTATAAGATCCTCATTCCATAAATTCTAGGATAATGTCTCAAATTATGTATATTGATCTTGAAGAACTGATAATACAATAATTGAATGGCTCACACATTTGTTTATATGAACTACAATAATAGTAGAAAAAACAAAAAATATACCTCGAATCATCTAAACAGCTATGTAATCATATCTCTATGTAGCTTGTGGTTTTGTGTGCCTTTGTATACTATTTTAAGAGGGGATGAGTAAGCCACCGGGTGGGGGAGGTAGAATTATCTCATGGTATCCCCCACCACTAACAACTCGTTCCACTGTAACCCCACCTGCATCTCTACCATCAACACCTCCATGGGGACCACCCAGACTATGTTTGGGACATCCCTTATCATGAAATTGCATCAACTATAGTGGTATACACACCATCTATTGATCCACTATTCAAGAAATGTCTTCAAATAAAATTCCATGAGACCCATCATGTCATAGGAATATTTTCATCACTCATTAGTTATAATGGATCCATTAAAAAATCCATGATCCATATATCCATGTGTCTGAGTCCATATACAGGAATTCCTCCTCTCCAGACACATGAATGTCTAATTACTACTAACTAATGTAGATGAAACATCCAAATCATATCCAATATCAACTAAATCCATGTGATTTCCTTTTTCCTGGATGATCATAGTAAAAATATCCCACTTGAGCACTTCATTATAATATTATAGACACATGGAGAGAACTTGAGCTCAAATGTAAATACAGATACCCTACTCAAACTTCTATGTTAGGAATAATGGTTCTTGCACCATATCAGGGGATTAATGTGTGTGGTTAGTGATCCTTGAGGCATACTCATCAAGAATATGTTTTGGAAACCGTACCTAAATAATATTTAGAATATATAATGAGCATATTTAGGAGGGGTAATATACCTCACTAGACACATTCTAGAAGTCATATCATGAGAGCGTCTTCTCATCATGGGTTTTTGTGACTAGAATTTATTAGTTCATGTCTAATCAATGGAATAGACTATATGTAAGAGAAACCATATGACCATTTTGGGTCCACACAATCCTAGAGAATTAGACCATTGACTTGTGGAATTTTTTTAATATTAGGGATTTAGCTCATCATGAATCCTCCATGGTCCTTCATATTGTATCTCACATCATATGTTAATACATCATGAATCATCATAATTATCTACTACATTGTTTTTTCATCGAGTGGAAATGGATAAAATATATGTCCTCCTAGATGAAACACCACTTTATATGACCATATAATTGAGGCCCCATCACTCATTGTATCATCATTACAACCTTGATTTATTATACTAGATAGATTTATTCGTATAAACATCATGAACATGATCTAGACATACCATGTTTAGATGGGAATGAATATATATATATATATATATATATAGGTGACTCTAGATGTATAGTAAAAAAATTCAATCCTATACAAGTCTTGTACCAATAGTCCCTACAACCAATGTATTGGTATGAGGATCTGATAGTTTTAATGTTATAGTCTATGATAATTGATACATAGAACTAAACACTGACACTATGTTCCCTATACTAAAGTCCACATTAGTGAAAAGTTGATAACATTTCCCTATTTCCCATGAAAACCTCACAAATGGGAGAAATCGCAATACTGTCCCCTGTAATGGACAATTTGACATACCTCTAAAATGAAGAGACCCACCAATTCCCACTATGTTGGTGGAAAGGCCCAGTCAACAAAACCCATAACCTAGATCTAGTGGGATAGATGATGGATTCATGTACTTATTAGGAATAAAAAAAGTGTGTCCATATCTTACTATAACTGTATCAACACACCCATCCATCTATATGATTTTTTTGAGAACTAAAAAAATGACTATAACAATAATAGTAAAAACCATGAATATAATATCCAATAGGAAATACATCAACATAAGAAAATAATATTCCAATAACTAAAATAAATGTAAAAAATATGAACCCTGCAAAAAATGAAGTCTCAATTAGATTATAAGTAAAATATGAGGAAAATTGAGAGAGCCCATATCCTAATTTCTGAATCTTGACAAATGTATACAGTCAATAGACCCAATTATTACTAATGTCCACTGATGTTCCTTTCAATGTACATATAATTTTTCCATGTGAATAATTGTAATCGAAAAACCTGTGTATGAGTGTGTATTTACATACCCAGTAGGATGCCTCAGAAACCGAAAAGGTAGAAATATATATATATATAATTATATTCACCTCAACCCAAAGAAAGAGGTAAAAATCCAAATACACATTTATTCTAAAAAACCTACTGAGGTGAGAAATGGGATTTAAATTTCATAACCTAGCCATGATTAATGAGTCAACCTAAAAAATATTCAATCTTGGATTCCCAATATCATGTAAAACAATGCAAGAGAGACATTTTATTGTCACACACATAACAAATTCTCACCACATTCAATGGAGAAAAAAATCAATTCATGAAACCCCTTAAACCCCAATATAATATGAGTGGAAGTGGAACCCCCAACTCTATGCATAATAGCTAACAGAGCCACACATTTCAAGGACATGTAACTCATCGAGCTCAAAAATTGGGGAGTTACAATCAATAGATAGAGGACCCACACTCTGTATAAAATAGTAGATTGTAGAATATACATATATAAAGAATATGGGGGACCCACTCCCATTAAATATTGAGGTGTACCGACCCTGATATCTCTTTGGTGAACCTGCACTAATCCCTTACATCCTCATGAATATCTTAATGAAGAACCCCACATGAACACTTCATATCATATAATGTTTTCCAAAAAAAATTATTCATCAAGAGAAATGTGGAAACACAATCATGTTATGATACTCAAAGGACATAATACAAGTATTGAAGATGTAAATATGATATAAAGTTGTTTCTAGAAGGAATACTAAAACATTTGGGGTCCACACTACATGTGACCATGCTTGAACACCAAACTGTCTTATCATCTCAATATGGAATGATTATCTATGTCATTATATATAGTGCGTGGTCAAGGAACAGAGTGTTTATGACCACCCATCGTCTTGGGAGTGTGAACGTAGGACAAATTACTATTGTCCATGTAAAACAAGATGACTTTTACCAGTGACCACACAATGGGTTCAACCTCCCATGGTATTATGCATTTAATGAAAGAAAAAATGACTTCCTACTTAGGCATGGCCACAGGAAATGTGGGTCTGGTGACATTTGATATGATAGATCAAATGAAAAATAATTATTTTATTCTACACTATAGAACATTTAATCACATTTTTTTAAAGAATCCCCAAATTCTTCACGTGGTTTCAGATATTCCATTCCTACATTGTAAATCACTATTTAACCACAAAAAATCGATATGATTCATCTTCAACCATTCATTATTGGCCTATTGGTGATGAGAACCATAATCCAATTATCTACACAAATTCCACAGTGAATATTATCAATTCCTATCACTACACTATATCCAAGATTAACTGATTCATAAACCGCATCCCTAAAAATATCTCAATTCATCCAAAGAACATAATCCAATATATTATTAATAATTTATATATGAATCAAGGTGTTCTATAAAGATAGAAACTTCCATAAAAATTTTGAACTATTACCCAATTGTACAATGAAGAATGACTAATTAATAGTGGGATAAAGGAATAAAAAAGGTGAATCAATTTTTTCCATATTTCCTTATAAACTGAAAATATTAATGGGTTATCATTGGTGATATCAGTACATATAATGGATAAATTAGAGAAAATAAATCATCCCATTTAATCATCCTCATATGATACTGGAATACATTTGAAATATTTGAACCTAATTAATTCATGCTTGATTAAAAAAAATGTGGGATTTTAAAAAAAAAATGTTCCCTATCATTATTAAGGATCTATCATTAGTGACTAATTTATTTCTCATTTCTGATGATTTCCAGCTACATTTGAGGCTTCTTGATCCACCTTGATTTGATCATTTAAATTATACAATATCAATCAATCAATGAAGAATTCTACTCTCTAATACTTCCAATGTTATGAAAGTATCCACTTAAAATATACATTAAAATAGATTTATAGAGGGATATTAATATATAATTTAAAATAATAAATATAATTATTTCATTTAGTTACATGCACTACCAATTACTACCTATACAGAACATCTGATTCCAACTAAAATTAGGTTGCATTATGGGTAATCACCGAGTCCTAGAATTCTAAAAGTTCTCGTTTTTCCAACCTAACATCCAAAAAAGTTATTACAAAAAAATGAAATATCATTCACAGATATATTAAAATATATCTAAAATTATGATATATTAATTATGTGGTCTTGAGACACACAAACACTATACTGAATAAATGGATAAATTCATATATATATATATATAGAAGTAATGAAAGAATAAATTCATCAAAATTATTGTCTATATAAATAAAATAAAAATATATAATAACATTATCTTACTCTTTCAATATTTATAAGAAACTATTGTTCAGAAAATTTTTCCTCCTCCAAGATAGATTTTTTAATGTTTATTTGAAGGATGATAAAGAAATGCATTGTTTTGGTAAGGAAATTTATTTATTTTTCAATATTTGAAAATTTTCTAGGATTTATAACATAAATATCTATGATGTTATTAACATATCACATTTTATTCTACAAAATCGCTATCATTATGTGAAATTTGTTTCTGTAGTCAATAAATGATACTAAAACAGTAAAAAATGTAATTATAAATTTATAAATTATTTTAAATACTCTATTATAGTACATAGTCTGATCTAAGAATGATGAAATTAATATGAAATATTGGGAACAACACTATCATTATAAAATGTGATCAATATGATCTAGATTTATCACACCCAAAATTTAAATCGATGATAAATAAGGAATGTAAAGGTATAAAATATTTATAAATCAATATTATAAAAGAATTTGATAAGAATAATGTAATTAAATTTGTGAATAACATAGTTATATTTTTATTCATGAGTATTTAGAAAATTTTGTTAAGAGAGAGTAATGGTAAGTGGTTATCATGGCTCAAATTCATCCCATTGGTCATAATCACTTCTAATTTTCTAAAACCCTTTCTATTATAATCATATCCAATATATGATAATATAAAATTTTATATAGACATTATTTTCGTAGGAAGTCATTTTTCAAAAATAATCCTTCTTCCTTAATGAATATATTTTTTGTGTTGAAAAAAATTTTCATCATTTTTAATGGGATTATCCCTCATTATTTAATGAATTACATCCTACAAATGATCTCTTTTACATTGTGAAATTTAAAGTTCGTATATATTAATAGTTATTTATAGATCATATTATATTAAAATAAATGTTTTGATGTCTTTTTAATGTAATGTGTTCCCAATAATGGTTTTCTCATGTATTAAAGAGGCATCAATGATCAAATATTATTCCTTTATTCATTGTGGATTATTAGATGATTATTATTTTTCAAGGTTTATTTTTTGGAAATGTAATTTGAAGAAATATTTTAATATATTCCATCTTTATTTCTAAAAAGTTTTTTTCTTAATGTTTCTCAGATATCACATCCTTTTAAGATGATATTAAGAAATTTATATTCATTTTGGTGATTTCGTATTCATTTTCTCTTTATTATTATTGGAGAAATTGATGTTCAATAATTCAACCAACATATTCCATTTTTGTATTATCATGTATTTGGTTTTAAATGTTAATTTTATATATGATACAATTTTAATATTTATTAAAACGAATATTTCATCCCCAAAATTCTATATGATACATAGGATTATTTGATATTAACATTAAATAATAAGAATAATTAATAATGAGTGAAATTATATATAACCATGAAATGTATTGTTTATGGTTTAATATATCATGTGATAATTATATGTATAAATACTTGGAGTATTTCACAAAACTATAGGTTTTACATACATGGATTTGTTCTCAATATTAATGGATATGCATAGTTTGATATGTTCGAAAAATGTATTCCTATTAATAATTTTGTGAAATTTCCTCCCTGAAATGATCCATATTTTCTAACTATTAAAAAAATTTATGATATTACATGTTATATATATATTTCATGATTATGTATTTATTTCATGATTATTATAATTTTTAATGTAATGTTTATATGAACATAATTTAGTATTATTTTATTATTCTGTGATCTAAATTGATCAATGATTTTTTCAATTAAAAATGGTATGTATATATTTATATATAATGTTACATATATACTTATTTTTTTATCAAATATAATATCAAAATATTATAAATAGTTTATATTTTTCCTTTAATGAGAAATTAAGATCTCCACAACTAATATTTCTATTCACAATGTAATGAATATGATTATGTAAGATGACATATCTAGAATAGGGTATAGTAGAGAATGGTCATAGAGAAATTGTCATAAAAATTATAATGTAATATGATTAAATATATACTCTCTAAGACACTAAAACAGTCAACTCATGGTTTGGGTTGTTATTTATGTATTATAATAACTAATCCAGGGAATCGTTTTTTTAATTATAGGGGTTTATCATTGTTCTCCATAAAAAATTCACTATTGAAAATTGATGTGTATTGACCCACTTATTCTAAGTTCCTTCAGAAAACAATTAATCATTAATTGGACATTGGAAACATCCCCAATTTGCTAAGGGCGCTAAATAAATGTTGATGGGTTTGAAATACAACATGGGAATAATTTACACTTTACGAAATGGAACCTTCATCATAGAATACCATAACCAACCAACTCACTATATGATTCATGAATAAATGATAGAAAACATGACCACTTCATATATTTCAAAACCACACTATTGAGAAAAAAATTGGAATAAAGTCAACTATCAAATTAAACATCAGATAAACAAATAATAAGACTCCCAGATGAAAATGTGAGTCTATGATACACAAGCTCCATGCTCCAATCAACAAATATCCCATGTATTAGAAGTTGGTGTTGTTGAGGTGTGAAACATTACATTTCCCCAAATGACAGAAGATATAATCCAAAAAATAACCAAAGTTACAAATCATGGTTGAGAATAAAACAAAGTCGTATTTCCCCAAAAGGCATCCATACTCACACCAATATTATATAATGGTTAGAAACATTTATATAAAACCATATATAAAAACCAAATATGCAAAACATATTATGTTACAATATAAGTGAGTTCAAAACCCATTTGTAACCAAATGTAATCAGGTGAAATTTAAACAAATTTTCCAGAAAGTCCTAGTTCTATAAAAATAACCAAACGAGGATTTACAAACCATTTCTCATTATCAATTTGGAATACCAATTCCTTGTGTCACATCCCAAACCCAAACATTTAATTAAAACTCTATATACTTGTGAGAAGTCAGTTTTCCATACACTAAGCCTTCACAAAGTGGAAAATTTTGACGGTGGTACATCAAACCTATTTCCATCCCGAAATTTTGATGGTGGTCCTTCATTCCCTTATCCATCATTTTCCAATGAATTTGAAAACACACCATATCTCATGCTTAACACATTCTAAATCCATTTGTGTTCGACCAATTCAAACCCTTTGATATAATTGATAGTTTATTGAAATTAATAAAGAATTTAAATTTAAAAAATCATTTCAATAACAAATTATTTTTATTGAAAACATCTTATTAAAATCCCTATTCCACTATTACAAAACCACTCCATTTTACCCAAGATCAAAAATCATTATTCAAAATACCCAACCATCTGGATTTCAAAAATTTACCAAACCATTACAAATAATAATTTCTAAAAATTGATCAATAGAAAAAAAATAACAATTTAAACAAAAAATACTCAATTTGAATGAATTATAGTGAGTTTTAATATATGGGGTCACGAGTGAATAATCCTACCTCATTTGTTTTGATGATAATTGAAAAAAGACAAAGAACACTAATGAAAATTAGGTTGATTCATCACAAAAATTACCTAGGTCAATTCTCCTAACAATATCGTGAACAAAGACAAACTTATTTGGAAACAACACACAAATAGATCTACCCATAAACATCATATATACGAGAAACATATAATATATGAGAAGTAGATCTATGATAATGTGACAAGAACAATGAATAACATCACATACCGAAAGAATGATGATTGAAAACACTAATTGAGGGTTCATGATTGACTCCAAATTGTTTGGGATAGGTTATACTACCATCAATGGAGAGGAATCTTTAATTCGGGGCTCATAGGAGGAAAAAATGAGTTATGTAAAAAATGATTATGATCCTATTTTTAATGATCTATATTTGACTATGCGCACTATTAGACTGCACTGCTAGAAAACAATTTGGTAACAGTGTGTTACATACTGTATTATGGAACCCCATGCATGGAATCATCACATGGTCTCCCTAACTATGCGTACATTGTGCCGATGCTTCTATCAAAAAACTAATTGTGTTCACTATTTCTCCTAGGATTTCCATATGGTTTGGGAAAACTGTGAACATACCATGAACCTTTCCTTTACCCCCAAAACATATTTAGAGTTCTCCTAGTACTCCAAACCATCACCATTACACCATATGAACATATAAATGAAGAATTTAATGCTTACATACCCTCAAAATTGGTACTAAATTCTCCCTATCATTGATCTTTCTACCCTCAGAATGTAGAAAACCATCATCATCCTGAATGTGTTCCGACCATTGATGTTTCATTTCCTTCTCGCTCTCCCATGTATATTCCAGAATTTTACCATGTTTCCATTAACCTACACCAGACTGATGCATTTTCAAAGAAAGACATTATCTTGTCTATCTGTAATATATAATGAGATATGTACCAATTAAATATCTTACTATAGGTCAACATGATCAAATATGATCACACAGACATGATCATGCTAATACATTTTCAACTGAGATACATAGAACACATTATGTAAAGAACTGAACTGTGGTGACAATGCCAACCAATATTACACCTCTCCAACTAATTCCAGTATCTAAAAAGGACTGATATATCTAGAAATAACTTTCCCTACATCCCAAAATGATGATGTCCAAGCCTTGGAGAGACCCTCACAAACACATGTTCACCCATTGTAGATGAAAATGGTCTTCGAAGATAATCTACATAAAATTTCTAGCGACTCTGACCCATCTCTATCATCTTTAAGTTCAATTAAATCTCCACAATTGTTCCTTGGAGAAGGCTTGGCGTGACACAAGAAGACTCACCAGTTTCCACCCAACAATGTTGAGAATGACATTGATTCCCAAAAATGCTTCAAATGGAATCATATTTATTGATACCTGATATATGTTATTATAGGATAAATATACTAACTGTATATTTTTTACCCATGAGCCTCCATAATCCATTAGAGAAGACCAAAATATGTCTTCCAATTTTTAGATCATCCTCTCGGATTGGCCATCCATTTGAGGGTGATACACCGTACTCATAGTCAACTATGTAACCGGGGTTTTTTTATTAATATAATGAATAGAGACATGTAACATGGATCTCTACCTAACTCCATCAAAACTGATATTAATGACTATTTTCACTTCTTGGATACAGATTCTGGATAGGTCCTCCACTAAAGGAGTTTCAAAAATAGGGATGAAATGGGATCAAATTGTAAGTCAATACATTATCACCCATATGGAATCGTGCTATCGAATTATTATTGGTAGACCTTTGAAAAAATCCATCACTATCATCTCCCATTTTCAGACTAGGAATGATAAAAAATTCATGATACCCACTGGTCATTAATGCTCTACATTATCTTAATGAGGAGTTAAACCCTTTTAAACAAAGTCAACCACTTTCATTTTAATTATTCTCCACCATAACCATGCCTAAAAAAATATCATACATGTTCTATATTCGTGGATTTATAAACCATATCAAATGTTTGTATGTATTAAGAAGTTGTTCCTAACATGTTATACGTACAACCATCCAATATATGAAACTCAACAATAAACTCACATTAAGATTCCATACCTCAATAGTATACCCACAATTGATTTTTGGACATATAATCTTTCATTATGTATTGTATTTTTCTTCCATTTTAACCATCATAGCCAAATAAGGAACTAGTGAAACTAAAAAGTAAAACAACATCATCAATTCAGTCTTAACATTCCAAATGCATCTCGGCGATGACTGACATCAACTACCACTCATCTAAAGATCCTTTTTCTAAATGAGAATATAAATATCTTCTAAATTTATCTGCCACTGTATTTCCATTACATAGTGTGTACATTCAGTAACATCAATCATATAGATGTACTACATCCTTATATTTTTCCTCTGATTAAAATCTATCTATTATAAAATATGTTTCAAGCTTTTGTGGACCGGGAAAACATTAAATTTATCACAAAAGTGATAATGACACCATATCTTCAAAGTATATATGACCAATGCAAACTCCAAATCATGTGTTGTGTAATTATCCAAACACAATGTCAATATTCTTGAATGATAATAAACCACCTGATATATTTTCATGAGAACACAACCCAACCCATATCCTGAATCATCACAATACACCACCTACCCATATAACGCTTTCGGAAAAATTAATATATATGCTGATGCAAGATGAATGCTTAGCATTTAAAATACTTTTGGCATTCACTAATCCTTCGAAATGGAAGGTTCATCTTTTTCAATCATGTCATAGGAGAATTTATCCATGATATTTTATGTAAAAATCATTGGTAATAACATGTTATACCAAGAAAACATCAGATCTTAAAGATGTTCTTTGGATGTTTCCAAGAGATAACTGTTAGAAATAATTTCTGGATCCAATAATTTTTTTTATATTACAAGGACATGAAATTCCACCTCTTGTATCAAAAAAACAAAACATTGATAACATGTAAAACAACCGATGTTATCTCAGTATTCACAACATTATTGCCATGTGTTTCTCTTGCTCATCCCTTATATTTGAATACAACAATATATCATCTACAAAAACCGTAACAAAAGAATCCATATATTTTTAAAATAATGGATTTCTAAATTTCATAAAGACTACGGGTGAATTCAAAAGATGAAATAGAATAACTACATATTCATAGTGTCCATATATTCTTCTTAATATTATCTTAAGAATTTCCTCCTTACAAACTAACAATTGATGATCTCGTGACCGCAAGTCAACTTTATAAAACCGATGAGCTTCTCATAATTGATCTAATAGATCATGAATTTGTGGAAGTGGGTACCGATTATTTATTATGACATGGTTATGATTATGATTATACAAACACATACATAGAGTTCATTATTAATTCTAAATGAACAAGACTGGTGATGCCCATAGAGACGTACATGGCTAATTGAATCCATTTCATTCCATATCGTCCATATTCAATTTCAATTCCCTATATTGTGTTGGTTACATCCTATATTATGGAAGGGAAATAATACGATTCCATAAGAGCAGATCGATCTTAAAATCAACTTCTCTAATAAGTGGTATCATTGATATCATTTTGGGAAAGACATCTAGAAATGACCCATAAGTGGTGGAAAACTGATATACATGATATCATCCATCGAATCCAATGTCAACACTGCCAATTGGAAATAGACCATTCCCATCGCTAGTGCCAACATGCCCATTGCACCTATATCTACAAAAAATTGTCCTTTGAATAGATTTTCGACTACATATTCTATTTTGAAACTAAATATTATATTATAAAATTGGATGTGTGCTTGAATATTTTCAAATGATCTTTACCTAGGATTACATCATATAAAATCATCTCCAACACTAAGAAGTCCCATTTCATCCCTGCTCCATCAACTATTATATAACATGATCTACATATAAATTCTCAAAATTCTCATTCACTGATTGGGGTTTGTTTTTTGAAAAACGAATGTATAATGTATACCTTTAGAATTAAAAACCATCTTAATGAAAAAAAATTAAGGAATGTAATGTACTACTATGAAAAAACATTGTGTAAGGGTATAATTCATTAGAATCATTCCTCTCACCATTGATAGTTCAACCAGATCATCTAAAATCATATGCTCATATCCAAACAATTTGTTCGTAATTTCAATTTTCACTATGTTCCCCTACTGAGATCACCCTAGTAAAGGAGTAATGGTATTCCTAAAATCACTATGTATTTCCTATCTTTGCTGAAGAGACTAATTCTGTTTCCCTCTCCCTACCGAAGCATGGGATTCTTATAGCACCTGAGAAGTGTCTTGATAACCTAGCCTTAGATAACTTCGACAATAGCATTGAGGATGAACCATATACACGAAATTATTTAAACTTATAGTTTTTTTCATACACTCTATCTTCAATGGTAAAGAAAACTACATTTGAAATGGACTGCTTTTCCTTTTTTCCATGGGGGAAGGATCATTGATCAAGTTCTCTGATTCTAGGTCCCACTCCCACCATATAAATAGGAAGCCCTCTTCCACTATCTCTAAAATTTTTGGTTGCCAATATTTCCAACTGGTATCAACATACATTCCCCTCCGACATATATTGAGATATAATGTTCATCTGTTGTCTCTATATTCAGTATCTCCGTATAATCTGTAAATAGAGCACCAAAACCTTCATGTGAATCAACAACCTTATCCCTAATTTCAAAATGAGATATTTCGAGGATGTAGTAGCAAAATCCATTGGAGAAAATTCACCAAATGATTGAATTTATCTGCATAATCTATGACCAAGATATTTTCCTATTTTATTCTGAATAAATTCAACATTTTTTGGATTCTAAATGTGTGCGGATAGATTTTTTGTAAAAAAAGTTCTTCAATATCCTCCCAACTATTGACATGAAGAAGTTTACCTTGCATATCTAGATCCCACAACTATTGTTCATGATCCTCAATCAAATACATCTCTTGTGTGACTGTGAGCTCCGTTACTATGCCGATGATTTTGAAGATATAATTCATCCTATTTAGACACACCTGTACCTTTTATGGTTCATAATCACCATGGATGGTTGGTGTATTCATATTCATGAACTAGAGGGAATGATCCATGTGTCTTGGATCATCCATCTAGTTCCCTATGTCCACATCTTGAATGGATTGGGTGATACATTGAACCAAATATTTGTTAACCTGTGGTTCAGGCGCAACCATGTTTTCTACATCTTCATCTGGTTGGTGTATATGACACCAACTGGGTACCATTTTCTATAGAAACAAAAAACATATTAAGTCACACTCTCTATAATTTTATTTAATAACATTTCAAACTCCATCACATCAACAATCACAACATTTATTTCTTAAATAATCCTTTTTTATGTTAATAAATTTTATAAAATCCATTTTACCTTTTCAAACACAATCCATTTTCAAAATACATGAAAAAAACTATTTTCAATTTCTTTCATTTGATATAAAAGTAGGTATTTTTTAAAAATTAGCAAAAATTATCAAACCATATACCATTTTTCAATATGAAATATGAAATCCAAGTGGGATGTCATTCCTCTAGAATTCATGTCATGATTATCTCATTGGATAATCCCATGACAGTGAAATTCGTATATCCTATAAGTGTCTCTAAAACACTTATGTACCCAACTCCTTGGTAACATGATGTTCAGCATAAAATGGTTATATACATCTTTTTTTGTCTAATAATAAAGTCCAGTCAATCCTAAAACATTCTATGTTCATTACGCATTGAATATAAAGGAAAAAATTTCAACTCTAAGATGAAGATATTGAATACAACTTGGTAGGTAATGGCCGAACAAGCTGATACCAATTGTAATGACCCACCTATTCTAATTTTTTTGGGAAGTCAGTGAATAATTACTAGGACTTATTTGACATACCAAAGACTCCAAATACTGGAAGTAAATACAGAAGAGTTTCAAATACCAGTGGGAAATAGTTTACCCTTTATGAAATAAAACCATTTACTCAGCAACCATAACCAAAAAACTCACTATATAATGCATGAATGAATGAATGGCAATATGACCACTTCATTTCATTCAAAGCCACATTAATGTGTACCATAGAGGGAGTCGACAAATTTTTAAAAGTAAAAATTGGATACCAAACAAATAACACTCCAAATTTACAACTAGATTATAGGATAAAAAATATCCATGATCTAATCACCAAACAGCCCATGTATCAAGAGGTGGTGTTAAAGACTTGTGGCACTTTACCTTTTCCCATGTATCCAAAGATACAATCTACAAAAGCATCAGTGTTCCTAAGGTGTGGGTTGTTACAATACTCATTAGATTTCCCCCAACAACATCCCTACTAATTCCACTATGATATAGTGGTTAGCAAAGTTTATATATAACTATTTATATAAAACAAATATGAAAATTAGATTATATGACAATTTCAGAATGTTTAAGATCCATTTGAATCCAAATGGAAACATATTATATTTAAATGAATTTTCTAGAAATTATTCATTTTAAAAAAAACCAAACAAGGATTTAAAATCGTTTTCTCAATGTCAATTGGGAATTCCCATTCCTTGGTTCACAACACACACACACACACACACTCATTCACGCAAATATAACTCCCTATACTCGTGATTGGTTAGTTTTCCATCCACTAAGACTTCACTTAGTGGATAACTTGGATAGGGGTAATTCATGCCCATATTCATCGCATACTATTGATGATGGTCCTCCACTCCATTATCCATCTCTTTCCAATGCATATGAACTAACACCATGAACTATGATAAAACCAGGCCCAATCATAGTGTGTTAAACCAATTCAAACTCATTCTATAAAACTATAATTTTATTAAAAACCATTAAACAAGACAATTAAAAAAATTCAATAAAACATTCTTTTATTGATAACATCTTCGTGAAATCCATGACAAACTATTCTAGAAAATACCCATTTTAAAATACACATTTTAACAATGATAAAAAGATCTTTATTCAATATAACGATATTTTCTAGATTTCTACAATTTATGAAACCATTATAAGTTTTGGTTTTTCTAAAATTGTTCAAATGAAAAATCACAATCTATTCAAAAAAAATTTAAATGTGAAATCATTCCAATCAGTTGTACTATGTGTAGTCGAGGGTGAATCCACCAACCTCTAAGAGTGGGAAGAAAATCTAAAAATAATGAAGAATGCTCAAGAGATCCAGGTCGATTCTTCAATGAACCACCTTAGCAATTATCATAGAAAGATCAGGAAAATAAATAAAATTATATAGAATATAAAATCTTAGATAGACACATAATAATAATATATCTGAGAAACCATGAAAATAGAAAAAGTTGATCCACGTAGTTATATGATAATGTTAAAAGAATGATGAATATTTTCAATAACCGAAATAATTTCCCGTGAAAACACCAAAGGAGGGCTACATATTTACACCATAACACATACAAGTGGTTATCCTACCATTAATGGAGATGAATCCAAAATTTGGGGTTCATATAAGCAAAAAAGAAAGGAGATATTTCAAAAATAATTGAGATCCTATTTTCAAGGATATAAATTTTATTCTATGTATGATTAGACCGCACAGTTAGAAAAACCATGTTCTAACTATGAGTTAGATACTATATTGAAGAAAATTCTTCCTAGCCTCCTAGAATGGTCTCCCGAACCATGCATATACAGAGTGGAATATTCCATCCAAAAGATTCAAGTGAACACAATTTCTCCTAGGATTTTCACACAGTTTTGGACAAATAGTGAACAGAACGTGGACCTCTCCTTTAGCCAAAAAAACTTATTCAGTGTTCACCCAAATCACACAACCATCACCCCTAATCTTTATAACCATAACAATCAAAATTTAAGGGTTATATACTTATAAAAAGTGGGTACTACATGATTTTTTCTTTTGTATTAATATTTTAATAAACTATTGGATAGTCTGTGGGGGTTGTAGATGAGTTCATAGTGAACTTGGGATCATTTATTATCGGTGAGGATATTCTTCCAATAATGCAGAGTGTTTCTGGAATGACTTATTTTAATAGTACCAACAGAGATGAAGTTGATTTCAATTATCTATAATAAAGTATCATCAAGGTTTGTTATTACAAATACTGATTTAGATGCATATGGAGGGGTGACATCTGTTGATCATAACTATGTATCATAAAATAATGTATTTAAAGAATAATATCTTGTAACAATGAAATTTTTATTCATCTAGATATAAAATTTTCTTAAGATTTATTCAAATGAATATTTCATTGGTTATAGAGTTTATTTGAAATATACTTCTATAACTACTCAATTCCTAAGGAAAGATTTCGGTTTCTTTTCCATTATAATGAATCATATTTAAAAATAGTTACATTAAAAAATTAATTATAGTAATTGGAAGTTAATATAATTATTTATATTAGATACAAAACAAAAATAATTTTTTTGAATGATTTTCACTCCAATAATAATTTTTTATTGTACCATGAGATCCATTTCCTCAAAAATGTATGTTCGTCTTCTAATTTTCTAATGTTATTCTTCATACCTTGAAAAAATTCTTGGGGAAGGGGGTAAAAAACCATGAATATTTTATCTTATTGGAATAGAAACATATAAAAAATATACTAAACTCATTTATAATATATAGAAACTATTCACATGTGAATATCAATGCTGAAGTGGTTCATATGATTGAACATTCCATTCTTTACTTCATATTTTTATCATTGTGTCTCAAAACTGAGAAATTTTCCAAATATATTTATATCACGTGTGGATAGAATTTATGTAAATACTATGTAAGGTGTTTTTATAATGACATAAAATATAGTTTTATGTGATTTATAATTCATTAAAGGTATTCATATTGGGGTTATGACCTTGAAAATGAACATGGATTGTTATTAAATTACAATAAAACATCAATTATTTATTTTTTGATTAGTATGAATGTAACACCCCAAGATTTTATGAAAAATATTATTTTTAATTTCATTTATATCTTCTATTGTACAAAACACCAAGATTATCTTGCGCTATACGCAACACTGTATTAGCTTTCAGTATACGCAACACTTTTCTTGGCTCTTGTTACACATAATTTCAAGTTCGTTTGATAGAAGTTATTCTACACAACACTGAGTGTATATATATATATATTCAATGTATAAATAAAATATGTTTGGATTCTGTTATATGCAACAACAAAGGAGTTGTGCACTACACACAACCCTGACTTGGCTTGCATTACACACAATTGCAACCTTCCTCGATAGCGCGTGTTGTACGCAATACCGGGTTTTACTAAACAACGATATATTATTATAATATTGTTATGAACTAGTCGTTATCAATCTTTTTAACTAAATTTTGAATTTTATAACATTATTATTCATCTTACAAATTTCTAGAACATTGTATAAGAACAAAATAATTTTTTCGGGTAAAATAAGTATTTTTCAAAAAATGCAGTTTTGCCGTCTTTTGATGGCGCACCCACATTAAATCTAGTTTTTGACATGTTTATAAGTTCAATTTGACAAAATAAAATTCTTCTTTTGAATCAGGATATAAAAATTTACATTAGATAATGTTTTGATATTTTTCCGATAACTTTCATATTTTAGTGAATAGTAAAAACACGCTATATTTTAATTAAAAACAACTTTTTTCATCATAATATCTTATGTGGTTAAATTCTAATATTGAATGGTTTTAAAGTATAAATAGAATATATTTTAACCATTTAATATAATTTGGGTCATTAGCATTGATTTTACCTTGAATTCGTATGTTAAATCAATTCAATATTTTGCAATGTTTTAATGAAAAACCCGTTTTCTTTCGACAACGTGATTAATTTTAATTTAATTTCTGCATATTTTGTGTATTGAATTTGGAAAAATGGATTCCATATTTTGAATTAGTGGGTCCAAATTATGTTAATAAGCTACTTTTTATTTTTGGGCATTGTGAATAGTAACTACGGTAAATTTTATTTACTATAGTTAAAGGTAAATTGGGTAATTAAGGGTAAATATAAGATTATAAAATTACCCTAACACTTGAAAAAATTCTTTTGGATGGATAAAAGTATACCCATATAACCTAATGGTCGGATTATATACATTTTATGGACTTTTTTCAATGAAAATAATTTAATTATTATTAAAACCAAAGAATGTGACAACATGTCACTTTCTTAAATCTTATAAGTATAATAATTTTAATCTACCGATAAACTTCATGAAACATCGAACATTAATAGTCTACAGAAATATAGTACAATTATATACATCATAGGAATTTATTTATAATTTTTAGTGATTAAATAAGTATCATTTATTATGACACAAAGATGATGCAGCAATTGTCTTATTAATGAAATATTGACATAATTGATGTTATAAATGCCCAAATAAATGTAATTTGAGACTTTTTATTACTTAAATTAATTTTATAGGTTAATATGACATTTTATTGTTGATATAGGTAACGTGGTTCGAACTTATAATTATTTTATGAATTTCATAAAAATCATGTACCAAATAGCGTCAAAATTGACATAAATTAGTTTTTAAAACAAATATTATATTATTAATTGTTATTTAATTCCAAAAAATCTAAGGTTCGGCCAAATGACTTAGATAAGGATAGATATATTAATAATAAACAACTTGGGATTCTTTTGGCGTGTTATTGTAAGTTTATTAACTATATAGTGTAAGAAAACAAAAATACATGGTAAAAGATAAATTATTTAACATAGAGTTAAATCTAATTGATAAGGTTAGAATAATAACCTAAACATGTCTAAATCCTATTGGATGAGAGTATTTTTACCCATCCCCACTTTAGAAATAAGACCCTTTGGAACCATTATAATCTGAATTTGACCTTAATATAAAATAATATTTTGAAATTTTCCTAAGGTGCCCCTCTCCTCCCTCATAAAAGGGAACCTCCTCCCTCTCCTCCCCACCCCAATTTGAGCATTCAAGCTCGGACAACCCCTAAATAAATCTCTTCTACACTTCCCTAGTATCATCCTAGAGGTCCTGGTATTTTTCAAAGACCATCCTTAGTTCTTTAAGTGGAGGTTAAGAAAAGGTGCGTCAAAAAGAGGTAATATCCATTACCGATATTTTTCAATTTCTTTCTTCTTCAACTTCTTCTTCTTTAGTTGTTTCATGATAAAGTAATAACATCAGTATTTATTATATACTGATAGGTTATTATAAATATGAAACAACTCTAATTAACCTTCTATCCATCCTACGGAAAAAGGAAATCACCGTGCGTGCGTACGTATGGAATACTGTCTCCACGACGCGATGAGATTCATTCTCCACATTAACCATTCATGAATGATTATAAAGTATATATACTGAACAATAATGAAATATATGACATGTTAAATATAATGGATTTATGTATATATATATATATATATGTGTATTTCATCTACTTACTTAGATTAAAGATAATAAGGAAAGGAAAACAGCGTTCATGCGTACGTACAAACTACCGTCTCCATGAACGTTGTGTTTCATTTCATTTATCTATATATATTATATATATATATATATATACTGAATATATAGGATATATAAATCATGTTTTATATTCTGGAAGTATGTAAATCATGATATAAGTAATAATAATGTCAAGAACAACAAGTCCAAACACCTACGATAAATGAAACGATTTTACCCAAAACACTTCTTTAACATGGAATTTACAAAAGAACGGGTAATATAAAGTCATAAGTGAACCATATATGATATCATAAAAATTAATATGATTCTGTAATAAGATAATGACATTATTTAAATCATTGTACAGGAGGTTCGGATACGTACAAAGCATACCAGACATAAGGTAAGGGAAATATCACAGTCTCATTATTATCTGAGATTGTTTATTCATTGTTATTTACTGGGATGTATTTTATCATCCACATCCATGTTTCCTAAATATGTAATATTTATATCCGTATACAATAGTTTATATCAAATTTTACCCTTCGGTGAGTTTTTATCAAAAGATATGAAAGGAATCTTTTGTCATTTTTCGTACGAGGTACTTTTTGACTTTTCCGACAAAAGTACGAGAAGAATGTTTCTTTTTAACTTATACGACATGAATGGATTTTTAAAACATTATTTCCATGAAGCTTACCTTACATGTTTTCAAGTTTATTTTTGATCAACTTCTTTTACTTTAAAATTTTATAACATGTTAAACAATGGAAAGTGTTTTATAAGTAGAAAGGATATTTTTATCAAGAATGGAGTTCAACTGTTTTATCAAAATTATTTTCCATCTAAGATAATAAAGGGTTCTATTTCTAACCCTATTATTACATGGATTTTATTATATTGTGATGGAAATATTTTTATGAATTCCGTTATCTTATATGAATTTTTTTATGATGTCATGTTGTTTAAGAATCCCATTTTTATTACATGGGTTATGCTATGAGGTATGGTTTATGATTTTGTGGCACACATAAGAATGGTATCATTATGAGATGGGTGGGACCTATATCTCCCTCCAATGCATTGGGTAAAGATTTTATATCTCATGAGATAGACATGGCTGTAACGGTAGGTTATACCAGTTCAGTGAAACAGGACTGATACGAGGGTGACTCGGTTCAGAAATGGACTTTGTCCACTAAGACAGTCTTGGCAATGAGTCTTGACTAATAAGAAATAATTCTCTATTATTATGTGTGTATGACACAAAGTTTCATGTTTTATGTTATGATTATTGGGATTTCATTTCACTACTATGATTTATCCCATGTTATGAAATTATGCTCTCTTTTTCAGGTTATGATTTCAAAAATGGTATGTTCTTATGAATATGATGTGATTGATATTTCTTGTGTCTACCCTTACTGAGAATTTTATCTCAACCTTTAAGTTTTCTTTTCCCCAGGATATAATGAAAGGTTTTATGTAAAAAAAGGATGATCTTTATGGGAGATGTTGATAATCTTTCACCACGATTAGAAGATTATATTCTGAGTTTCCAAAGACACTAAACTATTACGATCCTTGTGTGTGTGTTTTTGTTATGTACTAAGTATTCCGCAAAAGTAATGTAATGTCCATGTATGTCAAGCTTTGGGTCTCTACAATGAAAATTCTGGAAGACAATACATAATTTATTCAAATATCCTATATTATTTTTTATATAATTAGTAGTAACAATTATATATTAATAGTTGTAAAAAATAGAAAAAGAAATCATATTTTAGACAAATTATATGAAAATACAACAATTTTTATATTGTACATGTTGTAAAAACCCCCATGTAAAATTTATAATGGATTCTCAAGAAATGAAAAAATTCAAATTTTTCTAATTTTATATTCAAAAAAATTTCAAAGTGTTATATATATAATAACACAATGATTTTTTATGATATCATCAGTCATCAATGATTCATTCAATTATTACATGAATAAATAGAAATCACATTAATCTAACATATAGTGTTGTCTAAAAAATTAGAAAAATTAATTTAATTTAATGATATTTAAAAACAAGATCCAATGAGTCATGAAAAAATGATAAAACCCATATTCTAAGCTTCACACGTGTCAAATTGATGGATCATGTGATCCTTCAAGCCTTATTTTATTGAAAAATCACTGTTAAATTATTTTAGGATAATTGAGGATTGTTTCATATGATTTTTCAAATTATAATTTTCTCATATTCTAATTTATTTAATATCACATGTTACAGTCAACTATTTATTCTCTTACATAAACATGAAATTCCACTTTTGGATTCTTTCATTGAACATCTGGGTATTATATATTTATTTTACTTATTTTTATTTTTCAGTTTTAATTTATTATTATTTTTTATTAATTAATTTATTCATCCAATGTTTCTTTAAGTTATCAATTTATTAGGAATTCACATATTCGAATGTACCTTTTCTTGTTATTTAATAGTTCACATATATTTATGCATGCATTTAATTTATTTTTTGTATGGTTCTTTTATATTATACCTTTAACTTATTTCTTTTTATTTTATATTAATTTAGTCTTTTTTGACTTCATTTTATTATTTTTCATCATGATTTTGGTTATTTAATTATAGCCATTTATTTTCCTACTTGTTTATTATATTTTAGACAATTTATTTTTCCAATTATATTTTTATTTTTAGGTTTGATTTTTTTCATCTTCTAAATTATCTTCTATAAATTTTCATTTAATATTGAGTCTTATAGACTTATCATTTATTCATTCTTGTTATATTGATATTATATCATATCTAAACACTCTAGAATGTTATTATACATCTATTTATGGTTTATTCAATTTCATATACAATTATTCTACATAATTTCATCAATATTTCTATATTCTTATATTTTTATAATCGTCAGTTTGTGAATATAATTTTTTAATTGTTATATTAAAAAATGTTTTCCCTACTTTTAATATATTTTTTAGCATGTCCTTAGATCTGTTCAATTATTTTATTCTACATTCCCTTGTATTACTATTCGTTGAGCTATAATTTAAATGTATTTTTACTTGTTTCCTTATATATATTCTTCAGAAATATTTTTTTTGTTTAAATCCTAGTTATAATTAACATTTTATTTTTACATAACATCATACTACTTTTTTATTATCTAATTAAAAACCTTTTTCTAATTTTGATCATAATGATGATTTCCCCGTTTTACATGGTTCTAATTTTTCTTACTTATTCATCATTAAATGCTTAATTTTTTCATTTATTTTCATGTTTATATTCTACTATCAATATTACTACCACATTCTATAGAGTCCTTTTAAAAAAATTTTGGATTTACGTGATCTTATGATACATTTTTTCTTAAATTTGCATTCGAACCTATCTTTAAAATTTCACATTTTGTTATTCATTTCAATTTGGTTCATTGTTTTTTTATTTTTGATATATATCTATTGATTTGATATTTTTCCTCACCTTTTACTTTGATTATTATTATTTCCACTACCTATACTATTGGATATGATTGTGGATTTCAATTTTTCAGGTACTTTCTCCAACTTTTTGTAATTTTGTTTTTAATACGGATTTATAATTTCCTTCCATATCCATTATCAAAATTTTATATCTATTATTTATCTCATTATTACTAGAGAATTAGAAAATGTGTTCACATATGATGATCAGATTTCATTATATTATACAAACTAGAAATTCTCTGTGATATTTTAATTAAAATGACACATAACCCATCATGAATTAAAAAACTAAAAAAAAATTAGATTAACATAGAAAAACATGACTACAATAACCAAGAAAATATTGACTTATAGGTATTTGAAATATATCAATTTGATTGATTTTATTAATATCAGGGATAGAATTATTCATTATTGTTAATGATTATTAATATATAAGAAATAACCCTTATAGGTTCCAAACCTATAGAAATGAGATTATAGATATTAAATATTGGGAAAAAATATATGAGTCAGTTGTTTAGTGAAAACATACTACATTTGAATTTGAATATAGAATTTATCATTATTATTGAATGAAGAATTTCTCTTTCACATTCATATTAATGTGACAAGTCTCCAACAAGGGGTCAAAACTAGGAAAATGTTTTTGGATTTCTTAGAAACACAGTTAGAATTATCCTAAAAACTAACTGTGGGATCTATACGAATAATATTAACATCAATAAAATACCTATATTTCTTATTATAATAAAAATTATCCCTTATCAATTATTTTTTAATAAAATGACAAATTACACCTCTTGGTATCAAAGCCATTTAGATGACTTTATTTGACCTATAAAATTATAGAATAAATCTCTTTGAATCTTATGATATGTAGGAATCATTTATTAATAAATATGAGGCCTAAATTTCATGGAATGATTGATACCACAACATAATAGAGTAAATGATTATTAGTAAAATGATAATATTCTTAGGTATAAGTAAAAAATCAGATAGAAAACATATTTTGATGGGGAAATATAAGAAAATGATCAGTTTGTGTTTTTTGATAAGTAATATACCAACCATATGTAAATCAATCACCAAAATTTATTGGAATGGTCAAATGTTCTATTTGACATCAAATTATAATGTGTAATAAAAAATATGTAAAATCTAAACAAAAAGGGTCATATTTTGATTCAAACAATTCTTATTGGGACTCAAATTACTTTTGTACTATATGAATCAACTAATGATCAATTTGACCCCCAGATTTTGTAATAAGGAAGAAATTGTTTTTTAAATAAAATAATCTTTATTATAAAATAAAACAACTAATAAAGGGTCATAAATAGATGAAAATACTCTATGATGGAATTGATGTTTTTCTCAATGATTTCAGAGCCATTTAATATATGTAGAAAATTACATGCATCAAATTGACACTTAAAATTCTTGATATGATGGGAAATAAGAATTCAAATCATTATTGATTATTAATTAATGGAAAATAACCTTTGAAGGGGTCAATCTAAAACTAAAATATGCGGATAATGTTAAATCATTTTTAAATAATATATGGGTATTTATTATCCCTCGATGAATCAAACAATCAAACTACACATTATGATTGAATGTGTCATTTGAAAGTCACATTATTATTAAAGTATTATGTCAAACATATGACACCAAAATAGGTGAAATGAGTTTTGTGTTTATGAAAATATTGGTAAAGTATACAAATATAATTTCATATTTCTATTATTAAACCACATGATTATATAATTCCCTGATTTATTTGAATTGTTCAAGGTATTATATCATCTTTATAGTTTTACTAAAATGAAGAATCTATCATCAAGTTGTAAGAATCTCGATATAATTTTTTTTTGATACATTTCATTTTAATACTTATAAACTCTGTGAAAATTCACTTTTCATTATTTCAATAATAATGCATGCAGTATTGTTGATTCATTTGTTTTTTCATATAATAGATTTTTTTAAAACTATTTTCATATGATTCAATGATATGAGGATTCCCATTTCTATTTTTCACCCTTTAAAGAAATTTTTTTTAAATTACGGTTGTTTCCAAGGGATATTATTCTAAAATGAGGATGTTTTGTAAATTTAAAACCTTTATATCATGTTTTTTAAATAATGTTAAAAATATTGAAATTTATTTTTCTATTATTACAACCAAAATTCACATCATATTGAAATTAGATTTGTTCAAAAATGTAAATAAATTAACCAACATTTATTATTTTTTAATTTAATGAAAATTTATGGTCAACTTAAATATTTTTAATCATTGATGACAAATTAAAAATGCATCTTAATTTATTTTTTAAATCAAATTTTATAATGATTTACTATATATTCAAATATATCTAAAATAAAATTATGTATATGTTCAGGCGGTTTAATTATAATATAGGGTTGTTAATTAGATATTAACAATTTCAGGCATGTTTTTAATGATTCATATAACTAATGGAGCTGTTTATTTAATCACTCTATCCACACCAAATGACATATTTACTTGTGGTCTTTTATAATATTTCAAAAAAAATCAATAACCATTTTAAAATTATTTAACAAAAACCGTGAGTCAATTGGTTAGTTTTAATAACTATAACTCCTTTAGTATTTTCATTTGATCAATCTGAACATGTCAAAAATTAATCATATTGTGTGTTCGGAGTGAACAAGATAATTTATTTATTATAATAAATGGCTATAAATAAATTAATTATGTTGTCAATACAAAAAATATATAAAAAATTATGATCTCACCATAATTATTATTTAGTTGGTATATGTTCCCCCATGTTAAAAAATATTTACCTATCCTTATCAGTTGATTTCAGGATGATTATAAATTATTTGGATGGAATTAAAAAAAATTAATTTACTTTTAATTAATGTAACTGGTTATAAATTATTAATATTTTTTTTTGCTTATATATTATGGTATTGTTGTCATGTCTATTTTTTATGTATTTCCTATTGGATTATACTTCTACATTTTCTTATTCATTTCCCAAAATATATTACCCCAAATATTATATCACATCTATTATTATCAGATTATAATTTCTACATCAACATTATATTATACTCATACATATTGATTCTTACCAACTTCTTATAAAAAAATTAATTTCAACTACTCACCATTTCATTTGATGGATTTTTTATTACATAATTTTTATTAATATTTCATTCATTTTCATTTCATTCTACAATTGTTTCCAATCCATAATATTACTTTTATTCCAATTATATTGTTTTAACATTTTCTTCTTTTACATATGCATCTAATTATATTTCTATATTTTGATATTGTTATTTTTTATTTTTTTATTATTTTAATTCATTTTAATTCCCTTATGTTTATAATAGATTTTATGTTATTACTTATGTTATTTTCTTCAAATTTTTATTTCACCTATTAATTATATTAAAATTTATAATTAATTCTACCCCAGGAATGTCACTATACTCATTATATTAGCATTAAATTCTATTTTTTATTCCATTTAATGTTTATATATGATACATTCATTTTTTAAAATTATATTTTCCATTTTCACTCATTTTTTCTTCTAATATTTATTTTTGACCACTTTTTTTGTCATCCAGTTCTCAATTTTGGATCATCATTTCTAGGTTTTTCTTTCAAATGAATTCCTTTTCTTTTTGATAAAATCGCATTTTATAATTTTGCACTATAAACGCCTATATAAAAAAATTTAAATGGAATATTTCTCATTCGATTTCAAAATAATCTGAAGATGTTTTCTTGTTTTCAACTTTTTGCCACAAATTTTTGATGTATTCTAAATCTATTAAAATATATTTTTTTCATTGAAAAATTTTCATTATATATTAACATGCGATTTTTTAATATATTTAAAAATAAATCAGTGATCATATTAAAATGATTTTAATACAATCCACTTTAATTTTTCAGGTTAATCCGAATACAATACATTATGTAATGATGTGAAGTCTATCCATATTTCTAAAAAATTAATAAAATTTCATTCTGAAATGATTCCATTAAAATTAATGATGGTATTTTAATGTCTTTAACATTAATAAAATATTTTTATAGATATGTATATTTACTAAAACATCCTTTTTAGTCATTCTGAGTTCACCATATATCTAATTTGCATGTGTAATGTTCGATCATTTCATAATTTAATACATTGAGTGGGAATGTTAATCCTTATATGACCCACATCAATGAATCATTTTTCAATTATTTTAATTGGGCGGCTAGATGACATAATTATCATAACTACTTGGTCAAATAAATCTTTTATAGGAGGGATTAAATCCATTAATATGAATTATGAAATATAAATTTAGGTATATGTAGACTCCTATATTAAAAAAATGACCTTCTTATTCTTATTGATTCATTTTTATTTATATGATATATTAAACTATAGATTTCATATTTTTTTGATTTGATATGAAATTTACTTAAAAAACATATCAGTTCATTAGAGATGCTTTAATTTATTTTGCGGGAAAGAAGAATCCTTCTGTAAAACATTATACTAATAATATTTATTTTTTCACTTGGATTCCATTAGGAAAAAACATATTTAGTATGGTTGAATGTTTAAATTATCCACCACTGCCTTATTATAAAATACAGGTCACATAATTAGGGTTAAATATGAGAAAATGATTATATATTTCTATGAAAAGGAAATAAATTGATCATCAAATCTTTTTTGATCTTTACAACTGAATTATGCATCAAATTTATGAACAAATTTCAAGATTTATCTACATTGTAACTTCCCATTAATATTTGAAAAAAATGAAAAATCAATTTTCAATGGTTAAATATGAGAAGTTTATTTTGAAGTTGAAATGTACACTTATATAAATAACCATTGATCCATTTTTTATATGTAATAATTAGTCGTTCTCCAATATGATTTCAATATTTCATGATATGATAGAAAATATGATTTTATTTATTAAAAAATAGTTAATAAAATAAATATAATCTCTTTTGGGTTCATAATGATATATGTATCTTATGTTGGTTAAAATATATAGAAAATTAATATTTGAGACATTTATGATATCTATAATCCAACATCACTAAATAAAATAATTGAATGACATGTAATGAAATAAAATTCTATTTTTTCATTCACATTCTTATTATATTGACAAGTCATTCAATAGGAGTTAAACCCATCAAAATGACTTTTAATTGTCCGGAAAAAAATAATGTTGATCATCATGTCTTTTTAGACACATTCTAGAAGTCATACCATGAGTATGTCTTCTCATCATGGGTTTTTATTACTAGAATTTATTTGTGCATGTCTAATCCATAGAAGTTAATATTTGTAAGAGAAACCATCTGATCATTTGGGGTCCACACAATCCTAGATAATTGGACCACTGACTCATGGAATTTTCGTAATCTTAGGGATTTACCTCATCATGAATCCTCTATAGTCCTTAATATTGTAACTCACAAAGAATGTTAATACTTCATGAATCATCATAATGATATACTACATTTTTTTATCGATGGAAAGTGGATATAATATCTATCTTCCAAGAGGAAACACCTCTTTATATAACCATATAATTGAGGCCCCATCACTCATTGGATCATCATTACAACATTGAATTAATATACTAGATGGATTTATTCCTAGAAACATCATTAAGTTGATCTAGACATACAATGTTTAGATGGGCCTGAATATATATATATATATATATATATATATATATATATATATTGGTGACTCTAGATGCATAGTAAACGAATTAAATCCTATACCATTCATGTACCAATAGTCCCTACAACCAATGCCTAGGTTTGATGGTCTGATAGTTTGAATTTTATAGTCCATGATAATTGATACAGAGACCAACAAACTAAGACTGGGATCCCTATAATACATTCCACATTATTGAAAATTTGATAACATTCCCCTATTTCCCATGAAAACCTCCCAAATGGGAGGAATCGATACACTATCCCTTGGAATGAACAATTTGATATACCTCTATAATGAAGTGACCCACCAATGCCCACTCTTTTGGTGGAATATTCAATTCACCAAAACCCAAAACCTCGCTCCAGTGTGATAGATGTTGGATTCATGTACATATTAGGAATAAAAAAATGGTGGCCATATCATAATATAATTGTATCAACAAACCCAACCATCTCTATGATTTTTTGTTGAAATAAAAGATGTCTATAACAATAATAGTAAAATCCATGAATATAATATCCAATTAGAAATAAATAAAAGAAATAAAATAATAATTCAATAACTAAAATAAAGGGAAAAAATACAAACCCTAAAAAAAATTAAGTATCGATAAAAGTACAACTAAAATAATAGGAAAATTGAGAGAGCCCATATCCTATTTTCTGAATCTTGACATATATATGCAGTCAATACACCCCATTATTACTAATGTCCACATATGTATCATTCAATGTAAATTTAATTCTTCCAAGTGATAAATTGTGAGGGAAAAACCTATGTATTAGTGTGTATTTACATACCTAGATGGATGCATCATTAACCAAAAAACGTAGAAATAGATATACAATTAAATTCACCTCATCCCAAAGAAAGAGGTAAAAACCCAAATACACATTTATTCTAAAAAACACACCTACTGAGGTGAGAAATGGGATATAAATTTCATAACCTAGCCATGATTAATGAGTCAAACTAAGAAATATTCAATCTAGGATTCTCAATTTCATGTAAAACATTTCTAGAGAGACATTTTATTGTCACACACATAACTAATTCTCAACACATTCAATGGAGAAAGAAATGTATACATGAAACCCCTTAAACCACAATATAATATGAGTGTAAGTGGAATCCCTCAACTCTATTCTTAATAGCTGACAGAGCCACACATTTGAGGGACATGTAACTCATTGAGCTCAAAAATGGTGGAATTAAAATCCACAGGTAGAGGACCCAAAATCTGTATAGGATAGTAGATTGTAGAATCTACACATATAACGAATTTTGAGGACCCACTCCCATGAAAGATTGAGGTGTACCAACCCTCATATATTACTGGTGAATGTGCACTAATCTCGTACATCCTCATGCATAACTTAAAGAAGAACCCCACATGAACACTTCACATCATATAACGGTTTCCATAAAAAAGGCATCATTAAGATAAATGTGGAAACCCAATTAGGTTAGCATAATCAAAGGCCATAATATATGTATTGAAGAAGTATATGTGAGATGAATATGTTTCTAGATGGAATACTCAATAATTAGGGGTCCACTCTACATGTGACCATGCCTCAACACCCAGATGTCTTATCATCCCAATATGGCATGATTATCTATTTCATTCTATATGGTACATGCTCAGGGAACACAATGTGTATAACCACCCATGGTCCTGGGAGTGTGAACCTGGGACACATCGCTATTGTCCATGTAAAACAAGACAAATTTTACAAGTGACAAGCCAATGGGTTCAACCTCCCATGGTTCTATGAATTTAGAGCAAGAAAAATTGACTTTTTACCTTAGCATGGCCACAAGAAATGTGGTTCCGGCGATATTTGATATGATAGATCCAATTAAAAATATGTATTTTATTCTACACTATAGAACATGTATTCACATTTTTTTAAAGAATCCTCAAATTCTTCTTGTGGTTTCGGATATTCAATTCTTACCTTGAAAATCGCTATTTAACCACCAAAAATCGATAGGAATCATCTTCAACCACTCATTATGGGAATATTGGTGAAGAGAACCATAATCCAGTTTTCGTGAAAAATTTCATAGTGCATATTTTCAATGCCTATCACCACACTATATACAAGATTCATTGAGTCATAAACTGCATCACAGAAAATATCTCAATTCATCCAAAAAACATCATCCAATGTATTATCTTAATGTATCTATGAATCAAGGTGTTCTGTAAAGCTAAAACCTTCCATAAAAATCATGAATTGTTACCCAATTGTACAATGATGAAGGACTAATGAATAATGTGATAATGGAATAAAAAAGGTGAATAAATTTTTTCCATATTATCTTGTAAACTATAAATATTAATGGGTTATCTTTGGTGATATCATTACATATAAAGGATAAATTGGAACAAACAAATTATTCCATTTAATCGTCCTCATATGATACTGGAATACATTGGAAATCTATGAACATAATTAATCCATTCTTTATTAAATAAAAATGTTGGATTTTCAAAAAAAATAATGATCCCTACCATTATTAAGGATCCATCAGTAGTGACTATTTTATTTCTCATTTCTGATGATGTCCAGCTACATTTGAGGCTTCATTATCCACCATGATTTGATCATTTGAATTATACAATATCAATCAATCAATGAATAATTCTACCCTCTAATCCTTACAATGTTATGAAACTGTCCACTTAAAATATTCATTAAAACAGATTTATAGAGGGAGATTAATATATAATTTAAAATAAATAAATAAATATAATTATTTATTTTAGTTACATGCACCACCAATTCCTACCTATACAGAACATCTGATTCCAAATAACAGTAGGTTGCATTAAGGGTAATTACCGAGTCTTAGAATACTATAAGGTCTAATGTTTCCAACCTAACATCCAAAAACAATTAATACAAATAAATGAAATGTCGTTCATAGATATATTAAAATATATGAAAAATCATGATATATTAATTGTGTGGTATTCAGACACACAAACACAACACTGACTCAATGGATAAATTCACACATATATATAGAAGTAATTAAATCATAAATTCATCAAAACTAGTGTCTATATAAATAAACTAAAACCATATTACAACATTATATTACTCATTAAATCATTATAACGCAATATTGTTCAAGAAATGTTTCCTCCTCCATGACTGATTTTGTAATGTTTATTTGAAGTATGGTAAAGAAATATATTTTTATGGTAAAGAAATTTAAATTTTTTCTTTCATTATATCAAAATTTTCCGGGAGTTATAACATCAATATATTTGATGTTATTAACATATCACATTTTATTCTATAAAATCAATATCACTATCTCATATTTGTTTCAGTCGCCAATAAATGATACTAAAACAGTAAAAAAATGAAACTATAAATTAATAAATTATCTTAATTCCTCTATTATAGTATATAGTTTGATCTAATAATTATGAAATTAATGTGCAATATTGGGAACAAAACAATCATTAAAAAATGTGATCAAAATGATCTAGATTTATCAAACCAAAAATTAAAATTATCAATAAATAAGGAATGTAATGGTATCAAATATTTATAAATAAATATTATAAAAAATTATTGATATGGATAATGTAATTAAATTGGTGAATAACATTGTTAAATTTTTATTCATTAGTATTTAGAAAATTTGGTTAAGAGTGAATAATGGTATGCAATTATCTTGACTCAAATTCATCCCATGGGTCATAATCACATCTAATTTTCTAAAACCCTTTCAAGTGTAATCATATCCAATATATGATTATATAATATTTTATACACACATTATTTTCATGGTAAGTCATTTATCACACATAATCCTTCTTCCTTAATGAATATATTTTATTTTATGAAAAAAAAATCATCATGAATAATGGATTATCCATCATTATTTACATATTTACATCCAACCCATTCTCTCCTTTCAATTGGTAAACTTCAAATTCCTATATATTAATAGTTATTTATATATCCTATTATACTAAAATAATAGTTTTGATGCCATTTTAATGATATGTGTTCCCAATAATGGTTTTCTCAAATATTATTGAGGCATTAATGATCAAATATTATTCCTTTATCAATTGTGGATTACTGGATGATTATTATTTATCAAGGTTTATTTTTGGAAAATTTACTTTGAATAAATATTTTAATATGTTCCCTCTTTATTTCCAAAAAAGGTTTTCTTAATATTTCTCAGATATAACATCCTTTTAATATGATGTTAAAAAATTAATATTCATTTTGGTGATTTCTTATTCATTTTCTCTTCATTCATATCTGATAAATTGGTGGTCCATAATTCAACCAACATATTCCATTTTTTGTATTATCATGTATTTGGTTTTAAATGGTAATTTTCTATATGATATAATTTTAATATTTATTTAAACCAATATTTCTTCCCCAAAATTCTATATGATACAGAGGATTATTTGATATTAACATTAAATAATAAGAATAATTAATAATGAGTGCAGTTATATATTACCCTAAAATGTGTTGGTTATGGTTTAATATATCATGTGATAATTATATGTTAACATATTTGGATTTTTTCACAAAAATATAGGTTTTACAAACATGGATTTGTTCTCATTATTAAAGGATGGGAATAGTTTGATATGTTCACAAATGTATTCCTATTATTAATTTTGTGAAATTTCTTCCCTAAAATGATCCATATATTCTAACTATTAAAAAAAATTATGATATTACATGTTATATATATATATTTCATTATTATGTATTTATTTCATGTTTATTATAATTTTAAATTTAATGATTATATGAACTTAATTTAGTATTATTTTATTATTTTCTGATCTAAATTGATCAATCATTTTTTCAATTAAAATGGTATATATATATATTTATATCTAATGTTACATATATACTTATTTGTTATCAAATATAACATCAAAATATTAGAAATAGTTTATATTTTTCCCTTAATTATAAATTGAGATCTCCACCACTAATATTTCCATTCACAATGTAATGAAGAAGATTTTGTAATAAGACATATCTAGAATAGGGTATAGTAGAAAATGGTCATAGTGAAATTGTCATAATATTTTGAATGTTATATGTCTATATAGCTACTCTCTAAGACACTAAAACATTCAACCCATGTTTTCGGTTGTTATTTATGTATTATAATAACTAATATAGGGAATGATTTTCTTAATTATAGGTGTTTATCATTGTTCTGTTTAAAAAATTCATTAGGGTAACTTGATGTTTATTGACCCACTTATTCTATGTTCCTTCAGAATACAATTAATCATTACTTGGACATTGGAGACATCACCAATATGCAAAAGGTGATAACTAAATGTTTAAGGGTTTAAAATACAACATGGGAACAATTTACCCTCTATGAAATGAAACCTTCAACCTAGAAAACCATAACCAACCAACTCACAATGTGATGCATTAATAAATGAAAGAAAACATTACCACATCATTTATTTCAAAACCACAAAATTTAGAAACAAAATGGAATAAAATCCAATATCAATTTAAATATCAGATAATCAAATAATACCACCCCAAGATGAAAATCTGAGTCTATGATCCACAGGCTTCATGCTCTAATCAGCAAACATCCCATGTATCAGAAGGTGGTGTTGTAGAGGTGTGAAACATTACATTCCCCAAATTTCAGAAGATAGAATCCACAAATTCACCAATGTTACAAATCATGGGTGAGAATAAAATAAAGTAGGATTTCCCAAAAAGACATCCATACTCACACCATTATTATATAATGGTTAGAAATATAAATATAAAACCATTTATAAAAAACAAATATGAAAAACATATTATATCGCAATATAATTATGTTCAAAACCCATTTGTAACCAAATGTAATCATGTGAAATATAAACCAATTTTCCAGAAAGTAATTTTTCTCTAAAAATAACCAAACGAGGCTTTATAAAACATTTCTCATTATCACATTATAATACCAATTCCATGGGTCACAACACAAAACCAAACATGTAATTAAAACAATATATAATTTGAGAAGTAAGTTTTCCATACACTAAGCCTTCACATAGTAGAAACTTTTGACGGGGGTACTTCAAACATATTTCCATCCTGACATTTTGTTGGTGGTCCTTCATTACCTTATACATCATTTCCCAATGCATATGAAAACAGACCACATCCCATGCTTAACACATTCTAAATCCAAGCATGTTCAACCAATTGAAACCCTTTCATATAATTGATAGTTTATTAAAATTCATAAAGCATGTAAATTTAAAAAATCATTTCAATAAAATATTATTTTTATTGAAAAACTCTTATTAATATTCATGTTCCACTATTCCAAAAGAACTCCATTTTACCCAAGATCAAAAAACATTATTCAAAATACCCAATTTTCTGGATTTCAAAAATTTACCTAACCATCACAAATAAGAATTTCCAAAAATTGATAAATAGAAAAAAATAATAAATTAAACACGAAATACTCAATTGGAATGAATTATAATGAGTTTTAATATCTCAAGTCAAGAGTGAAGAATCCTACCTTGAAGGCTTTGATGATAATCGAAAAAAGACAATGAACACTCAAGAAAATCCGGATGATTCGTCATAGAAATTACCTGTGTCAATTCTCCTTATGAGATAGTGAACAAAGACAAACATATTTGGAAATGGCACACACATAGATCTACCCATAACCATCATATATCTAAGAAACAAATAATATAAGAGAAGTATATCTAAGATAATGTGACATGATATATGAAGAACATCATATACTGAAAGAATCATTATTGGAAACACTAATGGAGGGATCAAGATTGAATCCAAATTGTTTGGGAGAGGTCATACTACCATCAATGGAGAGGAATCTTTAATTCAGTTCTCATAGGATGAAAAAGGAGTTATGTAAAAAATTATTAAGATCTTATTTTTTAATGATCTATATTTGACTATACGCACTGTTAGACTACACTGTTAGACAAAAAAATTGGTAACAGTGTGTTACATACTCTATTAAGGAACCCCATATATGGACTCCTCACATGGTCTCCCTAACTATGCATACACTGTGCCGATGCTTCTATAAAAAAACTAATTGTGTTCACTGTTTCTCCTGGGATTTCCATATGGTATGGGAAAATTGTGAATAGACCATGAACCATTCCTTTTCCCCCAAAACATTATTAGAGTTCTCCCAATACTCCAAACCATCACCAGTACACCATATGAAAATAAAAATAAATAATTTATGGGTTATATACCCTCAACTGCGGTACTAAATTCATCGCATCATTGGTCATTCCATCATCAGAATGTAGAAAACCATCATCATTTTGAATGTGTTACAACCATTGATATATCATTTCCTTCCCGCTCTCCCATGTATATTATAGAATTTGAACATGATTCCATTAACATACACCAGACTGATTCATTTTCCAAGAAATACATTCTCATGCCTATTTGTAATATACAATGATATATGTTCCAATTAAACATCTTACTACAGGTAAATGTGATAAATATGATCACACAGATAGGATCAGGCTAATAATTTTTCAACTGAGATACATAGAACACATTATGTAAAGAACTAAACTGTGGTGAAAATGGAAACCTATATTACACCTCTCCAACTAATTACAGTATCTCAAAAGGACTGATATATCTAGAAGATAACTTTCTCTACTTCTCAAAATGATGATGTCCAAGCCTTGGAGAGACCCTCACGAACACATGTTCACCCACTGTAGATGAAAATGGTCTTTGATGATGATCAACATAAAATTTCTGGAGACTCTGACCCATCTATATCATCTTTATGATCAATTAAATCTCCTCAATTGTTCCTTGGACAAGGCATGACATGACAAGAGAAGACTCACCAGTTTCCACCCAACAATGCTGAGAATGACAATGAATCCCAATTATGCTTCAGAAGGAAACATATTTATTGATACCTGATATATGTTATTATAGGAGAAATCTACTAAGTGTATATTATTCACCCATGAGCCTCCAAAATCCATTACACAATACCAAAATATGTCTTCCAATTTTTGGATCATCCTTTGGGATTGGCCATCCATTTGAGGGTGATACACCGTACTCATAGTCAAATGTGTATCCAGGGATTGTTTTTAAGAATTTAAGGAAAAGAGACATGAAACATGGATCTCTACCTAACACCATCAAAACTGATATTCATGACTATTTTCACTTATGGGATACAGATTCTAGATAGGTCCTCCACTAAATGAGTTTCAAAAATAGGGATTAAATGGTCACACATTGTAAGTCAATCCATTAACACCCATATGGCATCGTTCTTTAGAACAGTTATTGGTATTCCTTTGAAAAAATCCATTACTATCATCTCCCATTTCCAGACTATGAATGGTAACAAAATAATGATACCCACTGGTCACTAATGCTCTACATTATCTTGCATAGGAGATAAAAACGTTTAAATAAGTCAACCTCTTTCATTTTCATTATGATCCACCAAAACCATTCCTAAAACACTTCATACATGTTTTGTATTCTTTGATGTATAGACCATCTCGAATGGTTGTATATATGAAGAAGTTGTTAAGAACATGTTATAGGTACAACCATCCAATCTATGAAACTCAACACTAAACTCACATTAAGATTCCATCTTTCAATAGTATCCCCACCATTTAGTTTTGGACATATAACCAATCATTATGCATTTTATTTTTATGCCACTTTAACCATCATAGCTAAATAAGGAACTAGAGAAACTAAAAAGAAAACTACAACATTACTTCAGTCTTCACATTCCACATGTATCTCGGCTATGACTGACATCAACTGCCACTCATCTTAAGATCATTTTTCCAAATGAGCATATAAATTTCTTCATAATTTATCTTCCACTATATTTCCATTACACAGTGAATACATTAAGTCAACGTTAATCATCTAGATTTACTCCAACATTCTTATTTTCCTCATATTCAAATCTGTCCATTAGAAAATATGTTTCAAACATTTGTGTTCGGGGAAAAAATTAAATTATCACAAAAGAGATAATGACGCCATATCTTCGAAGTATAGATGACCGAAGCTAACTCCAAATCATGTGTTGGGTAATTATCCATACACACTATCAATATTCTTGAATGATAATAAACCACCTTATATATTTTCACGACAACACATCCCAAACCAAATCCTGATGTATCACAATACACCACCTACCCCTATAACGATTTTGGAAAAATTAATATATATGCTGATGAAAGATGAACATTTAGCTTTGAAAATAATTTTTCCATTCACCAATCCTTCATAATGGAAGGTTCATCTTTTTCAATCATGTCGTAGGAGAATTTATCCATGAGATTTAATGCACAATGTTTTGGTAATAACAATTTATTCCAAGAAAACATAATATCTTAAAGATGTTCTTTGGTAGTTTCCAAGAGATAACTGTTCCTATAATTTCAGGATCCAATTATTTTTTTTATATTACAAGGACATGAAATTCCACCTCTTGTATAAAAAAACCAAACATTGATAACATGTAAAAAACCCAATGTTCTCTCAGTATTCCCAACATTATTTCCATGAGTTTCTCTTGCTCATCCCTTGTCTGTGAATACACCAATATATAATCCACAAACACCGTAATAAAATAAACCATAAATTTGTAAAATATTCGACTCCTAAATTTCGTAAAGACTATGGGTGAATTCATAAGATGAAACAGAATGACTACATATTCATAGTGTCCAAATATTCTTCTTAATAATGACTTAAGAATTTCCTCCTTCCAAACTAGCAATTGATGATCTCTTGACCACATGTCAACATTATAGAACCACTGAGATTCTCTTAATTGATCTAACAGATCATGAATGTGTGTAAGTGGGTATTAATTCTTTATAATGACATGGTTAAGTTTATGATAATACACACATATACTTAGAGTTCCGTATTAATTCTAAATGAACAAGACTGGTGATTCCCATAGAGACGTACATGGATAATTGAATCCATTTCATTCCATATCGTCTATATGCACATTCAATTCAATAAATAATGTTGGTTACATCATATATTATGGAAGAGAAATAACACGAGTGCATTGTAGCAGATCAATCATAAAATCCACTTCCCTAATAGGTGGTACCCTTGATATTTTATTTGGGAAAGACCTCTGGAAATGATCCATATGTGATGGAAAACGGCTATCCCTGATCTCATCCATCGATGCCAATGTCAACACTACCAACTGGAAATAGACCATTCCCATCGCTAGTGCCAACATGCCAATTGAAAATATATTTACAACAAATTTTCCTTTGAAGAGATGTTCGACTATATATTCTATTTTGAAACTAACTATTATATTATAAAATTTGAAATGTGATTGAATATTGTCAAATGATATTTACCATGAATTACATCATATAAAAACATTTCCAAAACCAAGAAGTCCCATTTCATCCCAACTCCATCAACGATTATATAACTTGATCTACATATAAATGCTCAAAAATCTCATTCTCTATTTGGGGTTTGATGTTTTAACAAAGAATGTATAATGTATACATTTAGAATTAGAAAATCAGCATAATTAGACAAAAATTAAGGAATGTAATATACTACTATGAAAAAACACTACATAAGGGTATAATTCAATAAAATCGTTCCTCTCACAATTGATAGTTCAACCAGATCATCTAAAATCATATGCTCATCTCCATAAAATTTGTTTGCAGTTTGAATTTGCTCTATGTTCACTTAATGATATCACCCTGGTTAAGGAGTAATGGTATTCATAGAATTACCATGGATTTCTTATCATTGCTGAAGAGACTAATTATGTTGTCCTCACCCTATCGAAGCATGGGATTCTTACAGCACCTGAGAAGTGTCCTGAGCACCTGGCCTCAGAAACATTGACAATTTCACTGAGGATAAACCATATACCTGAAATTATGTAAAGCTCTTGGTTTTTTCATACACTCTCTCTTCATGTGGTAAAGAAAACCACATTGGAAATGGACTGATTCTCTCTTTGTCCAAGGGGTAAGGTTCATTGATCAAGTTCTCTGATTCTAGGTCCCTCTCCCACCCTAGAAATAGGTTTCCCTCTTCCACTATCTCCCAAAATTTTGGTTGCCAATATTTCCAAAACGTATCAACATACATTCTCATCCCACAAATCATGAGATATAATGTTCAACCGTTTTTTCAATATTCAGTATCTCTTTATAATCTGTAATACAGAGCACCAAAACCTACAAGTGAATCAACCACCATATCCATAATTTGAAAATGATTTATTTTAAGGATGTAGTAGCAACATCTATTGGGGAAAATTTCACTAAATGATTGAATTTATCTGCATAATCTATTACCCAGATATTTTCCTACTTCAGTCGGAATAAATTCATTGTTTTTTTTATTCTAAATGTGTGAGGATAGATTATTTTTTTAAAAAAAATTCTTCAATTTCCTCCCATATATTGACTTGAAGTAGTTTACCTTACATATCTATATCCCACCACTATCATTAATTATCCTCTAGCATATAGATCTCTAATGTGACTATGAGCTCCGTTAGTGTGCTGATGATTTCGAAGATACAATTCATCCTATATAGACACACATGTTCCTTTTATCGTTCAAAATCTCCATGGATGATTGGTGTATTCTACGTCGTGAACTAGAGGGAATGATCCATGTGTCTTGGCGCATCCCTCTAGTTCCCTATGTCTACAGCTTCAATTGATTGGATGATACACTAAACTAACAATTGGTTCACTTTTGCATTAGGCGCAACCACGTTTTCTACATCCTCATCTTGTTGGTTTATATGACACCAACTGGGTACCATTTTCTATAGAAACAACAATCATAGCAAGTCTCAATATCTATAAATTTATAGAGTAACATTTCAAATTCTGTCCAATCAACTATCAAAAAATTTATTTCTTAAATCATCCTTTTCTAGGTTTAGCAATTTTATAAAATCCATTTAATCTTTTCAAATACAATCCATTTTAAAAATACATAAAAAATAATCTATTTTCAATTTATTTCATTTGATATAAAATTTAGTATTTTTCATAAATCAACCCATATTTTCAAACCATATACCATTTTTCAATATGAAATATGATATCCAAGTGGGATGTCATTCCTCTAGAATTCATGTCATGATTATCTCAATGGCAAATCCCATAACAATGAGATTCGTATATCCTATATGTGTCTCCAAAAAACATCTGTACCCTACTCCTTGGTAACATGCTGTTCAACATAAAATGGTTATCTACATCTTTTTTCCCTTACACATCATGTCCAGGCCATCCTAAAACATTCTATGTTGATAACGCATGGAATAGAAATGAACAAATTTCAACTCTAAGGTAATGATACTGAATACTACTTGGTAGGTACTGGCCGAACAAGCTGATACCATTTGTAATGTCCCACATATTCTCATTTTTTTGGGAAATCAATGAATAATAACTAAGACTTATGTGACATCCCCAAGACTCCAAATGCTCGATGTAAATTCTTAATAGATTCAAATACCAGTGGGGCATTGTTTACACATTATGAAATAAAACCATTTACTCAGAAACCATAACAAAAAAACTCACTATATAATGAAATAATAAATTAATGGCAATATTACCACTTCATTTCATTCAAAACCACATTAATGTGTACCATAGAGGGAGTCTAAAATACTGTAAAAGTAAAAAGTGGATTCCCAACAAATAACACTCCAAAATTACAACTAGATTATAGGATACAAAATATCAATGATATAATCACCGAAAAACCCATGTATCAAGAGGTGGTGCTAAAGACTTGTGGCACATTACCTTTTCCCATGTCTCTGAAGATAGCATCTACAAAAGCATCAATGTTCCAAGGTAGGGGTTGTTACAATACTCATTAGTTTGTCCCCAACGACATCCCCACTAATTCCACTAGAATATAGTGGTTAGAAACGTTTATATAATACCATTTATATAAAACAAATATGAAAATTATATTATATCACAATTTAAGAATGTTGATGAACCATTTTCATCCAAATGGAAACATATTATATTTAAAATATTTTTCTAGAAATTCTTCATTCTGAAAAAACAACCAACAAGGATTTGAAAACCTTCTCTCAATGTCAATTCATAATTTCCATTCCTTGGTTCACAACACACACACACACACACCCATTCATGAAAATATAACTCCCCATACTCGTGTTTGGTTAGATTTCCATCCACTAAGCCTTCACTTAGTGGATAACTTGTATGGGGGTAATTCATGCCCATATTTGTCTCGCACATTTGATGGTGGTCCTTCACTCCGTTATCCATATATTTCCAATTCATATTAACTAACACCACATCATATGCTAAACCCAGGCCAAACCGTAGTGTGTTCAACCAATTCAAACACGTTCAATAAAACTAGAATTTTATTAAAACCCATTAAACAAGACAATTAAAAAAATTCATTAAAACATTATTTTATTGATAACATCTTTGTGAAATCCATGTAAAACTATTCTAGAAAATTCCAAATTTAAAATCTTCATTTTAACCGGGATAAAATGTTCTTTATTTAATATAAATTTTCTTTCTAGATTTCTACAATTTATGAAACCATTAAAAAATAGGGTTTTGCTAAAAATTTTCAAAAGAAATATCACAAAAAATTCTAAAAAAATACTAAATTTGAAATCATTCCAATAAGTTGTACTATGTGTAGTCGAGGGTGAATCCAACAACCTCGAATAGTTTGAAGAAACTCGAAAACGAATGAAGAATGCTCTAGAGAACCAGATCGATTCTTCAATGAACCACCTTAGAGCTTCTCCTAAAAAGATCAGGACCATAAATAAAATTATATGGAATCTAAATTCTTAGATAGATATATAACAATAATATATCTGAGAAACCATGAAGATAGAAAAAGTAGATCTATGTAGATATATGATAATTTTAAAAGAATTATGAAGATTTTCACTAACAGAATGAATTTCCAATGAAAACACCAATAGAGGGCTCCAGATTTACTCCACTATGCTTATGAGTGGTTATACTACATTTAATGGAGATGAATCCAAAATTTTGGGTACATATAAGAAAAAAAGGAAGGAGAAATGTCAAAAAAAATTGAGAACCTATTTTCGAGGATATAAATTTTACTCTATGCATTATTTGACCACACAGTTAGAAAAACAAGGTGCCAACTATGAGATAGCTACTACATTAAAGAAAATGCTTTCTAGCCTCCTAGAATGGTCTCCAAAGCCATTCATATACCATGTGGAATATTCTACCCAAATGCTTCAAGTGAACACAATTTCACCTAGGATTTTCGCACAGTTTTGGACAAATAGTAAATAGAACGTGCACCTCTCTTTTAGAAAAAAAAACTTATTCAGTGTTAACCCAAATCACACAACCTTAACCCCTACACCTTATAACCAAAAAATCACAATTTAAGTGTTATATAAAAGTTACTAGGGGGTACTACATGATGTTTTATTTTGTGTTAATATTTTAATAAACAATTGGATTGTCTGTGGGGGTTGTAGATGAGTACATAGAGAACTTGGGATCATGTGTTATCGGTGAGGATATTATTCCAATAATTCGGAAGGTTTGTGGAATGACTTATTTTAATTGTACCAATACAGATGAAGTTTCTTTCAATTATCATTAATAACATATCATCAAGGTTTGTTATTACAACTACAATGTTAGATGCATTTGGGGGGTGACATCTGTTGATCATAACTATGTAACATAAAATTATGTATATGAAGAATCATATCTTGTGACATTGAAATTTTTATTCATATAGATATAAAATTTTCATAATATTTATTCAAATGAATATTTCATTGGTTATAGAGTTTATTTGAAATATAATTATATAACTACTCAATTCCTAAGGGAAGATTTTTTTTCTTTTCCATTATAATGAATCATATTTAAATAATGTTACATTAAAAAAATTGATTATAGTAATTGGAATTTAATATAATTAATTATATTTGATACAACACACAAATAATTTTTTTTAATGATTTTCGCTACAATAATAATTTTTTATTATAACACGAGATCCATTTCCTCAAAATTTTATGTCCATCTTCTAAATTTGTAATGTTATTCTTCATACATGGAAAAAATTCATGGTGAAGGGGGTAAAAAACCATGAATATTTTATCTTATTGGAATAGAAACATATAAAAAATTTATTAAACTCATTTATAATATATAGAAACTATTCACATGTGAATATCAATGCTGAAGTGGTTCATATGATTGAACATTCCATTTATACTTCATATTAATATCATTGTGTCTCAAAACTGAGAAATTTTCCACATATTTTTATATCATTTGTGGATAGAATTAATGAAAATACTATGTAAGGTGTTTTTATAATGACATAAAACACAGTTTTGTGCAATTTAAAATTCATTAAAGCTATTAATATTGGGGTTATGACATTGAAAATGAACATGGAAATTTATTAAATCACAATAAAACATCAATCCTTTAATTTTTGATTAGTATGATTATTCAGGAAGGCAATATACAATTTTTTCAAATGTCCTATATTATTTTTTATATAATTAGTAGTAACAACCATATGTTAATAGGTGTACAAATAGAAAAAGTAATCAGATTTTAACAAAAAGTATGAAAAAACTATCATTTTTATTTTGAACAATTTGAAAAAAACCCCATGTAAAATTTTAAATAGATTTTAAAGAAATGAGAAAAATCATATTTTTCTAATTTAATATTCAGAAAAATTTCAATGTGTTATATATATAATAAAGTAGTGGGTTTTCATGATATCACCGGTCATCAATGATCCAGTAAATAATTACATGAATAAATATAAATCACATTAATCCAATATATAGTGTGGTATGAAAAATTAGAAAAATTAATTTCATTTTACTTTATTTAAAAACAAGATCCAATGAGTCCTGACCAAATGAGAAAAACCATATTCTAAGCTAAACACATGTCAATTTGATAGATCATGTGATCCTTCAATCCATATTTTATTGAAAAATCATTATTAAATTATTTTAGGATAATTGAGGATTGTTTCATATGATTTTTCACATTAGAATTTTCTCATTTTCTAATGTATTTAATATCACATGTTACATTAAACTATTTATTCTCTTACATAAACATCAAATTATACTTTTGGATTCTATAATTGATCATCTGGGTATTTTATATTTATTCTACTTATTTTTATTTTTCAGTTTTAATTTATTATTATTTTATATTAAATAATTTTTTTCATGTAATGATTATTTATGTTATCTACTTATTAGGAATTCCCCTATTGGAATGTACATATTCATGTTATTTAATAGTTCACATATATTTATGCCACCATTTAATGTCTTTTTGTATGATTCTTTTATATTATACATTTAAATTTTTTCTTTTTCTTTTATATTAATTTATACCTTTTTAAACATAATTTTCTTATTTTTCATCATGATTTTGGTTATTTAATTATAGCCATTTATTTTATTTCTTGTTTTTTATATTTTAGTCGATTTATTTTACACTAATTTTTTTTCATCATCTAAATTATATTCTAAAATTTATTCATTTACTTTTGAGTCTTATAGTCTTTTCATTTACTCATTTATGTTATATTGATATTATATCAAATATAAACACTCTTGATTGTTCTTATACATCTAATTATGGTTTATCAAATTTCATATAGAATTATTCTATATAATTTCATCAATATTTCATTATTCTTATATTTTAATAATTGTCATTTAGTGAATATAATTTTTTTAGTTATGTAAAAAAAATTTTTCCCTAATTTTAATATATTTTTTAGCATGTCCTTCTATCATTTAGATTTTTTATTCTACATTACCATCTATTACCATTCTTTGAGCTATAATTTATATGTATTTTGACTTGTTTCCTCATATATCTTCTTTAGATATATGTTTATTTGTTTAAATCCTAGTTATAATTAACCTTTTATTTTTATATAATATCATACTACTTTTTTATTATCTAATTAAAATCCTTTTTCTAATTTTGATCATAATGATGATTTCCCCATTTTACATGCTTCTGATTTTTCTTACATATTCATCATTAAATTGTTATTTTTGTCATTTATTTTATTTTTTATATTATACTATCAATATTACTACCAAATTCTATAGAGTCCATTTAATTTTTTTTGGATTTACTTGATCTTATGATAAATTTTCACCTAAGTTCACATTCGATCATATCATTCAAATTTCACATTTTTTATTCATTTCTATTTGGTTGTTTGTTTTTTTATTTTTGATATATAACTACTGATTTGAACTTTTTCCTCACATTTTACTTTGATTATTATTTTTTCTACTACCTATACAATTGAATATGTTTGTGGAATTCATTTTCTTGGGTACTTTCTTCATATTTTTTTAATCTTATTTTTAATCCCGATTTATAATCTCCTTCCACATCCATTTTCAAAATTTTATTTCTATTATTTTAATCTATATTACAAGTGAATTAGAAAATGTGCTCACATATGATGATCATATTTCATTGTATTATACAAACTAGAAATTCACCGTGATATATTAATTAAAACGACCCCTAACCCATCATGTTTAAAAAAAAGAAAAAAAATTAGATTTACAAAGAAAAACATGACTACAATAACCAAGTAAATATTGACTTATAGGTATTTTATATATATCAATTTGATTGATTTTATTAATATCATGGATATAATTATTCAATATTGTTTATGATTATTATTATATAAGAAATAACCCTTATAGGTGTCAAACCTATAGAAATGAGCTTATAGATATTAAATATTGGGAAAATAATATATGAGTCACCTGTTTAGTGAAAACATACTACATTAGAATTTGAATATAGAATTTATCGTTATTATTGAATGAAATATTTATCTTTCACATTCATATTAATGTGAAAAGTCTCCAACAAGTGTTCAAAACTAGGAAAATGTTTTTGGAATTCTTAGAAACCCAATTAGAATTATCCTCAAACGAACTGTGGGATCTATACGAATAATATTAACATCAATATAATTCATATATTTCTTATTATAAAAAAATTATCTCTTGTCAATTATTTTTTAATAAAATGGCATATTACACCTCATGGTATCAAAACCATATAAGTAAATTTATATTTACATATAAAATTATAAAATAAATCACTATGAATCTTATGATATGTAGGACTCATTTATTAATAAATTTGATGCCTAAATTTCATGGAATGATTTATACCATGACATAATAGAGTACATGATTATTAGTAAAATTATAATTTTCTTAGGTATAAGTAAAATATCATATAGAAAACATAGTTTGATGTGGAAATATAAGAAAATGATCATTTTGTATTTTTTTGATAAGGAAAATACCAACCAGATGTAAATAAATCACCAAAATTTCTTAGTATGGCCACATGTTCTATTAGACATCAAATTATAATGTGTAATAAAAATTATGTCAAATCCAAATAAAAAGGGTCATATTTTGATTCAAACAATGCTTAGTGGGACTCAAATGACTTTTAAACTATATGAATCAACCAATGTTCAATTTGACTCTAAGATTTCATATTAAGAAAGAAATTTTTTTTTCAAAAATTTATCTTTATTATAAATTAAAACAACTAATAAAGGGTCATAAGTAGATTAAAAAACTCTATGATGGTATTTTTTTTTTCTCAATGATCGCAGAGCCATTTAATATATGTAGCATATGCCATGCGTCGATTTGACATTTGAAATTCTTAATATGATGAGAAATAAGAATTCAAATTATTATTAACTATTAATTAATTAAAAATAACCTTTGTATGGGTAAATCTAAAATTAAAATATGAGGATAATGTGAAATAATTTTAAAATAATATCTGGGTACTTTTTTATTGTGAACCAACCCTCGATGAATCAGTCACTTAAACTACAAATTATGATTGAATGTGTCATTTAAAATTTACATTATTATTAAAGTATTATGTCAAACATATGACACCAAAATAGTAGAAATGAGTTTTGTGTTTTATGAAAAAATTATTAAGGTATACAAATATAATTTCATATTTATACGATTAAACCACATGATTATATAATTCCCTTATTTATTTTAATTATTCAAGGCATTATATTCGCATTATAATTTTTCTAAAATTAAGTATCTATAATCAAGTTGAATGAATGTAGATATAAAATTTGTTTGATACATTTCATTTTAATACTTATATACTCTTTATAAATTCACTTTGCATTATTTCAATAATAATGCATGCAGGATTGATGATTCATTTGTTTTTTCATATAATAGAATCTTTTTTAATTACATTCATATGATTCCATGATATGCGGAATCCCATTGCTATTTTTTCACCCTTTGATGATCATTTTTTAAATTACGTTTGTTTCCATGTGATATTATACTAAAATGTGGATGATTTGTAAATTTAAAACCTTTAACTAATGATTTTTTTAAATAATGTTAAAAATATTGAAATTTATTTTTCTATTTTTACATCCAAAATTCACATCATATTGAAATTAGATTTGTTCACACATGTATATAAATTAACCAACATTTATTGCTTTTTGATTACATAACAATTTATGATCAACTTCAATATTTTTAATCATTGGTGATAAATAAAAAAGGCATGTTTATTTATTTTGTAAATCTAATTTTATAATTATGTAATATTTATTCAAATATATATAAAATAAAATTATGGATATGTTCTTACGATTCAATTATAATATAAGGTTGTTAATTAGATATTAACAATTTGAAGCATGTTTTTAATGATTCATATAACTATTGGATCTGTTTCATTAATCATTCTAACCACACCACATTACATATATACATGTGGTCTTTTATAATATTTCAAAAATCAATCAATATCCATTTTAAAATTAATTAACAAAAATCGTGAGTCCGTTGGTTTGATATAACAACTATAACACCTTAATTATTTTCATTTGTCAATCTGTACATATAAAAAATTAATCATGTTGTGTGTTCGGAGTGAAAAATATAATCTATTTATTATAATTAATGGCTATAATGAAATGAATTATGTATTAAATACCTAAAAAATATAGAAAATTATGTTCTCACCATACTTATGATTATGTTAGTGTAGGTTCCCCCATCTTAGAAAATATTTACCTATCCTTATCAATAGATTTCAGGATGATTAGAAATTATTTGGATGTTTTTAAAAAAATATTTTTCTTTTAATTAAAGTAACTGGTTATAAATAACTAAAATTATTACTTTTTTCTTATATATTATGCTAATATTATCTTGTTTATTTCTTTTGAATTTTCTTGTATATTCTACTGTTACATTTTGTTATTAATTTCCCAAAACATATTACCCCAAATATTATATCACATCTATTATATGAGATTATAATTTCTACTTCAACATCATATTATACTCTTACATATGGATTCTTACCAACTTCATATCAAACTTTTAATTTCAACTACTCATCATTTCATTTTATGGATTGTTTATTACATAATTTGAATCAATTATTCATTCATTTGAATTTGATTCTATAATTATTTCGTATCTATAATATTACTTTTATTCCAATTATATTGTTTTAACATGTTATTCTTTTAAATATGCATCTAATGATATTTATATAATTTGATATTGATATTTTTTTTTATTATTATTTTAATTCATTTGATTTTCCTTATGTTTATACTAGATTTTATGTTATTACTTATGTTATTTTATTCAAAATATATTTTCACCTATTAATTATATAAAAATTTATTATTAATTCTACCCCTAGAATGTGACTATACTCATTAGTTTAGCATTAAAATCTATTTATTCTTACATTTAATGTTTTTTATATGATACATTCATTTTTAAAAATTATCTTGTTCATTTTCACTCATTTTTTCTTCTAAAATTAATTTTGACCACTTTATTTCCCATTCAGTTCTCGATTTTGGATCATGATTTCTAGGTTTTTCATTCAAAGGAATTCCTTTTCATTTTGAGAGAATATCATGTTATAATGATACACTATAAACTCCTATATAAAAAAATTTAAATGGAATATTTCTCATTCGATTTTAAAAGAATATGAAGATGTTTTCTTGATTTTATCTTTTTCTCACAAATATTTTATGTATTCTAAATCTATTAAAATATAATTTTTTTCATTGAAAAAAATTCATTATATATTAACATTATATTTTTTAATATATGTAAAAATAAATTGGTGGTTATATTACATTGGTTTTAAGACAATCCAAGGTGATTTTTAGGTTAATCTAAATACACTACATTTTGTAATGATGTGCAGTCTATCCATATTTCAAAAAAAATTAACAAACTGTCATTTTCAAATAATTCCATTAAAATTAATGATGGTTTTTATATGTATTTACCATTAAATAAATATTTTTATAAACATGTATATTTAATAAAACATCCTTTTTATTCATTCAGAGTTAAGTATATATCTAATTTGCATTTGTAGTGTTCGATCATATCATAATTTAATGCATTGAGTTGGCATGTTGATCCTTATAGGACCCACACCAATGAATAATTTTTCAATTATTTTTATTGGGTAGCTAGATGATGGAATTATCAAAATTACTAGGTCAAATAAATCTTTTATAAGAGGGATGAAATCCATTTATAGGAATTATGAAATATAAAATATGGTATATGTAGACTCCTTTATTAAAAAATTTACCTTTTTATTCTTATTGATTCATTTTTATTCATAAAATACATTCAACTATAGATTTCATATTTTTTAGATTTGATTTTAAATTTACTTAAAAAACATTTCACTTCCTTGGAGATTATAAGGCCCCAACATTAAACCTTACTTAATATTGAATTAAATGAATAATTCACGTTGAGGATCTTTTCAGGTTTAGAGTTTTAGAGAATTAGAACATAACTATTACATCTTAAAAGATTACAAAGTAGACACTTCTACTAAGTCACCATAAAATAAAAAATCTTAAAAAGAAAGATGTCTAGATTCCATGTTTTAGATAGCATGAAATTCCCTTGATCCCATCCTTGACCTTATTCCACTTTATGTCCTGTGAAAAACATTTCGAAAAACTTGGGGTGTGCATTAAAAGCTCAGTAAGGGATACAGAAAGAATGAAAACTGTTAGTTTTTCAAACATCAAGTAAACCATGTATACTATATCAAAGTAATACCTTCACCTTCATGAAGTAGTAAAAAAAATCTTCACTGAATAAAGTATCATTACTTACCTTTTTGTAACCAAAGGAATTACCATAAAACCCATATAAAGAACACATAGAATATATAAAGGTAACTTGGGACATAAACATACTTAAGTGGAATAACCATACGGTTTACTTCCACACATATCACTTAATGGAATATCCATACGGCCAATTTCCTTACATACTTAATGGAATAGCCATACGGCCGACTTCCATACCCAATGCAATGGAGGTTATAACGTAACCACCCGTCCTAGTATTCACGGCACCACCCGTCATATGGTTTATAACGTAACCACCCACTAAAATGTCCAAGTACCAATATAAAATCATAAAACATAAAACCAATATAAAGGAATGATAACATTTCCACATTTCAGTCACAATATATCATAAATATATTGACATAATAGAATCCTTTTTCAAAACCATTTTCAATACCAAAATACATAAAAGAGTATATGGTATTTATTTTATTCTAAAAACATTACGGCTTGTTGAGAAATCCAAAGATCAAATAATACTCGCGGCGGCGGAAAAGGTCGTTGTCACCGCGTACGTTAAAAAAAATTTCTTTTTTGTCGTTTAGTAAAACGCTTCGTAGAAAAAGATTCCTTTTGTATAAAAGTAAAAGTCAAAGGAGTTTATACACCGTATAAAAGAAATTTGTGTATAAAACGAAATATGCCTCAATGAAAGGAGATTGAGACGAAGTCCCTTACCTTGGGTCCGACTTGACTCGATCGTTCTTTAACGTCCTTTAAAAGTGTAACTCCCTTTTGATTTGAGCCTAAAGGCTTCCTTTGAAAGGATTCTACCGAAAGGGAATCCTCTAGGATGAGGAGAGGGATGTGGAGAGAGCAATTGGGTAGGGTTTGGCCGAGCCAAAAGCTTGAGAAGTGTGTGAAATGAGGTAGAGGTGGGGGCCTTTTATAAGAGGAGAGGAGGGGCACTTTTGGAAAGTAAAGAAATATTACTTTATTTGAAAATGTGTTTCGGTTTTAAGAGGTCCCACATTGAAATAATTCGTGGATAAGGTGATAAGGGTTCGAAATCCACTCATCCAATTGGTTTTGGACATGTGTAGGTTTTAGATTTTTTATTATCTTTCCATTTTATTTAAATCGACAAATAATGATGTTATCACTGCATCATTATTATGTCATAAATAATTTAATTTATTTAATGTCTAAAAATCATTAAAAAAATACTATGATGTATGAAATCTTTTTATCTTTCCAATGACTATTTATAATCAAAATTTGGACTTGTATAACCCCACTCAAAAATTATTTTAGTAAAACAATTTATGTTAGTGTCATTTTCACTTTAACATTAAATAAAAATATATTAATGTCATTTTCCAACTAAAGTGGCTCCATGGGGTCCTCAACTTGGCCCATGGCTTGTCTTGGTCCGCCATGACACAACCAATAAAGTTGGGACATGTGTCTAGGTCATTTTATATTATTAAAGCATTATTTATACCTTAAACTACACTAATTACCACTAATCGCGATTAATGAAAAAAAGTTAATATTCACCAAAAAATTATTTTAATCTCATTGAACCACATTTTACTTCTTAATGACAACCATGTATGTCGGATTTTAAAAATTCAATACACATTAGTGATAAACTTTCATTTAACTGCAAAATCAGTTTGCTTGATTACCACTTAGTGGTTTCACTATTCATCAAAAATTGATGTTTTTCAGAAAATTACCAAAAATTCACCTTAAGCTATATTTGATTTTCCGAATTCAAAAATGAAGTCCATTTAAAAAAATTCAAAACATATAAGTCAAATTAATTAATTTAATAATTAATTCCCGCGGTCATGGCAAATAGCGTGTTTTTGTGAAACAATAAGTATCAAAAGATTGACACCAGTTTAAGTCCAATTTCAAAGTGAAATTGATTCCAATGACCACCATTGGATTAACTGGTAAAAATATTTTCTAATTTCACTTTAAAACCAATTAAAATAATAATATAATCATATAAATAATTTAGATTAAAAAGAGGTTTTGAATTAAAATACAATATTTTACACTATTCATAAAAAAATGAACTTTATCAAAAAGGTACCAAAAATTTACACAAAGTAAATTTTGTTGTCCCGATTCTAAAGAACAGTTATATTTGGTCCAAAATAAAGTATAAGAGTGATCCAAACTAAATTTAATGACGGTTCACCATTAAAAGGTGATAAGTGGACCTTTAGTGAAAATTAGAGTATATATGCCCTAAAATTGAACTCTTTCCGTATTTTAAGCCTTTATCTTTTATTGTGTAAATGTATAAACATTTAAAAACATATCTAATAATATTTTAGTTATTTCTATCCATTCCCGCCAGTACAACAGCTACTTGTTAACTAACATTTAAAATAATATTATTTTATTACTAGTGTGCTACGTAAGTTTCAAAGAAACTCATCGTTGCGTATCGGGTACGCTATCGAACATAGCAACCCCTTTAAAAGAAAATTAATATTTAATTCGAAAATATTAATAAATATGAAAATTCTTTATTCTTTATTTACCTGGTATGTTACATCCTTCCCCCCTTTTGGGAATTGCGTCCTCGCAATTTTATTCACTTATCAAAATAAGTGGGGGTATTTATCCCTCATAGCATTTTCAAATTCCCACGTTGCCTCTTCAATCACATGGTTTTCCACAAAACCTTTACCTGATGAATCACCTTGCTCCCTGTGGTCAAGAATCTGGACTGGTTGTTCCTCAGAAGATAGGTTCTCTTCCAGCTAAACTACCTCTGGACTCAAAACATGAGATGGATCTGGCATATACTTTCTCAACATCGAAACATGAAAAACATTGTGTAATTGAGATAAACTCGGAGGTAAAGCCACTCGGTATGCAACTGATCCAACTCTCTCCAGAATTTCATATGGTCCAATGAACCTTGGACTCAACTTTCCTTTCTTACCAAATCTCATCACACTTTTCAATGGAGAAACCTTGAGAAAAACATGATCACCTACCTCGAATGATAGATCCTTCCTCTGGTTATCCGAATAACTCTTCTACCTGCTCTGAGCTGTTCTCATGTGCTTCTGAATCAACTGAACTTTTTCTGCCATCTCTTCTACCAATTCTGGTCCCATCAACTTTCTTTCACCCACTTCATCCCAGAAAGCTGGAGTTCGACATCGCTTCCCATATAATGCCTGATATGGTGTCATCTGTATACTGGAATGAAAACTGTTATTATATGAAAACTCAACCAAAGAAAGATGTCGGTCCCAACTTCCCTGATAATCCATAGAACAAGCTCGTAGCATATCCTCCAATGTCTGAATTTTTCGTTCTGACTGCCCATCTGATTGAGGATGAAAAGCTGTACTAAAATTTAATTCAGTACCCAACGACTTCTGAAGGCCTTTCCAAATGTTAGAAGTGAACCTGGGATCACGGTCAGATATAATGGAGAGAGGAACTCTATGCAACCTGACTATCTCTTTAAGATACAAATGGGAAAGTTGATCTAGGGAAAAAGTACCTCGTATAGCAAGGAAATGAGCATATTTATTCAAGCGATCAACAATAACCCAGATTGCATTATTACCTCGAGATGTCCTCGGTAATCCCACAACAAAGTCCATGAATATGTTTTCCCATTTCCACTCTGGAACTAGTAAAGGCTGAAGCATCCCTTTAGGTAAATGCCGCTCTGCTTTAACCTGCTGACAAGTCAAACACTTTACAGTAAAATCAGCAATATCTCTTTTCATTCCATCCCACCAGTAATACTCCCGCAGATCTCTATACATCTTAGTACTTCCAGGATGAACTGAAAACGGAGAACTATGAGCCTCACATAACAACTCATTCTTCAATTGTGAATCATAAGGCACACATAATCTCTTCCCAAACCTCAAAACACAATCATTATCAAAGAAAACCACCACAAACATATCCAAGAACTCATGGAAAATTCTATTCAGTAAGTCCATTAATAAAGTAGGTGCATTGGTTAGCCCAAAAGGCATTACTAAAAATTCATAATGGCCATATCTCGTATGGAACGGGGTCTTCGGAATATCTGCCTCCTTTACCTTCAGCTGATGGTACTCCGATCTCAGGTCAATCATTCAAAAAAACTGAGCTCCCTGGAGCTGATAAAGCTTCATTTGATGGCCCGACATCTGCTGAAGTAGTTGCAAAGGATTTCACCACCCCTTTTTTCTTGTAGTCTAACTGCTTCCCATCACACAAGCTCTTTGTCGAACACTCGTTTGCATAGTGACCCATCTCATTGCACTTATAACATTTCACTAACTGTAAATCAAATTTGGTATTACCATCACCCTGATCTTTTTCAGTGAAATCACGAGCCTTATGTCCCATCTTACCACATCGGTAGCACTTTCCAGAATTCAGAAGACAATCCCCATCATGCCTTTTTCCACATTTATCATAAACTGGAAACTTAGTTTTCTTACCATCAGACTTTTTTGAAGAATTCTTAACTTTCTCCTGCCACCTCATTCTCTTCTTCTGCTGGTTGTTATAGAACACTTGGTCATCGGCAAACTCCATTTCCACCTTCTCAGCACATCGAACAAGCTTTTCATAACTTTTAAATTCACGAGAAGCTAATGTCCTTCTATATTTTGGTTTTAATCCTGAGTAAAAACGATTGCTTTTACTATCAAGGTCTCGGATAAAATTTGGAGCATACCTTGCCAATCGAGTGAACCTTTCTTCATAGGTAGCCACTGAGTCTTCCTATAGCCTCAATTCCATGAATTTCTTTTCCATCCTATGTCAAACAGCCTTAGGAAAATATTTCTCAAGAAACATACCTTTGAATTCGTCCCAGTGAAGATCCTCAATCTCATCACTATCCCTGATATTTTTCCCCATCGACCACCACTGATCAGATTCACCTTCAAAATGGTAAATAGCAAGACTAACCTTTTGATTGTCTGAACACCCCATGACATCAAAAATCTTCTCCAGTGCTTTAATCCACCATTCAGCTAGCACAGGGTCAGATGATCCTCTCAATGATGGTGGATGTTGCCTCATGAAATGTTCCACCACTAACATGTTCCTCTGCGCTTGATCTGGCTGATCTCGTGCATGGATACCACCACCATTTATCGCCTGAGTCAGCTGTGCCATCACTGCAAAAAACTGTTCAGTTCCGATTCCAACCATCTCAGGTTGCTGATTTGGAAGGTTGTCTTCCTCCTGATGTCGTCCCAACATAGCTGCTTTGTTTCCTCTGCGGAAAACCATTTTGAACACAGAAATATCTTAGGCGAAGCAACATGGTAATCCGTAAATGCTATATCATTTCAATCATATTATAATTTAACACTTTTCTAATACCTAAAGTTGTTTAAACCGTCCTTTGATACCAACTATAAGGCCCCAGCCTTAAACCTTACTTAATATTGAATTAAATGAATAATTCACGTTGAGGATCATTTCAGGTTTAGAGTTTTAGAGAATTAGAACATAACTATTACATATTAAAAGATTACAAAGTAGACACTTCTACTAAGTCTCCATAAAATAAAAACTCTTAAAAAGAAAGGTGTCTAGATTCCATGTTTTACATAGCATGAAATTCCCTTGATCCCATCCTTGACCTTATTCCACTTTAAGTCATGTGAAAAACATTTCGAAAAACATGGGATGAGCATAAAAAGCTCAGTAAGGGATACAAAAAGAATGAAAACTGTTAGTTTTTCAAACATCAAGTAAACCATGTATACTATATCAATGTAATACCTTCACCTTCATGAAGTAGTAAAAAAAATCTTCACTGAATAAAGTATCATTACTTACCTTTTTGTAACCAAAGGAATTACCATAAAACCCATATAAAGAACACATAGAATATATAAAGGTAACTTGGGACATAAACATACTTAAGTGGAATAACCATACGGTTGACTTCCACACATATCACTTAATGGAATAGCCATACGGCCAATTTCCATACATACTTAATGAAATAGCCATACGGCCGACTTCCATACCCAATGCATTGGAGGTTATAACGTAACCACCCGTCCTGGTATTCACGGCACCACCCGTCATATGGTTTATAACGTAACCACCCGTTAAAATGTCCATGTACCAATATAAAATCATAAAACATAAAACCTATATAAAGGAATGATAACATTTCCACATTTCAATCACAATATATCATAAATATATTGACATAATAGAATCCCTTTTCAAAACCATTTTCAATACCAAAATACATAAAAGCGTATATGGTTTTTATTTTATTCTAAAAACATTACGGCTTGTTGAGAAAGCCAAAGATCAAATAATACTCGCGGTGGCGGAAAAGGTCGTTGCCACCTCGTACGTTAAAAAAACATTCCTTTTTGTCGTTTAGTAAAACGCTTCGTAGAAAAAGATTCCTTTTGTATAAAAGTAAAAGTCAAAGGAGTTTATACACCGTATAAAAGAAATTTGTGTATAAAACGAAATATGCCTCAATGAAAGGAGATTGAGACGAAGTCCCTTACCTTGGGTCCGACTTGACTCGATCGTTCTTTAATGTCCTTTAAAAGTGTAACTCCCTTTTGATTTGAGCCTAAAGGCTTCCTTTGAAAGGATTCTGCCCAACGGTAATCCTCTAGGATTAGGAGAGGGATGTGGAGAGAGCAATTGGGTAGGGGTTGGACGAGCCAAAGGCTTGAGAAGTGTGTCAAATGAGGTAGAGGTGGGGGCCTTTTATAAGAGGAGAGGAGGGGCACTTTTGGAAAGTTAAGAAATATTACTTTATTTGAAAATGTGTTTCGGTTTTAAAAGGTCCCACATTGAAATAATTCGTGGATAAGGTGATAAGGGTTCGAAATCCACTCATCCAATTGTGTTTGGACATGTGTAGGTTTTATATTTTTCATTATCGTTCCATTTTATTTAAATCGCCAAATAATGATGTCATCACTCCATCATTATTATGTCATAAATAATATAATTTAATTAATGTCTAAAAATCATAAAAAAATACTATGATGTAGGAAATATTTTTAGCTTTCCAATGACTATTTATAATCAAAATTTGGACTTGTATAACCCCACTCAAAAATTATTTTAGTAAAACAATTTATGTTAGTGTCATTTTCACTTTAACATTAAATAAAAATATATTAATGTCATTTTCCAACTAATGTGTCTCCATGGGGTCCCCAAGTTGGCCCATGGCTTTTCTTGGTCGTCCATGACACAACCAATAAGGTTGGAACATGTGTCTAGGTCATTTTATATTATTAAAGCATTATTTATACCTTAAACTACACTAATTACCACTAATCGCGATTAATGAAAAAAAGTTACTATTCACCAAAAAAAATTATTTTAATCTCATTGAACCACATATTAATTCTTAATGACAACCATGTATGTAGGATTTTCAAAATTCAATACACATTAGTGGTAAACTTTCATTTAACTGAAAAATCAGTTTTCTTGATTACCACTTAGTGGTTTCACTATTCATCAAAAATTGAAGTTTTTTAGAAACTTACCAAAAATTCACCCTAAGATATATTTGATATTCCGAATTCAAAAATGAAGTCAATTTTACAAAATTCAAAACATATAAGTCAAATTAATTAATTTAATAATTAATTCCCGCTGTCATGACAAATAGCGTGTTTTTGTGAAATAATAAGTATCAAAAGATTGACACCAGTTTAAGTCCAATTTCAAAGTGAAATTGATTCCAATGACCACCATTGGATTCACTGGTAAAAATATTTTCTAATTTCACTTTAAAACCAATTAAAATAATAATCAAATCATATAAATAATTTAGATTAAAAAGAGGTTTTGATTTAAAATACAACATTTTACATTATTCATAAAAAAATGAACTTTATCAGAAAGGTACCAAAAATTTACACAAAGTAAATTTTGATGTCCCGATTCTAAAGAAGAGTTATATTTGGTCCAAAATAAAGTATAAGAGTGATCAAAACTATATTTAATGACGGTTCACCATTAAAAGGTGATAAGTTGACCTTTAGTGAAAATTAGAGTATATATGCCCTAAAATTGAACTCTTTCCGTATTTTAAGCCTTTATCTTTTATTGGGTAAATGTATAAACATTTATAAACATATCTAATTTTATTATAGTTATTTCTATCCATTCCCGCCAGTACAACGGCTACTTGTTAACTAAAATTTAAAATAATATTATTTTATTACTAGTGTTCTACGTAAGTTTCAAAGAAACTCATCGTTGCGTATCGGGTATGCTATCGAACATAGAAACCCCTTTAAAATAAAATTAATATTTAATTCGTAAATATTAATAAATATGAAAATTATTTATACTTTATTTACCTGGGATGTTACAGAGATTCTTTAATTTATTTCTCAGATAAGAAGCATCCTTCAGTAAAACATTATACTAATAATATTGATTGTTTCACCTAGATGCCATTAGGAAAAAACATAATTACTATGGTTGAATGTTGAAATTGGCCATCACTTCTTTATTTTTAAATACAAGTCACATAATTCGGGTTAAATATGGGAAAAAGATTATATATTTCAATTAAAACATAATAAATTGATCATCAAATCATTTTTTATCTTTACAACTGAACTATGCATCACTTTTATAATCAAATTTCAAGATTTATCTACATTGTAACATCCCATTGAATTTTTAATAAAAATGAAAAATCAAATTTCAATGGTTAAAATATGATAAGTTGATTTTGAAATTTAAATGTGCACTTACAAAAATAACATTTGATCCATTTTTTATATTTATGAATTAGTAGTTCACCAATATGATTTCAATATTTTATGATATGATAGAAAATATGATTTAATTTATTAAAAAAATATTAATAAAATAAATATAATCTATTTTTGTTCATAATGATATATGTATCTTATGTTGGTTAAAATATATAGAAAATTATCCTTTGAGACATTTATGATATCTATAATCCAACGTCACTAAATAAAACAGTTGAATGGCTTGGAATGACATAACATTCTGTTTTTTCATTCACATTCTTATTATATTGGCAAGTCATGCAATTGGAGTTAAAACCATCAAAATGACTTTGATTTATCATGGAAAGAAATTATTTTGATCATCATGTCATTTTAGATTTGTAGGAACCAATTATTCATCAACTCTAATCATGGATTTATCAATATTAATGAATTTATCATTTCACATTTATATTTTTAACAAGATGACATATCAACCCTCATGGAGTCAAAATGGAGTATTAGACATTTTATAAAAATGGGAACATATTAAAATGATCCTAGAGTCAATTGTAATCTTTTTAATTCTTCTGTGGTTGACCAAAAATCCCTGAATTCTATATATTATTTAACTAACCACTTCATAGTGTCAGTAAAATTAATAAATAAAAAATGCACAATTCAGTTATGAAATAATAGAAAATATGACAAAATTGGACTAAAAACATAGTTAAATAATCTTAAATTAATTATAGTATGTAAAAACCAACCCCACATCAATCCACCATCATAATATATAAATATAATCAAATGTTCATTTTGACATTTAGATTTTAATAAATTTAATGGTCATTTTATTTTTGTCAAAAATGAGAAAACTATTTGTAATTTACATGAGACCATAGAAGAATGGTTATCATTTTATTTTTGATCTATTGGAATTGTTCTTAGATAAATATTACTAAAAATTTAGTCAATATTATAAAAAATAAAATTTAACCTTACATTGATATTTGAATTCTAAATCACCCTTCATGAGTCCAAAACTGAGAAGAATATTCTAGATAGACATGAAATATTTGAGAAATAATCCCGGAGTATTTTCTATTGTATAATAACTGGACTCCCATCAATCTACTTCCTTCGTTTCAAGGTATGATGGAAAATATTTGTTCCTATTATCAACAATTATTAATTAATGGATGCTTACCATTATGTGTGTCAAAACCAACATGATTCTCCCAGATTGGTGAAAAAACATTTGCACATGACCATTTATTCATTAATGATCTGTAATAACAAAACTATGATCAATTTGATAGCAAAATGTATTATTATGATCGAATGTGATATTTGTAAATCACATTCTAATAATACTGTCATGTCCCCTAAAAGGTGTCAAAACAATAAAAACAATTTTGAATTATCACAAAAGCATAGGAGAATGGTCATAAATTTTTTTTTTGATCATTTTGTATCAGACACATGTCAAACCAATCATTGTATATCTATATTGGATCTACAGTAACATTTCACTATGATTTTTGTAATAAAATGGAATATCATTATCATGGTGTCAAAATTAAGAAGATGACTTCATAATAAATTATACTAACATTAGATTGATTTTTGAGATAATTTTTTTCATATTGGAATTATCCCAACATCAATATGATACCAAAATATCCTGGTACAATTGAAAATATATGGTCATATAATTGCACACTAACACCTAATGAAAATCCAATCATTTTTCGGGAAAAACAAATCAAAAGAGCTGGAATTAGCTCAAAACATAAAAAATCATAATGTTTTAATTATTATATATACAAATCAATAAAACATCATTCTAACTCCTAAAATAAAAGCTATGACCAAATTATCTTCTATATAATTACATTCTATTTCTAGTGACTAGTCACATATGTGAGTAAAAACCAAGAAAACATGATTGGATTTCCAAAAAAATAAAGGCAGATAATACTCAAAAAATTATAATATACTGTTATCAATAATGATTCAATAGAATTAATGGATTGTTTGGTATTATATAATAAATCCTTTTACATCAATATTTTTATTGAAATGGAATACCACCTATAAAATGATAACAACTGTGTATATAACATTGAATTTACCTAAAAAATGTTTTTGATCCCCAATTAATTTATAATTTATATAAATAAAAAATACATGAATATAATACCAATATTTCATTGTGTAATGTATCTTATGATTTCATAAGGATAAATTATGTAAATTAATGTCAAATAACCCAAATAGAGGTTAATACCAGGAAAATTAATTCATGCTGGTATGTAATTTTTTTTAAAAATGATTATTTGGCAACTTATAGTCATTATGCACCAACCTTAAACTAATAAATAAAATTAAATGATCTTCATGATGTAATGTTAAGTGAAACGTTTCTTAAATTGAGTAAAAATGATATAACATGTTCTGATAACATAAAAATATAGAAGAATGATTGAAAAACCATTTTGTATCTTTATAAATCAATGAAATGTTGATATTACATAGGAATTTAAATGGTTGATAAAATCTAACACTTCACCTTGATATTTACTAAAATCCATATATACAATAAAAGATAGAAAAATGAGTAGAGGTCCATGAATTTACAAGGGATCATAGGAAAACAATACTCAAGTTAGTCATCACTTGTTGGATTAAAATACATTTCAATATAAAATATAAATTTATTGATTTTTGAATACTATTATGCCATACTATTTGAATTTTTTAGGATATAAAAAATTGTCCAAATATGGCAAGAAAAATAAATGCACTTGAGTTTTTTTAAACACATTGAAAAAAGCATCCACCATTCAATTTTCATCTATAAAATACTAATGTGTATTAGATAGACACATTAATAATTTGAGAATACAAATAATAAGAAAATTTTAATCAATCAACATTAATTTGTACAGACCAAGCAAGAGTGTATGTAAAAACTGAGAAAAATGAGAAAATAGTTTTGTAAAAACATTGTAAACCCTTCTCTAGGTAATTTATGAATTGAATGAATAAACCAAAAAAATTTCGACAAATAAATTTATAAAAAAATTACACTTCCTAAATGATTATTTAAAAATTAAAAATCAACCATGTTACATAAAAACCCTAAAAATACTCACAAAGGCATGATAACCTAGAAAAATGATCACTGTGTAATTTTTCATCTATATAAACCAGAAACACAATAATATGAAACAAGAATATCTTTTAATTATTTAAGACAACATTTGTAAATGAAATTTTAATTAATGTAAAAAATCACTAAAAAAGAGGTCATCCAAAAGAAAACCATTTCCCATTTTCGTGAAAAAGTATGTGAATAATCCAAAAATTTATTGGGATCTATATGATTCATTAATATATCAATATTATTCTTGGATTCCATAAATTTTTGAAAAATATGATTTCAATTTGATATTGTTATTAATATTCCTTATTACACATCAATTGTAAAATGGATTTTTTTAAAGTTATTATTAATTCATTTTTTATTTATACTAATTAGAAATTCAGGATTTCAATTCCAAGATTTCTCAATGTCATAGAACAAATTCCTTCTTATTGTTAACACTTGAATCAAAAGAAAAATAAATTGTATAGGGCTCAAAAATGTGAGAAAACTTTAAAATTTATTTTAAATCATTTTAGAATGACCATTAGTTGATTTTTTAGCATTAAAATCATAACTTGAATTATTTCAACAAAATAATTTATTGGTATGTTTGAATTTATTGTCCAACCACCATATAATTTTTAGGTGACAAGTCAAATAAAATTTTACAAGACCAATAAAACAAGATTATACTGACATTTATATATAAAAGATTGATCAAAAAATATTTCTCATCAAAATGAATAAGAAATATATTAATCATAATTATAGATTACATATTATGATCTGAGGTATCATTTCACAATAATTTTTTTATTAAAATTATATACCTCCAATTAATGTTATAAAAATGAATAAAAATACATTGATTAATAATTGAACATTAGAAAACAATAAATGAGTCATTTATGACCTATATTATCAGTTTCACGTCAATATAATTCAAGAATTAAATGATTTGATGAAATCAATTATTTTGTGTTTTTCACTATTATTATTAAATACAAAATCACACACATTATGGTTAAAGTGAAGAAAAATTTTATATTGGTGAGAAACCATATAAAAACGTTATTTTATTAATTTTCTATATAAAAATAGTCATCACCTGAATATGAAAAAATGACTTATATGATCAAAATTGTGGTTTTGTCCTTTTTGTTATTGTTAATGTGGCAAGTCATAAAAATGATTCAAAATTATGGTTACTAGTGTGGATGTTGATTGATTCATTGTAGAATAATAATTGAATTATTTCTAAACTATAGGAGTAAACTTTTTGTAAATCAAAATATCTAATTTCATGGTAAGATCCAATGTATCATTTCACCATGCTCATTTAATCATAATGACTTGTCACCTATCATGCAGTCACAACTATGTATACAAAATCCAAATGAAATGGAATCTTCAAAAATTAGTCCTTATTGCATTTTTAATATATAGTATTCAAATTAGGAGTGATATTATGATTATATTTACTAGTAAAATGGAAATCATGATTTCATATTCATAATTCTTGTTGATAAATGATAATTCATCCATGTAGATTTAAAAAATGAGAAAAAAGTTTTTTTTTCCATGATAGAATATAATTAATATCTTTATGTTATTTTTTAAAAATCATATCAAACCTTATGTAAATATTATATAAACAAATCTATGAATAATTGAAATAAATATGAGAATCCATATATAAGGGGTAATAAACAAGGAAACATTATCATATTACCCTAATAACAATGGAGAGTGATCCTTAAATCATTTTTGACCTATATTAATAATCATTGTTTCAATATGATTATATGATTTCTAAGTATTACACAAAGTATCATTTCAACTTTTTATTTTTATTAATATTATATAGAATCCATCAAGTACCAAACCATGTATGAGACTTCTAATTTCCATAAGAACGTTGGAAATATATCCTTGAGATATTTTTTGATATATTCAAATCATTTAGACATTATTATAATGAATTTATTTAATTATATGAATAAATACATGATTTAATATTGTTAAAACTTTTAATTAATCAAATATTCACTCATGTAAGCTTTAAAATAGAACAAATGAACTTGGTTTGGTGTAAAAAAATAAACAAAATTTATTGATTTATTTCATTTTTTATAAATATCACAGGAGACCAAACATAAAACAACTCGATGTGGAAGTGAAAACATATTAAAATATTAATCACGTGTAAAATCTCATAATTTAAAAAACATTCTATGTTCCATAACATATAAGTTACACAACACTGATCATAAACGAACAACTAAATTGTGTTATTATGTAAAAATTATAACCTAGCCACTAGATTGGTGGTAATTAATAGTATTAATGACTATATGATAGATAGATAGATATATATATATTCTATTTTCATTAAAAATGTATTAATTAATTTTTTATAAGTAATATATAATTATAAAATTCATTCTATTAGATTTTTCGTAAATCCATTTTATTCATGAAAAGCATTGTTTCATCAAAATAGATTTTTACTGAATTATATTTACAAATAATATAAATAAATTTTGTTACATATAGAAACTATATTTTATAAAATAAAAATAATTTTTGAGATCATACTATCAATATTTCACTATTTTCAGATTATGAAAAAATTGTGAAAATTTGGATTTCTCAATTAGTAGTGAGGAATTTTATTTTTTATTAAAAACATTATTTCATTTATAAGGGGAATTTATGATTTATATTTTTATTAAATATAAATTATTCATTTCATAATTATAAATATACATTTTTTATGTTTAAATGGATTATATAATCGAATTTAGTGAAAAACCATTTTATATGTAAAAAATTGATTTTTTCAAAAGAACTGTCTTTCAATGCATTTTTTCAGTTCAACATTATATTCAATTATAACATTTAGACATTTTTAATTAGATAAAATAAATTAAAAAATTTATATTTCATATTTTTAAATTTTTTAACTAATACCATTTTATTTCTAGATGTTATATATAGTTTCAACGGGAAAATTTATTACCATAGTAAATGGTAAAATAAGTAAATCAGTATTAAAAATAAATAATAATATCATACTTTTTGTACTAATTTTTATTTTATTATGTTTATATGGTCTTTAAAGGCTACAGTTCAGAACTAATTTCTGTAATAGAGAATTTTTCATGGAAATTACAAAGATTTTATTAAAATTATAGAAAATCATAAAATATCACATTAAAATTTTAATAACTACAATATTCTTAATATGGTTTAAAAAAATTATATTTTTTACTATAAATATTATTTTCCAATCTAATTTTTTATATATCATGTTATTATTTTTTAATGAATATCTACATTAAATTCAAACACAATTCTAATGAAGTAATTATTTTCATAACAAAAATATCAAATAAATTTAAATGATAATTTTAAAATAAATATAATTATAGATAATTATTTTGATAAATGTATTTTCTAGATGAACATGAGATACATGGAATGTATTTAAATAGTTTATTCAAATTATTACCATACTAATGTTTTCAAAACCAATGTTTTGAGTAGTATTAAAAATTAAAATATTATATTTGATGTTTTAAATATTTTATTAAATTATTATAAATCATAAATAAATTTAAAAAATAATTTATTATAATATTTTAAAAATATCAAAAAAAATTACTTCTCTGCCCCAATTGATAGAAAATTAGTAAAAATTACAACCTTTTAATACTAAAAAAGTTTTTATCATATTTATAATAAAAATAGTTTAGTTAAGGGTGAATCGAAATGATAATTCTAAAAATAGGGTCTAAAGATGTATAAAATACATTTATTGATGATATTAAATTATTTTATTATATTATATTCTAATCCAAGACATCTTTATGGTCTACTGATATAAAATTTTCTTTTTATCTTATAATATTTTGAGAAATTTAGAGAAACACCCCTCCCATGTTGTACAAAAACCACCCCCCATATCCCCTTCTAACACCTTACAATACATGAAGGCATCCAAAATATCTTCAAAATACTCAAATTAACACTCAAACCATGTCCAATAACAACTTTTCTAACCAAAATACCAATTCTATGTTCTTAAAAGGATCCTTCAAGGTGATTATATTCAATACCTAACACTCTAAAACTACCTCTTTTAACTATTATTAGTCTCCAAAATTATCCACATCTCAACAATCCATCAAATAATAATAACTACATTATCATTTATACACAAAAATTTTATAAATCTAATGGATTATCATTAATCCATAATTTTTCACATCTCATCTTATTCAATGAAACAAAATTATTGTCCAAATTAATAATATTTAACGTCTCCATGGATAACGTGTTTTTATTTTCTATTACTACCTTCATGTATAGTCATAAATGTATTATTATAGTTGTATAAGATTTATTTAAGCATATTATAACTTATATTATAATATGGATGTAATATATATACATGATATTAAATAAAATGAAATTACTTCGTGATGGTCGGAAAAACCTCCAAAATAAACAAGTCAAATATCATTAATGTTTTATCAAATGAATCATTATAATGCATGAGTGACATATGAAATATGGTGACATTTATAATTATTGAGGTTCCTAAATAACATGAAATCTCACATATATAGTATTTTTCCCATATTTACATGAACATATACCCTTGTTATCCAACCACGAATATATGAATGTAATGCTCTAGGAATGGTGATTCTAATGTTTATAACTCTCCTAATGAGAATAAATGAACTTAATAAGATTCTAATACAAAATATAGTTGAAGGGATTATGAGTTATTTAATAAATGAATATGATTTTATTATCTTGTACATTAATTACAAGCACAAATCACATTCAGAAAAAAGTTAGTGGAATTCATAACCAAATTTCTATTTTTTAGTTTAACCATCTACTTTATTGATTATTTCGCACAAATAATATTTTTGAAATTAGATATGATTATATTTTTTTTAGTTGTTTTATGTATATTTATAAAAAATAAACATATTCAATTAATTGGACACATTATCACTTCAATGATATTGATTTTATATGGGACGATACTTTTAAAATCCTCTTTAATGTAACATTTTAGAAAAGTCTAAAAACTGTTTTCTATAAATTATAATGCAGGAATGGATTTTCCATATTTCATGACCGATTAATTTTTTAAATATACCATTACCTAAATAAATGGTTATTTTCAAAAAAAAATTACTAAAAGAGTGGGAAACATTATTTAAAAATAATGTAATTTCATCAAAAATATGTTCTTATGATGAAATCTGTCATGTTTTATGATCATGTTATGGTTCATGGGAATTATTTATAATGATTGGTGGTTCCATTATAAACAAAATATTGATGGTCCGTGATATCTATCCAATTTATGGGTTATAATGGATGTTGAATAATTATTATTCAAAGTGTAACTTTGATTATATCATCATAATGTTGCCATGTGGGTAGAAATCATAAGGCAGCCTTGTGGGTTACAATCATATGATAGTTAGGACTATTACAATATAGGTATTTATGTTATGAAAATGATTCTTTAGTATATATATATATAATTTACCAATTATTTCATTTATTTTATAGGAATATCTTATTTTGATATGGTATGTTTTAATTATTATGTTTAATAGATGATTTTTAAAAGTATTTGTAGACTAATTGTTTATTTCCATCTTTTTATGTCCCTAAATGAGATTTTTGTGATCATAACATAATTTAAAATTTTATTCATAGGTTTTATGGATGGGTAAAGGAATTGAATCATTCATTTTTAAATTCACGATGTTTTATTTTGGAATGAAATCAGTTCTTTTAAATTTTCATGTTTTGGAAAAATGGATACTATGTCGAAGTGTCTAGTTAGTACTATTTGAGTATATATATATATATTATTTATGACGTAACTATCTGAAACACTAACCAAAAAATTCTTTGGGAATTTGTAAATGTAAATTCTTATTGGATTTACTATATTAATGAATCATTATGTTTGGATCCTGTAATGACCCGTAGCTTGACGTACCTGGACATTACATTACTTTTGCAGAATACTTAATACATAACAAAAACAGACACACAAGGACCGTAATAGTTTAGTGTCTTTGGAAACATGGAACACAATCTTCTAATCATGGTGAAATATCTTCAACATCTCCCATAAGATCGTCCCCTTTTTTTTCTTACCTAAAACCTTTCTTTAAATCCTATGGAAAAAACATATATAGGGTGATCTCAAATTCTCAGTAAGGGTAAACAAAAGAATAATCAATCACATCATTTAAATAAGAACATAACTTTTGGAAATCTTAACCTGCAAAATAGATCATAATTTCATAACATAGGATAAATCGTAGTAGTGAAATGTAATCCATGTAATCATAAATTAAAACATGAAACTTTGTGGGATACAAACATAATCATATAGAATCATTTCTTATTAGTCAAGACACATTTCCAAGACTATCTTAGTAGACAAAGTCCATTTCTGAACTGAGTTTACTCCTCGTTTCAGTCCTGTTTCACTGAACCGGTTTAACCTGCCGTTCCAGCCATGTCTATCTCATCAGATATAAAATCTTTACCCAGTGAATTGTAGGGATATATAGGTCCCACCAATCGCATAATTATACCATTCATATGTGTGCCATAAAATAATAAACCATACATCATAGCATAACCCATGTAATAAAAAGGGATTCTTAAAAAACGTGACATCATAAAACAATTAATATAAGATAAAGGAATTCATAAAATAATTCCATCACAACATAATTAATTCAGTGTAATAATAAGTATAGAGACATAACCCTTTATTATCTTAGATGGAAAATTATTTTGATAAAACACTTGAACTCTATTCTTGATGAAAATATCTTTTTTAATTCAATTTTTTTCCTTTCATAACATGTCATATAATTTTAAACTAAAAGAAGTTGATTAAAAATAAACATGAATTATTCTAAATTAATCTTCTTGTAAATAATGTTTTAAAAATCCATTCATGCCGTATAAGTTAAAAAAATTCTTCTCCTGCTTTTGTCGGAAATGTCAAAAAGTACCTCGTATGAAAAACAACAAAAGATTCCTTTCATATCCTTTAATAAAAACTCATCAAAGGGTAAAATTGGATTTAAACAATTATAGGTGATTATAAATAATATTACATATTGAGGAAACATGTATGTGGATTATAAAATACACCCCAGTAAATACCAAAGTATAAACAATCTCGGATAAAATGAGATTGTGATATTTTCCCTTACCTTAGGTCTGATTTGCTTCGTATGTGTCCAAAACTCATGTATAATGATTTAAATAATGTTATTGACTTATTTCAGAATCATAATTATTTTTATGATATCATATATGGTCATATTATTAGCTTATTATTAGTAATATATCATTGCTTCTTTTTATTCGGGTATTTATTACTTTTTGTTCTTATGCATGTTTTGTCGAATAAATACTTATTCTTCTATTTAGGTTATAGATACCTCATTTCCTTAATGGTATTAGTGCAATATATATCATATTCATTCATTCAATTCATTTATAAAATCATTATGCAATGAAGATCATGCATAACGAGTCGCATCACATCGTGGAGACGGTATTCCGTACGTACGCACAAGCGATGATATCGTTCCCATGATCGTGGAATTTTATTAGAGTGTATGTATACTATTTCCGAATAAATATCACTTTACAATAATCATATATAGTTATTATTTACACCATTATACCCATCCAAGTAAGGTGGTGGTGGAAAATATATTACACCACGGCGTGGAGACGGTATTCTGTACGTACACACATGTGGAGATTTCATTTTCCGTAGGATGGATAGATGGTGAAATAGGGTTGTTTCATAATTATAATAACATATCAGTATATTAGTGATTCTTATCTTATTACTTCGTAATGAAACAACTAACTAAAGAAGAATAAGTGGAAGAAGAAAAAAAGAGAAAAGAATCGGTAACAGACATTACCTCTTCGTTGAAGCGCCTCTTTGAGATCTCTTATTAGGGAACTAAAATTGGTCTTTGAAGAAGACCAGGACCTCTAGGATGTTTCTAGGGAAGTGTGGATGTAAAATGGGCAGGGTTTTTCCGATCGTGAAGGCTCAAATTGGTGTGAGGAGGAGAGGGAGGAGGTGCCCTTTTATAAAGGAGGAGAGGGGCACCTTTGGAATAACTAAAAATATTATTTTATTATAAAGTAAATTTCGATTTTTAATAGCTCCAAATTGATATATTTAGAAGATAAGGTGTTTATGGGTCGAAATACTCTCATCCAATTGAATTTAGACAAGTTTAGGTATCAATATTTACCTTATCATTTAGATTTAACATTAAGTTAGATAATTTAACTTTTACTGTGTCTTCTTGTTTTCTTACACAATAAGGTTAATAAACTAACTATATCAAGCCAAACGAACCCCAATTTGTTTATTATTAATATAAATAACCTTATATAAGTCATTTGTTTGATCCATATATTTTTAGGAATAAAATAACAATTAATACTATAGTATTTGATTGAAAAACTATTTTATGTCAATTTTGACACTATTTGGTAATTGATTTTTGTGAAAATCATAACAGAATGATTAGTTCGAAAACATTTAATTAAATAGATAATAACATGTCATATTAACATATAAAATTATTGTAATTCATAAAAAGTCACAAATTACATATATTTGGGTATTTATAACATCAATTATGTCAATATTTCATTAATAAGATAATTACTACATCATCATTGTATCATAAATAAATTAAATTATTTTAATTCTAAAAATTAAAAATAAAATACCATTATGTATGAAATATTTTTATCTTTCTAATGAATATTTATAGTCTAATTTATCTTATTTATAACCTATTATTTAAAATTCTTTAGTTATTAAACTTTTCTTTTAGCTATTTTAACCCTTCTTTAAAAAAATTGATAATAAATGTCCTAATATAATCCAAGTGGGACTAAATGGTCATATTTTATTCCAAAGGTTGTTTTTGGTCGAATTAAACTTATCCAATAGAATTATGACATGTTTTAGGGTAATAATAATATCATTTTTACCCTTAATTTCCCTATATACTTTTAACCGTGGTAAAAAAAACAAAAAATTTACTATTCACCAAAAATTATTTTCATCTCATTGAACAACATTTCAGTCCTTGATGTTAACCATGTCTCTTAGATTTTCAAAATTCCATTCACAGAAGTTGTAAAATTATGTTTTATGAAAATTCAGTTTTTTAACTACCAATTAGTGGTTTCACTATACATCAAAAAATGATTGTTTCCAGAAAAATACCAATAATTAGGCCTAAGCTATATTTGATATTATGAATTCAAAAATGATGTCTATTTTAATAAATTAAAAACTTATTAGTTACATTAACTAATTTAAAATTATATTCCCGTCGTCAAACCAAATAGCGTGTTTTTTAAGAGAAATAACTATCAAAAGATTAACACTTGTTTTTGTCTGGTTTAAATGTGAAATTACATCCAATGATCAGCATTGTATTAAATTGTAAAAATATATTATAAATATACTTCAAGACCACTCATATTAATAAATTATCACTATTAATTATTTCGATTAAAAAAGTTGTTTTTAATTAAAATTTAGTAATTTTAACTATTCATCAGAATATGAAAGTTATCCGAAAAGTACCAAAATTTCACCCTAAGCTAATTTCGATTTTCTGAATCCAAAAATGAAGTCCATTTTGGAAAATAAAATTTACAAAATTTCAAAAAGTGGTAACTACTATTCATAACGGCAAGTTTTAATAATATTTTAATAGCATATCATTGTTTAATGAAACTCAGTATTGCGTACGACACAAGCTATCGAGAAGGCCGCAGTTGCGTGTAAAGGAAGCCCAGGTAGTGTTGTGTGCAGTGAAAGATTCCTTTGATCATTTATATAACATAAAAACAATGTATTTCTCATAAAAGTCTTGGGTGTTACATTCTACCCCCCTTAAAATAAATTTCTCCCTCGAAATTCAACGGGGTTATAAATGGTTTACTACTCAAAAGATTCTTTAATAGAAAACCACATCGTAAAAAGGAATACCAAAACTTGGCTTTAAAAATTAATGTATGAAACGTAACGGTTACCCAAATTAACTCATCAATGGGTTTCCACGTAGGAGAACATAGGTGAAAATATGGATATGGATGAAAAATCTAACCATCATGTTCTGATGGAGAGTGGTAGAGAACATGGCTATGAAAAAGCCAACAATCACAAATCCATAAATTTGTGACGGTCTAAGGTACCATCTGATTCATCGGATATATGGTCACTAGGACAACATTTTTGGTTTTCATGATCATTTCCCTAAAGTTGATGAATTTAAATAAGATTAAATACTTACTTTATTTTGGTATAATCTCACTTTTGTTCGTACCTTGAAAAATTTCCACTTCATCTCTTAAAGAAATGATGTTGAATTTGTTATTCGTGAAGTGTTTGCAGATCATGTGATAGAATGACGGGTCATTCCATCTGTCTCAAACAAAAGGTTGGAAAAAGTTATTAAATATACATAAGTCAATCTATAGTGAGATTAATCATATATGGTTTTTAAAATGGACTTATACTTCATATATCATACTTCTTAATATAATAAAACTAGTTTATACTAAACAGGGACTTCTTGTAGGCCAGTGGTAGGAGATAAAAGCAAGTCACACTTCGGTTGTGGGTTCGATTCCCACAGCCTTGTCCGATGCGATGGGCTGTCGCTCATCCTGTAGGTTGTCTTTTTTTTTAAATCTACATTACTATTACATCCCATCAATAATATCGAAAAAAAGTTCTATACTTAAACAATACAAACTTATGTCCAACATAATCTTTTCCAATCTTTAGGCTTATCCAAAATACTGCGGTCCAATCTCATATTATAGTGAAAACGATTACCAAAGAGTTCATATAACAAGAATGTTAATACCATCATTAATCCCCGTATATCATGAGATATGTCTTGTTGGTCACATTCCAAACATTCGAAGGACTTAATCATGTATTCTCTTAAAAAATTAATACCCATTAAATCTTAGCGAAAACATGAGTGCCATCAAAATTTAACTCTTTCCACATACCAGAACCTCAAACCATGATATAACTATTTCCTTATATCAGTCATGATCTCATGAATACAGTCAAACATTTCATTTTCTCCTTATCCCTTCATTATTCCCATATCATCTTTTTTCCAAAAATATCTCAATCACTTTCCATGGTTACTGGTACCATAATGTTTTTGAAACCCACAATAGACCAAAACATAAATATTCCAATATTCCACGATACTATATACAACATTATTTTGGAATCCCATTACATAAACACGTAATCATTCCACCACATCGTTGTCATATTCAACATTGCAAATAGTGATCGCATGTGACTTCCCTTTATCCTTTGCCTTAAGTGGTTTCTCATGTTGATCATCACTAACCCTTGGATTAGGGAATTTATTAGCATAATGCCCCATTTCCTTGCACTTGATGCATTATAGTGTTGGTGGTGCATTCTCTGCAATCTTTTATTTATTCACATCATTAGAAACCCTTTTTCCATTAATTCGACACTCAGCTGCTCGATGATCTTCTTTTCCACATTTAAATCTTTTTCTAGTTCCTTTAAGACAATCTCCACCATGCTTATTTCCACACATTGAGCATAAGGAAACATTCATCTTATTTTCACTATTATTCTGAGATTTCTCCTTGAACTCCATTGTTCGTTTCATGTCAAAACTATGATATGGATAAGTAACACCAACTTCAATTTCTACCTTGATAGCACAACACACAATTTCTTCATAGCTACTGAAGTCTCTTATAGCTAGTTCCATTTTAAGATCTAGTTTTAAGCCACTGAATAATCGATCAAATTTACTTTCCGTTTGGATGATAAATCCAGATGCATACATTGCAAGCCATGTAAAATTAGCTCCGTATACACCAACAGATTCATCATCCTTTTGTTTTTGTTCAAGAAACTCCTTATCCATCTTTTTTCGAAGAATACGATGGACGTACTTATTGAAAAATAAGTTCATGAACTCGTCCCATTCCATGTACACAATTTAATCTCTTATCCTCATATTCTTGATAAGATTCCAACATTGATCGGCTTAACCTTCCAAACGATATACTTCTATGATGACATTATCATGTTCTGAACATTGATGAACTGAAAATATATTTTTAGTGGTACTGATCCATTGTTCAACAACAAGTGGATCAGAAGTCCCACTGAAAGAAGGTGGACGTTCCCTCATGAAGGACTCAATAGAATATTGTTCCCTTTCTGCTCATTTGGAAGTCCAGAATGATTCATAGCTTGTGTAAGTATAGAAATAAGATTTTTCACTCCATCTCCCATAACATTTGTTTGTTCAAGAGGACAATAATTTCATTTTCCATTTCATTGATCAACACGGTTCCTTCGGGTTCCAACCATCGTCTAAAACCCAAAAAAAATAGTGTGAGAGGCAAAAATCATGCTAGGGAAAACAACATAATAAAGGGGGAGTGCCTTTAATATCTAACATATTAGGTTTAATTCTAAGATTGTTACCGTAATTGTAGGACTATAACCTATACTTATACTTAACCTTAGGGACATCCATAGACATACCTTAGAAATATCTCCAGGGATCTCACTAAAGTTCTCGCATCCTAGTTTCCAAAGGATGACTGAACCATTCCTCTGATAACAACTGTAGAGACCCGTAGGTTGATGTACATGGACATTACATTACTTTTGCGGAATACTTAATACATAACAAAAACAGAATCACAAGGACTTTAATAGTTTAGTGTCTTTGGAAACTTGGAGCGTAATATTCTAATCATGGTGAAAGTTATTCAACATCTCACATAAGATCTTCCCATTTTTGTTTTATTACCTAAAACCTTTCATTAAATACTGGGAAAAACATATAAAGGGAGAGCTCAAATGTTCAGTAATGGTAAACAAAAGAAATATCAATCACATCATATACATAAGAACATAACTTTTGGAAATCTTAACCTGCAAAAGAGATCATAATTTCATAACATGGGATAAATCATAGTAGTGAAATGTAATCCCAATAATCATAACATAAAACATGAAAATTTGTGGCATACACACATAGTCATAGAGAATCATTTCATATTAGTCAAGACAGATTTCCAAGAAAATCTTAGTGGAAAAAGTCCATTTCTGAACCGAGTTTACTCCTCGTTTCAGTCCTGTTTCCCTGAACCGGTTTATCCTATCGTTCCAGCCATGTATATCTCATGAGATATAAAATCTTTACCCAATACATTGGAGGGAGATATAGTTCCCAACCATCTCATAATGATACCATTCTTATGTGTACCACAAAATCATAAACCATACATCATAGCATAACCCATGTAATAAAAATGGGATTCTGAAACATCGTGACATCATATATCAATTAATATAAGATAAAGGAATTCATAAAATAATTCCTTCACAACATAATCAATTTAATGTAATAATAGGGATAGAAACATAACCCTTTATTATCTTAGATGGAAAATAATTTTGATAAAACCCTTGAACTCCATTCTTGAGGAATATATCCTTTTTTCTTCAAAAACATTTTTCCTTTATTGACATGTCATAGAAATTTAAACTAAAAGAAGTTCATTAGAAATAAATATGAAAACATGTAAATGAAGCTTATAGGAAATAATGTTTTAAAAATCCATTCATGCCGTATAAGTTAAAAAATATTCTTCCCGTACTTTTGTAGGAAAAATCAAAAAGTACCTCGTATGAAAAACGAAAAAAGATTCCTTTCATATCCTTTACTAAAAACTCACCAAAGGTTAAAATTGGATTTAAACAATTGTAGGTGGATGGAAATAATATTAAATATTTTGTAAACATGGATGTGGATGATAAAATACACCCCAGTAAATACCAAAGCATAAAAATCTCGGATAAAATGAGATTGTGATATTTTCCCTTACCTTAGGTTTGATTTGCTTCGTATGTGTTTGAACCTCCTGTATAATGATTTAAATAATGTTATTTACTTATTCCATAATAATACATATTTTTATGATATCATATATGGTCATATTATTAGCTTATTATTATTAATAATTCATTGCTTCTTGTTATTCAGGTGTTTATTACTTTTTGTTCTTATGCATGTTTTGTCGAATAAATTATTATTCATATATTTAGGTTATAGATACCTCATTTCTAGAATGGTATTTTTTCAATATATATCTTATTCATTCATTCAATTCATTTATATAATCATTATGCAATGAAGATCATGTATAACGAGTCGCATCACATCGTGGAGACGGTATTCCGTACGTACGCACGAGTGATGATATCGTTCCCATGATCGTGGAATTGTATTGGAGTGTATGTCTACTATTTCAGAATAAATATAACTTTACAACAATCATATATAGTTATTATTTACACAATTATTCCCATCTAAGTAATATGGTGGTGGAAAATAGATTACACCACGGCATGGAGACGGTATTCCGTATGAACGCACGCATGGTGATTTTGTTTTGCATAGGATGGATAGATGATGGAATAGGGTGGTTTCATACTTATAATAACATATAATTATATGAGTGATACTGATTTTATTACTTCATAATGAAACACCTAACTAAATAAGAAGATGTGGAAGAAGAAATAAAGATGAAAGAATCGGTAACGGGCATTACCTCTTCTTTGAAGCGCCTCTTTGAGATCTCTTATTAGGGAATTAAATTGTTCTTTGAAGAAGACCAGGACCTCTAGGATGTTTCTTGGGAAGTGTGGAAGTAAAATGGTATGGGTTTGTCCGAGCATGAAGGCTCAAATTGGTGTAAGGAAGATAGGGAGAAGGTGCCCTTTTATAAGCGAGGAGAGGGGCACCTTTGTAATAATGAAAACTATTATTTTATTATAAAGTCAAATTATGTTTTTAATATCTCCAATTTCATATTTTTCGAAGATAAGATGTGGATGGTCAAAATCCTCTTATCCAATAGAATTTAGACAAGTTTAGGTATCAATTTTAACCTTATCATTTAGATTTAACTTTGATTTAGATAATATAACTTTTACCGTGTCTTCTTGTTTCATTACACTTTGTGGTTAATAAACATACTATATCAATCCAAAAGAATCCCAAGTTGTTTATGATTAATATATATAACCTTATCTATGTCATTTGGCCGAAGCATAGATTTTTTAGAATAAAATAACAATTAATAATATAGTATTTTTTTAAAAAACTATTTTATGTCAATTTTGACACTATTTGGTATTTGATTTTTGTGAAAATCATAACAGAATTTTTAGTTCAAAAACATTTAACTAAATCAATACTAAAATGTCATATTAACAAATAAAATTATTGTAATTCATAAAAAGTCTCAAATTACATTTATTTGGGTATTTATAACATCAATTATGTCATTATTTCATTAATAAGATAATTACTCCATCATCATTGTATCATAAATAAAATAGATTATTTTAAGTCTAAAAATTACAAATAAAATACCATTATGTAGGAAATATTTTTAGAATTCGAATTAATATTTATAGTCGAATTTATCTTATGTATAACACTATATTAAAAATTCTTTAGTTATTAAACTTTTATTTTAACTATTTTAACCCGTCTTTAAATAAATTGATAATAAATGTCCTAATCTAATAAATGTGGGCCTAAATGGTCATATTTTATTCAGAAGGTTGTTTTTCGTCGCATTACACTTATCCAATAGAATTAGGACATGTGTTAGGGTAATAATAATATCATTTTTACCCTTAATTTCTCTATTTACTTTTAACCGTGGTAAAAAAAGTAAAAAGTTACTATTCACCAAACATTATTTTCATCTCATTAAACCAAATTTTAGTTTTTGATATTTTCCGTGTATCTCTGATTTTTGAAATTTCATTCACAGATGAGGTAAAATTATGTTTTATGAAAAATTTAGTTTTTTAACTACCACTTAGTGGTTTCACTATTCATTAAAAAATGAAGGTTTCCAGAAAAATACCAAAAATTAGGCCTAAGATATATTTGATATTATGAATTCAAAAATGATGTATATTTTACCAAATTCAAAACATATTAGTTATATTAACTAATTTTAAAATTTAATCCTATCATCAAAAAAAATAGCGTGTTTTTTAAGAGAAATAACTATCCAAAGATTGACACTTGTTTATGTCTGGTTTAAATGTGAAATTACATCCAATGACCAACATTTTATTAAATTGTAAAAATATATTCTAAATATACTTTAAAAACACTCAAATTAATAAATTATCACTATTAATTATTTCTTTTAAAAAAGTTGTTTTTAATTAAAATTTAGTAATTTTCACTATTCATGAGAATATGAAAGTTATCCGAAAAGTACCAAAATTTCTCCCTAAGATAATTTCGATATTCCGAATCAAAAAATTAAGTCCATTTTGAAAAATGAAATTTAAAAAATTTCAAAAAGTGGTTATTATTGTTCATAACGGCTAGTTTTAATAATATTTTAATAGCATATTTTTTTTAATGAAACTCGTTATTATGTAAGAGGAAAGCTATCGAGAAAGGCCACAGTTGCGTGTAAAGTAAGCCAAGATAGTGTTGTGTGTAGTGAAAGATTCCTTTGATGATTTATATAAAATAAAAACAAAGTATTTCTCATAAAAGTCTCAGGTGTTATAGGTCCTTAATTTTTGTATCTGATCAGGGTTTACATAACATTAGATGTTATAGTGTTTTTTGAGTATAAGTTAAATGTCCTCTATAAAAAAATAATTTTTAATAAATATATATTTTTTGAGTTTTATGGAATTTTTATTGTTTTGTATAATAATCTAAATAAATTAAGATATAACGTGGCCGAGGGATTATAGAATTATAAAAATTTTATGGTATTATCATTACCCTATATAATATATTTGTATTAATAAATCATATTATATTTATGTGATCATATTTTCAAAATATTAAGGATTTTTTACAAGATGGAAGGGAAGAGATCAAAAAAATCCATCTTCTCCCAACCATAGGATTTGATCATCACTATTAAATGAATGTATTATTGAAATGAATTTGAGAGATTCTTCAGTATTAAAATCACATGAAATATATTGTTTGAGTTATCCATAAACTATTCATTTTGGAAAAAATATTATGGTTCATGGTTTCCAATTAATATTATTTCAAGATCTCAACACATCCAACATTAAATAAATGAGAAATACAAAAATTGGATTTCCAATTTACATTGTTGTTGTAGGAAAACATTTCAATAGATAATGTGTATAGCAGGAATATTCTAAAATATGTATTTCAGTTATGAATTATTTTCATGTCAATAAATATTAGTGGATTGGTATTTATGAATCATTAAAATAAAAATCATATCATTTATGTTGAGGAAGGAAGTATTTAATAAAAATATGTTAAAGCATAATTAATGGATTATGAATAATGTTGAATGAGTATGGTTTCTATATATAGGGATTTAGGAGTTTTAATGTGGTGTAACAATTAAGGATGGATATATGTTTAAAACCAATAATTACATTTTCATATTTCATTTGATGGTAGTACATTGTAGATTTTGTGTTAATATAAACTGATGTTTGAAGCATATGTTACACTTATGGTTAAAATATGTTTTAATTAAATGATACTTTAGTAATAATTACCTAAAATTTTATATTGATATGTTTAAATGTATATATATACATTATTATTTATATCATCTTTTAATTTTAAGGTAATTATGGGTTATTACATTTTTATAAGAAATACTAAATGTGTTAGATAACATTTTATGTAAATTGTTCTAATGATTAATATATTATGGTTGTTTTTAAGGATGTTTCTCAAATTTAGAGGAATTGTATACGAGTTATATTTTTTGAATAAAGAAAACCCAAAGGTCGGGTGACAGCCTATCGAATCTAGATATTATACCAAGTTCATACAAAAAATTTAATGGTGGTAATGGTAAAATTCCTACCACTACCCTATGTAAAGTCTTAGTTAGTATTAAATTTTAATTTTTTATGTATTTTTCGATATATTTTATGTTAATATTAGGAATATTTTTTTTATTAAGTAGTTATCCTTGGGAATATAAATTAACGTGGTGTTATATGAATTAAGAATACATTAAGTATTTTAGAAATCCTCTATGATTAAGGTAAATATAATATTATTGGATTTTATATACGGAATAATGGTTGAACTATATTTTGTAAGAATATATGACATTATTGTTTTTTATGGTGGTTCATGTTATTAATGGAAATGGTTAGAATATTGTGGATATTATGTAATTTTAGTAATAAGATTTATATTATGTGACATTAATAGTGATTAATGTGATTTGGTGATAAATATTAAATTTATTTGAGAGGTAATCTGAACAAATCCATTTGATTTTTGGATTTCATTCCTCGTCCAGAATAAGATTGAGTAATTTGGAGGATAGTTATTTATTTAATGCTCTATATTAAACATTGGATATTATTGTTGAATTTTACAGATTATCTTATTTTATCGTAATAATTATTTTTTTGCATTTATGTATAACTATAAGAGGAATATATTGTTTTTGTTTCTTGGATTTTTTAATATGTAGAAGTTTATTTTAAGGAATAATTCCTAAATAATTCATTCTCATCATTTGGTTGTAATATTGATTTTTTTGTGGAAAATATTCTTGTCATGTATGTAAAAATCATCATATTCTTACACTATGATGTAAATTAATATATAAATAATAAATTTTATTCGTCTTCATTTCTTACCATGTAATCATTGTCCATTAAACCTGTAAACAATTTATGGTTTTTGTATGATTGACATTATCATTACCGTGTTCTCTACCACTCTCCATTACTAATTGGGATTTTTTTATTTTGCATATCCATATTTGGAATCCCTAATTATGGTCACATACATGGAAACCAGGTATGTTTTATCTAAGGATATATTGATATTCCCCTTAATCAATCTAAAAAAAGATTTTTTTATTAATACATATTATGATGTGGGATTTCAAAGAATTCAATTTGAATGGTTAAAACCCTAGTGTTTGATCTAATGTTCAAATAATAAGGAAAGAAATTATTAAAATGGTAGAATATTACATCCATTATTTTTAAAAATAAATATTATGTTTGTCAATGTATTATATAAGAAACACAAATCTCAAATGAAGAACTAAATATTTTTATTATGTAACAAGTATAACATAGTCATAATATTGATTATAATGAATAGTATTATTTATATTTTGAATTATATAATTATATATATTGTTTATAATCATTGATAATTAATAAATTAACTTATCATATAAACTATGTACTTTGTAACTTCATTCTATTATTTTTTTGTAAATATATTTTATTCCTCAAATTAATTTTTCGTTCAATTTGTTTTACATTTTTTGTTAAAATTTTATAATTAAATTTTGAAAAATTTATAAAATGTTTTGGATAAAATGAACACAATTCTTTTAATCATCATATCAATATTTTATTGTTGTTAAATGTTGTAAATTTTATGATATATTTAAATTTTCAAAGATTAGAAACATATACATGTTTTCATTGAAAAACTATTTTTTATTTTCATTGTCAGGTAATGATATTGAATATTGATATTAAATTATAATTATATATTTTTTAATTATAATAATCGAACCATGGTTTGTCAAATATTCTTTATACATGAATTTTTATAAGAAAAATAATATAAAATCCATTGTTTTTAAAAATGTAATTTTTCTAAAAGGTATTATTTAATTTGTGTTGTGGTTTAATTTTAAAATAAATTAAGAAATTTCGATATTTTTAATTTCATAAAATAAAATAAATATTCATATTTAGGTGTAGAATCTTTTGAAAATAATCCATTTTATTTATTTTAAATTTGATTTGTAATTGAGGTAAATTTTATTACCTCTATAAATGGTAAAACACAAAATGAAAGAAAAATAAATAAATGATAAAGAAATAAATTTTCATAGTATTTTTTATTCCAGGAGGTTAATTCTAAAATTTACATTTATGGTATATAATATATTTATTTAGTGCACACTATTCCATGAAAATGACATAATTATTATTAAAATCAATGAAAATGTCAATATATCATATTCTTATTTTTTATTGTATAATAATATTAATATGTTTTTAACAAGAATATATATTCGATTATAAATATTAGTTTGAAATATAAAATAATACCATTTTCATTTTATTTTATTTTTTATTTTTATAATATAAATAACTAGCATAAATTTTTTCACAACACTAATGGGATAATAATTTTATTAGTTAAAATATATTATAAATTTTATTAAAAAAAATAAACTAAAATAAATAGAGATATATATTGTGATAAATAAATTTGATTGATGAACATAGAACAAAATTAAATTAATTTATTAGTTATTTTTAATTGTATATGTTGTATTTGTTTTTTTAAAATACAAAGTATTGAATAGTTTTAAAATTGAAAATTATATTTGTTTATGGGATTAATATTTAATTAAATTATATATTAATATAAAACAAATTTAAAAATACGAATTGATTGTGATATGGTATAAATATTAAAAAATACAATTTATGGTCTAATTGAAACCATATATGTAATGATTAAAACTTTTTAATATTGGAAAATTTATTGTCATAGTTAAAATTAAAATATGTTAACTATGGGTTCATCAAAATGATTAGGATTAAAATTAAAACAAAATTTATATGACGTATTATGATATATGATATTAATACAATATAATATCTTATTATTGAATCCATGACCACTAGGTTGTATCTGTATAGAAGATAATTTTATTATAAGTAAATCATTTTAGAAATTACAAAAAATACCCATTTCCTCAATTATAAATACCACCCCATTGAACCACTTCTCCTCACATCATACAACAAATGATGTATTCCCAAATATCATCCAATAAATTTATTCCCCACTCTAACCACATCTATGAACCTTAAGTCTTACAACAAGACCAAAACAAAGTCCCTTGAGGGATCCATTTAGGTGGTGATATTTAAGAGGTTACACTCTAAAACTACATCATTTAATTTATTTTCTTATTCTTATTTATCATCATATAATTATTACAAAACAGACTAATAAATCTATTATAAATAATATAATGGAAATTTATATTGATAATTTAATATCATATATCCATCCTTTTTCTCATATCCTCTTATTCAATGAAACAAAATTATTGTTCGAATTATATCGGTTTACCAATTCCGTTGATAATGAGTTATATTTTTTAATAACAATTAATGTGGTTAAAAAATATTTTAACAAGAATATTATAATTTATATAATTGTCATTAAAGAATATATATACATTATATTAATGAATATGAAACATGTTCCTAATGGATAGAAAATATGCCAAAATAATCTAAACATTTTTCATTTTAGTTTTATTAAATAAATAATTGTCATGTTACAAGAAAATTTTTATTTGTATCCATATTAACATATGGAGGTGAATTAGATCCATATAACATCACTTTTGGATTAATAACCCCATTTTTACTAGAATATTCATAAAAAAATAGTTTAATGAACAATGAATACATGAAACCAACACTCATGGAACAATTGTTATGGTGTTTATAACACAACAAATTAGTATTGAATGAACATAATTAAATTATATTAAATAAAAAATATGTGTAATAAGATCGTAATTATATAATTATTTAGTCTAATTTTAATATCCCTGACATTTTGTACATGTTTATAATTCATTCGAAAATAAGGTAACTGAATTATTAATCCAATTTTCATTTTTTGGTCGACTATCAACTTCAATGGTCATGTCAGGAGAAAATATTTAGTAACTTGAATTTTTAATATATTATGAAGTATTTAAACTTTTTATGTATCGTTACATTAAATTCACATATTAATTTCATTTTATAAATTCTAACATTAATGAAATGATTTTTATAAGGGAATTTCCTTTAAAATACACAATAATGATTCTTTTTAAAATAGTAAAAAAGGAATTTATTAAAATTATAATTACAAAAATCATGTATTCACAGGACATATAGTTTTCAATATTTATTTATAATACTTCAAGGATATATTCAATTAATATGTTTTCATTATTATTTATCAAAATTCATTCAAAATAATGTATTGTATTCAATGTATGTTCTTATAATGTATGTTATCCTTTTTTATGATTATAGTAAGGATATTTGGAATAGTTTATTAAATAAAATGTTTCTATAATAAACCAATTATAGGTGGGTCTATTATTTCCCTCTAATTTAATGGGTTTTATTGATGTTGGTATTAATGTTTATTCCAAGTGTAAATATGATATTTACATTATAAGGTAGTCATGAGAATTACTATTCTAAGGACTTCGTTAGAGTTACTATCATATGTTAGCCATGATGACTGAACCATACATAACTATGATACAAAAATTAGTCCCCTTGATTCATATATATATATATATTTATAGTTACTCATGAAATGTTTTCAGTGGAATTTTTTATTTTCATAAGGTATGTAATTAATTTTTTTATCAATGGAAAATTTCTATAAATATTTATAGAAAAAACTGATCCTTCCATATTTTTATGTCCCTTACTAAAATATTTTTTCTAATACCATGTTCTGAAATGGATTTCATAGGGTCTATGAATGGGTAATGTAAAAGAATAATTAATTATTAATGTTGTTATGTTAAATTATGGTCTGAAATCACATTTTGATTTAAATGTTTCCTAATTTGAAAATTTTATTTTGACAATAATTATCCAATTTTTTTATATGATTTTTTTCTATAACTTATGATGTAATTTTGAAAAATTATATACATTAAATAACTTTTGTAATGTATGTAATAGAATTATTAATGAACATACTATCTTATGTAATGTATATGTTTATGTCCTTACATTAGGTTATTTTTTATCATTACAATCAAAACCCATATATAAGTTCAAAACCATGAAAAGGAACTCGAATTGCTGTGAAATCGTAGTAAAATGAATTTCAGTTAAATTCTAATCTTTATGAACCAAAATACATTAATCCAACCCATAAATCACTCAATGTGATTTCATAAACTATAAAATATTAATACATGAAAAATAAGCCATGTCATATAAATTAAATGAATCTATCATTAATTTCCATAAAAACATAATAAAATGATATTCATGTCCATTTTGATTGATAAAAATGACACTATAAATAATTTGAAATTTTAATCACATGGTATGATAAAAATTTATATTTTGACCCTAACATTATAGTGAATGTGAAATGCAAAATTAAATTATTTAATACTGAGATAATGAGTTTTTATTTCCATGGAAATATTTGATAATAATCCTAAATTTGATTTGAATCCACTTGAATCATTCATGCATCAATATTATTCTTGGATTTCTTAGAATGGGAAAATTTACCTTTTAACCTAGTTATTTTTTTAAATATGAAATATCGCATGTCAAGTTTAAAAAATATTGTGAATGACTCTAAACAGACATGAATTCATATTAAAATGATCCTTGAGTAATTTGTGATTTTTAGGAATTAAAGAGACATGAATATGATTTTCATATTGGTTCGTATAATATAAAGTATCATTATATATTGTTAACATGTGTTAATAAATGAAATTTCATCCATTTATAGGTAAATTTTGATAAAAATATCATGAATTAATGTAAAATATAGTGAAATGATCATTGATTCATTTATAATATATAGAGACCAAATTCATGTAAATAGGAATCCTAAAATTAAGAGTATATTTGAAAGTATTTTCATACCAACATAAATATTATAAAGTGAAACATAGTGACCCAAGCCTTTTACATATATGATTACATGATTTTAAGCATAATTATCCATCAGAGTATAAGCCATGGATCAAGAAGTATAGTGTCGTCGAAGAATATTTACATAAAAAATAAAACAAATGACTAAATAAAACATTGTTATTTAATCTTCTTTGAGAGCTCCTAACTTCCATTGATCACTTAATTCATCCTAGGGTACCCTGGGGATCACATGAACAAAGGGATGAGCTCAAATACTATTATGATAATAAACATTAGAATAATGATTTAACACAAGGGATATAGATCATGACATAATGATATAAAATTGTTTATTTAATCATAATATATAAACATCAGATCATATAAATATGAGTTAATAGAAATTTGGATGAAAAATAAAACATGGATTTTTCATGAGTCAAGGCTCATTTCACATAGAATAATACAAGGAAAGGTTAACCACCAAGACAGTTTCACATGGTAGCACAAGTCAAGGCTAACTGCAAAAACCATTACACATAAATTCTCTTGAGACTCAACTCAACCTAATGAATTAATGTTATATTTAAGAACACCAATCATAACATGATCGTGAATATTCATTAAACATAAATTATCAAACATAAACAATCATACATAAACATTATTGAACCCCTAGAAAGAAATTAATATCATATTCCTGTCATAAAGCATAATGAACAGGAATACAATGAAATTGTCCCTGAGTGAATGGAATTAAAACATAAATGGAAATTAATAATGTAAAATATGAATATATTATGGAAATTGAATTCAAAAAAATCAACAACAAGTAAGATTAGTATTTAAGAAATTTATTTCTTTAAAATATTTTAGTTCTGTTTAAAAGAAAATGCTAAAGAGATTTTCAAATAGAAACAGGAATAATCATTCATATAAAAACAGAATTTGAAGAAGAAGGTTTTAATAATAAAAATATATATTTTATAAAAACAAATACATCTTAATAAAATAGTAGGGTTCACATTAAATTGGGTATAAATTACAGAAGTTCCCTTCAAATAGGTTTTCTTTTTGTGAAGTCTCGAGGAGGGAATCACTTAAAAGAATATATATCCCCGATATAGAATGAGGGATGGAGCATGAAACATGATTATCAATTATATACACAGTATGAATAAGTTTTATATTATAAGAAATTACTACTTCATTTGGGTAAATAGAATGATAGAGAAACCCGAAGGAATACAGGCAGTTCCAGTAGAATAACTTATAGAATATCAGCATGGATTCAGGTGTACATAGGATAGTTCCATGAAAGATAAAGGGATTTCTCATCTTTTATAAATAGTGATAGAAATATAGGGTAGATGTGAAATCAAACCCCATCATTAGTGATTACATGTAAAAGGGAATAACATAGAGGATATTCCGGAATAAATTTGAGAATTAGAGGATCCCTTACCATATGTCTTATGTTTATATTTTCCTGATCATAACTACCTGAAAAATCACATTAGGTTCATTAAATATAAATTTAACAACATATTTTAAATGTGAATGATTTTTTATATACCTTTTTATTTCGTTAATTACCTTTTTGTTTGGTTGTGATGATTAATTTAATTGTTTGGGTCTGTTTGATTCATTTGTTTTAATGATCGGTTCACTTATATTCATGTTGAAATAAAAAAGTATGGTGAGAGTGGTTTCCTAGAATTTATGTCATATTTTATTATTTAACATCAATATGGATACATGGTTTTAAAAATCATTGGTTATATTTATTTAAGGTGAAAAATTATATAAAACAGTAATGATAAACGCCAGGATTTACCAGCCGATTTTTCTCAAAATTAAATTAGTTTGTATAATTATTTAAAATAACACGTGAAAAAGAATTAAATGACAAAAAATTAGATAAAATAAATAATTAAAACAATTCTTCAACCATTAAAATTGTTTCCTGAAAAGAATTTATGTTGGTAATGAAAATATAAAACATGTCATCCTTGAATGTGATAAATCAACACATCTCGGATGATGTTTTCATTTATAATATAATAGGAGGGTTAAGGATAAATTATGATAAAATATAATATTAGCATAATATAAATTATGTAAATTTATGTTACTTTATTTATCATATAAATTGGGTTAATGGGTTGAGTAATGAAAATTGGTAAGAAAAGAACTTGAAAGAAAATAAGAGAATTGGAAAGAGGAATTTACCTCTTGAGTTTATCCCCTTCGAGAGCCTCTTATGCATAGAGGATTTGGTTTTTATAGAATACCATGGGAATCAAGAAAAGGGGAGGATATTAAAGATATATTTGGGCATAATATAAGGAAGACACAATTATTTAGAGGAGTAAATAGAAGAGGGGAGTGTGGGTGGTTTTTATACTGGAGGGGAGGAGGGTTTTCATAATATTGTAACCATTATTTTATTAGTTTTATAAATGTTATGAAATAGTAATTATTATATTCACAAAAAATTGTAATATGTGTATGTGAGTTCAAACTAGTGGCCATTATATCATCCATGACTCAATCATGATGTAGAAATTCAGGTTTTATCATTTATTTTGAATTATCATAATATAATTTTCATAAAAAATAAAAAATATTTTAAAAAATAAAAAATATTTACCCCACTTTTTTATGTGTATAATCCAAAATTGAAATCTATTTTGAAAAATATTTTTTTAAATATGATGAATTTAATTTTTAGTTAAAATTATAACTTATTTAAAAAAATATAGATTTTAATATTATAACTATTTTTATAATACTTTAAAAATACATAACGTCTTATAACATTATTTTAAAACCAAAAGACTGAAAATATTTAATTTATAAACATATTTTATGAAAATAAATTATATTTTAAATTAATTAATTATTAATTTTACATATTTATTTAGGACATACAAAAATACCAATAAATTTTCTATTGTTAGATTATCACTTATATAATGCCTAAATTTTATTTATACTTTCATGGATGAGGTTTCTATTATTTAGGAAGATTCAATATTCATAAGGGTCATATTACAATTCATAAAGGTAGGTTACTATTCACCTAAAATTATGTTTCTTCCATCAGACCAGAAATAAGACCTTGAACGCAACTGTGTGTGTCAGATATTCGATATTGAAAACATAGAAGTCGCAAAATTATATTTAAAGGACATATTGTACATAGTTGTTAATGGTGTTTTGATTTCTATTTGATCATATGACCTAATTATTTGAAGTTAATTTCAATCTATATAACATTGGTTCTTTACATTATTCCCCCTGATGAAATTTCACCCTTAAATTTATCTTTTGTTCAATATATGGAATATAAAGAAGTAGCTACTTTTCCTTCACTGCCTCTTAAGTTCCCAGTTTTCCTCTTCATATTTATAGTTCTACTATAGTACATTGACCAGGTGAGTAGTCTTGACATGTAGAACAATATCTCTAACATCAAAGATCATCAATGACTTCTCCTAGTATGAAAGATCATTATCCAACTATACAACCACTGAAAAGAGTAAATGTGAATTATCTTGTATGTACTTCTTTAAGAGGAATTCCTAGAAGACATCATATACATTACACATGGTGGGGAAGTGTCAGTCAATAGGACACATCCCCAACAAAATCATCAATCTCAAAGGTTATGATGTTCCTAGGACTTAACATTCCTTTCTTTACAATCCTCATGACCCTCTTCCATGGAAATATCCGTAGAAATACCATGTCTCCAACATTGAACTCAAGGTTTCATCAACGATTGTATTCATAAATCTGTTTTCTGTATTTGTGATTTCTTTATTTTCTCCTAATTAGTTTTCACCTTATCCACCATTTCATCGACCACTTCACATCTTAAAAACATACGCTCATCAACTTCATCTCAACTTATCGGTGTTTGGCACCTTTTCTCATAGAAGACTTTGTATGGAGCCATTCAGATTTTCGATTGGAATCTATTATTATAGGTGAATTCATGCCATGGAAGATGTTGGTTCAAAAATCCTTTGATGTCCACCAAATATGCTCTAAAAATATCTTCTTGCATATGAATAGTACTCTCAGATTAGCCATCAGTTTGAAAATGATTGGCCATGCTGATGTTCAATTCAATTCATAGAGCATGTTGGTGACTCTTCCAGAACTACGAGGTGAATACAGTATTTCTATCAGATACAATAGATCATGTAACTCCATGCAGCCTTACCTATTAATTGATATATATTAGTGCAGGTTGATCTAATATGAAGTCCTCTTGAATCACAATAAAGTGAGTTGTCTTTGTAAGATTATCCAAAATGACCCATATAGCATAGTTTCCTTGGGATATCCTTGGAAGTCCAGTGACAATGTCCATGTTGATGTTCTCCCAAATCCACGTGGTTTTGGTTAGTGGTTGCATCATCCCTTTATACTAATATAATTTATCCATCACATGCTGACATACATGTCACATTGATGTATACTCTGCAATCTCCTTCATCATATTTTCCCACCAAAATTTCTCTCAATGATCTCGATATATCGTTGTGATATATGGGTAAATTGAGAAGGTTGATCGATGTACATCATTAAAAATACCCTTCTTTATCTATGGATAAAATGGTATACATAATCATATTCCAAATAACATAAATCCTTCCTCATAAATAATGAACTCGCAGTATTTACAATTTTTAATGGAATCCTTCCATTTTTGAATTTCCACATATTTTCTATGAGTATCCATTATTTTCTCCATGACCGATGGTTGGGAAGTCATTTCAGAAAGGATTTATAATGTTCCTCCATTAATTATTAACATTTCAATCCTCAAAAAATATAATAATTTTAGATCCTTTTTCAAATTTCATTATTGATAAATATAAATGATCATTTCTACTAGTATAACTTATTATATTGTTTTCCTTACCGGGATGGTAGTGGATTGAGAAGTCATAATCCTTTATAAACTATTTACATCTTCGCTGGTGCATATTGAGATCTCTTTGTGAGAATATATATTTGATATTCTTGACATTAGTAGATACCCCACACTTCTCCAAATATATATAATTTCACTAGATTTTTATGGCAAAAATCGCACCTCCTAACTCCATCTCATTTGTATGATAGTTTTTCTCAGGGATTATATGCTTCATAGAGGTGTAGGCTATAGAACATATATTAATTCCTTATTGGAATCATCATATTACACCACAAAGAGTTCTCCACTTGTTGGGATTGTGAGTATTGGCATACGGACAAGCCTCTTTTTCAACTCCTTATAGCAGTCTTCACATTATTGAGTCCAGAAAAGCATTACTCCCTTATGTGTTAGCTCACACATTGGGTTTGAAAATCATGAGAAGTATTTCCCAAATCATCAATAATACCCATATAAACCATGCATTCTATGGATCTTTGTTTCAAATTTTGGCCTGGTCCACTCATCAATTGCATTTGTCTTGGATGTTTCCATAGATATCACGTTGTGGGTGATAACATTCCCCATGAATGATACTTCCTACAACCAAAACAGACATTTACTGTATGTTTCATACAATGTATCCATTCACACAATATTTAACACACTATTAAAATGCTCTGCATATTCCTTCATTCCCTTAGAGTATATCAGAATATCATTTATAAATAAACCAAAAAATTTGTTGAGGTAATCACTAAAGGCACTATTCCTGAAATCCAAGAAAATTTATGGAGATTTAGTGAGTCAAAAGGGAATAACTATGATGTCATACTGTCTATACCTCATTTTAAGGATTTATTGGGAATATCTTCCTTCCGTAACTTTAATTGGTGGTATCCTGATTGAAGGTCAACCTTAATGAAATAACTGGCCCCAATAAGCTGATCAAATAAGTCATCTATCTGAAGAATGGATTATGTTTTCTTTAACATGATTTTACTGAGCTCAAGATAATAAATGTATAGGTGAATTGATCCATCCTTCTTCTTGATGAAGAGGACTGGCACACCCTATACTGATGCACTCAGGCATATAAAACCCTTCTACAGATTTTCCTATAATTGCTTATTCTGCTCTTCCAACTCTATGGTGGCCATTCTATAAGGTGTATTTTATATAGTCATAGATCCAGAAATAAGTTAAATAGGGAACCCGACATCTCAACTAAGAGGAATACAATGAAACTCTTCGGGAAATAGATTAGTGTAATCCCTCATGATTGGAATATCATCAAGAAATATTCTCGTATTCATCTCAATCATATGAATAAGTCCATAGCCCTAAAAAATTACCTAATCATGTGTTAAATTAAGAATTAACAATGAGGATATTTTCAGGTTTATAGTTTTAGAGAATTATCCTAGAACTATTAAATTACATATCATATATTACAATTTAGAATCTTCTACTCAGTATCCATTTTTTCCATAAAAACACTTAAAAGAAAACAAGAATTCAATTATTTATATAAATCTTCTTAAATTATTCCATTCATTCAACCTTCCTTATACCCTATTAAAAATAATTAAAAAAATATGGTATGATCATAAAAATCTCGGTAAGGGTTATAAAATAATGAATGAATACATTAGTCCATAAATAAATACAAAACATAAAAACTTTAACATACCTCATGAAATAATATGATTTATGAATAACACATATAAATCATAAATTATAATGGCCACTTGTGGTATCCATAACATACACACATGTATCTCTCAGAACTACAATAGGGAGTTACATTTGGAATACCAATCATTGGGTATTCCATAAATATTTTAGGAGAAAAATTAACATTTCCCTTTGTCACATCACGCAATTCATTGTAGAGATATCTTGGGCTCACCTACAATAGGTTTAACATGGAACCACTAGTGTGAATAAACAATTACCATGAACCAAAACGTAATCATAACAAATGAACGAGTATAAAATAATGATAACATTTTCACATTGCACCCAAAATATATCATTTCAATATATTGACATAATCAATCCATTATCAAAAAAATTTCAATATCAAAACATGTAAAAATAATATATGGTATTTATTTCCCTTATAAAAAAATATTATGGATTTTTAAGGAATCCAAATATCAAATAATGCTCGCAGGGCTAGAAAGGTCATTGTTATCAAGTACATTTTAAAGAAAACATTATTTTTTTCATTGAGAAATACAATTTGTAAAAAATATTCCTTTTCAGTAAAATTTAATGTCAAAGGGTTGTATTATACTATTTATAAAATAAAATTATGATTAAATAAAATTATTCCTCAATGAAAGGAGATTAAGATGAAGTCTCATAACTTGTGTTAGACTTGTCATGTTCGTTCCTTATATACTTGAATAATAATCTCAAGTTAGTACTAATTTAATCATTACATATTTCATGTTTTTTATTCTATTTTATATCACTCATTACCTTGTAATAACAATCATGCGATTATTCATGTTCATCTTTTTTCTTTTAATGATGTTCAGCATGTAAATCTCTTTTTTTGTATTTTCAAAAGACACATTAGGATTAGTGGTAACCTTACTGATTTCATGAAATTAAAAATTTCAGAACATAACAATGAGTAGAATTCAAACAAAAACCCTGATCATCGACATGTCCCCCACATCCACTCCAAAGGACATTGACATCCACATTACTATCGAAGGTGGAAAAAGAGAAGATTAAATTTTCAAATATCAAATAACAAAGAGAAGTCATAATCACCGACTTGGTTGATGAGTCGCCTCATGTTATGTACCCTTACCCGAACTGATCATCACAAACACATCATTCCGGTGCTGAGAGAAAACACCATAAACCAAACCCCCTGCTGAAGAACCTCCAAACTATATGTTGATAAACCCACAAGAACCACCAAACGAAGAATCTCACAAGCATATAATTCCATGAAAAAATCAAAAAAAAGAGTCATCATTACATTCAAAGATAACCACATTATAATAGACCATCCATAAACAAAACCCGCATAAAAAACCACATCACAGAGAATAACGAAATATTGGAACTCTGTTGACCACTCATAATCAGCTCCCATGACACCGTGACATCAACCACACAAATCCGACTGGGAGGAGATTGGTGGAATCCTAGGGATAGAGCAGAGTAGGAGTGGTCACCATCGAGTGAGGACACCATCACAAAAATCTTATGATGTCTATGAAGATGAAAACCATGACCAAATCCAAACATCACAGGTCTGAAAATCAATAGCAACCGGAAAACACCACCTGTATCGAAAGATAAACCCAGAACAAAAAGGCTCGAAGCGCAACCAATGAAGAAAACTAAAAACCAACGGGATAAGAGAAAAAAATGAATCAATACTACTTGGAAACTGATATCCTCTCAACCAACCCATGCCAAACCTCGGTGAGAGCCACTGCATCCAACCGAAATAGCCTACTATTATATTTTCATTTTTTCATTTTTAAAGGAATAAAAAAAGATACCTAAGTATATTATAATTCCAGTATAAAATCATATTTTATATATGTTACATGTGTTCATTAACACCATCCTTTATAGGCTCCATGTATGCCATGAACGAGTGATATCACTTTCAGAGTGTTGTAGTCCACTCTTCCTCAAATACAATTATCATTTTTTCCCATTATGGAAACCGTAAAGTTATGATATAGTCAAAAAATAAAGAAACATAGAGAAAATATGAATATAACATATATCACATATAAATTCAGTGCCATCATAATGTCCACAGTTAGAGGTGGTATGAAAAAATCAGGCAATCATCGTTTTATGAGGGAGTAGTTCACCGTCCACAGAAATAGTATATTCTAAATACATTAGTTGAAGGTGTGTGTATGTATAGTTTGAATTTAACTCCGAAGAACAACCTAGTATATTTAGGATTTTGGTTACGTTATGTAATAAAAGAGAAATAATAGACTAGGTAGTGAATATGTAGAACAATGGAAATGAGTTTTTGAAAATTCGATACCTCTTAAAATGTGTAACACTCTTTGATTTGAGCCAAAAGGAATTCTTGAAATTCCTTATTCATAGCGGAATGATTCTAGTAGTATTACTGGGATTTTGGTATCTTCATGGAGTATTGTGTGGATGAGCCCTAGGGGTTGAGATGTGTGTGTAATGAGTTTGTTTCATTGGCCTTTTTTAAGAGGGAGGAGGGGATCTTTATGAAAGTATGAAAGTATAATTTTATTATATTTTTTCCGTTAAAAAATGTCCACTACTCATTAAAATTTTTGATAAGATGAATATATGTCTAAACTAAATAATCTAATAATAATTGGACGGCTTTTGGAAATTTTTTAATCCTTAAATTTTTTATTTATACATATTTTCTCTTATAGTTTTATAAATAATTTTACACATTGAGATTAAAAATAGATACCAAAACATGAAAAATAACCCATTGAAGAGTAAATAATAATATTTTCGACTTATGATCACTATTTGGTAGAATCATATATTTCATTTAATTTGTTAATATTTAATAAAATATTTTATATTTTAAAATATGAATTATGTAAATTTTGACACTATTCATATCATGACATTTGTAAGAATCCATAACAACTTGATTGATTCAAAAGAACCTCATTAATACAAATATAACATGTATCTATCATCTAGAATATTCGTGTATGACATAAAAATAACTAAATTACATTTATTTTAACATTTTTAATATCATTTATAGGAATCCATTATTAATGATGCAATCACAACATCATCATTGTGTCGTTATTGAATTTATTATATTTAAATAATAAAAATTATAAATAACATACCATGAATTAGGAAGTCAGTTTATTTTTCTAATGAATATTAATATTATACTATATTTGTTATATATCGTAATATAAAAATTGTTTTAGAAAAAGATATATGTTTAGGTTATATTTTCCTTAACATTAAATTAAAAGTAATTAAATGTCATTTTCAAATAGAAGTGGTTCAATGTGCTCCCAAAATAGACCCAATAATACCCATGGTCGGAAATATCTCATCCAATTTGATTAGGACACATGTTAGGGTAATTTATTATTATTATTATACTAGTTTTTACCCTTATTTAGTAGATATACCCTTTAACCAAGGTAAATAAAATATTTTCTGAAGTTACTATTCAAAATTTCAAAAAAAAAGTTACCTATATACAAAATTTTTACATACTGATTCCAAATATTAAATCTGTTTTTCCAAATTGAAAACATATAAGTTGTATAAATTAATTTAATATTAATTCACGTTTTCAAAATAAAAAATTGTGTTTTTAAGAAGTAAAAACTACAAAATGATTCACTTGGGTTCATATTGAATTTCATAGTGAAATTACTTACAATAACCAAAATTAGATTACATGGTAAAACAATAATCCAATTACACATTACAAATATTAAAAAGAACAATATAACTATATAAATAAATTAAATTAAAAGAATATTTTGAATTAAAATGGAGTACTTTTCATTATTCATTAAAAATGAACTTTATGAGAAAAATACCAAAATTTATTCCAAATAAAATATTGATTTTATTATTCTAAGTAAAAAATTAATTTTTCCAAATTGGACATATAAATTTTTGAAACACTAAATTTAAAAATGGTTCTCCATGAGAAGGTCGTAAAACGACCTTTAATGAATATTAGAGTTTTTTATGCTTAAAATCAGATTTATTATCATTTTAAAAAACTAATTTTTCTGGATAAATTTAATGTTAGTTAAAATACATGTATAATCATATTTTAGTTAGTTCTGTTCATTCCCTATAGAATAATATCAAGGAGTTAACTACCATTTAATATAATAATTTTATATATATTTTCCTATAGGAATCAAAACTGTGGGAAACAAAAATTTTGGTGAAATCCATTTTTGTGTGTTTTGAACTCCATCGAACATAGATTCCCTTTTAATGTAAAATTAATATTTAATTCACAGATATTAATAAATACGAAAATTTCATATTCTTTGCTAACCTGGGATATTACATCCTTCCACCCATTTGGATATTACATCCTCGCACTTTTTTCACTTATCAAATAAATTGGCGTATTTATCCCTCATAGAATTTTCATATTCTTACATTGACTCTTCAACCATATGGGTTTTCCATGAAACCATTACCTGATAAATTACCTTATTCTGCAACGGTTTATCTCTACATTCAAAAATATAGACTAGGTGATCCTCATAAGAAATATTTTCTTCCAAATGAACCACTTATGGACTCAAAGACTTATATGTATTCGACATGTACTTTATCAACATTGAAATAAGAAAAACATTGTGTATCTAGGATAAACATGGAGGTAAAGTCACTCTGTAAGCAATTTATCTAACTTTATCTAGGATTTCATAGGTTCCAATGAACCTCATACTGAACATTCCCTTCTTTGCAAAATTAATCACACTTTTCCATTAAGAATCATTGAGAAAGACATGATCACCTACCTTGTTAGAAAGACCATTACTTCCGTTATGTAGATATATTTTCTGCATACTCTAGGATGTTCTAATGGGCCTCTGAATCAACTAAACATTTTCAACATTCTCTTCTACCAATTCGAGTCCAATTAACTTCCATTCACCAACTTCATCGGAAAAATCCGGGGTTCAACACCTCTTTCCATATAATTCCTCAAACAATGCCATTTGTATACTGGAATGAATAATATTAGTATAAGAAAATTCAACCAACCAACGATATTGGTTCCAACATTCTTTGAAATTCATTGAGCAAGTATACACTCTTGATGATTGATGAACTATTTGATCAGGTGAAGGGGGAATGATGGTTTTCGAAGATAGTCTTAATATTAGGCAATCACCAGCTTAGAGTACAAGATGGGGATGTGAAAAAGTCAGTCTTAAGATGTCGGTATGGCCATTATGAGTTATTGGTTTTGCTATTCAGCATTTCCAACACCTAGGAAGTGTTCCTTGGACTCGTGAATAGGATCTTCATGCCATACCTTGATCCCTCTATAGTAGTATTCACTGATGACATCCTCATATACTCAGCGATAGAGGAGGAACATGCCTATCATATGCAGATAGTTCTGGACACACTTTGAGAGAACTAGATTTATGGTAAGCTCTCGAAGGTCTAGTTTTGGATACAATAGGTCCCCTTTCTTGGACACATCATCTTATAGGCTGATGTTTCGGTGGATCTAGTGATGATTTGGGATATACTAGCTTGGGAGACACATAAGAGCGTGAAATAGGTGCAGATTTTTCTTGGTTTGGCCGGTTACTACCGGAGGTTTGTGCCTAACTTTTCCAGCGTTGCGGAAAACATATTAGCATTTAAGAAGAAGTGGAAACCCTTTGTGTGGTTGGAGGGATGCCAATGGTGTTTCTATGAGATGAGGAATATACTGATGAGTTCCCCCATATTGAGGCTGCTCGAGGAAGGTGTTGGCTATGTAGTCTATTGTGATGTGTCAGGGACTAGGCTTGGATGTGTCCTGATGTAAGAGTGAGTAATGATCGCGTATGGTTCTCAAAATTTGAGACAACATGAGTAGAACTATGATATCCATGAATAATAGTTATCATTAGTTGTGTTTTCCTTGAAGATGTGGTGACATTACTCTATGTGTGAACGTTTTGCAGTCTAACTTGATCACTAGTTTCTCAGGTATATCCTCTCTAAGACATGCATAATCCAGAGACAGCGGTGTTGGCTTCGGTTCCTCCTGGACCATGACTTTGAGATAGTCTATACTCCTAGGACGATGAATGTATTATAAGATGCACTCAGCATGATATCTGGTATAAATTTGTTGAGTGAGGAAACAATGTACCTAGCCGCATTGCGGATATGCTATGTGGATCGAGATGGTGTACCTTATCATCAGACAGTAATAGTCACTCCCCCACTCCTTCAGTGATTCAGGGAGGCACATCTTGGGGATGGTGACTGTGAGGCTCGACATGCTCCGATATCCACAGGACAGTCACATGATTGATTTTTTGAGGGTGGAAAGCATTTCATCCTCTTCATAGGGCATATTGTGGTACCTGTGGCATTTAGGGAGGACGTGTTGAGGGATTTCCATACGTACCCTCTAGTGGTACATCTAGTTGTGGAAAATATTTACTAGGACATAAAGTATCAGCACTGGTGGCTAGCAATGATGTAGACATTGGCCAATTTGGTCTCTCAGTGCCAAACATGTCAGCAAGTGAACGCGGAGCTTCATTTTCCAATAGACTTAGTTCATCCATTAGAGGTGCCATAGTGGAAGTGGGATGGAAATTACACGTACATCATGATGGGTCTACAATGCACGTCCAGGGGACATGATTCTTTCTACGTTATTTTCGAATGACTCACAAAGTCAGACCACTACATACCTATCAGAGAATAGGGTTTAGTAGAGGTCGTGGAACACCTCTTAGTACATGATATTGTACAGATTCATGGAGTTCTAACAACTATTGTATCTGATCGGGATGAATGGTTTACTAACCAGTTATGGAAGGGGTTCAAGGAGGTGTTAGAGACATAGATTCGATTGAGAAGAAACTTCCATCCTCAGACATATGGCCAGACAGAGCAGACCATTCATACACTCGATGATATGCTACGTTCTTGCATCCTTGATATTGTTCGTAGTTGAGAGGATCAGTTTCCCACTGTGGAATTCACATATAATACCAGTTATCACTCCACTATCAGTATGGTACCATTTGAGGTGTTGTAGGAATGACATTTTAGATCACCATTGTGCTGGAAAGACCTCGGGGAGTCAGAACTCATGGGACCAGAGATGGTGCGAGCTACCACAGAGAAGGTGTAGATCATCTAGGATCAGATGAAGAGTACACCGAGTAGGGATAAATCCTTTTTTGACAGGAGGTGGAGACCTATGGAGGTCATGTATGGTTACCAGAAATTTCTATAGACCTCACCTCAATGAGGTTTTTAGAGATGTGGTCGGGGTTGCAAGTTATCTCTGAGGAATAATGGTCCTTTTCATATCCTTAGTAGATTTGGAGAGGTGGATTAATGCTTACCTCTTCAACCTTAGTTGCACCAGGTGAATGATGTTATCCACATATCCCAGCTGAAGAGATATGGTCATGACCCATATCACATCATCGACCTTGGTGATCTTGACATCTTCGATGGGGCAACATTTACCGATGTTCTAGTAGATATTGAGGATCGACCAGAGCGTGTCCTTTGATGGTGGTCACAACCTCTGGTACGTGTTCGTTGGAAGCATGATAACCATTAGGAGAAAAAAGGGTAGATGGATTATCAGATATGTGCTTAGTATCACCACTTGATTCTATAAGTTGTGTTGTCGATTGTGGGGACACAAAGTCCTAAGGTGGGGAGAATGTAATGACCTAGATTTTCCATCAATTTTTTATATTATATGAGAATATTATGAGTCCTCTAATATTAACGGCACATGATTCCGATGCCCGGAGTGCCCAGATTGAATTTATATAAAAAAATATTGGGTATGTTCAGTAAATGGGGGAGCGTAATTTTGTATATTTTGAACCGGTGCTCGAAATTGAAACATGAGGGCATAATTGAACACACTGTTCTGATATTCACTTATAGAGACCATCACTTCGACCGCAATAGGTCGAGGGTGGAAATTTTTTTCCGACATTTCATGAGTGAAAGTAAAATATACTAGCTTTATTTTATTTTTTAAATTTAATCCTCCAAATTTGATTATGGTGGTGGGGACCACCAAAGCTTGAAAACACCTGATTTGAATTCAGTGGTGGGGAACACCTGACCCTTGAACTCCCTCATTAATGAGGTAGGAAACTCCTGGTTTCCTTTCCAATTAATTGAGCAACATAAAATTAATTAATTGTGCCAATTTAAAAATTAATTAATGTGCCAAGTCTAATTAAATTAATAAAATTAATGTAATAAATTCGATCCTCATTTTCATTAGTTTGGGAAAGTGTTGGAAAAGGGAGAATTGGGAAGATATTTGGAATAAATTCACCATCAATGGAAATCCTCCAACAAAGAATTAGGAGCCGACCATGGAGCGTCTTGCAGATGTGACGAATGTTGACACTTCAATGACTTTCTCTACTTCATCACACCACCTCCAACAGAAAATTGAGGTAACTGTTTTATATACGTTTAATTTATTCTATTTATTATTAATATCATAAATTCCCGGCGATGATGGATAAACGAACTTAGCCATCGTCTGGCACAAAATCCTTCTTCCTCATTCTTCGGATTATTCATTAATTCTTTGTGCGTTATTCAATGCCTAATATTTATTGGCGTTAAAAAAAAGTAGATTCACTAAGCGTGATATATGGAAACAGATCTCTCGATGTAAGGATAGTGAATAGGCGAACATTTAATTTTTTGTGCATGGAATGATTTCGTAGTGGATCAAAAAATAAGGTTGAAGCTGGCACCCAGAAGATCTCGAGGAAGGATGAGCGGTGTGTGTCTATGCCACTGGTTGATGAGGAGGTCGCGGCCCATCAGCCGCTACGGGGAAGGGTGGCCGCATGCTACTGGGGCGGGGCGGTAGCGCACGTCCGCACTACAAGTGGGGCAGGAGGCCGCCACTTTTTGTTAGCGGCATAGCCCAAATGGCCACCAACCTTCCTGCCAGCCGCGAAGGAGCAACGACATGCGACCACGCCACTAGGAGGATTCCCAACCGGCCTTCCGACTGGCTATTCTAGAATGGTCGCGACCCCTCTAGTTGACCACTTCTCCCTTATGGCTAACTAATTGTCTCTAATGGCTTACATCTTGATGCTACAAATCTTCCCATAAACAGTTTCTCTTCCATAACTCGCCCATACACACCTAGGCCCCATCCACACAAAATCCCTTCCATGAATAGTTGAGCCACAACAACCACCCCACTCACCCGAAGAATCTTGTTTATCTTTGAGAAGATACCTGGGAAAATATCTATCCCACAACCACCAATCCCCCTCATCCAAAAAATATCTTTAATGAAAAATCTTGGACTATAGTTAGCCTCAAGACATTATAGCTTGCCTAGATACGCCCGATCGGAATGATATGGAAGAGGGTATGGGGATGATTTCAGTAACCAGTCATCCATTCTCCCACTATGATGTAGGGAAAGACACCCTTCCCCGAGAAATAGAGGTTTTAATCAGATAGTGATAAATAAGGGTGGGGTGCGTACAAAAATTAAAAGAACTACAATATATATTATATAGGTACGGAAAAACTTATACCAACATACAGTTTTCCAAACAATAACATACTGACACAAACCACCTTTTCTCCCACCCATAAATGCACAACGAGCCACAATATAACATGAGCCTGAACCCTTTTTATTTCCCTCCATACATTTGTTAAGTATGAGTTGGGGTTCACTATAGTCTATTCTAGAACAACAGGGAAACTACCAACCACTACTATAAAAACAATATGCATTGCCAGACATGCAGTCCCACTGCATGAAATATTCCCCAATGCTGCCCCACTGCATAACAATTTCACAACCATAGCTTAGTCTTATAGCATGACGTCGATTCACGACCATAACACAAAAAAGGTAGTTCAGCTGGACACATGTTCATCCATTCCACAATCAATAAATCTGTTGTTCTGAGATTCCATCACACCTCTCATATACCCTACATGGAAATACCATTGTAACAATCATTTTTATCCTATCCACGCTACACACCCATGCCATTATTTCTCAAAAAACCCAACGTCCCTATCAAAGAATGTACTCACAACCACGATCCCAGTAGTATTACAACATAACTCAAACAAGGTTACAAACTCAACAGAACATAACACTCAGCCACACATATCTGAAAGATGTGTATACATTCAGTTTTAATCAGCATCGGTTCTTTAATTATAATGAATTATATCAAGGGTAATCGCATGGTAGGATTGATCCTACGACATACATTAATTTAACCAAGTATATGTGTTTAATTATTATCCAAATTATTGTCGATTATAAAATAACAAAATGAAGGAACAACACCAATGTGCATGAAAATACCACTAATAACAATTATTTTTAGAAGGCCTTAGAGCAACAACAATCCATTAAAGAATCAAGTATAACTAATAAAATATAAGATCAATATCAATCCATTGTCTGGCCTTTATTTTATTTACCATTATTATCTTTTTAAAAAATTTCATCTCGTTATATTCATGTATTATTTAATTTATTCAGTCGTTCCTCAAGAAAAATCACTAGTACACACACCCCTCATGATGCACAATTAAATAGATGAAAATGGAATCCGGACCTGGATTATAAAAGGGTTGAATCTCCTCCTTGTACCAAGAACATTGGATTGTGCGAGTTATAGGAAAGATCTTCAAGAAATATTGTGCAATAGGGGCTCCAGCACAAGAACATGGATCGTCTAAGGAGGAAGGCTCTAGACACACTAAGGGAGCCGAAAAGGGAAATGGAATGAAATCATCTTAGTATATGAATGGGAGAGATCCTAAAAAATAGGGATAAGATTTCCAAGGACTAGAAAGATGCATCGGGGTATGCCCATGTTATTTTTTAGTTTCAGGGCTAGTAGGATGTAACATGACATGAGGAATTTAATAATTCCATTTGGAAATGGTGGATATGGACCAACGCATGACAATGCATTGATAAGTTACCATTTCACAAAGATAAACAAGTAACAATGGTGAAACTAAAAAAACCAGAAATGAGTCACCGATGGGTGATTCAATGACCCTGAGCCACCGACGCTGAGCTACCGATGTAGAGCCACTGATGCCTGGACCTACCCACACATAGACATACTTATGAAAAGACCTACAAACACATCAACCTACCAACACAACGACATGCATACACCGAATCCCTCGACTCACTGATATGGAGGCCCTCAACTCATCGATGTCGATGCCCTATCATGATGATGCACTAACAATCCAACACACTATCATGATGACGCATGGACAAGACAATGCACTAACATGCCGACGCAAAAACTGAATAATTGGAAAATTTTCAAAATGAGTCACTTTTGTCTCCCAAAACTCCCTAAACACTGAATTTTCAAAAAGGAAGTGCCTGGGAATATTCGAGTTAATACAGTACCTATAACAACCCAGATATTGAGTGATTTTTATTTTATTTATATTTATTTTAAATCATAAATTTAATACTTAAATTGAATATGTGAAGTGAATTATAAAATAAATATGTTATTATTTTGATATTTAAAAAATAATATTTTCCAAATTATTGAATTTTATTTTGAAAAAAACTAATACCTTTTTTGAATTCAGCACGTCGATATTATTTTAGTATGAAATGTCGACAATTTTCAGAAAATTTTAATTTTTGATGAATAGTAAAAAACTATCTCTTTATAAAATATGGTAATTTTTTTGACATAATAAAGAAATAATTATGATAAATAATTTATTATGTTCATTTAAATAAATTATATTTTTATTAGAAAAATATGGTGCCAAAATAAATCAGAACATATATATTATAATTTATTTTATGCTAAGGGTAAAAATCATTGTGAGTGCCAATGTAATTCCCACCCATCATTGAAAAAGAAAATATTGGTTACTTATAAATAATAATTAAGTGATAAAAATTATTTGAAAGACTATTTTATTAATTATTACGTATAATTGATGTTTTAGGAAGTTAATTTCTAATTTTAGTTTTATATAACATTAATCTTATCCAAATTCACGAGATATCCATATAGAGGGTAAGAGATGAAAAATTAAAATTTTACGAAGTGTTCTTGACATGTGTTTGAGTGAATAAATATAATGAATAAAAAAAGAAATATATTCGGAAAATAATTTTTTTTATTGTAGTTTCTTTTAAATTTATATATATTATATATTTATCAATAATAATTATTCAACATTAATTCAATGATTGTACATGTAGAATAAAAATAAATAAAATATTTTATTTAAGAATATAAGAACACTTAAATGACCCAAAACAAGAATAAATATTTTTCTATGAGAATATGTCAACCATTATAATAATTTGAGTCGAATTTGGGTCATTTTCAACCCACATGTATCACTTTAATCAATTTGTAATATTTTATTAAAATGTAAGTCATGTTGGTTACCGAATAGTTTATAATTTGTAAAATATTTTAATTTATGGTTTTCTAGATGTTTTTTTAAACACAAATAGTTCATTAAAATAATATAAATATATATTCATCAGGTAGATTTATTTTTAGTTTATAGGGTATAAATAATTAATTTATTGTCATGTACAATAATGAATCAATATTTATTTAATTAATGAAAAATAAAATTAATTATATTAAAAATATAAAAAAAAGAAATTTGAGTATTTTAAGATAATAAATTTTTTTCCTATATGAATATAATTTCTAGGATACAATAAATAATTTTAATGTTATTTTAAAATTCTTTTTGATGTTTATAATGTAATAATAATGAATAGTGATTTATTTGACAAAAAATATTTCTCATTTATAAAATATTTAAATAATTTATTTATAAATCAAAAAATTAATGAAACATTCCAAAATTGATAAGTTGACATCTAAATTGTGATACAAAAATAATTTTTTCCTTTTAAAGTATTTATCCCTATATTAAAGTAATAATATCTTAACATTTTTATTAATTATCAATTTCCCCCTCACCTCAATTATATGAGGAGACTCTCCCCTTTAAGAACTTTTATAACCATAAATCATTTTGATCGAGTATATTCTAAAAAATTTCCTTCTCCTCATCACATCCCACATTCTAGTTCTTGTGGTCTCACAAAAATACCACATCCATGTTCATATAGAGGATCTAATTGAGATATTTCAAAGAGGAATAATCAGTTTTCTCATTTAAATTATTTCACCCTTCAACCTTATACTCACTTCATATCCAATTTTTCATCATATCTCAAGTATCATATATATAGTAGGTTTTTTTGATTTTATATTCATCATATAATCTACCATATTTTTGTTTTATTATTAAAAAATGTAATCGTTTTCCATGGTGGTCAATTCACCGCCTTCATGAAGGATGCATTTTTGTTTCCGCTTACCATAGTAAAAGAATGTTTTAATTTTTTTCATTGTTTAAAATAACCTAAATATATATATTTGTTATCACATATTTATTATAATTTGTATTTTTCAATGAATTAAATATTAAACTATCCATGGAAACCATAAAAAAAGTTCACCCAAAATAATGAATATATCAAAATACTATTAACAAATGGGTGGAAAATGTTATAAGAAGACTATGTAAGGTTTAGTAAATGGTATTTTAGTAATGAAAAAATTTATTAACAGTAAACATGCCAATATAAAATTTTATTGAACACATATGAATGAATTCAATCCCAATGTAATGGAATTTACTTTTTAAATAATTATAAATATTTCTTTTACAAAATTCAAAGGACTGTTTTTTATATATGGATTTAGCAGTTTCTCCAACATCCATGACACTCTATTACTATAATTTTATCTTTATATGATTTCATAGTAATTTTTTAATAATATCATTTCATTATTATGTGTGTGATTTTTATAATATAAATGTTATTTTTATGAGAGATTGTTATTTATAGATCTGAATGTGTTTTCCTCATGGGTATAATTGAGTTATAAATGGTTTTATTCATGATATATTACATTCACATTTTTTATTATGGATTTATCCCGTTATAACACAAAATATGATTTTTTGATCACCCTTAAAGATCAATATATTATGTATTTTTTCCCATTATAGCTCATGATATGATATTTTGAGCCCCATTATAGATCTCAATTTGACGAATGATCCCCATTATTTCTCTCCAAATCATTGGGTAGTCTGAAGATGGAAGTTGACCAAATATTTATTCCATTTGTAACGGTGAATGTATGAGTGATATGGTATGTATATCCCAATGAAGCTATATGATTTTTCAATACATGAAAATGAGATTTCATTAAATGGGTAATAATGGATATTAATGTTTTCACGAGACCAATGATTTTCATTCTAATGTATATCATTGGGATTTTTTTTCTCATCCCATTTTTTTGAATTATGTTTCACAATAAATAGTAATGTGTAAGGGAAAGAATGAATTCATGGTGAAATTTATAATTTTCTTTCAAAGAAATAATAATTTATTTTGAGTATTTTATATTTTGGTATAAATGGACAATGTTTCATAGTATCCACTTTTTATATATGTGAGTGGTTATGTAGGTATTATATCATAATTACATAAAGATTTAAACTTAACAATATCTTTAATGTGAAATAATGTAAAATTCATGACTTAACTAATGATTATGTATTTTATTAACACATGGTCTTTATATTTTCTATAAAAGAACACTATAGATAACCATTGGTGTTAGGATGATGATAAAATAATACGACAAATAATTTTTTAATTTCTGTTTAATTTTATATAATATATCAATTGAACATTACAATGATTCTTCTTCTAAGATATTTATCTTAAAAATGGGTTTTTAAGGATTATACTGTGAAACTAATGATGGAAGGAATCTTCAGGCTGATATCATTCCGATTACACAAACTAGAATGGCTGGAATTGGGGCTGAGCTATTTGTGATAGTAATGGACTAGGTTACTGAGGTAATAAATGGTTTTGGTAATCATGATAGACAGAATTTTTATCCTATATTACGGAACATGTATTTTTTGGAGTATTTCTTGAGGCAATGCCCCCATAATTCTGTGTATCATCTGACCCGATAGTAGTCGAAGAAAGGATCAATTATGTATAAATGATATTTGATGTCATGGGATGTTTAAAACATCAATAGTTAACTTTTTTTTTCCTTTTGAATTTTATGTTGATCAATGGTGTTCATTACTTAATAATACTGGAGATAAAAAGGTATTGGTTCCCTAGAATGGGAAAAATTAAAGGATAGTGTTCTTAAAAAATATTTCCCTAAGGTTTTATGCCACCGAATGTAAAAATACATTCTGAAATTTAGGCATATGAATGAATATTGAATATCTTCATATAAAGAAAACATTACAAGAATAAATATTTATGTGTTGGATTTTATTTTTGGATCCAGATAGAAGAATTAATAGGTTTTATGAATTATTGAAAGAATGTATATGAAAATATCTCTGGATGAATGATAATATTAATTTTATAATAATGATTACTATTGTGATGAAAATGATGAAATAGATTATGAGGACACAAATGTGCCTCGTGATAATAAGAATAAGAAGCATCCATGTTGGAGGATTTGTGGAAGAATTTATCATGTAAATTTGGATTTCTGAAAATGAAACATTGTTCTTGTTAAAAGTACAGTAAAATGGATCCTATAAAATGACTTCTAAATTATATGAAGATCTATTGATGTGGAATGTTTGGACACGTGGCTCGTGAGTTCATGGAGACTATTAGAAGAATAATGAGAATATGATGGTATTATTCATTAACTATATGATATTTGGACATTTTTATAATTTTTTTAAAAATATAGTCACCTAGGAAGGAAATTAGAAAATTTGGAATAGATGGGTGTAGATAAATTATTTTTGAATACATTAGTAGATTTTGATCCATCAATCAAAGATGTATCTGGAAATCTCTTGTCATTACAGAATTTTCCAATGTGTTGTTTGATTCAGGGTCTATAAATTCCTTAATTTTTTATAAATGTTGTTTTAAATATCAAATTACATATCATGAAAAGAATCAATAACATATGGTGAAAATAATTTGTTGAAATATTATGGAAAAAAGAAATTATGAGAATCATCCCATCATTGTTTGTACATAGACATTTCATAAAAACCATGATTTTTTCCTATATTTTGATGTTATTCTAGGTATGGATTGTTATTATGTTTATAATGATAAGATATATCATAGTCCTAATGATGATTCTTATCAGATGGATTTTCAGTTTCTGTATAAAAATTAACCCATATCATTGATAACAAATCAGTAAGGTGAGAAAAAATTAAATGTTGGAAATTACCTTTATCTTGCATATATAATTGAAAATAGATAAACTATCCATATTAATGACAGGTTAATGGTTAATGAGTTTATTGATGTTTTCCATTATGATATGACCAGTGAAAATATTGATATAGAGGTTGAGTTTACTATTTACTAAGTTCACGAGGATTGTAAAATTTCAATACCCCTTTATCGATTGGATCAAGTAGAACTTATAGAATTGAAAAACAGGTTTTTGGAGTATCAAGATAAGGGATTCATTAATCTAATATCATCACTATAGTGTTACCCTATCTTTTTTGTTAAAAATAACGATGGTTCAATGAGACCTTGTATTGATTATAGAGCCATGATAAGATCATTATTATTAACAAATCTCATTTGAATCATATTTATGATTTATTTGATCAGATCTTGGGAGAACAATAATTTTTTATGGTTGCAAATATTTTGGGGTACCATTAATTGAATGTAAGGGAAGAATACACTCTGGAGACTTTGCTTCACACTAGATATGTGAATTACAAATGTCTATTTATTCTTTTTGGGTTAAATAATTCACCTTCTATATTCATGGAACTTATCATTAAAATTTTTCATTAGTTCACAGACAAGATTTTCGTATTTTAATTGATGACATTATGGTATATTTAAAAAACTATGTGGAGATTGAATGAAAAATAATTGTTGTTTTTCAAACTATAAATGAAAAAAAACAAGTGGAGATTTCAGAAAATTTGAATTTTGGATAAAAAAATTTCATTCATTGGTCAAATTATTTATAAATATGGAAACATCACTGATCCTGCTAAAACCAATGTTGTTGGAGAATGGAAAAGACCCACCAATAAAACTGTAACAACCAAAAAAATTTCAACGAAAATTAATTTTAGACTAATTAACTTTCCTATTATGTAAGACGGTTAGATAACATATAAAATTAATTTTTTTAATGTATTATGGATTTTAAATCACCATTATGAATTGTGACCATTGCTAATATAGCCATTGAACAATGATCACATGATTAGTACATATATTGACTTTAACAAATATAATTTACTCAGAAAAAGGAAGCGATGACCTCATCTAGTAGAATTGATTTATAAAAATCCCATTTGTTGAATCTCATAATAGAGGTGGCATCATCGGGCTTCTCTCTTGACCAAGCCCAAGCCTACCATCAACATGTTATGATCTAACAGAACCACCTACAGGAGAAGTTGAAGTTGATATAGATTTCCACTCGTTCAATGTTATCTGAGCCACCCCATGTATTTTTCACCATCGCACACCATATCCTTAAGTCATATGTAGGTATTATAAGGGGTTATGTAACAAGACCCTATAAATATGATTATGTGCATTATTTTAAATTTACATTCATTTTATTATTGTGACATTATAATAGTTTTTAAATCACAAATAGTATTTTTAGATAATATACAATTATGAAATTTATTTTGATGAATCAATGGATTTTTGAATGAACTAATATTTCAATAAAATGTTATTAGTAAATTAATTATTTTTAATATAAATGATCATATAATTTTGAGAAAAACAATTGTAATTTTTATTATTGTTTGAAAGGCATTTGTTTCAAAATCAATGAATTGTTCATAAATTTCGGTTGTTATTTGAAAATTAAAAAATTACCATAATTATAAAATTATTTATATATAATGAATATTATTTTATGGAATCGAAACATTGATATTATATAATGGTTAATTTTTCATAATTTTCTGAGACAGTCAAATTTTTGTGTAAAAATTAAATACCGTTTAATTATATAATTTGTTTATGACATCATAATGACCAAATAGTGATGAAATAAAATTGTAAAATTGTAATTTTCGGCCAATATAATTTTTAACATTCAAAATTGTGATTTTAGGTTTTTATTAATTGATTATACAATGATTTAGTGTCCCCTCCAAGGCTTAAAAAATATTTTAACCTTTTAAAATGTTTTCCTTGAGAGTGTGAATCACCTCCATATAAAAAGACTAATATTTCAATATTATCAGACATTAGCCTTATAAAATAATTATTTCCACTCCCCTTTGAATAAAAATAATTGGAACAACAATTTTTGGGTTTGTGGTTTTTACTAGTTTAATGTTTGTTGTCAAAAACCATAAAAATAACGAATTATGTATTTTTCCCATAAAAAACCGCTGAAGCTCCCACACCCTTTTCACTAAAAAATTTTGGATTTGTAACAAACTCTTACATCCCCTCTCTAGAATCCCCCAAATTTCCCCATTCTCATAATAATAATCTCTCAAGCCTCTCCCACGCCTTTTAGATCACACATCCATGTAAGGGATTTCTTCCTTTCCAATTTTGGTCCAAATTTCATTCTGTAGTTATAACCTTTTAATTTCAATTAAAATTGTTGGGGTATGATTTCACACATCCAAAATAAATATCTCATAATTATTTAATTATGATTGACCCCTATATCTCTCAATAATTCCTCCCATTTACACCCATTACCATACTAAAATTCCGTAAGTGATTTCTCTCTTCTCATTTACATTGAATCAATTATTTTATATTATGAATATAAATTCCATTTCTTATGTGGAGAAAAGTATATATATGACCCCTTACTCTGAAATTAATGTAAATATGATTAGATATCCCATTATCTCTCATCAACCATTTTAGGAATTCTTATGTTACGTCATTACACTGGAGAAATTGCACCACGATTCTCCAAGCCAAGTCATTATTTAGTTAATACAATTCTGATTTCTCTATCATGGGTATTCACCTTTATAAACCTCACATATTGATTATGGTGTGACTTTTATGAATTTTTAATTCCATTGTCCTGAAATAAATGATTATGTTTATTGAATCCATGTTATATCATACGTGTGGCACACTTATGCATGAAATGAAATCATTAAGAAAGGTTCACCATGATTGCGCTCCAATGAATTGGTTAAAGAATAGTATCATGAAAAATCAAGTGAAATGAAGGTTTACTCATGATAATTCATGTTTAATGATGGTTTAATCATTCTCCATGGTAAATGAGCCATGTCTCATTATAATATGATTTTATATTTATTGCAATGTTTTCATGTTATGATCATCATTCTATATCATGCATTTATGATCATGTTTCACTTTTTCTCCCTTGATATGCATATTTAATAACATGTTATATATTCATCATGTTATGAATTTTTTACACCCTCACTGGGATTTATATCTCACCCTTTTCTTAATCACATTTTCTGGTTTTCCTATTCAATGGTAAGTTGAAAGTAAAGTGTGTGATCATGTAATATGTGTTTTCAATAAAGATGTGTATTATCTGTTTAAAGTAGCTATGTAATGTTACTAAGACCAAAATAAACTAGACCTATCATTCTTTAATGATGTATCAAGTTTATGATTTATGTAATAAAATATTTTTATGTGTGAAATAAATTAGAGGGTTGTTATAGTTGGTATTAGAGGATATGTTTAGTTATTTTTGGGACTCGGATTAGAAAACCCTAGTGAAATCCATAGGGCTAAGCCTAAGTATAATGAAAACATACATAAATTTTAGTGAGTATTTAGTAATTGGGTTATCATGGAAATGCATCCCTATCTGGATACGATCTGGTAGAGGTGGATCTGGCATAGATGTATCTAGGGGTAAAACACTAAAGCACTGCATTGAGCTAGATCAAACAAGAACTGGTGCATGATAATAGGTCTTGCTTCACTATTGGTTATGATACTCTTGGTGGATAATATATTGTAAATTAACAAGATTAGTTTGAACCATTTTTAATGGGAAAAAATACATTAAGAATATATATTTGGAATTAAATCATGTATAGCATTTATTGAAACCTATATATTCATTTAGATGTTGTTGGGAACTAATTGACATTTTAGCACAACCTTTCATCCTCATCCTAATGGATAGTTAGAGTGAACAATTTTTACCTTAAAGATATTATATGATATTTATAGTGGATTACTAAGGAGGTTGGTATCAACATATTTATTAATTTGAGTTTCATATAATAATTGTTTTCATTCTAGTATATAGATAGAACATTTTGAGGAATTATATGGAATTTAGTGCCATACTCCAGCATTTTGAGATGGATTTAGTGAATGGAAGTTGATGGGTACATAATTAATTGCGAAAGTCATTGGGAAATTTCAGTAGATCTAGAAACAATTGAGGAAAGATCATAGGAGGTAGAGAAGTTATGTTTTTGGTAGGATGAAAACAATTCTTTTATTGTAGGTGACCATGTATTCCTGAAAACTTCTCCATGAATATGTGTAATGATTTTTTAGGATAGGAATTTTATGTCCTCGATTATTTGGAACTAATGCAATCAAAGACTAACTTGGACCAGTTTCCTGCCATATATCCTTGACTCCATGTTAATCTCAGGCACATAATATCTTTCATGTTTCGATGTTATGAATGTATGTCCCATATTCATCTCTTATTTTTGTCCCATAAGTAGTTCAAATGACTGGGAACCTTTATTATAAAGAGAAAACTATTCATATTCATAATCATAATGAGGAATTATTGTGAAATAAGGTAATTCACAATTTTAGAATTTTGGGGAGAAACCACATGTTTGAAGAAGTATCATTGGAATTTCAAAAGTCAATTATAGAAAAAAATCTTCTTTTGTTTAATAAATGACAAAAATTGTGAGGATAAAATTTTAGGGTGGATGTAACATCCCAAGAATGTATAGAATTTTTTTGTTTTCATATTTATTATTATGTTTAAATTAAATAGTTAACTTCATTATGTTCAGTGATTTTTAAAATAATGGATTTATCATATGGTTATTTATCTAAAAATTTAATTTTAAAATTAGAGAATTTTATTTTCAAAAAAGTAATATCATTTTTGAATTCATTATGTCAAAATTATCTTATTATGTATTTTTTCAAATTTTTTTTAAAATTAGAATTTTTGGGGAATAGTAAAATTCGAATTATTTTTTATGAAATACAATAATTTTAGTGAAGTCATCATGGAATAATTATGATATAATATTTACATGATTTATTGAATAACTAATAAATTCATTTATATATGAATTATATTACCTATATAAATCATAACATTTTGGTTATATTTTATTTCAAGTTATGTGTAAATGTCCTTGTTAGTGCCAACACAGTGGCTGTCCAGGGGAGAAAAAGTACTATTTCGTTACTTATAAATAATAATTGAGTGTTAAATTTTATTTTCATTACCTTATAATTAATTATTATTTATTAATGATATTTTTTTTTTAATTCTGCCTTTTATATTTATATAACATTAATATTATTCAAATTTCTTGTGCAATGCTTGTGTAGGGAAAGAAAAGAGAAAATAAAAAATCTAAGACGTTTTCATGACATGTTTATGAGGGAATATATATTAGAAACGAGTATAGAAAATTATTCAAAACCCAATTAATTTATTTTGAGGATTTTTACTATTTTTTATATCAAATAATAAACATTAATTCTCATGAAACATGGATTAAGTAGTTGTTCATGGAGAAGAAAAATTAATAAAATGTCATTAATTAAAATTACAAGAACCCTAAAACGAACCAAAACCTGTCTAAATTTTGTTCTATACAAATTAAAAGATCATTATAATAATTGGATTCAAATTTGGTTCAATTTTTACCCACAAGGGGCACTTTATGTCCTTTATAATATTCTATTTAAAATTATGTCACGTTGTTTACATTATAGATTTTAAGTTTCATAATATTTTAATTTATAGTTTTATTGAAGTGTTAATAAAGTATAAATACATATTTAAAATATAAAAAAATTATCATCTTCATTTAATTTTATTTATGATTTTTAGGGATAAAATAATTACCTTAATAGATTTAACAATAATGATGCAATGTTTATTTAATTAATGAATAAATAAAATTATTAATATAGAAAATAATAATAATAAATATAATATAAGCTTTTTATGTTATTTCACCATTTTTCTAGATGAATATGATATTTATAGGATATAATAAAAAAGATCGATTTTGAATCTATTTTAGGTGTTTAAAATCAAATTTATATATAGTGTATAATGTTTAAAAAAATATTTTTCATGAATAAAATATTTTATTAAATTACTGAAAAATCAAAAATAATATGATAATTTATAAAAATCAAAATATTACATATTCAATGTGATATATGTTTTAGTCCATTATAATTTAATTAACCCTATATTTCACTAATTATATATGAAACTTTCTTGTAATTCTTAATTTTCCCCACATCACAATTATAGAAGGATACTCACCCCTTCAAAAAATTTCATCACCTGAAGCCATATTGTCTCAACTATATTCTACCAAATTCGATTATCCTCATCCATTTCCACATTTTAGTGCTTCTAGTATCACCAAAAGACCATTTCGAAGAGCATAAGGAGGCTTTGATAGAGAAATTTTCAAGTGGTAAATTACTTATTTTTTCTTTTAAATTCCATCTCCCGTCAAACTTATCCTCACATACCATAAATGATATAGGATAAATCCAATATCTTATATATACTAGGATTTTTTATGATGTAATATTTATCATGGAATGTCTCAGCTCCACCTTTTATTGTTAATAATGAAATCATGGTCCATATTGTGTCACTTGACCGCCTTCACGGACGATGAGTTTTTGTGTCCCTTTACTAAAATTATGGGAATTATTAAATATCATTAAATAGATTAAAATTTTATAAATTTATATATATATATATATATTATCACTTCCAGAGTATTAATTATATTTGAAAATGATTTTCATAATTAACAGTCCTCAGAAAATATTAAAAGATCACACACAAAACATGGAAATGTCAAACATTTGTCGATAAATTGTTGGAAAATATTCTAAGAAGATTATAAAAGGTACTATAAACACGAGTTTTGTTCTATAATAAATGAATTAAATTATTCAAACAATTATATATGAGTTTTGAGAACATTTTATGGTAGTTGAATCTAAGATAAGGGACATTCCTTCTGAAAAACAATTAAATATCACTTTTAAGAAATTATTAAAAAAAAATTTATATAAGGAATGATTGGTTTATATCTCTTTCAGAAAAATTTATAACTATAATGATTCATTTACATGTTTTCATTATTATTTTTGAATAATATTATTTATTTATTTTTTTCTCCTTTTTAATATTATAAAATTGATTTTTATAAGAAGAATCATATTTTGATATCTTAATGAGTTTTGATCCCAGTATTAAAAGAGTTTTAAATTGTATTATTCATGATATGTTCTTTGGAAATTGTTTATTATGGGTTGAGTCTATTACATATTATGATATAATTAGAGGAACCCCATTATAGAAAATGATATGACCAACTGATTCCCATTATAGCTCAATATATGACATTCTAAGCCCCATTATAGATCAATAAATGACAGGAGATACCCATTATAGCTATCCAATTCATTGGGTACTCTGATTTTGGATGTAAACAAAAAAGGGTATTTCATATTAATGGATAATTAAATATTTATATGGTGGATATGTCCCATTAAAACTACATGTCTTTTCTATACATGTTAAAGAGTTTTCATGAAAGGTGTTTTAATGGATTTTCTTGTTTTCACAAGACCACAACATTACTATCATATATATTTTAAGGAGTATTTTGTGATGATATAATGATTTTATAATGTTTTCCATAGTATATAAGGATTTATAATAGAAATAAGGAATTCCTGTTTAATATTATGAATATTTTTCATAGAAATCATGTTTTATATTAAATGTTTTATATTTTGGAAGAACTGATAATGGTTTGTAGTATGAGTGTTTTATATATGTGTGATGTTATGTATGTATTATTTCCTAATTATATAAATCTAAAAAATATTAAAAATCATCAATGTGAAATAATGTAAAAATCTAGAATTAATAAATGATTATGTAATTATTTATGCTCATGTATTCATAGGATCAACATTATCCCACTAATGAAGTTCAAATTTTATATTCATGGTATATGAAAATGTTTGATGAATATCATGAAGTTAGAATTATCTACCCTCATTAATCCAACTATAATCATTATCATTTTCATGCGGCCATGAAAATCCATATATATTTTAATTTATATAGGTTGAGAAAAATATTTTATAAAATATTTTTCAAAATTATTACCACTCTATAATTTTGATATCATCATCGAGCATTATATGTTTAATCAACATCAACTATTGAAAGAAATCTCCCCTGAAATGATAAATAGAGAACATGAACATCATATTATATGACCAGTGAAAGATGAAAAATATTTTTTCAATAATGTAGATCTATTTTACTATTATTAATAGATAAAAATATCCAATTAAATTTAGAGGCCATTGACACATAAATGTTTAAATTTGAAATGTGTACATTCATAGTGGGCTATGATGTTTACCCATAGTACATTTCTTCTGTTAAAAACATGAGATAATTTTGTATTTCATATCATGATGTTCAAGTCTCCGACTCTAATCAAGAAGAGAATCTAATTTGGTCAATAATTATGTTTCCCATTACATTGTTTGTTATGTGAGTTCCTCCTATTTCATACCATTATAAAAAATAATGATAAAAATAAGAATAATAATTATCAAAATATTAACCATATAAACTAGAAAATGTGAATATTTAGTGGATAAATCTTAAATGAAATAAATTATTTCACCATTGAATTTATAGTGTTCCATTTATGTTATCAATCATGTATTTCCTAATATAAAATTTTCTGGGGTTTTATCCTTCGTGATTATTTATAAGGAGAATTTAAAATTAATATAGAATATCTCCTGGGAGTTTCCAAACATTTGTAAAGATATTAATCAATTTCATGATCTAGGTGAAAATTGATTTATTAACAAATTCACCTTTTGGGTAATCAGTCATATGAATAACTATTCTAGAGAAACAACAATTTGTAGTATTCAGTAATATTTTTTATTTCAGGCAAACCACATACTCAAAACATTACCCAAATTTGTGTATTTTAACTATATTTATACATATCCCAATGGATTTTGTTGTGTTTTTCAAATATCTATCTCCAATAAATAATTAGACCATGATCTGAGACCAACCATGACATCATATATTTTGAATAGACCACAATAAATTATTTAATATATAATGGTACACATAAAAAATATGAAAATATTGCGATGCTTAGTGATTTTGGGTTATAGGATACATATCATGATTAATTTAAAAATTCATACAACAATATTTTTTGTAACCTTTAAAAAATTCACATATATTCATTTGATCTTATAATACTGTTGGGGATAACCTATGGTCGTGCATAAGAATGGGTTTGTGTATAAATTAAATTAATGGAATAATCAATGAATTAAATAAGGAATTTAATACATGATAGTAAAGTATTATATAAAGGTGACATAAAATGGATTAGCATATTGAAAATGAATGTTTAAGAATGATATAAGAAGATAACATCAATGAAATATAGTAAGGTGTAAACAACATAAAACATGACATCATAAGAATACGTCATGGATAAATGTGGATACATCATAACATATTGTGATTTTGATAACATATTTTATACCATAAATGGAATATCATGAGATAAAAACATTTCTCTATGCATTGGAGCGGTATATAATTTTGACCCACCTATCACATTCATATGACGTGCATACATTGTGTGATCCATAGATCACAAAAATTAAGAACATTATTTATAAATTTTATTTCCACAATTTTGGTGTGACGATTACAATCATGGAATTACCAATTATTTTATGGATAGGTACATATATGGGTATACCCTTTATCCAAATTGGGGATCATTATTCACAATACAAATGTCTGTAATGGAAAAATCGAAAGATAATTTCGGGATCATCATAAGAGTACATAAAAATTTTCAAAAGGGATTAATGATAGTGGAGGTGGTAAATAATTACTATTAAATCATATGAATAGTAAAATGGTTTTGTCAAATGGTATAAAAGAATTAAAAATTTGAAATCCAACGGCATTTTACAAATAAAGTTCATGAATATTAGGGAGGAGGATATAATCCCTTACATATAGAGAGAACTTATTATGCTTTGGGGGAGCTTCTTAAGATCAATGTTACACCTTGGAAGGGATATATATAGGGATACATAGAGGAAATTATTGATGCATAGGTTTTTATTGTAGATGAAGGGGTGGTTGGGAGGGTATTTACAACAAAAGTGAGGGTAATACTTTATTAATTCACAACACATTGTTTTTGTAATATATATGATAAAATTATCAAAACCCACAAACAATACCAAGGTTTTTTCTAATGGTTTCATAAAAATAGTTGTTTTTAAAAAAAATTATGTATAGATGAACCGAACATAATAAAAATCCATCGGTCTCGTAAAATTATGAAATATTCTCAACTTGATAGATTTGACATGATGGTTTCAATAATAATATATATATATTTCCAAACTTTTTTCTTAATATGAAAATATTCAATTTTAAATAATATCTTTTATTTTAAAAAATACCTATTTCTATAATAAGTACAACGTTTTGATCCATATAAAAATTACATTAGACATAATAAATTTATATTATCATTATATACAATTTTTTTTAATGATTTTATTATTTGAAAGGAATATTTATTTTAAAAATATTGAATTTATAAAAAAATGGTGATACTGAATATATTTTTAAAAAATTATTCTTGTATTGGAATAAAAATCTATTTTTTTACCAACACATATATATTTGTATTTGTAATATAATAATGAATAAGGATAAAAAAATCATATTTCTTTTACAAAAAAAATAATAAAAAACCTTCTTAATAACAGTGTCAAAATAGATACCCCATATTACACTAAATTATTCAATATTTTTAAGGTGTAAATTAATTTTATTCTTTGATGTGATATGGAGAAAATTGATTGGTTCATGATCTCGATAATATTGAACTTCTCCAATAAATAGTATCATTTAAGTTTCAGTTTTTGATTTTCATCTTAGGCTTCATCAAAGTTGAATCCTAGTGATTCCATATCCCATGAATGATATGATAATAGCTCTTTATAGGATACAATCCTACTAGTCATAGTCATATATTATTTCATTTGTTTCAATAAGCCATTATAATAACTCATAATATACAGTAGTCTAAATATCATTGTACAATGAAAATATTATTAATTTTAAGATGTTTAATGTTATTTTGAATTTTTTCTTGATATATTTTATAACATTACAATCTAAATAGATTTCAACATGAGTTTTCTAAATATACATTACTTAATTGATAATTTATTCATTAAAAAAATAAAAATTGATCTATAAAATTCCGGTCATTGCATATATTGTGACATTAAGATCAGAAGTTTGGTTTATTGAAAATTCACATTATTTCCTCAATAAATCTACCCTATATTCCATGCCTCTTCATAATAAATGATCTGTTATACCTATAATAGTAGTAATTCTGTCTATATAATACACATCAATTCTCAAAAAATCTAAATTATAATTTTCCACATTATGTATAATATTTTTCTAGAATTTTATTTGGTTTATCTTCTATCAAATCATTTATTTGTTTCATAAGTTTTAATTTGTCTCTGGAGTTATTACACTCTCCCTTTTATTAGGGAAATTTCATTCATTTTTCATCTTACTATAGGGAGGTTCAACATTAATTTTTTCTCATGTATCATTATAAATACATAATTTATTTTGTTAAAAAATAAGTATGGATTTTACATTCCTATTGAGAGACTTAATTTCATGAACTAAAAAAAATATTTTTAACTTCCTAATCCTTTGAGTTGTCTTCTATGGTCTTCCTCAAATAATTTTATTATCAATAAAAATATAATATATCTCAATAAGAACTTATTATTTTCCAAAAAAAACATCTATTTTATAAAAATCACCTTATTCTCTTACAAATTCTTATTTATTTTTCTATTCAGTATCTCATTAAGATAAATAGTTTATTAATTTTTAAACTATTAAATTTATTCATATTTTTTATATAATTATTTAAGAATGATTTCCTTCCCTTTCTAGATATTTTTAATCTTCCCATAATGATATTCTGACTCACATTTGAAAAGTGATATTACATTGTATATGTTATCCTTAAGAGTTTTAAAATATATATATATAGTCTTGTGAAATGCCTTAAAATTCCATGAGTCTTTAAAAAAATTGGGATATTGAAACTTCATTCCACATAAAACCTATATTAGTGGCATTAATATATGATATCTTTTTACCCATGTAATGGTGTATCATAATATTCAATATAATTATGATATAAGATGTCATATATACATGATTCTTTGACAAAAATATGTTTATCTTAATCGAAAACATTATGTAATGATAAAATTAATACAAAATGATAATTTCAGTGTTTAATGAAAAAATTTTATTAATTAATAAACTTATATCAATGTATTATGAAAAAAATAATCTATTTTACAAGAAATAATAGGCTTTTTGTCTATTCATACCCAACACCAGCAAAATTATCTGAATTATAATTTTCCAATCTTAGAATAAATTTTTACCGAATTTTTTTAATGTTCTCTTCGATAAAATAAATCATTTATTCATTAGTTTTAATGTTTCCCTTGATTTATTAACATTTCCATTTCATGTAGAGGATTGTATATTATTTTTCGTTTCATTACAATTACATTAAACCATAATTTTGTATCTTGTACCATTATAAATACATAATATAATTTTAGAAAAATTTTGTGTGGATTTTACTTTCTTATTGATTAACCACATTTCAAAAACAGGAGAATAATATTTTTTAACCTCATCATACATTGATAAGTTTACATTGGAGATCCTCAAATGATATTGAATACAAATGAAAAATGATTATATCAGAAAAAAATATCATATTATTTTCTAACCATCATCTATTTAGGATCACACCCTATATTCCCTTACTTATTTTATATTATTTCTATTTTCTAGATCACATTCGTACATCTATATTATTTCATGATAAACTCTTAATTTTATTAATATTTGTTATTGTATTATTTATGAATATTTATCTATTCATTCTTTATATTTGTATTCTACACACGATAGTATTATAAATCACCTCTAAATAAAATTCAAGATTAGTCTTTTATTATACATCATATTTTTAGAGGTCTCACAATCATTATTAAATGGAGAAAATAATTTTAAATTTTTATCTAATTGTATGGTTGATGAATCATATTTATTATTCAATACCATTTAACATCATTTCCTAACATATGATAGTTTATTATTTTAGTTAATTATTTTTTTATTTCTCATCCTACTCATTAGATTCATATTCTAAAAATATATTACATAGATAGTCTTAGTAAATTTGACCTATTTTATTATATTAATGGAAACATGGTTGGTTTAAAAACTTTCCATTAAACTTAATATTATTGATTCTATTTGATAATATATATGAAATTTTATTATTTACATTATCATCCTTATCATTGAAAAAATCACTTATTTCTACAGTTTTTTATTCTATAACACTTTCTTTTCACTTTTCCCAAAAAACAAATTAATATTTTAAATTAATCATGAATGATGTATCCGTCCTCGTCTCATAATCTATGTGAATTTTTTTAAACTCATCCACTAAAATATTTAAATACCATTTTATATTTAAATCTTGAGAATGAATATATCTGTAAATTGATTCATTATCAATTTAAAATATTTAGAATCATATAAAATATCAAAAAATTCAATGATATTTTTTAAAAAATAATTGATTAATATAAAAATAGTCTTAGATATTCTCATCATCATATATATTTATATATTTAAAAATTCTCTAGTATACATATAGTTTAGATTCAAAGACAGTGAAATTTCCATCATAACAACTCTTATAACTATCAAATATTTCAATTTAGATTAAGGGAATCAAAACAATTAACTGAATATTTATTCCTCATACTCAAGCTTCATTAATATTTATGTGGGAACCTGTATTTTTTTAGATAGAACATGATATTTCCCAATACCAATGGTCCACTAAGGGGGGTAAATCAATGATGTTATGTTTTAAAATTTTACTTTTTAATTCAAAAACATGGATTTGTGAGGTTTTGATCCAATTAATATTTTCTCACAATATCACCTCATAAGATATAGTAAAAATAGAATGGAAGGCCCATAGTATTCACATGGTTTCTATTGAAATACCTACTTCTTACCAAGATGGGTCAGTACCTGTATCAAGGATTCAGCCACAATATCCATAAGTTAAAATGAATAAGGACTATACTAGACTTATCAACATAGAGTTCCACTATATTCCATCATCTAGAGTACCACTAGAAGAAATACATGTACTCTGAAAATATTATCATTACAATGAATGATCACATTCATCTATGGGCTCCTTCTATGACACAAGATGATAATATCCCATTATAAGTAGACATGACCAACTGGTGTAAAAGTGTATACCTTCTTTTGTATAGATCTACATACTTTTCAAAATAATGTCTTATATCTTGCATTGCATTCTAGATCTCCACATGACATGGTTCTCCATGGATTTTTAAATACATGGGAATAATAAGTCTATTATTATTTCAAATTATTATAAACATTAAACTCCTTTATTTTTTAAATATAGAGATTTATAGAGATATAATTTCATTAGAATATGTCACCTTGGATTTGAGAGTTCATAGTCTCATAAATCAAGCTACTGCCTCAAAATCCAAATTCAAATAACATGGAATCACCTTCATATTATATCAAAAGATCATCCAATTTATATTGACATCATCATCAATCATTAATGACTCTTACATTTTGGACAAAAAATAAATTTCAATCTAATTGGAATGATAGATTTATAAGTCATAATAAGTGTCAATGATAAAAATCCATATAGAGATACAATAATGATATACAATAAGGATTGATTTTAATATAACAATTATTTATAAAATTATATTACTTTGGATATTTTATCATAAATTTGATTACTAAAATATTTGATGTTATTGTGAAATGGGTTAAAATTTCATGAGTCGTTAAGAAAATCGGTATATTGATAAATCAATGCACATAAAACCTATATCACTGGTAGTGAGATACGATATATTGTGAAATGTGGTATGGAATATCATAATATTCAATATAATTATGGTATAAGATGTAATATATATATTATTATTAAACTAAACTATATTTATCTTAATTATAGGCATTATGTAATGATGATTTTTAATGTAAAATGATAATTTATGACATTAATGATCACTTTTTATTAAGGAATTAAATGTTATCAATTTATAATGTTACAAGTAAGAGTATTACAATATTCATATGTATTTGGGAAAAATTGATTATTAATTAATTATTTAGTCATATAAGAGGTGTTATAAAATTAATTTGAAAAAAAAACTTCACCCTCTCAGGAACCAGACTAGGATAACATGTTACCTGAAACACGACCTAGCCCGTGGTATGGCCCAAATGGAATTCCCAAACCCCTTCATGTGGAAACTATTTCTAGAGAATTGTGTAACACCATTTGGAATGAGTTTTCAATATATTCATCAATTAAAAAAAATAATTATACATTACATAACAATATACACCAATAATACAAGATATTAGAAGATAACACTACCACATGAGTTCAACATTTTAGAATTTCTACCAAAAATAAAAATAATCAAAAACGAGAGGGGAGACAACTAGGAAACTATCCACCATGAACCCTATGGGTCAATCCCCCATGCCCCAAGCCCCAACCAAAAATATCTTATAATAAAAAAACCAGTTGTAAATAGATTCACCATCACCACTACAAGGAACCTTCACATTACATAGGACAAATATAACAATGTCTACATAAACCAATGTTTGAATGTAGGGAGTGTTCCAAACTTCATTGTAGGATTCCACCAATATGTTTTCCATTCCATGAAATTAGGTGAAATAGTTACATTATAGGTTTTCTTTATTGAATGATAAAATATATATATAATAAGATTTGAAATAAAAGTGAAAAAATAAATACAACAACAAAATTAATTGAAAGAATAACAATATAATATAAGTAAATCTTTAAGGAACCTGGGTTAGTTTGGTGATAGGATCCGTGTACTTTATATTATCACATCTCCTGGAAAATAAGATACTTCTCAAGCCTCTAATCTCCATCGCATGAATGTTTCGTTAGTGTTTTTAATTAATCCTATATGGAATAATGTTCCTCAGCCCATCCAACACTCCTAATTTACTAGACATAGTCATCCCACCTCAATACCTATGAATTCATTTTGTTTCATTTCACTAACTACATCATATCATTTGTCCTATTACACAATGAAACATCAAAAAATTGAAATACACAAGGTAAATATCTATCTAATATTGAAAAATAATTATTAAACACATATGTAAACCAAAAAGTGGGGATAAAAAGTTTCACATAAACCCTATGATTTATAAATCCTATTTAGAAAACAACTAAATTATAATGAAATAAAAAAATAATGTCAATGAAAGGAACCACATACCACTTCTTAGGATAATGGAAAAATTCGGCAGAAAACCACTAACTACACCATGGAGTGACACCAATGTAGAAATAGAAGACTATAAGAATTAATATTTAACCCAAGGAAAGGATGTTAAACTTACATTATTTCAAAATACATATTGTAGAATGAGAACCCAATAGAGAATGTAGAAGGAACTATGAAAAGATAAGATCATATATGAGGAGAATCTTAATTGAAGGTTTCTTGAACAATCAATGCCAATTATCCAACATAAATAGTACCCAATGTAGTATAGGAAGGGAGGGAGGTGATCCTAAGGATGGGGAGTATGAATTCATATAGAAAGAGGTTATTTGGGTTATAATATTGGATGTGGAAACTGGTATTTCTATATTTTTAATGATTTGGAAGGTCAAATGATTTGGGTACATGGATTTCAAATCTATGAGCTAATCATGGACCTCTATCCAAAACGAAAAGTGGTTGAATAATTTACCTAGAGGGGTATCATTCCAATGTGCCATGATATTCACCTCATTGAGTACCAATTTACTAGGATCATTGTTATACATAGGGGTTCGTACACCTATTCACTAAAAAATGCATCCAAGATAGTGCTACATTCCAAGGAACACAATTTATGATTGGAAGGAACATGGTTTCCCCTAACCAAGAACCACATGTCCACCTATTTCTGCCATTCTTGAAAATTCCCTTTTTTCACATAACATACCTGAAAATCCATGGTATAAAAATATTAACATTCTATCCACATAATGTCAATCCAAATCCTGATAAGAGAATATATTTGGATATTGGTCTTATAACCTAGTTATACATTTCTATATCTTGTTGTCATCATTTGGATTCATCCAATTTATCCAAAAATGGTATAGATATCCCCCACTGGAATTTAAAATGTGAGTCCACAATCCACACAAGACACTCAACCAAATAAAAATAAGATTCCAGTTCCAACTCCTCCCAATTCAACATGTGATACAGGTCTGAGATATATCTATTATTTTTGTGATTGTTGGTTTTATTATTTCATCAAAACATAATTAACAAAATAAAATAATAACTGATCAATAATAGGATAATATCTATCCATTAATGTGTATTTATAAAAAAATTTGAAGGGAATAATTTAAATTTAACTATATGAAATATATAATTGTAATAATGATGCTATGAAGACCGTGTAATATTTTATTAATGGAAAAATAATATAACAGGGTTGGAAAATATGGAAAATACAGTTGAGATAAATATTTTTGATATTAATTTTTTTAATACCATTTTTCCTATAATGAATTCCATATTGTTGTTAAATATAGAGAAAAATAAGATCTATCTTGTTATGGAAATGGTTTACAATATAACTTTTCATTATGATAAATAATATTTTTTATTTGTATTTGAATAGAAGAAATAGTAATAATTTGTGATACACATTGTAATATTTATTCAAGTTTATAACCGTTATATTTAACCATCAAACCATTTTTAGTTATAAATAATCAAATAAATTATAAGATTATCCACTCAATTTGAGTGGAAAACAATGTAAAAACAAAAGGGGTTTCTCATTATTTGATCGGTTCTTTCATTTAAGAATGATCAAGTAAATAAATGTATAAGATAAGATTAATTGTCTTTATCAGTTATTCATATGATGATATATAATGAATAAATATGTGAAATTAAAGTATCACACTAATTCAACCGTTATCATTTCTCATTTATTGTTATGGTTTCCTTAATGTAATTTTAGTTAATGTTATATAATAACATAAATTTGTAATCTCATGATTTTATTGATTTTATTTTATATAAATTTAAAATAATTTTGAACTACCAATATCATAGTGGATAGTGGTACTTGAAATAAAATTTAGGAAAATACATAATAGTTAATTTAAAATGATAAAAAATAATTTTTAATAATGTCTCATAGAAACAGTTATGTTATAGGGAACCTATTTGTTAAAGATCCAATGATACATTTGTTGTGTTCATTGGTGATTGAATATATAAGGGTGATAAATTGATTAAATTTGTCTCTAGATAGTCTGCAAGTTTAGATTCCTTTTTATTTGTAAAATCTGTTGACATTGTAATGGTGAATATAATACCTCATAAAAAATAGATTTGATTTCAATCCTTACTCAAGGAAATGTCAACAGTTTTAATGGATCTAATCGATTAAAATTCATTTTTTGGGAATGAAAATATTAAATTTTTATCTAAATTTATCAGACATAGATTTATTTAATCACATATTAATTTATTAATTAAATTATTCCTTATTCATAATGTTTTTGAGAAGATATGATTGTGATTGGTGTTGTTTTTTAAAAATTCAAATTATAATGGTATAAATCATTGATAATCTTATGGAATTTTAATTCAACCCCATGAAAAATAAGGGTATAAAAAATATAATGAAATTTTTTTTATCCAAAATCCATAGAATAATTTTTAACACCTTTTTGTATTCACATAATCCATGCATAATTATATAGATTGGGACCCCACCCCCTACAATGAAAAATACCTAAATCAGAATTTAGCGTGGCTCGATTACTTTCAGGGAAATTAAAAAAATTAACTAACACTGTACTTATTTAAAATTCTCAATTTTATATGAAATTAATGATCAGAAATAAAGAAAACATGTTTTGAAAAAAAGGTCTAAAATAGGAAGATAATATATTTTTTTCATTTAAAAATAAATAATGGTTCCAAAAATATAAAATTAATATATATATATATAATATAATGAATCACTCAAAACATATTAATTTCATTTGTGTTAATTTAATAAATCATATTATACTTATAATATATTATAAAAAAATAAATAATGTTCTCAAATATGAATAAAAATTTTAGTAAATATTAAAAAAAATAGCTTTTTTATAAAAATAACAAAAAAATAATAACATAACATTTATGTGTATTTTATTTTATTAAAATTATATAATATATATGTTAACATATAAATATAACTAATAATGTAGAAATATAAGTAAAATTTAATAAACATAACATAATTATATTTTTTAAAAATACATATACCGAAGTCAATATTTTAAAAAAAGACACAACAGAAATGTACTATAACTTTCTAGAATATAATAAAGGCTTAAAAATTAAAAGTATTAATAAAATAAAGATTTAAATATTTTATTCTCTTCAAATGATGCAATATACTAAATTATAAAAATAAATATGGTATAACATAACTTTTCATTACACTGTACTAGTTACATTTTTTTTGTTAAATTTGTATTGTTTTCCAATAAAAATAAAATAGCTTAAGAATTGAGAAGTAAAAATATAATTTTTGGACTCTTTGGTATCATTTTAAAATGTAACTAATTGTCCATACTAGAATTATGGGTTATATCAAAAAGTCTATTATTTCATAGTTTACTAGCATTTCAATACATTAAGGGTTAAACTTTATTGATATGAAATAATTCATGAATTCCTAAAATTTCCACCGATGAAAATATTAACTTGAGAGGTATGTAAGTAATTCAAAAAAAATCTCCCTTACAAAGAACTAATAAGAGAAAAACCCCACAGAAAACTATTCCAAATTAAAAATACTTGTTAATACACTCTATCATACCCATTATGTTTATGATTGAAATATTAATTTTATTCATGAAAAAATATAATGACAAAATGATTATATGACAATTTTTATAAAAAAACAAATATCAGTGAAAAATAAAAAATTTAAACATGAACCCATCAATTAGTGTTAATAAATTTCAGTGACGAAAAATCAATCCTTTCTTTTCCACCCTAAAATCCAAAAGAATCATATATAAAATAGCCTATATTAAATTTTAATCATGACATATTAATTAATAGAAAACATTATATTCATTAAAAACAAGAGTAGAAACCTATTATAGGAGTATTAAAAATGATTCCCTAATTTAATGATGTATTGACTACAATAAAATATCTTTTTAGTAATATGATGCTAAAAATAACATCGACCATAAAATAATTATCTCTAAATGGAATCCTAGTCAATAATCAGATATCTCTTTATCATGATCATAAAATCTATAATGCCCATGTTTTTTAGATTACTTAATAAAAATAAATATGATTTTATTTTTTAAAATTAATTCTTGATGACACAGTGTTTGGTGAAATTTTTATTATTTTATTATGAAATGTTACATTTTTGGTCATAAGATTCTTCAGAGTTAAATAATTTTTGGTTTAATGAATTAAATCATGTGATTTTATGACTAGATACTAACATGAGATCGATCTAAGATTGGAAGAATTATTACATGATGATAATTTAATGATTTGGTTATTGTGTAATTGACCAATATTAATGTTGGTCAATTACATTGAATTTTATAAATCAATGGATGGTTGAATAGGGGTTATGAACCTCAAAATCACACTCTTAGGTATGATTTTATGAATACATACTTTTATAAGTTAATTTTGAAATGAAGTTAAATTATCCTAACCGAACACGCATAATTCATTAATTTGTATAATTTCTCATAATAATCTCGCACAAATTAGTGAGCCTTTAGGATTATTGGATTTGAGGACTTGTAAAACTAGTTTTTTATTTTTTAGAAGATGTTTAAATTTCATAAAAAACAATTCATTAATCCCTTATAGACATCACATAGTGTACACTAATCATTATATCTAGAGGAATAAAAACATTAGAAATTGTTTATTTCGAATGATTATTATTGGAAATTATATTATTAACATATAATCATGTGATGGATAAAAATAATGGGAGAATAAATGACCAATAAGAACCTTATAATTTACCTGAACATGGAATTCTAATATATTTTATCCAATTTATTATAGGAAGACATGTGATATCAAATTAAAAAAATATATACCACAGAAAAAGTGGGTGAAATTACAATATAATAAGGATGTTCCATCAAGAATAATAAACGTCATGTGTAATGGATTTGCAATATTATATTGGAAAATATAATAACACAAAACATTGGAATAAACATTTAAAAATGTAAATTATAAAATTATAAACAAACAAAATTTAAATTCCACATTTCTTGAATATAAAAAATTCCCATGCATTTTTATGTGAATTTACAAAAGTATATTCTTCTTATTGTGTAAAAAATTTCAATTCCTAACTAAAATAATGTAATATTTATAAAATATATAACCACTTCATAGGAGGTAATTAACACACCCAAACTATCTTACAGACTTGTCAGTCCCATACTATCCTAGTGTTCTATAAGACCTAAAATATCTTAGAGATTAAAAATACTGAAACCATCTAAGAGATTTAATGGTTCGAACTAATCATTTCAATTTATCAATCTCAAACCATTAATCATACATACATACATATTACAAATCTATAAAATCATCAATCAAATCTTAATGAAGCCATGTGAGAAGAAAAGATTTACTAATCATATCTCTAAGCTATCACCAAAATTGACTTAAATAATATAAATGGGTGATACCAAAATCAAATCATAAAAAATACTATATAATAATAACATCTAAAAAGATATTAATAAAAAAATAAGTTAAAAGGAAATAAATCCTTTATACATAAATATAAATATTATAGCGAAATCATGAAATAGGTCAAAAAAATTCTTTTAACATTGGCATAAAATAATATGATACAATAACTTTGAGATGTCTATTTTTGAAATGGGGATGTGAAAATACATTGAAATAAAATATTTTAAACAAGAATATTCAATAAAATAACATTTAACATTAAAAAAATGTTATAAAAATAGAGTGGATGAGTAAACATTTTTTTGATAGGATGATAAAGAATTTCAATATTTTAAAATAAATATTTTGAAAACCCACATCATAAAAAGTTGTAGTGAAACATACATTTTAAAATAAGAAAAGGAAATTAGTTATTTTAAATGAGAAACAAAATATAGGGGTTTAAAATAATAAAGATAATCATTTTTTGAATAATCAAGATTGAAATTTTATAAATCCCGTCTTTAAAAGAGTTGATATTTTTTATTAAAAAGACCACACATTAATGAAAATAAAAATCATTGTAAAAAAATTTTAATAAATTTTTTTTCTATAAATATAATAGAAGAAATAGATTATGAAATAATAAATATAAAAATTTATCATTCCTATAATAATGATAGTAAACGAATAATATTTCACTCAATTATATGATATTTGAGAATAAAATGAATTTCAGATGCTATAATTTAGGAAGAAATTCACATTTAAAATGGGATTATATTGTTGATAATCAAATCACCATAAATCAAATAGACAATAATACATAAAAAATAAAATAGATGAATTTTCAAATCTTATATTTAATAGGTTCACGAAAAACAATCATAAATAATTAAATGCAAATTTTGTTTCCAAAAACAATTATGGTAATGGTAACATATTAATAAGAGGGTTACTAGGAAATTAATCTTAAAATATCATGAATAAAAAGATATTAATTATAATTAATGGATATATTGAATATAATGTAGGACCCAAGTGCAGTAGGAGCATGATATGGTTGGAAATATTTTTATTTTTTTATAATAATCACTAAACAAATATAAGAGAGAGGATTATTCATTTTAAATTTATAATTAATATATTTAACATCTAATTAAATAAATATATGATCCTATAAAATTTATTTATTTATTTGTTAATTTTGATCATTTGAAAAGTCCCTATTTTATGATTTTTTTTGTCCAATGGGGATCCAATAATAAAATCTCTCTACAGATGTTCCACTTATTCTACTATGACATCTGAGCAACACTATTTGATCTCTTGGTTCTAGCGTAGAGTTTCAAATGTCAATCATTTTTTATTCATGACCAGTTTTCCTCCGTTCTTGAATAAATCTATCTTATTATTCTCATTACTAAGAGGGAGAGTGATGGAGGTGAGGGACAATTCAATTTTCCCAAAAAATTTATATATTAAATTTTTTTACTACAAAATAGTGATAGCTATATATTTTTTGATTTAGGATATGTTTTGAAATATAATTAAATTTCATGAAGTACACTAAATAACATTAATTACCCTTAATAGACCACATTTTAGTTATTATTAATATTATTATTATTATTATTATTATTTTTTGTTGTGGTAAATCTTGCACAGTAATAAATATTGTTTAACAATATTGTTAATTAATATTTTTCACCAGACAAATTCATGGTCCATTTAAACTCCTCATTAATTTATTTAACAATTTAATAAACTTTTGTTCATAAATAAATATGTTATTCAAATAATGGTGAATTATTATTTATTAAATATGAAAAAATTAATATATTATTAACACTCTAGTGAAAAAATATTTAGTTAATTATTTTTGTAAATATCACATGAATCAAATTATTCATCATACATGATAATAAAATTTACTCAATTAAATAATATTATATATTTTTTATCCGAGATCAATGGAAAAAACATAGTTTGTGATTCTATAGGATTCACACTCATTATAATTATGTGGGAATATGTAATGTCTAATATTATTATCTAGAAACCAGTAATGGAATCCAAGAGAACACACATAATGTCGCAACATCAACAACCACATACGACTGATCACTGTGTAATATATACCCTTTTTCACTATATATTATCATGCATATTGCATGACATTATAATCATCATACATACTTGATATGTGTTTCATTCAATATATGAAATAAAACGTTCGATACATTATTACCATGGATGTTAATGCGATAGTTATATACAAATAAAAGGGATGATATATCATCTTCTATTAAGATGGATGGGAAAAATCATTTCTCAAATTATCCATTAATAAAATCTCAATCATATTTCACCCAACATACCCTAAATCCTTCCAACATATTCTAGGATAATTTTGGTTATTATATCTATGCGGATGAGTACTAATAAACATTAAATGTAATCGTAGAGTCCATAAACCATTACACAGACTTGTAGATACGAAAAAATTATGAAATTAAACATGTAGAATTATTATCGGAGTGCTTGTACTCCTAATTCCTAGTATTTGAGATTACCTAGTGTGAACTTCAGGATATGAAGCCTCATTCACTTATATTCGCATTTCCCAGACAATCTAAATATTTTATGTCCTACCATAAAAGGTTATCCAACACTTGAACTATATTAAGAATATTGTCATAACACATTATGTTTTCCATTATTGTAGGTGACTATTATGACCTTATCAATGAAAAATATATTAAAGGACATTATTACATTAAATACAGAAAGAACCAATGAAAAATATGTAATAAAGAATTAAATTAATATTAAATACATAAACTATAAATATAATAAATATGAAATATGTTAGTCATTGGAAAATTAACTTTTCTTAGAAAATTACCTCTAGATATGATAATTTGGAAGTCTGTTCTTTTTTTGTTGATGGGATATTCACATATATAATCCACTTCATGATGTTGGATGATATTTTTAATCTATACTGGTTCTTTAGATTCCTGAAAATTCACAATATATGTCACGACCCGTCCCCCATGGCCCATATCGTGACTACCCCAAGCCCGACTTCTATAGGCCAGGGGCTGGCGACTAGCACTGAAGGCATAATTCACTAAAACATAGAAGGAATTTCATTTATAAATTGTAAAAAAACACAACGTAGTACATGTCAAAGTAAACACTAAGTAAAATCTATATGAAAAGTATGCTGAACGTAAAGGGGGCAAAAATACAAGCCCCACTATAAATATACAAATGAAAGCATGTACAACTGAAAAATGGACAAACAACTGAAAGGTTAAAGTAGCTACTGGATCATCCTCCAAGGTTCCTAACTAAAGGGTATGTACATATGGCATCCACATCACTCCATGTCTGTCATACTCCACCTTGTACAGATACGTCGTAAGGTCCTACTCCAGGTACCGTCCATCCAGTCGCTCTTGGCCTCCGTCAGCGTTGTCTGTCATTTGAATCCAACACAACGAGGTGCGGGTATAGCTCGTTTAGGGGTGAGTATAAAGACAATCATTAGAGACCCTGAGACCCTCAATATATCACAAAATCCAACAAGGATAAATGATAAAGTATGATTTCAATGGATAACCTTTATGTTATCAAATAATCCATCTCAATCATCAGGATAACACAAAATACATTGACTTTGCTCAAACTGGGATTTTCATTATCGAAACAACTCCTACTAGGGAACTCCTCCTCTGTCCAGAACAATAGTCTTGTCGTGACAATAAGGCGCTCCTCATGAACCTTGGACTGCTGAGGTACTCAACCTGTCGAGTACAGTGGGTTTGCTGCCAAATACCGGGCGCTTCATTCACTGTGGGACTGCCGCCAAATACTGGGAGCTCCCCGTAATACCCTATAGAGGTACTCCTCTTGTCGAGTACCACGGGTATGCGGCCATCTACAAGGTGCTCAGTCCACCATGGGGTTGACACTATATACTGTTCACTTTTTCCACTGAGCTAGTCAAATAACTACGAGTCAAATCGGTCAAGCAGTCATGAGGTCTGTCAGCTACTAGGTCTTTCCAATCTGTACGCTCGTCTCTAGGAGGATCTGCTCCATGAAATACCGGTCGATAAACAATGTTCCACAATCTCTCATGTGGAAGTATCTCAATGGTCAGTCACGTCATATGCATCTCAACATAACTGACAACACATCAATCATACACCTGGTATGTGAGTAATTAGCCTTTTAGTCCCAAGGTCCCGGTTGGTTTTGTGTACGAAACAACCTGGCCATATCTCAACAAAACCCCGAACTCCCATGGGGTATTCTCAAAGGTATGAATACATTCCAAAAATGTTGGCATTGCTGACAGATTGTCAAACAGATGCCTGTAGGCCAAGATATGGGAGAAAAGTTGAAAATGGATGTGACGGGTTCGGGTCAGGTCCGACCCTATAGGTTCGTCCCAACAAAGACATGAATCTGGCCTAGAACGAAGTGGTGGCCCAGCCCAAAGGGGTGGCCTGGCCCGAAGGTACGGCCCGACCAGTGGGGCCGGCCTGACCCGAATGCGTCCCGGCCTGAAGGGTGGCCCGACCCAAAGGTTCGGCCCTAATGGCCAGTTAGCGGCTCGCAAGGCCTGGCCGGCCGAGGTGGCCTCGATGGTCGTCCCACCTGGACTAGTTGACCCAGCATGGGAGGGGGTCTCATGCCCCCTTTGACCGAAATGGTCTGCGTGAGGCCCCGAGCCCTTCCACCTGCAGCGCGCACCATCGTTGGGCTCAGCCGACAGCCATCTCCTATCTGCTGCGGCATAAGGCCGTAGTCCTGCCCCGCTGGTGCGGCGCAACAGTGCCGCACCGCTCTTCCGTTACCTACCCTTGACATGGCTCCCTATATCTTTGCACTACGCGATGGCTCTGTACCATCATCCGACCGTCATGGCCCTCCTGGCCGCTCCCCTTCTTATTGGCGCGGTGCGGGAGCACCGCGCCCCTCTGGCAATGCCGCGGCCCGCCTAGCCACGACTCAGTTATTTCTATGGCACGACGGTTCTGTGCCCTTGTGGTGCCCTGATATCCTTTTGCCACTGGCTTTCTTCGCATTCAGATCATTGTCGATCGTTGCGTGTACCGCCTCCTTTGTCATCAAACAAGAACCAACAAAAGTTGAGGGTTGGGCAGTGTTCGTGCGGTCCGAACCCTCCTCGTTACAGTTATATCATTCGGTTCTCATTCCAAAAATTTTTACAATGAAGAATGAGTATAAAACAAAACATACCCCTAACCTTGCTTGATGATCGTTCATTGATGAAGTCACGGGAAGTGGGCGTCGTTCCTTTTATGTCGGGTAGAAGACGAAGAAGTCAAGGAGGAAGGATTCTGGGAAAATGAGTCGAGATGATGTCACCGGCGTTCTTCCTAGGTGGTGGTGTTTCCTCTACATGCTCTGGTTGAGGAGGGAGAAGACGGTGCTCATCATTTTGCGGTGGAGACGGGCATTCTACACATTCATCGTTGAGAGGATGAAGTCCTCTCAATTCTCCCAAAGGCTCTCCCTCTCTTTAATTATCCCAACCCAGTTTATGCCAACCCCCCAATATAATATTACATCACAAATTATAATATTGGCATAATGAATTCAATAATTCAAAAAGATTCCAAATTAATTAAATTACTAAACATAATTAATTTGGAGGAGTTGTCTCAGTAAATGATGGGTTAAGGTGAAGAGTTTAACCGACAATAATTGTGGGTTTATAGTAGGTTTAAAGCTTGGGTGGGTCCAACCTAATAATCCTCCCAAGGGAGGTTATGTGACATTGGGCCCCACCACCATAACCTCTCATAGGAGATTATGTTGTGGTGGCCCCCTTCACTAACCTCCCCTTGGAGGATTTAAACACGAAAATTAAATAATGTTAAAACATTAACTTTATTCAATTTAAATAAAAACCCCCAAAAACTACCTTCCACTCTCGATAAAACGCAACTGCGTTGAAGGTCTCACAAAGAAATCATTAAAGTTGAGAGCTCAACGGTTCCCTCAGATTTCTAATTCAAGAAATTTTTCCAATGATATAAAAATCGGCTCATACATTTACTGAACATACACAAACTAAACTATAGAAAAGGATTTCGGGCACACTAGGCCTCAGAATCAAGTGTTGTCATGAAAGTACAAACTCGTAACATTCCCATGCATTTAAATAAAACATTTCCATGGGAATTCCAGGTCATTAAATTCTACCCATCTCGGAGCTTTACATCCCCATAAACTACAACTCGAACTAAGGGAACAAATGGGGGTACTAAGCACGCATCTGAGCCACTCGCTCATATGTGCTCTCCTAGATGTTCTCGTGCTGCCAACTAACATGCACTAGAGTTATCAAACGTCCACATAGGACCCACTTCTATCAATACTCAATCTTTAAATGGGTCTGACTGGTTTGGGATCTGTCCAACCCAGTTGGACCGAACTGACCCAGACGTGAATCTGACCAAGCACAAAGGGGAATCCCGGCCCGATGGTATGGCTTGGAAAGTGGGGGAAGCCCGGCCAGAATTCAGCCCGACCCGAAGGGTGGCCTGACACGATGGGTGGCCCATCCCGAAGTGGCGGCCCGCGTGGCCAGGGTATGGCCCGGGTGTCCTGGCACACTGGCGGCACTTGTGGACTAGTTGACCGGCCCGTGTGGCCTGGCTGGCCATGCGGGGGAGGGGGGGTGCCACGCCCCCTTTTAACAAGATGGCCTGCGCGAGGCGCCATCCCCTTCCGCCTACAGCGTGCACCCGTGTCCTACTAGGTAGGCCACCCTCTTTTGTCTACCGCGGCATAAGGGTACGGTCCTGCACCACCGACGCGACATGCTGACGCCGCGCCCCTCCGACGCGGCCCACCATGTTCACTGCTACCTGTTTCTCTACGCTGCGCGATGACACTACGCCGCTGTCTGATAGACCCTACGCTTTTCATCTGGCACGGTGCGACGAAACCACTACCCTACGTAACTACCACAACCCATCTATCCACAGCTCAATTCTTTGCGCGGCATAGCGGTGTCACTCCCTTATGCCGACCCGTCGGCCTTGTGCTGCCTTCTTTCATCATGACTGGCTCATTGTCGGTCACCACGTGTACCACCTCCGTCATCATCAAACAAGAAGCAACAAAATGCGGTCCGAACCCTCTTTATTACGGTGATATAATTCGATTCTCATACCAGAAATTTTTATGATGAAAAATGAGTACCAAACAAAACAAACCCCCTTCCATGCATGATGATCATTCGTTGACAAAGTCGTGGGAAGCGGATGTCATTCCATTGATGTTGGGTAGAAAACAGAGAAGTCAAGGATGAAGGATTCGGGGAAGATAAGTCAAGATGAAAATGTCGGTGTTCATAGTGGGTGAAAATATAAGGCCCCAACCATAAACCTTAATTAATCTTGAGTTTATACAACATTACACATTGAGGATCTTTTCAGTTTTAGAGTATTAGAGAATTAAATCATAAAACTTTCATTACATTCCACATTTAAACAAAGTGGTTACATAAAAGATAGTATTAAGTCTTCCCATCAAAGGAAACATATTGAAAATAAAACATGGATTCATTCTTGACACATCCTTGACACTATCACACATCACGTACCTTTCCCTTGACCTGTGAAAAACATTTCAAAAACTTGGTATGAGCATAAAAAGCTCAGTAAGGGATATAAAAATATGGAACGGAAACATGTGATCATATATACATAAGAATGAAATCATAATTTACCCATAAAACATAGGCACTTTAACCTACCTCATCAAATCATTAGTAAATCATAGAAATCATAAGACATAAAAGGTAATATGAGGCATTCATAACATTCTTACGTAGGGAGTAACCCTCTTGGTTACATTTGGAATACCCATCACAGTTTATTGCGTAAATCTCTTCGAAGAAACCTTAACGTTTCACACCTTCGTGTTACCCAATGCATTGGAGACCTATATCGGGCTCACCCGCCATTAGTTTATCACGGAACCACCCGTATTCATAACAATTCCCAAGAACCATAACATAATCGTATAACATAAAACATGCATAAAGGAAACATAACATTTCCACACTTCAATCAGAAGATATCGATACAACACTTTGATATTATAAAAATATTATGAAAACCATTTTGAATACCAAAATAAATGAAAAGTAAAACATGGTATTTATTTTTCTTTTAAAAAGAAGGTATGGCTTGTAGAGGAAGCCAAAACATAAATAATGGTCACGGTGGTGGAGAAGTCGTTGTCACCGCATATGTACGACAAAACATTCCCTTTTGTCATTTAGTAAAACGCTTCGTATAAAAAAGATTCCTTTTGGATAAACGTAAAAGTCAAAGGGGTTTATACACCGTATAAAATAAGGTTGAGTATAAAACAAAATATGCCTCAATGAATGGAGATTGAGACGATGTCCCATACAAAGACGATATCCGTGGTTTAAGGATAAATCAATTACATAATTATGTGTGACAAACGAATACACCAAATATAAGTGGATATTATGTGTAAAATAATCAAAGGTCATTCACACATATTCAAAGGACTAAATATTCAATAACTTAATGTTGAATCCAAAGAAATCGAAATTGGGTTAAGAAGATCCCTTGACAGCCTAACGAAGTTATATCAAAAAAAGGGTATCTCATCACTTGGACATAAAATTCACATCAATAAGTATATATTAGAACATATCCCCACATAACAATATGTAAATTAAAAGACCTAACAAAAGATGTCTTTTAAAAAGAGGAGGGTGAAAGGTTCCCTTACCGACATGGGTATCTTTCGAAACATATGCCCCATGAAAGAAGGAAAATGAAACATTGATGTAAATAATAATAAATGAAAGAATATTACACAATGAGTAAAATAATTTTCATTACATAAACCACTCAAAGGAAATTGTGGCAAATGTAGCATAAATCACACAGGAATAAAAGTGAGATGAAAAATCCCTTATGAAAACTCGGCAGCCTAACGACGCCACTTAAAACTTCAAAAAAAGGGATTGATGAAATCAAATAGGGTATCTCATCACATTACAATAAAATGTACAGAAAGGGGAATAAAAAATAACATCCCCCATCATAAAAAATAGGATCTTAAAAGAAGTGACACAAAGGAAAGTACTTAAAGAGAAAGAGATAGGTTAGATCTCTTACGAAAATTCGGCAGCCTAACGGCGCCACTCAAAACATCCAAAATTGATTGATGAGAGAGAATAGGGTCTCTCATCATATGAACATAAAAATTACAGTAAGATTAATACAAAAGAACATCCCAATCACAAGAAATATGAGCTTAGAAGGAATGACATAAAAGAGTGTACTTAAAAAGAAAGAGAGGAGTAGGATCCCTTACCTCATGTCCAACATGAATCGATCATACATTAATCTATTGAATAATAAAATTTGGTCAATTTATAAATTCATAAGTACCTCCTTTAAATATTATTATTCAGTTCATATCACATATTATAATGTTATAATAATTTGTTAATAAAGTGAGTTCGTATCAGACGTTTTTGTCGATGTTCAGTGCATGAGTAAAAATTGAGCTTGTTGGAAAAGAATTTTCCATGTAGATATAGGTACATCATCTCCAGAATAGTATTTATGTTTTAAATATCATATATATCCTGTATATATTAGTTTTATACTATTCCATAGCATTTGGAGATAAAAAATTAAAAGCATCGTTCATGGAGACAGTAGGCCGTAAGTACGTGTGAACGCTACTTTCAATTTATTCCATATTAATGGAATTAAAACAAAATGAGAGATATATATATTATAATTCCTGAATGATACCCATAATTTAGATGTAATATATTACATATATATCCATTATATATATGTACTTATAATAGTACATAACATTTGTAGATAAGAAATGATATGTACCGTTCATGGAGACGGTAAGCCGTACGTACGCCTGAACACTACTTCCATTTCTATTTCATATTTAATGGAATTAAAACATAATGATACATAATAGTATTTTAATTCCAGTATGTTATCATATATAATAACATTAAATATATCCTTTATACGTACCACATATGGTATTAACGAATCAAATCACTTTAAGGGTGCGGTAGTCCGCACTTCCTTAAATAAAGATATCGCGTTTACCTATAATGGAAACCATAAAGGTATTCCATAAATGAAAAATACTGAAGATTAAGTAAAAAATTAAAATATTAGATATCATATATAAATATAGAGTCATACTAATGGCCACCTTTGATGGTGTTAGAATAATGTTGAACAATCATCGATTCGGGAGGCAGAAACTTTCCATCCACGGAAACAGTATGTTCTTTAACCATTAGATGTAGGTGTGTGTAATTTTAGCCATAATACATACTATAACAACATCCTACTATATTTAAGATACTTGATTTGTTACAAAATAAATTAATAAAAAGAGTTTAGGGGGTTGGAGAAGCAAAATAAAACAAAAGGACACAAGTGAAGACATTACCTTAAAATTGGGTAACTCCCTTTGGTTTGAGCTCAAAGGCTTCCTTGGGAAGACTTCTACCCAAAGTGAGGCTTCAAGGAGTAATAGAGGGAATCAGAGAGAAATGATGGGCTGGGGTTGGCTGAGCCAAAGGCTTTTTGTGTGTGGGTAAGGAGGTAGAGGTGGGGGCCTTTTATAAGACGAGAGGAGGGGTACTCTTGTAAAGTTACAAAATGTTACTTTATTTTCAAAAGAGTTTCTGATTTTAAAGGTCCCACATTTATTTATTTCGAGTATATGGTGACAAGGGTTCAAAATACACTCATAACATAGCTTTTAGACATGTTAAGGTCTTAGATATTACATTATCTTTCCATTTTATTTAAATCGTTAAATAATGAGGTCATCGCTGCATCATCATGATGTCATAAATAATTTAATTTATTTAATGTCTAAAAATTATAAAAAAAATACTATGATGTAGGAAATCTTTTTAGCTTTCCAATTACTATTTATAGTCAAAAATATGACTTTTATAACCCCACGTAAATTTTTTTTTATTAAAACATCTCATGTTTGTGTAATTTTTACTTTAACATTAAATAAAAAGATATTTATGTCATTTCCCAACCAATGTGACTCAATGGGGTCCCCATGTTGACCCATGGATTTTAATGGTCGTCCATGACACATCCAATGAAGTTAGGACATGTTTCTAGGTCATTTCATTTTATTAAAACACTATTCTTACCATAAACTACACTAGTTACCTCTAATCGCGATTAAAAACTTAATAAGTTACTATTCACCAAAAAGTTAATTTTATCCCATTGAACCAAATTTTATGTTTTAATGACAGCCATGTATGTCGGAGTTTTGAAATTCAAAACACAAAGATGGAAAAATTTCATTTAAACAGAAAAATCAGTTTTTATAAGTACCACTTAGTGGTTTCACTATTCATCAAAAAATTGATGTTTTTCAGAAAAAAACCCAAAAATTCACCCTAAGCTATATTTGATATTCCAAATTCAAAAATAAAGTCTATTTTACAAAATTCAAAAAATATAAGTCACATTAATTAATTTAATAATTAATTCTTGCTATCATAGCAAATAGCCTGTTTTTATGAAACTATAAGTATCAAAAGATTTACACTAGTTTAAGTCTAATTTCGAAGTGAAATTAATTCCAATGACCAATATTAGATTTAATGGTAAAAATATAATCTAATTTCACTTTAAAAAAAATTCAAAAGATAGTCTAATCATAATAATAAATTAGATTAAAAAGATGTTTTGAATTAAAATACAACATTTTACACTATTCATAAAAAATGAACTTTATCAGAAAGATACCAAAAATTTACACAAAGTAAATTTTGATGTCCCAATTCATAAGAAGAGTTTTATTTGGTCCAATATAATGTATAATAGTTAACAAAACTATATTTAATGACGGTTCACCATCAAAAGGCGATAAGTGAACCTTTAGTGAAAACTAGGGCATATACGCCTAAAATTGAATTCTTTCTGTATTTTAAACCTTTATCTTTTATTGGATAAATGTAAAAACATTTAAAAACATATATAGTCATATTTTAGTTATTTCTATCCATTACCGCCAATACAATGGATACATGTTAACTACCATTTAAAATAATATTACTTTATTATTAGAGTGCAACGTAAGATTCCCAAGAAACTCGTTGTTGCATGTTGGGTACGCCATTGAGCATAGAGTCCCCTTTAAAGTCATATTAATATTTTATTCAAAAATACGGATAAATATGAAAATTTCAGATTCTTTATTTATTTTGGGTGTTACAACCTTCCCCCTTTTGGGAATTGCGTCCTCGCAATTTTTAAAATTGAGCTTGGAAACATCCTTGAATGTCCCAAATCAGAACAAGAGTCAGTAAAACAACCACTTTAAAATAAAGGAAGATAAGTACAGAGGTCACCCGAGTTAACCCATACTAGGATTCAATGTAGAAAAACATGGACATGGAAAAAAAGGTTCATTTTCTTAAGGGAGAGTGATAGTAAACATGTCTAGGAGAAAGTAAACCATAAGAAAATCACAAACTTGTGATGGGTTAAACAGTATTCGATTCCCTAGTAGGAAAAGTTAATAGACAAAAAAATTTTAAGTCACCTTTTATTGAGGAATTTATTAATAAGGAAATATAATCACTTATCATGTTGACTTTCAACTTTTACTCGATTCCTTATTCAAAATCATATTTTTTTTCCAAAAGACGAGTATTTAGGGAGACTTGTTCACATTAAGAGTACTATAATCAACTTCTAGAGAGTCACCTAATCCACAAAATAGAACTATATACTTCCCATGTCTTTAGACATTAACCAAAACCAAAACCAAAAATTTTAGTACAAGATCAGATAATCCAGAAAAGGATAACCCTTTATAAAAAGAAAATCTATTATTAATCTCCAAAATTTGTCCATCAAAACCCAAAGTTCCATGAGAACCATTCTATAATCAATTTGTCCATAAAATTATTCAACGTAAACCAAACTAATATTGAAACCCAAATATTTGAAGGATTTAGTCACATAGTCTTCCAAGTTAAATCGTATCATTTATCTCCAAACAACATCAGTTGCTCCTAATGTCTCGTATTGAAAAGTAATTAACCTAATCACATATCCTCCATGATAGGTTAATAAATTTCCATAGATAACCCAAAACCAACTTACTCTTAATTCATAAAATCATATAACTAAAAAGAATCAGTCAAACTAACATGGTACTTCACGTAGTCCAGTGGTAGGCGATAAATACCAGTCGCACTTTGGTTGTGGGTTTGATTCCCCCAGCTTTGTCCGACACGACGGGTAGTCACACGGTCTGCATGTTGTCCTTTTTCCAAAACTATATAATTCTCAAATCATTCCCCAAAAAGGGATAAAATCTTCAAAAATAACCATAACATATTTTAACCTCAAGTTTATCTCATTCCTTTCATTTTCCATCATATCATATAATAACCCATAATTACCTCAAAAGTAAGGATCATATAAACCCTGATGGTTACCTTTATAATTATTACCTAAACATCCACATCGATTGGTCATATCATACATGATGCATTATAGAACATAACGAGGTTCAATTGTTTGATCATGACTCCTTGATAGTTGGTTTAGAACAACCACGAGTTTCCTCATTGAGTACCCCATTTCATCCAGTCTCTTAATCAAAGAACCACCACAGTTTCCTTCAAAATAATTGTCACTTTGGTGCCTGTTGGATCTAGCCATTTACTAAAACCAAAAAGGTCAGTGTGAGTATATCAACATAACCATCATGTACTAATGAGTAAGATAAATACTAAGATATACTTACTCATTCACATTATATAAAACTAGGACTCTTTCTGAAATCTTAACCATTATGGTAATGTCACTTATTCTTAAAGAATACCCTAACCTCTAAAGATGTGTAAACCGACCATTAATACCAACTATAAGGCCCCAGCCATAAACCTTAATTAATCTTGAGTTAATACAAGATTACACATTGAGGATCTTTTCAGGTTTAGGGTTTTAGAGAATTAGATCATAAAACATGCATTACATTCCACATTTAAACAAATTGGTTACAAAAAAGACAGTATTCGTTCTTCCCATCAGTGGAAACATATTAAAAATAAAACATGGATTCTTTTTTGACACATCCTTGACATTATTATCACATCACGTACCATTCCCTTGACCTGGGAAAAACAGTTCAAAAACTTGGGATGAGCATAAAAAGCTCAGTAAGGGATATAAAAATATGGAAAGGAAACATGAGTTCATATATACTTAAGAATGAAATCATAATTTACCCATAAAACAGAGGCACCTTAACCTACCTCATCAAATCATGAATAAATCATAGAAATCATAAGACATAAAAGGTAACTTGAGGCAGTAATAACATTCTTACGTAGGGAGTAACCCTCTTGGTTACATTTGGAATACCCATCACAGTATATTCCCTAAATCTCTTCGGAGAAACCATAACGTTTCACTCCATCGCGTTACCCAATGCATTGGAGAGCTATATCGGGCTCAACCTCCGTTAGTTTATCATGAAACTACCCGTATTCATAAAAATTTCCAAGAACCATAACATAATCGAATCACATAAAACATGCATAAAGGAAACATAACATTTCCACATTTCAATCACAATATATCGATACAACACATTGATATAATAAAAACAGTATGAAAACCATTTTCAATACCAAAATAAAAGAAAATTAAAACATGGTATTTATTTTACTTTTAAAAATAAGGTATGGCTTGTAGAGGAAGCTGAAACTTAAATAATGGTCAAGGCGGGGGAGAAGTCATTGTCGCCGCATACGTACGACAAAACATTCCATTTTGTCGTTTAATAAAACGCTTCGTATAAAAAATATTCATTTTGGATAAATGTAAAAGTCAAATGGGTTTATACACCATATAAAAGGAGGTTGAGTATAAAACAAAATATGCCTCAAGGAAAGGAGATTGAGACGAAGTCCCATACAAAGACGGTATCCTTGGTATAAGGATAAATCAATTACATAATTACGTGTGACAAACAAATACACCAAATATAAGTGGATATTAAGTGTAAAATAATCAAAGGTCATTCACACATATTCAAAGGATGACATATTCAATAACTACATGTTGAACCCAAAGAAATCAAAATTGGGTTAAGAAGTTCCCTTGACAGCCTAACGGCGTCACATCAAAAAACGGGTATCTCATCACTTGGACATAAAATTTACATCAATAAGGATATATGAGAACATATCCCCACATAACAATATGTAAATTAAAAGACCCAACAAAAGAAGTCTTTTAAAAAGAGGATGGTGAAAGGTTCCCTTACCAATATGGGTATCTTTCGAAACATACGCCCCGTGAAAGAAGGACAATACAACATTGATGTAAATACTCATAAATGAAAGAATATTACACAATGAGTAAAATAATGGTCATTAAATACATCACTTGAAGAAAATTGTGGCAAATGTAGCATAAATCTCACCGGAATAAAATTGAGATGAAAAATCCCTTACGAAAACTCGGCAGCCTAATGGTGCCACTTAAAACTTCCAAAAAATGGATTGATAAATAAAATAGGGTATCTCATCACATTAAAATAAAATATACAGAACAGAAAATATAAAAGAACTTCGCCAATCATGAAAAAGAGGAGCATAAAAGAAGTGACATAAATGAGTCTACATAAAGAGAAACAGAGAGGTTAGATTTCTTACGAAAATTCGGCAGCCTAACGGCGCCACTCAAAACTTCCAAAATGGATTGATGAGAGAGAATAGGGTTTCTCATAATACAAACATAAAAATTACAATAAGATTAATATAAAATAACATCCCAATCACAAGAAATATGAGCTTAGAAGGAATGACATAAACGAGTGTACTTAAAAAGAAAGAGAGGAGTAGGATCCCTTACCTCGTGTCCGACATGACTCGATCGTTCTTTAATCTCCTAAATAATAAAATTTGGTCAATTTATAAATTCTTATGGACCTCCTCTAAATATTATTATTCAGTTCATATCACATATAATAATTTTATAATAATTGGTTAATAAAGTGAGTTCGTAACATACGTTTTTGTCGATGTTCAGTGCATGAGTAAAAATTGAGCTTGTTGGAAAAGAATTTTCCTTGTAGTTAAAGGTACATTATCTCCAGAATAGTATTTATGTTTTAAATATCATATATATCCCGTATATATTCGTTTTATACTATTCCATAGCATTTGGAGATAAAAAATTAAAATCACCGTTCATGGAGACGGTAGGCCGTACGTACGCATGAACGCTACTTTCTTTTTTTCCATATTAATGGAATTAAAAAAAATGAGAGATATATATATTATAATTCCAGAATGATACTCATCATTTAGATGTAATATATTACATATATATACATTATATATATGTACTTATAATAGTACATAACATTTGGAGATAAGAGATGAAATGTACCGTTCATGGAGATGGTAAGCCGTACGTACGCATGAACGCTACTTCCATTTATATTTCATATTTAATTGAATTAAAACATAATGATACATAATAGTATTTTAATTCCAGTATTTTATCATATATAATATCATTAAATATATCCTTTATAAGTACCTCATATGGTATTAACGAATCAAATCACATTTAGGGGGCGGTAGTCCGCACTTGCTTAAATGAAGATATCGTGTTTACCCATAATGGAAACCACAAAGGTATGCCATAAATGAAAAATACAGAAGCTTAAGTAAAAAAAAAATATTAGATATCATATATAAATATTCTGTCATATTAATGGCCACCTATGAAGGTGTTAGAATAATGTTGAACAATCATCGTTTCGGGAGGCATAAATTTTCCATCCACGGAAACAGTATGTTCTTTAATATTTAGATGTAGGTGTGTGTAACTATAGCTCTAATGATTCTTATAACAACATATTAGTATATTTAAGATACATGATTTTTTACAAAATAAATGAATAAAAATAGTTTAGGGGGTTGGAGAAGAAAAATAAAACAAAAGGACACAAGTGAAGACATTACCTTAAAATCAGGTAACTCCCTTTGGTTTGAGCTCAAAGGCTTCCTTGGGAAGACTTCTACCCAATTTGAGGCTTCAAGGAGTAAGAGAGGGATGTTTAGAGCCAAAATGGGCAGGGGTTGGATGAGCCAAAGGCTTTGGGAGTGTGGGTATGGAGGTAGAGGTGGGGGCCTTTTATAAGAGGAGAGGAGGGGCACTCTTGTAAATTTACAAAATGTTACTTTATTTTCAAAAGAGTTTCGGATTTTAAAGGTCCCACATTGATTTATTTAGAGGATAAGGTGATAAGGGTTCGAAATCCACTCATCCAATAGGGTTTTGACATGTGTAGGTCTTAGATATAACATTATCTTTCCATTTTATTTAAATCGTTAAATAATGAGGTCATCACTGCATCATCATGCTGTCATAAATAATTTAATTTATATAATGTAAAAAAATTATAAAAAACAACAATGATGAAAGAAATATTTTTAGCTTTCCAATGACTATTTATAGTCAAAAATATTACTTATATAACCCCATGTAAAAATTGTTTTAGTAAAACATCTCATGTTTGTGTCATTTTTACTTTAACATTATATTAAAAGATATTTATGTCATTTCTCAACCAATGTGGCTCCATGGGGTCCCCAAGTTGACTCATGGATTGTCTTTGTCGGCCATAACACATCCAATGAGGGTAGGACATGTTTCTAGGTCATTTCATTTTATTAAAATATTATTCTTACCATAAACTACACTAATTACCTCTAATCGCGATTAAAAACATAATAAGTTACTATTCACCAAAAAATTATTTTTATCCCATTGAACCACATTTTAATTTTTAATGACAACCATGTATGTCGGATTTTTGAAATTCAATACACAAATATGGTAAAATTTCATTTAAATGGAAAAATCATTTTTTATAAGTACCACTTAGTGGTATCACTATTCATCAAAAAATTGAAGTTTTTCAGAAAAAACCAAAAAATTCACCCTAAGCTATATTTGATATTCAAAATTCAAAAATGAAGGCTATTTTAAAAAATTCAAAACATATATGTCACATTAATTAATTTAATAATTTATTCCCGTTGTCAGATCAAATAGCGTGTTTTTTTAAACAATAAGTATCAAAACATTGACAGTAGTTTAATTCTGATTTCAATGTGAAATTTATTCCAACAACCACTATTGGATTTAATGGTAAAAATATATTCTAATTTCACTTTAACACAAATTCAAAAGATAATATAATCATATAAATAAATTAGGTTAAAAAGAGGTTTTGAATTAAAATACAACATTTTACACTATTCATTAAAAAAATGAACTTTATCGGAAAGATACCAAAAATTTACACAAAGTAAATTATGATGTCACAATTCTTAATAAGAGTTTTATTTGGTCCAATAGAATGTATAAGAGTGAAAAAACTATATTTAATGACGGTTCACCATCAAAAGGTGATAAGTGAACTTTTAGTGAAAACTAGGGCATATACGCCTAAAATTTAATTCCTTCCATATTTTAATCCTTTATCTTTTATTGGATAAATTTAAAAACATTTAAAAACCTATATAGTCATATTTTAGTTATTTCTATCCATTCCCGCCCATACAACGGCTACATGTTAACTACCATTTAAAATATTATTATTTTATTATTAGAGTGCGACGTAAGATTCCCAAGAAACTCGTTGTTGCATGTTGGGTACTCCATCGAGCATAGCGTCCCCTTTAAAGTAATATTATTATTTTATTCACAAATATGGATAAATATGAAAATGTTATATTCTTTATTTACCTGGGGTGTTACATCCTTCCCCCTTTTGGGAATTGCGTCCTCGCAATTTTTAAAATTGAGCTTGGAAATATCTTTGAAAGTCCCACATCGGAACAAGAGTCAGTAAAACAATCACTTTAAAATAAAGGAAGATAAGTACAGAGCTCACCCTAGTTAACCCATACTAGGATTCTATGTAGAAAAACATGGACATGGAAGAAAAATCAAAGGGTCATGTTCTTGAGGGAGAGTGATAGTAAACATGTCTAGGAGAAAGTTAACCATAAGAAAATCACAAACTTGTGATGGGTTAAACGGTATTCGATTCCCAAGTAGGATAAGTTAATAGACAACATTTTTGTTTTAAGTTACTTTTTATTGAGGAATTTATTCATAAGGAAACATAATCACTTATCATGTTGACTTTAAACTTTTACTAGAATCCTTAATCAAACTCATATTTTTTTCCAAAACACGAGTATTTAGAGAGACTTGTTCGCATTAAGAGTACAATAATCAACTTCTAGAGAGTTACCTAATCCACAAAAGAGAACTATATACTTCCCATGTCTTTATACTTTAACCAAAACCAAAACCAAAAAGCTTTGTACAAGATCAGATAATCCAGAAAAGGATAACCCTTTATAAAAAGAAAATATATTATTAATCTCCAAAATTTGTCCCACAAAACCCAAAGTTTAACAAGTACCATTCTATAATCAAATTGTCCATAAAATTCTTTAGAGTAAACCAAACTAACATTGAAACCCAAATATTTGAAGGATTTAGTCACATAGTCTTCCAAGTTAAATCGTAACATTTATCTCCAGATAACATCAGTTGCTCCTAAAGTTTCGTATTAAAAAGTAATTAACCTAATCACATATCCTCCATGATAGGTTAATAAATTTCCATAGATAACCCAAAATCAACTTACTCTTAATTCATAAAATCATATAACTAAAAAGAATCAGTCAAACTAACCAGGGACTTCACGTAGTCCAGTGGTAGGTGATAAATACCAGTCGCACTTTGGTTGTGGGTTCGATTCCCGCAGCTTTGTCTGACGTGATGGGTAGTCACACGGTCTGCGTGTTGTCCTTTTTCCAAAACTATATAATTCTCAAATCATTCCCCAAAAAGGGATAAAATCATCAAAAATAACCATAACATATTTTAACCTCATGTTTATCTCATGCCTTTCATTTTCCATCATAACATATAATAACCCATAATTACCTAAAAAGTAAAAATCATATAAACCCCGATGGTTACCTTTATAATTATTACATGAACTTCCACATCGATTGGTCATCTCGTACATGATGCATTATAGAACATACCAAGGTTAAAGTGGTTGATCATGACTCCTTGATAGTTGGTTTAGAACAACCACGAGTTTCCTCATTGAATACCCCATTTCACCAAGTCTCTTAATCAGAGAACCACCATAGTTGCCTTCAAACCAATTGTCACATTGGTGCCTGCTAGATCCAGCCATTTACTAAAACCAAAAAGTTTAGTGTGAGTATATAAACATAACCATCATGTACTAATGAGTAAGATAAACACTAAGATATACTTACTCATTCACTTTATCTAAAACTAGGACTATTTCTGAAAATCTTAACCATTATGGTAATGTCACTTATGCTTAAAAAATACCCTAACCTCTAAAGTTATCTAAATCGACCATTGATACCAAATATAAGGCCCTAGCCTTAAACCTTACTTAATCTTGAGTTAATACAAGATTACACATTGAGGATCTTTTCAGGTTTAGAGTTTTAGAGAATTAGAACATAAAACTTGCATTACATTCCACATTTAAAAAAAGTGGTTATATAAATGACAATATTCATTCTTCCCATCAATGGAAACATATTGAAAATAAAACATGGATTCTTTTTTGACACATCCTTGACACTATCATCACATCACGTACCTTTCCCTTGACCTGTGAAAAACATTTCAAAAACATGGGATGAGCATAAAAAGCTCAGTAAGGGGTATAAAAATATGGAAAGGAAACATGAGTTCATATATACATAAGAATGAAATCATAAATTACCCATAAAACATAGGCACTTTAACCTACCTCATCAAATCATTAATAAATCATAGAAATCATAAGACATAAAAGGTAACATGAGGCATTCATAACATTCTTACGTAGGGAGTAACCCTCTTGGTTAAATTTGGAATAACCATCACAGTATATTCCCTAAATCTCTTCGGAGAAAACTTAACGTTTCACTCCTTTGCGTTACACAATGCATTGGAGGGCTATATCGGGCTCACTCGCCCTTATTTTATCATTGAACAACCCGTATTCATAACAATACCCAAGAACCATAACATAATCGTATCACATAAAACATGCATAATGGAAACATAAAATTTCCACATTTCAATCACAAGATATCGATACAACACATTGATATAATAAAAACATAATGAAAACCATTTTCAATACCAAAATAAAATAAAAGTATAACATGGTATTTTTTTCTTTTAAAAAGAAGGTATGGCTTGTAGAGGAAGCCAAAACTTAAATAATGGTCATGGCGGCAGAGAAGTCGTTGTCACCACATACGTACGACAAAACATTCCCTTTTTTCATTTAGTAAAAAGCTTCGTATAAAAAATATTCCTTTTGGATAAACGTAAAAGTCAAAGGGTTTTATGCATCATATAAAAGAAAGTTGAGTATAAAACAGAATATGCCTCAATGAAAGGAGATTGAGACGAAGTCCCATACAAAGACGATATCCTTGGTTTAAGGATAAATCAATTACACAATTATGTGTGACAAACTAATACACCAAATATAAGTGGATATTAAGTGTAAAATAATCAAAGGTCGTTCACACATATTCAAAGGATGACATATTCAATAACTACATGTTGAACCCAAAGAAATCTAAATTGGGTTAAGAAGTTCCCTTGACAGCGTAACAGCGTCACATCAAAAAAGGGGTATCTCATCACTTGGACATAAAATTTACATCAATAAGGATTTATGATAAAATATCCCCACATAACAATATGTAAATTAAAAGACCCAACAAAAGAAGTCTTTTAAAAAGAGGAGGGTGAAAGGTTCCCTTACCGACATGGGTATCTTTCGAAACATACACCCCGTGAAAGAAGGACAATACAACATTGATGTAATACTCATAAATGAAATAATATTACACAGTGAGTAAAATTATGGTCAATAAATACACCACTGAAAGGAAATTGTGGAAAATGTAGCATAAATATCATAGGAATAAAAGTGAGATGAAAAATCCCTTACGAAAACTCGGCAGCCTAACGTCGCCACTTAAAACATCCAAAAAATGTATTGATGAAATAAAATAGGGTATCTCATCACATTTAAATAAAATATACAGAAAGGGGAATATAAAATAAAATCCCCCATCATAAAAAAGAGGAGATTAAAAGAAGTGACATAAAGGAGACTACTCAAAGAAAAAGTGAGAGGTTAGATCTTTTACGAAAATTCGGCAGTCTAACGGCGCCACTCAAAACTTCCAAAATGTGTTGATGAGAGAGAATAGGGTCTCTCATCATATGAACATAAAAATTACAGTAAGAGTAATATAAAATAACATCCCAATCACAAGAAAGGTGAGATTATAAGGAATGACATAAAAGAGTGTACTTAAAAAGAAAGAGAGGAGTAGGATCCCTTACCTCATGTCCGAAATGACTCGATCGTTCTTTAAACACCAGAATAATAAAATTTGGTCAATTTATAAATTCCTAAGGAACTCCTTTAAATATTATTATTCAGTTAATACCACATATTATAATGTTATAATAATTGGTTAATAAAGTGAGTTCGTATCAGACGTTTTTGTTGATGTTCTGTGCATGAGTAAAAATTGAGCTTGTTGGAAAAGAATTTTCCATATAGTTTTCGGTATATCATCTCCAGAATAGTATTTATGTTTTAAATATAATATATATAAAGTATATATTCATTCTATAATATTCCATAGCATTGGGAGATAAAAAATTAAAAGCACCGTTCATGGAGATGGTAGGTCGTACGTACGCGTGAACGCTACTTTCATTTTTTTTCAATATTAATGTCATTAAAACAAAATGAGAGATATATATATTATAATTCCAGAATTATACCTGTAATTTAGATGTAATATATTACATATATATCCATTATATATATGTACTTATAATAGTACATAACATTTGGAGATATGAAATGAAATGTTCCGTTCATGGAGACGGTAAGCCGTATGTACGCATGAATGCAACTTACATTTCTATTTCATATTTAATGGAATTAAAACATAATGATACATAATAGTATATAATTTCCATTATGTTATAATATATAATATCATTAAATATATCCTTTATACGTACCACATATGGTATTAACGAATCAAATCTCTTTGAGGGAGCGGTAGTCCGCACTTCCATAAATGAAGATATTGCATTTACCCATAATAGAAACCATAAAGGTATGCCATAAATAAAAAAAATAATCTTAAGTAAAACATAAACATATTAGATATCATATATAAATATAGTGTCATCTTAATGGCCACCTTTGAAGGTGTTAGAAGAATGTTGAACAGTCATCGTTTCGGGAGGTAGAAATTTGCCATCCCCAAAAACAGTATGTTCTTTAACCATTAGATGTAGGTGTGTGTAATTTTAGCTCGAATACTTCTTATAAAAACATCCTAATATATTTTAGATACTGTATTTGTTACAAAATAAATGAATAAAAAGATTTTAGGGGGTTGGAGAAGAAAAATAAAACAAAAGGACACAAGTGAAGACATTACCTTAAAATCAGGTAACTCTCTTTGGTTTGAGTTCAACGGATTCCTTGGGAAGAATTATTCACAAAGTGAGGCTTCAAGGAGTAAGATAGGGAAGTGGAGAGACAAAATGGGAAGGTTTTGGATGAGCCAAAGTCTTTGGGACTTTGGGTATGGAGGTAGAGGTGGGGGCCTTTTATAAGAGGAGAGGAGGGGCACTCTTGTAAAGTTACAAAATGTTACTTTATTTTCAAAAGCGTTTCAGATTTTAAAGGTCCCAAATTAATTTATTTAGAGGATAAGGTGATAAGGATTCTAAATCCACTCATCCAATATGTTTTGGACATGTGTAGGTCTTAGATATTACATTATCATTCCATTTTATTTAAATCGTTAAATAATGAGGTCATCGCTACATCATCATGATGTCATAAATAATTTAATTTATTTAATGTCTAAAAATTAAAAAAAAACACTATGATGTAGTAAATATATTTATCATTCCAATGAATATTTATAGTCAAAAATATGACTTGTATAACTACATGTAAAAATTGTTTTTGTAAAACATCTCATGTTTGTGTCATTTTTACTTTAACATTAAATAAAAAGATATTTATGTCATTTCCCAACCAAAGTGGCTCCATGGGGTACCCAAGTTGACCCATGGATTTTATTGGTCGTCCATGACACATACAATGAGGGTAGGACATGTTTCTAGGTCATTTCATTTTATTAAAACATTATTCTTACCATAAACTACACTAATTACCTCTAATCGTGATTAAAAACTTAATATGTTACTATTCACCAAAAAATTATTTTTATCCCATTGAACCACATTTTACTATTTAATGACAACCATACATGTCGGATTTTTTAAATTCAAAATACAAAGATGGAAAATTTTCATTTAAACGGAAAAATCAGTTTTTATAAGTACCACTTAGTGGTTTCACTATTCATCAAAGTTGAAGTTTTTCAGAAAAACCCCAAAAATTCACCCTAAGCTATATTTGATATTCCGAATTCAAAAATGAAGACTATTTTACAAAATTAAAAACATATAAGTAACATTAATTAATTTAATAATTAATTCCTGTTGTTAGAGAAAATAGCGTGTTTTTATGAAACAATAAGTATCAAAAGATTGACACTAGTTTAAGTCTGATTTCAAAGTGAAATTAATTCCAAAGACCATTATTGGATTTAATGGTAAAAATAAATTCTAATTTCACTTTAAAACCAATTTAAAATATAATCTAAGCATATAAATAAATTAGATTAAAAAGAGGTTTTGAATTAAAATACAACATTTTACACTATTCATTAAAAAATGAACTTTATCGGAAAGATACCAAAAATTTACACAAAGTAAATTTTGATGTCCCAATTATTAAGAAGAGTTTTATTTGGTCCAATAGAATGTATAGGAGTGAAAAAAACTATATTTAATGACGGGTCGCCATCAAAATGCGATAAGTGAACCTTTAGTGAAAACTAGGGCATATACGCCTAAAATTGAATTCTTTCCGTATTTTAAGCCATTATCTTTTATTGGATAAATGTAAAAACATTTAAAAACATATATAATAATATTTTATTTATTTCTATCCATTCCCTCCAATACAATGGCTTCATGTTATCTACCATTTGAAATAATATTATTTTATTATTAGAGTGCAACGTAAGATTCCCAAGAAACTCGTTGTTGCGTGTTGGATACGCCATCGAGCATATAATCCCTTTTAAAGTCATATTAATATTTTATCCAAAAATATGGATAAATATGAAAATGTCATATTCATTATTTTCCTGGGGTGTTCCAGGCGATATTTCCTCTACTTGCATCTGTTGAAGAGGAGGAAGACGGTGCTCGTCGTTCTTCGATGGTGACGGGCGTTCTCTGTGTTCTTCATTGAGAGGATGAAGTCCTCTCAATTCTCCAAAAGGATATTCCTCTCCTTAATTCTACCAACATGGATTATGCCAACCCCCAACCATAAAAGTACATCACATATTATAATGTTGGCATAATAAATTCAAGAATTAAAATAGAATAAAAATTAATTAAATTACTATAATTAATTAATTTAGAGGAGTTGGCTCATTAAATGAAGGGATTATGTGAAATGTTGAACACAAATTAATTGGGGGTTTATAGGAGGTTTAAATCCAGGGTGGATCCAACCTAATAATCATCCCAGGGGAGGTTATGTGCGGGTGGGACCAACCACTATAATGAATCACTGAGCTTCCAATATAATGAGATCTGGCCACTAGGACCAAATATCGAATTCCAACTCCCATCTTTCTTCAATAACATTGAAATTAAACCCTAGAAAATTGACTAAATTTACATCCTTTAACCACAATAAATTATTTTCATGAACAACTACATGAACATAGTTCTCCTCAAATGAAGAATCCTCCTCAATATCAACACACTAAAAATTAATCACACGAGATGGGTATGATATATAATGATGATGACGAGATATTTGAATTCATTTGTGTCCCATAAATGCTGAGTCCCAATGAAGATACTTTCATTAACCTCAAATTTAAGAGGTCGACAGTTACAATTAGCATAAAACTACTTCTTGTTCTGAGTTATTTCCCTGAATTTGTGAATCAACTAAACCATTTCCAATGTATCCTGCATGAGACTCGGCCCAAACTACACTAAATATATAACTCCTAACCAGACCATTAGATATGTACACAATCCCCCATTGAGTTCTTCAAATTGTTTCATCCTAATCATAACCTAAAAATTTTATTGGGTGGAAATTAAACCATTGATATGTGTTTTTCCATGATTACCCAAAATCAGGGACAAAATTCATTAACATGTACTCAATAGCCTGAGTTGTATGCTCCAACTTCTAATTCATCTATGGGTAGAAATTCATACTAAAAAACAATTCTGTAATGTGTGCCTTCTATAATCCCTACCAACTATAAGATGTAAAATGAGGATAATGAGATTTAACGATATTATATTGCACCCATGAAATCATAATATATCTCAGTTGTACACATCTTCCATCCAATCCAATATGTATGTCCCTTGAGTTGGAGAGGAATTATCCACATTAGTTATCCAATCTAAAAATTCCGATATTGAATCATTCTACAAATGTGTCCTCGAAAGACCCACTATGAAATACATCTTCACATAATCCCTTTTATTCGTTGGAATTGGAAATGAAAATAAAAAACAATCCATCTGCGAGTAGTCATCTTTATCCAGCTGGAATGTAAGAAATCATGCTAGGAAAACATCATCCTCTTTTTTCACCTAAGCCCACAAATACATAATATGTAGATCACAATACATCTTGGTCAAACGAGGATGCACTTCCAACTTCGAAGCATGGAACACTGAAATCAACTTTTCTAACTCACAACTCAGCAGAAGAACATGACCACAGTCATGAACGATCCCATCATCATTGACTGTCCAACCAGATGGTGACTCCCCACTTTTATGAATTTCCGTTATAAAAAAATTCTACATCCTCCCGATGCCTCTCTTTGATCAAATAATGAAACATAAATTTCACCGCCACGGTTGCAACGGTATTCTTCCCTTTCTTATCCTAAACCTCTAAATTCATGTCAAAAACATCTTCCACTATGAACTAGAATCCTAAACTACATGCCTTTGATTCATTCTAATTAAGGAAACTTCCACACTATTACTATTTATTGGTATTTAATTCAAATCAATTTCAAAGGACTACATGTACTAAACCCTTCATAACTACCAATGATTCATGTCATGCTGATAATGGACATATTTCTGAATTTTATGATCATTATACACGAACAACTACCCTCAAAATGAGTATTTTATGCCAAAACCTGAAAAAATAATGTGATGATACTAAATGGGATAAATGTTTAATTATCCTTCAGTAATAACCGGAAAGTCCTAGAAAATTCTGATCATTAGAAACATTCTTTGGATGCTCCTATGATTCCTCTACATGCAGATTCTCTGGATCCATCCACAAATCATCCTCTGAGAAAATGTTTCCCAATAATTACACCTTATTAATCCAAAAATTTCAACTCGATAGGTTGGCATAAATACTATTCACTCTTATTGTAATCATGAGGATTTCATGTTTTTTAGCATAATTATCATGATTTCTATAATACTACATCATGTCATAAAAAATAGCCACTAAATGATCCACATATGGATGAAATTTTTCATTCGTCAGATTCAAGCACACCACTGGTGCATTAGTATAACAAAACAAAATCGCAATGAACTTGTACCAACAAAAGATTCTTATGAAGTCTTTCCATGGTACATTTTAAGGTGTCACCTGGAGCTTCTGACATCCTGTCCTTCGACATCAATGTTGGAAAACACTGATGAACAAATAAATTATTCCAAAATATAATTGATTGTATGTATAGGTAATCAATTCCTGAAAGTCATCTGATTCAGCTTCCAGTACTCAACACACATCTAAAAAATTTCATTCAACTACTTAGAAAACAATACATTATATTCTGATAGTGATGTGCTAGGATGGGTGAATCAATTGTGAAAAAAATCTTACGTCCAATCCCTATGCTCCTGGAGCTATATTGGTGTCAATAGAGATGGTGGAATAGAAACATTCCCTACTCTTGAATGAAACTCAATCCGGAACTCAATGTATCCCTATAGCAGATGCCATATAATTCCTATAGGAACACATCCTAAATTAGATACACCACCAATGTAAATAATGAATTTTATACACTCCCATTATCTAGTATAAGAAAATTTACCTTGACTATAAGCCCACCAAAATTCTAACAAACCGGTCCTACATGAACTCCTCAAATATCTCTTTCACCACAAAGAACATAATTTTATCCATCAAATTATGTGAATGTTACCCCTTGATGGTAACATTCAATATGTACATGATATAAAACTATCAAATCTGTGCCCATTTCTGGTAGAATCTTAGAATCTCCAATAAGAACATATCCCACAAGAAATGGTAAAAAACATTCAATAAAGCGTAACCCTTACACTGATTTTTTTCCACCACTACGACCCCTAACGGTGTATCAAGGAACATAACCCCATACACTCTATCCATATTCTTATAAAACACAACCATAAGATGATAATAAATAACAGAATGCGTAGAAGTTTTATTTAATAAATCACTAAAAAATTTATATGATAGATGGATTGTACAAAAAATAGTTGTTGGTCTATCCTCACCATCACATGGTGTAGACATAAATTCATGATGTTGAATTTCCTCTATATAATAGGAACTAGTCTTCAATCCTAGGGATGCACTACCCTACTAATAAATATTCTCTATCCCCAGAGTACTACACCCTTCAAGTTGACTGGTATGACAAGTCAAGCTCCAAAAGCCTTGCGGATTCTGGGTAACTGTCCGCCTACCCGAACTCTACATCTTCATATGTCCTTCATTTGATTCCAGATATCCGTGATTCTTATTTAACCTCTTCAAATTCCCTATACTATCACATTTATGAACTTAACTGGCAGTCAGGGACACTATCCAAATAGGTCCCTAAGCTTGCCACACTGATATCTAAACACATGGTCACCATTCTGAGAGGTTTTTCATATTTTTTAAAAATATTATCACTTCCGCCTAGATGATGACTACCAAAATGGAACACCATACCCTTGAAAGTCACACTTCTACTCTATCCCACTAGGACTACAATCCCACAATCTGAATCCTCCTTTAACTTCACTTATGAAATAATATCATGATATACCAATTCTATGACCCAATCAGTAGGAAGATATTCATGTGAGACATAATATAATGTATGATTGAGTGAAAAAATCATCTCGCTGACATGGATTCAATTCTTGACAACATTGTATTAAAGAATCCCAAAGCTGTGAAGCATCTCGTATAATCTATCACATACTTTGAACCATCGATGAGCCTCATAAACTGAACTACACTAACCTATATCCAATTATATGGATAAAATTATCCAGAAACTTTTCCTAGAAGTCTTTCCATTACTTACCATTACCCTATTTCATATGAAGAAGAATATCCCACCAGTGAATTTGTTGTCCCATCAACATGTATGATGCAAAATAAACTCTCTTTTCAATTTGAATTTCCATGTTATGAAATATTCTCTATATATTCTCTATTTATAACTCTCAATCATAAATCCCACCCTCTCTAATAAATGTTGCGGGGTACTAAAGAATAAACTCTATGTTCATGTTGACCATACATTGCATGACCTACCCTGGGTCGCATTCCCTTAATGTAATGAATCGAGCAATGCTCTCAAAAAAAATTCTTCATATTGTTTACCATGGACCATCTGGTTTCTTTCCCCATATTGGTGGAAAATTATCTTCTATTTCCTCTTATTTATCAAATGATACAATTCATCATGGAGTAATTTGTCTACAATTTAATACATGATTCTAATAACACATATAATAAAAAATTCACAATTAACGCTAAAAAAGGCTCCCCATTTTCCATAAAATTATAGTTCACATACACGATCCCAATGAATTAATTCTTACATAGAATACAACCATGTAAAACCCTACCATGGTTCATGGTCATCATGTTTCAAAAAACATTATAGTCACAAGTATTTTCATTATAATCTTGTTTTGTAATATTTTAAATTTCACAATGCATGATTTACCCAATTATAAACTTTTACCTTTTAAACACTTATTACATCAACCCTTTTGTCTAAATTACAATCATTCATTAAGAAATATTCTTTAAAATTATTTTTTATTATAAATTTTCATCATTATTCATTAGATATAATTTTCTTTAAATTTATAAGCATGTGAAATGAATTTTTCTCATTATGTCCCACACAAACCTATCCCACGTGTGCCTACCATGATGCATGCCTCATACATCCCTATGTTACTATAATGATGCATGAATGAACAACCTCATGCAATTTGGTCGATGAAAAAAATATTTTAAAATAGTCACATCACACCAATAGTGCATCACCCAATGGGGAAGTATCAATCAACTATAACAACACAGATCATGAACATCGATTCCCAACCTCGGTATTTCAGTTTTCCCTTATACATGGGTAAGCTAATCCCAATCATGAGCCCATTTTGACGATTTGAAAAGTCCTTATCATCTTTCTACCATTCCAAAATATAATGTCACATAATATAATAACTTTGATACCACATTGTAATGTACCTCACTCAGATTCCAGTAAATTGTTCCTTGAGCCAGGTCGCTACATGACCACACACATGTCTCCCCATATGCCAGAGGCTTCCAATTAGTAGTTATGGTCCAATAAGTCTCATGGGGAGGATATACCCTCTTTACAGGAGTAAGACACATAAGATAGAAATGAAATATTAAAAAAATGTGTAAAAGAAAACTAACATGAATAACAACCATTTCCCAAATAGGGTACAAGTCCAAAACTAAGGAGTAAATATTCATTGTCATGCTAACTATGTTGAATGTGTTGGAAAGCTCAATAATAAAGAATTACATTAGAATCCCTAAATGGTGCTAAATCTATGTTCATACCCTCATCCATTCACATTCCACGTCCAACTCAACTCACATGAATGTGGACTATTCTCTTATCTGGACCTACAAACATGAAATCTACTCAGGTACCCAATAACGACATATGTAGGGTGTGAGTACAAAACTCAATAGTCCACCACCAAAAGTGTCTACAAAATATCTACACTATTAACATAGTAGATACAGGTATAAAATAAATGTCTTAGAAATAGGAAGGCTAATATGGTTCCATTAGTTAATGATATTCAATTAAGACATTTTCATCATTTACTCCATGGTGAACACATAAAAAATATTCATCAATATAACGACCCACACTTTACATACATTGTTAATACTTCAAAATTGAAGCACTCTTATTACAACATATGACAAAACCACAAAGGACCGTATAGGTATAGTGTCTTTAGAAACTGGGGAAACATAAACAACTGGTTCATAAATCTTCTACAGTGTCTCCCATTTATTTCATCATATCTAGGGTCCCTTTTAGCATATTCTACTTAATATCCATCTTCCTGACCTGGGGAAAAGAAAACATAAAAGGGTGAGCTCAAATGCTCAGCAAGGGCAAATAAAGGAAATAAAAATCATATCATATCTTTATGAAAATCAAAACCTGCAAAAGAGATCATAATATCTTAACATGGAATAAATCATAGAAGTGAAAATGAGATCCCCATAATCATAACATAAAACTTGAATCTTTGTGGCATGCACACATAATCATGGAAAATCATTTCTTGTTAGTCATGACTCATTGCCAAGACTATCTTGGTGGACAAAGTCCCTTTCTGAACCGAGTTCACTCCTCGTTTCAGTCCTGTATCACTGAACCGAAATAACCTTCCGTTCCAGCCATGTCTATCTCATGAGATATAAAATCATTACCCAATGCATTGGAGGGAGATATAGGTCTCACCCATCTTATAATGAATCCTTTCTTATGTGTGCCACATAATCATAAAACATGCATCATCGCATAACACATGTAACAAAAATGGGATTCTTGAAACATCATGACATCATAAATCAATTCATATATGATAAAGGAATTCATAAACATAATTCCATCACAACATAGTCAAACCAATGTAAAAATATGGATAGAAACAGAACCCTTTATTATCTTAGATGGAAAATAATTTTGATAAAACACTTGAATTGAATTCTTGAGGAAAATATCCTTTCTTCTTCAAAAACATTTTTCCTTTCATAACATGTCATACAACTTTAAAATAAAAGAAGTTGATTAAAAATAAACTTGAAAACTTGTAAAGGAAGCTTCTTTGAAGTAATGTTTTAAAAATCCATGCATGCCGTATAAGTTAAAAAAAACATTCTTCGTACTTTTGTCGGAAAAGTCAAAAAGTACCTCGTACGGAAAAACGACAAAAGATTCATTTCATATTCTTTACTAAAAACTCACCTAAGGGTAAAATTGGATTTAAACTATTTCAAGTGGATGGAAACAATATTACATATTGAGGGAACATGGATGTGGATGATAAAATACACCCCAGTAAATACTTACGAATAAACAATCTCGGATAAAAATGAGATTGTGATATTTCCCTTACCTTAGGTCCGATTTGCTTTGTTCGTGTCCGAAGCTCCTGTATAATGGTTTAAATAATGTTATTGACTTATTCCAGAATCATACATATTGATATGAGATCATATATGGTCATATTATTAGCTTCTTGTTAGTAATATTTCATTGTTACTTGTTACTCGGGTCTTTATAACTTTTTGTTCTTATGCGTGTTTTGTCGAATAAATTCTTATTCTTATCTTTAGGTTATAGATAATTCATTTCCAGAATGGTATTAGTGTAGTATATACCACATTCATTCATTCAATTCATTTATACAATCATTATGAAATGAAGATCATGTAGAACGAGTCGCATCACATCGTGGAGACGGTATTCCGTACGTACGCACGAGTGATGATATCGTTCCTATGATCGTGGAATTGTATTGGAGTATATATATATATTATTTCAGTATCAATATTACTTAATAATAATCATATATAGTTACTCATTACACCATTATACCCATCCTTGTAAGGTGATGGTGGAAAATAGATTACACCACGGCGTGGAGACGGTATTCCGTACGTACGCACGCGCGGTGATTTCATTTTTCCGTAGGATGGATAGAAGGTGAATTAGGGTTGTTTCATATTTATAATAACATATCAGTATGTAAGTAATACTGATGTTATTACTTTATCATGAAACAACTAAAGAAGAAGAAGTTGAAGAAGAAAGAAATTGAAAAGATCGGTAATGGATATTACCTCTTCTTTGGAACGCCTTTTTGAATCCTCCACTTAAGGAACTAAGATTGGTCTTTGGAGAAGACCAGGACCTCTAGGATTATTCTAGGGAAGTGGAGAAGGGAAAATGGAAGGGGTTGGCCGAGCTTGAGTGCTCAAATTGGTGTGAGGAGGAGGGGGAGGAGGTGCCCTTTTATAAGGGAGGAGAGGGGCACCTTAGGAATATCTCAAAATATTATTTTATATTAAAGTCAAAATCGGTTTATAATGGTTCCAAAGGGTCTTATTTCAAAGCTAAAGTGGGGATGGGTCGAAATCCTATCATCAAATAGAATTTAGACAAGTTTAGGAAATTATTTTAACCTTATCAATTAAATTTAACTCTAAGTTAAATTATTTAACTTTTACCATGTCTTTTTGTTTTCTTTCACTATATGGTTAATACACTTACTATAACATGCCAAACGAACCCCAAATTGTTTATTATTAATATATATATCCTTATCTAAGTCATTTGGCCGAACCATAGATTTTTAGGAATAAAATAACAATTAATAATATAATATTTGATTTAAAAACTATTTTGTGTCAATTCTGACACTATTTGATATATGATTTTTTTCAAAGTCATAACAGAATTATATGTTAGAACCAAGTTGATTAAATCAATAATAATATATCATAGTAACCTATAAAATTAGTGGAATTCATAAAAAGTCTCAAATTACATTTATTTTTGTATTTATATTATCAATTTTGTCAATATTTCATTAATAAGATAATTACTGCATCATCTTTGTGTCATAAATAAATTAAATTATTTGATGTCTAAAAATTACAAATAAAATACCATCATGTAGGAAATCTTTTTAGATTTCTAATGAATATTTACAATCGAATTTATCTTATGTATAACCCTATATTAAAAATGATTTACTTATTAAACTTTGATTTTAACTATTTTAACCCTTCTTTAAATAAATTAATAATAAATGTCCTAATCTAATCCAAGTGGGCCTAAATGGTCATATTTTATTCCTAAGTTTGTTTTTGGTCGAATTACACTTGTCCAATAGAATTAGGACATGTGTTAGGGTAATATTAATATCATATTTACCCTTAGTTACCCTATTTACTATTAACCGCGGTAAAAATAGTAAAAAGTTACTATTCACCAAAAAATTATTTTCATCTCATTGAACCACATTTTAGTCCTTGATATTAACCGTGTCTCTAGGATTTTTGAAATTCCATTCACAGAAGCGGTAAAATTAAGTTTTATGCAAAATTCAGTTTTTAACCTACCACTTAGTGGTTTCACTATTCATCAAAAATTGAAAGTTTTCAGAAAAATACCAAAATTTCACCCTAGGCTAATTTCGATATTCTGAGTCCAAAAATGAAGTCCATTTTGAAAAATAAAATTTATAAAATTTCAAAAAGTGGTTATTACTATTCATAACGGCTAGTTTTAATAGCATATTGTTGTTTAGTGAAACTCGGTATTGCGTACGACGCAAGCTATCGAGGAAGGTCGCGATTGCGTGTAAAGCAAGCCAAGAAAGTGTTGTGTAGAAAAAGATTCCTTTGATGATTTATATAACATAAAAGTCTCGGGTGTTACATTCTACCCCCCTTAAAAAGAATTTCGCCCTCGAAATTCGTCACTTTGCAACAAACAAATGAGGATACTTCTCCCTCATCATATCCTCAAGCTCCCATGTAGCTTCTTCAAGTTGGTGGTTTCTCCATAAAACTTTCACCAAGCGAGTGGTCTTGTTTCGTAGGACTTTTTCGCTACGATCCAGAATCTCTATCGGCTGTTCTTCATAAGAAAGATCTTGCTCCAGCGGTACAACTTCTGAGCTGAGTACATGTGAAGGATCTGGTATGTACTTTCTCAGGAGAGATACATGGAACACATCGTGAACTTGAGAGAGATTCGGTGGAAGCGCCAATCGGTAAGCTACCTTCCCAACACGATCCAGTATTTCAAAAGGACCGATATATCTAGGGCTCAACTTCCCCTTCTTTCCAAATCTCATAACCCTCTTCCAGGGAGATATTCGTAAGAACACTTTATCACCCACTTCAAACTCTAGGTCTTTTCTTCGGTTGTCGGCATAACTTTTCTGTCGAATCTGAGCTGCTCTTATGTGTTGTTGAATAGATCTGACCTTTTCTGCCATTTCATCAACGAGATCAGGTCCTAATAGCTTTCTTTCCCCAACTTCATCCCAGCAAGTTGGAGTCCTGCATTTCATTCCATAGAGAGCTTCATAAGGAGCCATCTGAATACTGGAGTGAAAGCTATTATTATAAGAAAATTCCACCAAAGGTAGGTGTTGATCCCAACCTCCTTTGAAATCCATAGAGCAAGCTCTCAACATATATTCTAGGGTTTGAATTGTTCTCTAAGACTGACCGTCTGTCTGGGGATGATAAGCAGTGCTGAAACTCAACTATGTATCCAGAGTATGCTGAAGGCTTCGCCAGAACTTCGAGGTAAATATCGGATCCCGATCAGATATAATAGAAAGTGGTACTCCATGCAATCTTACCACTTCCTTTCCATATATCCTGGCAAGCTGATCTAGAGAGAAATCCTCTCTAATAGCAATGAAGTGTGCAGACTTTGTAAGACGATCAACTATGACCCAGATAGCATTATTGCCTTTGGATGTTTTAGGAAGTCCTGTGACAAAGTCCATAGTGATGTTTTCCCATTTCCATTCGGGTATGGGTAATGGTTGAAACATCCCCTTAGACTTCTGTCTCCCAGCTTTAACTTGTTGACAAACCAAGCATCGAGAGACATATTCAGCAACATCTCTTTTCATGCCATCCCACCAGAAGTACTCTTTCAGGTCCCTATACATCTTCGTGCTTCCAGGATGAATAGAGAATGAAGAACTATGAGCCTCATCCAGCAGCTCTTTCTTTAATTCGGGGATGGGAGGAACACAAACCCGATTCCTGAACTTTATTATCCCATCACAATCAAGGTTGAATTCAGGAACATTTCTCACCTTCTTTTGTAACTCGACATCTTCTTTCTGTGCCTCTTTAATCTTCACATGTATAGATGGTTGAACATTCATTTGAGAAAGATAAGATTTTTCCCCTTCCATTATAATTCCAAGATCCATCCTTTGTAAATCCATAAATATTGGATCTTTTGTGATCCTCATCATGGATAAACTAGCATGGTCTTGTCGACTTAATGCATCTGCCACCTTGTTTGCTTTCCCAGGGTGGTAATGGATTGAGCAGTCATAATCCTTAATCAGCTCCAACCATCTTCTTTGGCGCATATTCAACTCCTTTTGTGTGAAAATATACTTTAAACTTTTATGATCAGTATAAATATCACACCTTTCACCATAAAGGTAATGCCTCCAAATCTTTAATGCAAAGATTACCACAGCCAACTCCAAATCATGTGTTGGGTAATTTTGCTCATGGATTTTCAACTGTCGTGAGGCATAAGCTATCACCATATCATTTTGCATAAGAACACACCCCAATCCCTTCTTGGATGCATCACTGTAGATCACAAACCTTTCTCCACTACAAGGCAGTGTGAGCACAGGTGCACTGGATAACCTTCTTTTCAACTCCTTGAAATTCTCTTCACATTCCTCTGTCCAGACAAACTTAACTCCTTTCCGAGTCAACTTGGTGATTGGATTAGATAACCGTGAAAAATCTTTTACCAAACGTCGATAATATCCAGCCAAACCAAGAAAACTTCGGATCTTAGTTACTGTTGTTGGTCTTGACCATCTTTCGATAACCTCTGTTTTTGCTGGATCCACAGATATCCCCTCTTTTGAGATTATATGACCCAAAAATGCAACTTTTTGAAGCCAAAATTCACACTTGGTAAATTTGGCATAAAGCTTCTCTTTTCTCAGGGTCTTCAATATAATTCTCAAGTGATCTTCATGCTCTTCCTTGCTCTTTGAATAGACATGAATATCGTCTATAAAGACTACCACAAATTGATCAAGATAGTCTCTAAAGACTCTATTCATTAGATCCATGAAGATAGCAGGGGCATTAGTAAGACCAAATGGCATCACTATAAATTCATAGTGTCCATACCTTGTACGGAAAGCCGTCTTTGGTATATCCTCCCTTTTGACCCTTAATTGATGATACCCTGAACGAAGATCAATCTTGGAAATGTATTGAGCTCCGCGTAGTTGGTCAAATAAGTCATCAATGCGTGGGAGAGGATATTTGTTCTTGATAGTGATCTTGTTAAGTTCTCGATAATCAATGCAGAGTCTCATTGATCCATCTTTCTTCTTAACAAATAGAACAGGTGCTCCCCAAGGTGACGCACTAGGGCGTATGAATCCCTTATCAAGATTCTCTTGGAGTTGCTTCTTCAATTCCTGCAACTCAATTGGGGCCATTCTATAAGGTGTCTTTGAAATAGGCAAAGCACCCGGTACGAGTTCTATTGAAAACTCAACTTCACGATTTGGTGGAAGACCCGGCAATTCCTCCGGAAAGACATCATCAAACTCTCGTACAATGGGCATATTCTTAATCGTGAGTTTCTCACCAACCATTTGAGATAAATAACCTTCATTTAGTGGAATCAATACCCATAAGATGGAAGAAATTTCCACTGGAAGGTTATGTTCATCCTTGCACTGATAGACGATCGTAGGTTGATCTAGAATATGAAATGTGACTTCCCTTCATTGGAAATTGATATGAGCTCCATGTAGAGAAAGCCAATCCATGCCAAGAATCACATCAAATTCCACTAAAGGAAGGATCACAAGATTTGCAGGAAGCACTTTCCCACAAACTTCGATCGGAGAAGAATTATAAACTTCTGATGCGATTGATGTGCCATTAGGTGTTGTCACAGCTAACTCAACATCTAATTGTTGAGGTAATACGGTGATACCCTTAGAAAATTTTTCAGAAATAAAAGAGTGGGTGGATCCAGAATCAAATAAAACATTTGCTACTTTAGAGTGGATGGTAAGTGTACCTTTCACCACATCGTTATCGTACTCCACATCGCTGATAGAAATTGCATGTGACTTTCCTTTGTCTTTAGCCTTAAGAGTTTGTTGACGTCGACCATCATCATCAACCCTAGGATTTGGGCATTGATTGGCATAATGCCCCATCTCCTTGCACTTGAAACATTGAAGTGTAGCAGGTTCATTCTGTGTATCCCTTCCTTTGTTTGCATCATTAGACATCTTCTTCCCATTATCACGGCATTCAAATGCCCGATGACCTTCCTTTCCACATTTAAAACATTTACTTGTCCCTTTAAGACAAATCCCTCCATGTTTCTTTCCACACTTTGAGCATAAGGGAAAGTTCATCTTCTTTTCCGTGTGCTCTTTAGATTTTTATTTGAATTCCATCTTCCTCTTATTATCAAACCCATGTGACTGATGGGTTACTCCAATCTCCATCTCGACTTTGAGAGCACATCGAACGATTTCCTCGTAGCTATTGAAGTCCCTTATGGCTAACGCCCTTCGAAGACTTGGTTTTAAGCCACTAAAGAATCGATCGATCTTACTCTCAGGTTGGATAATAATACCAGAAGCGTACCTTGCAAGTCTTGTAAAATTTGCTTCATAGGTACTAACAGATTCATCATCCCTTTGCTTCAGTTCAAGGAACTCTTTCTCCATCTTTGTTCGGAGAATACGAGGGAAGTACTTATTGAAAAATAAGTTCTTGAACTCGTCCCATTCCATAGACTCAATTTCATCCCTTTGCCTCGTATTCTTAACAAGATTCCACCATTGATCCGCATCTCCTTCCAAACGATACACTTCTAGGATGAATTTATCATGCTCAGAACATTGAAGAACTGAAAATATCTTTTCAGTAGTACTAATCCATTGTTCAGCAACTAATGGATCAGTAGACCCGCTGAAAGATGGTGGACGCTGCCTCATGAAGGATTCAACAGAATGTTGCTCCCTTCTTTGTTCGTTTGGAAATCCTGCATGATTCATAGCTTGAGAAAGTTGTGTGAGCATGGCTACAAGATTTTGCATTCCAGCTCCAATATCGTTTGGTTGCCCAGGGGGACAATCATTGCATTGCCCATCGCATTCCGCATTAACATGGTTCCTTCGGGTTCCAGCCATTGACTAAAACCAAGAAGAATAGTGTGAGCAACACTAATTATAATAGGAAACCACATAATTCAAGAATAAAATTTTCATGCTTAAGGTCTTATCCTAGGTTATTCAAGGCCATTTCTAAAACACTAAGATTGTGTTCTATGCTTAGACTTATCCTTAGGGTTCTTACTAAGGCTTTCACATCCTAGTTTCCAAAGGTTTACTATACCTTTCCTCTGATACCAACTATAACTACCCACACTTTACATACATTGTTAATACTTCAAAATTGAAGCACTCTTATTACAACATATGACAAAACCACAAAGGACCGTATAGGTATAGTGTCTTTAGAAACTGGGGAAACATAAACAACTGGTTCATAAATCTTCTACAGTGTCTCCCATTTATTTCATCATATCTAGGGTACCTTTTAGCATATTCTACTTAATATCCATCTTCCTGACCTGGGGAAAAGAAAACATAAAAGGGTGAGCTCAAATGCTCAGCAAGGGCAAATAAAGGAAATAAAAATCATATCATATCTTTATGAAAATCAAAACCTGCAAAAGAGATCATAATATCTTAACATGGAATAAATCATAGAAGTGAAAATGAGATCCCCATAATCATAACATAAAACTTGAATCTTTGTGGCATGCACACATAATCATGGAAAATCATTTCTTGTTAGTCATGACTCATTGCCAAGACTATCTTAGTGGACAAAGTCCCTTTCTGAACCGAGTCCACTCCTCGTTTCAGTCCTGTATCACTGAACCGAAATAACCGTCCGTTCCAGCCATGTCTATCTCATGAGATATAAAATCATTACCCAATGCATTGGAGGGAGATATAGGTCCCACCCATCTTATAATGAATCCTTTCTTATGTGTGCCACATAATCATAAAACATGCATCATCGCATAACACATGTAACAAAAATGGGATTCTTGAAACATCATGACATCATAAATCAATTCATATATGATAAAGGAATTCATAAACATAATTCCATCACAACATAGTCAAACCAATGTAAAAATATGGATAGAAACAGAACCCTTTATTATCATAGATGGAAAATAATTTTGATAAAACACTTGAATTGAATTCTTGAGGAAAATATCCTTTCTTCTTCAAAAACATTTTTCCTTTCATAACATGTCATACAACTTTAAAATAAAAGAAGTTGATTAAAAATAAACTTGAAAACTTGTAAAGGAAGCTTCTTTGAAGTAATGTTTTAAAAATCCATTCATGCCGTATAAGTTAAAAAAAACATTCTTCGTACTTTTGTCGGAAAAGTCAAAAAGTACCTCGTACGGAAAAACGACAAAAGATTCCTTTCATATTCTTTACTAAAAACTCACCTAAGGGTAAAATTGGATTTAAACTATTTCAAGTGGATGGAAACAATATTACATATTGAGGGAACATGGATGTGGATGATAAATACACCCCAGTAAATACTTACGAATAAACAATCTCGGATAAAAATGAGATTGTGATATTTCCCTTACCTTAGGTCCGATTTGCTTTGTTCGTGTCCGAAGCTCCTGTATAATGGTTTAAATAATGTTATTGACTTATTCCAGAATCATACATATTGATATGAGATCATATATGGTCATATTATTAGCTTCTTGTTAGTAATATTTCATTGTTACTTGTTACTCGGGTCTTTATAACTTTTTGTTCTTATGCGTGTTTTGTCGAATAAATTATTATTCTTATCTTTAGGTTATAGATAATTCGTTTCCAGAATGGTATTAGTGTAGTATATACCATATTCATTCATTCAATTCATTTATACAATCATTATGAAATGAAGATCATGTAGAACGAGTCGCATCACATCGTGGAGACGGTATTCCGTACGTACGCACGAGTGATGATATCGTTCCTATGATCGTGGAATTGTATTGGAGTATATATATATATATTATTTCAGTATCAATATTACTTAATAATAATCATATATAGTTACTCATTACACCATTATACCCATCCTTGTAAGGTGATGGTGGAAAATAGATTACACCACGGCGTGGAGACGGTATTCCGTACGTACGCACGCGCGGTGATTTCATTTTTCCGTAGGATGGATAGAAGGTGAATTAGGGTTGTTTCATATTTATAATAACATATCAGTATGTAAGTAATACTGATGTTATTACTTTATCATGAAACAACTAAAGAAGAAGAAGTTGAAGAAGAAAGAAATTGAAAAGATCGGTAATGGATATTACCTCTTCTTTGGAACGCCTTTTTGAATCCTCCACTTAAGGAACTAAGATTGGTCTTTGGAGAAGACCAGGACCTCTAGGATTATTCTAGGGAAGTGGAGAAGGGAAAATGGCAGGGGTTGGCCGAGCTTGAGTGCTCAAATTGGTGTGAGGAGGAGGGGGAGGAGGTGCCCTTTTATAAGGGAGGAGAGGGGCACCTTAGGAATATCTCAAAATATTATTTTATATTAAAGTCAAAATCGGTTTATAATGGTTCCAAAGGGTCTTATTTCGAAGCTAAAGTGGGGATGGGTCGAAATCATATCAACCAATATAATTTAGACAAGTTTAGGAAATTATTTTAACCTTATCAATTAAATTTAACTCTAAGTTAAATAATTTAACTTTTACCATGTCTTTTTGTTTTCTTTCACTATATGGTTAATACAATTACTATAACATGCCAAACGAACCCCAAATTGTTTATTATTAATATATATATCCTTATCTAAGTCATTTTGCCGAACCATAGATTTTTAGGAATAAAATAACAGTTAATAATATAATATTTGATTTAAAAACTATTTTGTGTCAATTTTGACACTATTTGATATATGATTTTTGTCAAAGTCATAACAGAATTATATGTTCGAACCAAGTTGATTAAATCAATAATAATATATCATAGTAACCTAGAAAATTAGTGGAATTCATAAAAAGTCTCAAATTACATTTATTTTGGTATTTATATTATCAATTTTGTCAATATTTCATTAATAAGATAATTACTGCATCATCTTTGTGTCATAAATAAATTATATTATTTCATGTCTAAAAATTACAAATAAAATACCATCATGTAGGAAATCTTTTTAGCTTTCTAATGAATATTTACAATCGAATTTATCTTATGTATAACCCTATATTAAAAATGATTTACTTATTAAACTTTGATTTTAACTATTTTAACCCTTCTTTAAATAAATTAATAATAAATGTCCTAATCTAATCCAAGTGGGCCTAAATGGTCATATTTTATTCCTAAGTTTGTTTTTGGTCGAATTACACTTGTCCAATAGAATTAGGACATGTGTTAGGGTAATATTAATATCATATTTACCCTTAGTTACCCTATTTACTATTAACCGCGGTAAAAATAGTAAAAAGTTACTATTCACCAAAAAATTATTTTAATCTCATTGAACCACATTTTAGTCCTTGATATTAACCGTGTCTCTCGGATTTTTGAAATTCCATTCACAGAAGCGGTAAAATTAAGTTTTATGCAAAATTCAGTTTTTAACCTACCACTTAGTGGTTTCACTATTCATCAAAAATTGAAAGTTTTCAGAAAAATACCAAAATTTCACACTAGGCTAATTTCGATATTCTGAGTCCAAAAATGAAGTCCATTTTGAAAAATAAAATTTATAAAATTTCAAAAAGTGGTTATTACTATTCATAACGGCTAGTTTTAATAGCATATTGTTGTTTAGTGAAACTCGGTATTGCGTACGACGCAAGCTATCGAGGAAGGTCGCGATTGCGTGTAAAGCAAGCCAAGAAAGTGTTGTGTAGAAAAAGATTCCTTTGATGATTTATATAACATAAAAGTCTCGGGTGTTACAATCAAAATATTCATGTTCACCAAAAAACCTATGATCAATACATCAATCAATTTTTCAATTTATCAATAGAATATGAATACAGAACATTCCCAAAATGGCATGATATGATCATTTAAAATACATAACGAGATAAATAATATTTACCTATCTCACTATGGAGAATCATTTCATAATAAAACACACAACACAAAACATATAGCCTAAAACTAGGATGTTTCATCAAAGGATTCTTTTTGAAATATAGATTATAATTCCCCTTATATAACATTTGCATTATTGGATGGTTTTTAGAGCCTCAGTTAAACCCAAACCATGGAAAAAAATCCTGAAGTCCAATACACTAAAAGAACCAAGTCATGTGTACAAGCATATGTATATATACATCAACTCACCATAGAAACCATAACAAAAACCTTTCACAACAATAAACAAAAAAAACAAATTTAAAATATCATTCCACAAATAAATAGTTAGTTAGTGATAGACCATTATAATAATTAGTATATATATATCCAATACCATTTATACAAATTCCCATTTCATACTATGCCAACTTTGTCATGACCCATCCCCCGAGTCCCATGTCGTGACTATACAAAGCCCTCCTTCTATAGGCCAGGGTTTGGAGACTAGTACCAAAAAGGCATATCCCTACAATTGGATGGAAATTCCATTAAACCTGTAAAAAAACAATCCAAGAACATAAATCAAAGCAACGACGAAGTATCTTCTATAGTAAAAAGTGTACAGAAAGTAAAGGGGTCTAGAATACAGGCCCAACAGAAAACATCAAGTACAAATGAAAAGAGAAAACAACTCCTGGATCATCCACTGTGGATCCTACTTGAATGATAGGTATAGATCGTCTCCACAACACTCTAATTCAGCTCGTCTCCATAGTGTACTGCATGGGCATGGATCCCTCACGTCTCATCCCAGATGCTCGTCATCTTCACAGAAAACAATAAGGTGCGGGTAAAACCTGTGCAGGGGTGAGTATAACAATACAAAATAGGGTCCCCGAGACATGTGATGGAATCCCTGAGTTCCAAAGATGGAAGAACACAAATGAAGTCCCCAATCACAATGTATGAAGTAGTCATTAACTCTTCTTATGTTGGTTCCCATACATATAACTATGTTATCATAATATACTTGCCTCATTCATGGGGAATCATAAGGCACAAAATTTTAATCCATTTTCACAACTGATACATGAGGGAAAAATACCACAATAGTATCACCTCTATGGGAACACCACGAAGGTAAAATTACCACAATGGTAGAGACTCAACTCACACTAGGTATGACATAAGTACAAAACTAGATATTATTAGACGTATCAATGGATCATCTTATTCGGACTAGGGGATATGCTTCTAACCAACACAAGATGGGTAGATTCTGACCCACATAGGATCAGTGAGTGCTGACCCACTCATCATTTATTAGCGCTGATCCAAATAGGATCGACAAATGCTGACCCACATAGGATCCATGTTCTTTCCTCACATTACAGCTAGAGACTAGACTCATACACTATGGACACATTATTTTGGGAGGATTCGCTCCTCAATCCATCAGTCAGACCTCAACTACAACAAAGATCAATGATGAATAATCGCAAAGGACCTCCATATTGTAAGGGTTCCAACACGACTATCAGCGCATCAATCAGAAGCCCAGTTTGTAAGTTATAGTAATTTTAATGCCTATGTCCATGAATGATCTTGGTTCAATCCAACCCGGTGATACTAAAACATTCTCAAAAAATCAGTTGGTGTATTCCAAAAGTACCATTACCACTAGAAGGATCCCATCGCCACAAAGGGTTCATCAAATAGACCTCTGATTCAAATGTTGTGGCCATTAAAGAAAAACTATGATAGGTTGGGGACAACCCGGCCCGACCTGGTATGGGCCGACCCGACATAGTCCAGGTCTAACCCAACTAGGTTGGGCCACAATCCACCACAACCTACAAGGGGTGTGGTCCGACCATTAAGGTGGGCATGGCCTGACCCACAAGGGGGGATGCCCAGCTCGCAGTGGGCGCGACCATCTAGAGTTGTAGTCCCCTGGAGCCTGGTCCGCCCTAGCTAAAATGGAGGGAGTGTCACCCTGGTATTCACGATTAGAAAATGTCATTCGGTTTAAGCGGCAGTCCCATGGGGCACCACCTGGTACACCGTGGGACGCACTAGGAGAGTGTCCCTGTAGTTGTGGCGCCGGAGCCCTAACCACCCTCTCCAGAAGAGCACCGTAGTGTGCTGCTCTACCTCCTGCGGCTGGCCGGTGCCAGGTCTGTCATGCTGGTGCCATGTTGATTTCCTTCTGCATGTCCATGGGTATACACTGGTGGCCCATTTTTTCATCTGAAGGTACTAACAGCCTCATGGGATGCCATATTTTCCACTTAACCGTCTGTTTTGGGTTCCGTCCAACTCGAATAACAAGTCCAAAAAGAACGTATAGATCAACAAAGCAGCGGAGGGTCCATGCCTTCTTAGTTGGTCCCATACCCTAGAATTATCATGATAACATGATGTAATAATAATATTCAACAATTCTTTTAAAACTAAACCAAATAAAAACCCTTCCTCAAGATCGTTGGAGAACATTCGTGTTTGAGGAAGAGTTAGTGTTTTTCGTTCCTGCAAAAATCCTCCAACGATGCCACTCAATTTTAATTATTCAGTTCTTCTTGGGTGAGAGGATTCTTTATTCATCAAGAATCCTCCATATATCAAGCCTTTACCAACAATTTTACAACACACCAAATAATATTTTAACTCTCTAATAGGTGATTAAGTTGTACATTAATTGGTGTATTTAATGAGCCTCATTAATCACACGAAGGGTGGTTACCCAACCATTGTGTAACCTGGAATTTAATGACTTTCAATAAATGTCTGACCACCCCTGTGGTCCCCACAATAAATTATAAATGTGACGAGGAAGGTTGATTTAAAAATAAAATAAAATGAAATAAATTTATTTATTCATCTATGAAAAACGCAAAAACAACTTTCCTCCTCGACCAACTACAGTCAAGGTTAAACCACCCTTAAGTGAATCCTAGCGCTACGAGTTCAATGATTCCATCATCTTTCAATTTCGACCACCAGTTGAAACGATCGGATTTTCCTCATTCACTTTTACTTAACATACCTTAATTAAGGTTTATAATTCCATTCTGAAGACACTAGGAATAAGAATCAAATGCTGCCATTTTTCACAACAATAGAATAGTACCATATAATTAATAAAAATAACATGCAAAATAAAGGTCTTTACATTTTCTTCAACATAGAGATTTCCATACCCCAAAATACACAACATGGACTAAGGAAACAATTAGGAGTACTGAAAACAAATTTTAGCCTCCTGCTCCCATTTTCTCTCCATGACGTTCCAATGATGCCAGCGAATGCGCAATAGAGGTATTGATTGTTTATGAACAACCTCCTCATATCGATCTTGAATCTCCACTAGATCCTCCATAAAAGTCGACCCATCATCAATTTCAGTTCACCCCAGTCAATAACATTTGATGGATCATGAACTTACTTTCTCAGTTGTGAGACGTGGAAAATGTCATGCACCCAATGCATCTATGGGGAAAGAGCTAGGAAATATGCCACCTCTACAACTCTTATGAGAACCTAAAAGGGTCCAATTAATCTTAGAGATATATTTTTTACCCAGAAAAATCTCTACAAATTCTATAGAGTTGAGACCCGTAATAAGACATGGTCTCCCTCCTTGAACTCCAAAGGTCTCTGTCTCTTGTTAGCAAAAGACTTCTTCCTACTCTTTGCAGTCTTCATCTACTCCTGGATGATATTCACCTTCTCAGTGGTATCTTGTACCAAATCATAACCCATAATTGATGACTACCCTAAGTCAATCCATCATAGAAGTGATCTGTAATGTTGATCACTCAATGCCTCAAATGGTGCCATACCGATGGTGGAGTGATAGTTGTTGATGTATTAGAACTCCACCAAAGGAATCTGATCCTCCCAACTCCATCCAAAATCTAGGATTCAAGAATGCAGCATCTCCCCATGTGTCTTTAGGGTTAGCACCATCTAAAAATCCTTATGTGGATGAAAGGTTGTCCTCAATCGTAGCTGAGTCCCGAATGCCTCCTCTAATCCCTTACATAACTGTGATATAAAACGTGCATCATGGTCAGAGATGATCATCGATGGAACCACATGAAGTCGTACAATCTCATGTACGTAGAGTCATCCCATGCCCTCTAAGGATCTGTACCCTCGGATGGATAGGAAGTGGGATGATTTGGTGACTCAGTCAATGATCACCTCGATGGAATCATGGCCCCATGATGTACATGGTCGTCCGGTCAAGAAATCCATAAAAAGTCCATCCCACATCCACTCCGGAACCACTAGTGGTTACGCTGAGCCTGCTCGAACCTGATGCTAGGCCATTACTTGATGACAAGTGAGGCATCATGACACAAATGTGCTACTTCTTTATTCATACCTAGCCACCAGTGTTGATTCTAGAGGTCCTAGTATATTTTCGCCACATCAAAATTCACCGCCATAGGGGATGTATGGAACTCCCTCAACACCTCCTCCCATAGTGCCAGTTGTCCCCTGGTGTGTCCCCTAAAAGAGGATGACATGCTCCCCACCATAAAAAAATCCATGTTGTGCCTATCCTGAGAATATAAGTCCATGAAGAGCATCACATTCAATGTCACCAAGCTGTGCTTCTTGAACTCACTGAAGTAGTTACAATCATAGACAAGAGTTATGCTGCTCCATCTCTATACACAAAGGATTTATGCAATGCGGCTGGATTCTTTGTCTCCTCACTCAGTAGCTGTTAACTAGACCTCCTATTGAGTGTTCATGCCACTACATTCCCCATCCCTTGAGTGTAAACTATCTTGATGTCATGGTGTTGGAGGAATTCGAGCCATCACCTCTATCTCAGGTTCAGGTCCTTCTGTGAGAAGATATGTCTAAGAATCTTGTGATCAGATTTAATAGTAAACCATTATCCCATCAAGTTGTGTTTCCACATCTTAATGGAGAATACTACTGCTGGTAGCTCTAAGTCATGTGTAGCATAGTTCTACTCATGTTGTCTCAGATGTAGTGAAACATAAGTGATCTCTTCTCTCTCCTGCATAAAGACACATCCATGTCTAGTCCCTAATGTGTTGCACCAAACTATATACCCAACACCTTCATCCGGTAGCCTCGAGATGGGGGCACTCTTCAGTCTCTTCCTCAGCTCCAAAAAACTCTTCTTGAATCTCTTAATCCATACGAAGGGTTGTCCATTCTCCGTCAATACTGAAAAGGGTGACCCAAATCTGGAAATGATGGGTATGAATATTCGGTTGTACCCATCCATCCATAGGAATCTCTGCATGTCAGTCACACACATGGGTTGCTCCCACTCAAGCACAAACTCTATTTTCTCTTGATCCACTACAACTCCAGCACACTAGATAACATGTACCAATATGTGGACCTCCCATATCCAAAAATGGAACTTCAAGATCTTACCAAAAAGATAGTACTCTTGGAGTGTATCTAGTACTATTTGCAGATGATAGGCATGCTCCTCCTCCATCGTTGAGTACACCAATATGTCATAAATGAAGACCACCATGAAGTGATCGATTTATGGCTAGAATATCTTCTTCATGAGTCCCAAGAACGTTTCTTGGGTGTTGGTCATGCCGAATAGCATAAACAAGAATTTAGTGTTCATTCCAACACTTGAAGGTCACCTTTTGCACATCCTCACGTTGTACCCTTAGCTAATAATAGCTTGAGATGAGGTCTATATTCAAAAACAATGTGATCCCTTAAGATGGTCGAAAAGATCATCATTCCTCAAAAGTGGACACTTGATTTTCACGGTCACCTGGTGCAGGTGCCAATAGTAAAAAAAAGTCTCAATATCCCATATGGCTTCATGGAAAAAAATTTGGGACATACAATGGAAAAACACTTAGACTTATAAACGTCTTCCTCTGAATGTCCCCCTACTATAATTGTAACTTAAGATCCTCTCGGGATCCATCCGATATTATGGTGTTGCTATCGGTTTCATCCCGATGTATAGGTTGATGTAAAAGTACACCTCTTTGTGAGAAGGTATCCCCAGAACATCATCAGGGTAGACATCAGCATACAGGTGCACCACAACAGGATAGCTCTGACTCTCAACATCAACTTCCTTGAGGATAATACTAGACAACTGATTAGTGATGAGATGAAACCTCCTCTGGGTAAGTCCATCTTGTGCTGCAAAGGATCCCTTCTCACCAGTTAAAGAAAACCTGATCCCATCCTTACGGACACACGACACATTGTGCCTAATACAGTCAATCTGATCGTGGACTTTACATAACCAGTTCATACCAAATATGATGTCGTAAAGCCTCGACGTCCCTACTAGAAGATCATAGCCATAGATCTCACCTCAGATATTAATATCACACTGCCGAAACCAGTGTGTAATTGTCCAATCCCATCCCATAGGAGTCTCTTGGAATAAGGATTGAGGAAATGGATCAATAGGAATCTCTAAACTCAGAACGATTCCCATGAAAATAAAACACGAACAAAATACTATGTCTATAAGTAATGAATCTTTGGTGGAGTAGACACAGATCATACCTCAAAACATCTCCGGAGTGTCTTGTTCATTGGCCCCAACTTTCTGAAGCTGAGATCGTCCCAGTCCACCTGTTTCCAGTTGTTGGGGTGGACCACCTGGGGGTGCGGGTAGTATAACCTTGAATCACCACCCACTGCCTGTTGCACGACCATATACTCTTCAATTTCTACCTTCTACCTACGGACCTCCTCGATTGAATATCTACCTCTTCCTTGGTGGTCCCTCAAACATATATTGGTCATCCATAAGGATGGTTTGGATTTCGTGAGCCACATGACTCTACCCACCACACGACTAACACTATCTACTCCTCGTCAGTCATCCTTTTTATTGTGATCCCCACACCACCATCCATGTATCCCGAGGTTATCCACAATTTGTTTTGGCCTGCTTAGACCTCTGTTTAATTTGTCTACATACTACTGCGGATGACTCTTCTACCTATCATATGGGGGTGGCTCTCGCTATTAGTGCCCTCTTACATAGGAAGCTCTCCACAAATAGTGCTTACTCTAGGACCCTGGACTATGTTAGAATGCTTAGCGACATAACAGATGCTCTGATATCCCTTCGTAGACCCTTCTCAAAGATACAGGCCCTAAAGAAAGAGTCTTGTACCATCTTGTTAGAGTAGCATGATAGATGAGTGAACCACACCGAGTACTGGGCCATGGTCATGCTACCTTGTCGTATGTGCATGAGCTCTTGTATACGCAATGAGTGTAGTGTCGCTGGGAAGAACTCTGGAAGAGACTACAAACTAGGATCACCATCAGATCAGCCAGTTTCCAAACTAAGAGGAAAACTCTAGCCATAACCTCCTGATATTCCTTAGCGGCCTACAGATCTATCTCAGCTTGGAACCTCGTAGGCCTCTGACGGTGGAATTCGTGTTGCACGCTCAGTCGGCGTGTGCTATCTGCTAGTGGGGTTGGTGGTAATGGCTTCTGAACAGTTATTAGTGTAGATAGTACACAACCAGATGATACAATCACTGAAAGTGGGAACTGTACCGATGCCTCTTCACTCAGTGGGCCATCATCACAAACTCTCACTGGAACCCTGAGTGGATGTCTACGTGGTGGTATCCTCAAAAAAAATAGATGCACCATGATCAATCAGTTATACATGGTGAGCTGACTCAAAGGGATCATAAGAAAAGATTTTCAAAAACACACTCAATCAGTGTTTTCTTCCTGTTAGTCGAAAATCAAAATTCGAGGCTCTGGTGTATGGATACGTCAGTCACAGAACTAACACTGGATTCCCTAAACTGAAAACCATATTCATAACACATAAAAATATTTCCATATTGAAAAGATCGGAGTCCTAGTTATTTGGCTGAACTGACTCGTATGATACCGGTTTTTCATGACCCACCCCCCGGGGCTCATGTCGTGACTACACCAATCCCTTCTTCCATTGTCTAGGGGTTGGAAACTATAACAAAAAATGAATATCAATATAATTTAAAGGCTTTGACTTAAAACCTGTACAAACACACAAACCACGAACACAATAGAAATAAACCATGAAGTATCTGTTGTTGTTAAATATGTACTGAATGTCAAGGGGGTTGGAATACAAGCGCAACTGAAAAGGTCATGTACAACATAAAAGAGAAAACATCTTATTGATCATCCATAGTGGATCCTACCTAACGGGTAGGTACATATTGTCTCCACAACACTCCACATCATCCAAGATCAAAAGTGTACCTCCTGGTCCTAGCTCCCTCAATTCTCAGCCCAGCTGGTCATCATCTGCACAAGACACAACAAGGTTTGGGAAAAGCCCGTGTAGGGGTGAGTATAACAATACTTAGTAGTGACCCTGATACCCCCGAAGGTCTCCCCGAGTTCCACAAATGAAAACCCACAATGAAATTCCTCAATTAGAAAGCATGAAGTATTCATCAAATCTACATAGGTAGATGCCCATACATATACCTAATTTATAAAAATATACTTTTCATGATCATGATGAAACATAAGGCACCCACTGTTAATCCATTTTCACTACCAATCCATGAGTAAAGAATAACACAAAGGAAACACCTCGAAGGTAACACCATGAATGTCAAATTAGAATAACATTAATGACTCAACTCACATCAGATATAACATAAGTATAGAATAACAAGTGATTATACATATCACTGGATCATATTATTCTGTCGAGAGGCTTTGAGGCTGGCCCACACAAGATCATTAGATGATGACCCATATAGGATTGGTGAGCACTTAACCACCTAGGATCATTAAGAACTGACCCACATAGGATTGAACGATGCTGACCCACATAGAATCGATGTTCTCTCATCACGTTATAGATAAAAACTAGATTATTACACTAAGCATGCTTGATTCTTGGAGGATCCTCTCTTCAAGCCAATGGTCATATGGAAACTATCATGAATTTCCATGAAGAAGTATACCAAAGGACCACCATTTCATAAGGGTTCCAATGTAATGGAATACATGTCAATCAGGCACCCGATCTGTAAGTTATAGAAATTTTAATGCCAAGTTCTCGGTTGGATTCGTGTTCGATCCAACCCATCCATACACCAACATTCTCCAAAACTCATGTGGAGTATACCCAAAGGACCATCTCACACCAAGAATCCTAGTGCCAGATACGGTTCATCAAACGGATTTCTGGTTCACAAGATATGCCCCTTCAAGAGAAAATGGGTCTGGTCGTGTTTGAGTCTGGTTCGACCCCATCAGGGTTGACCTGACCTAGTTCGGGTCGACCCGACCTGGTCGGAGTCTTACCTAGATGGGCTTGGCCATGGTCCAGGCCAACCCGCAGGGGGCTGGCCCGGCCCGCATGGGGGGAGAATCCCATATCACAGGGGCTGCGGTCTGACCCACGGAGGGTGTGGCCCACTAGGTTTGTGCAGCCAGGCCCGACCCGCTTGGCCGGCGCAGCCGGCTAGAGGCATGGCTGGCTGGAGCAGGGTCCTCCCTATCTATAATTTGGGGAGAGGCCTCGCATTCTTCTGGAACTATAAGTTCATTCTATTCATGTGGTGGAACCTTGTGGCACTGCTTGGTTTCTCATGGGAACTACAGGGAGCAGGTACCTGCTGATGCTGCATTAGAGCTGCGACCACCTGCTCCGGTGGCATGCCGTATCATGACACAATTCCTCCTACGGCTGATAGGTGCTGGTTGCTCTTTTCATCCGCCGTGGTTGAAGATTTATTTCCGCATTCTTAGGCGGTGCACATAGACAGCCTCCTCTTCCATGGCCAACCTGAGCTAGCTGTCGTCATCACTCGTCGTGACTATAGCCATGACCTTCTCCATCGGTTATACGTGATGTCCCACCTACATATTCTCAGTGGCGAGTCATTGCAGGCTGCCACCATCACCCGCCAACGTCGGTCGCCAGTGCTGTCATGCCAGTGCCACACTGGCGGTCACTTGTGGGTCACAGGGTAAGCTTAGGTGGCCCATTTTTCCACTTGAAGGTTCCAACGTCCTCCCTGGGATTCCATGTTTGCCACTTGACCCTCCGTTCTGGGATCTATCCAACCTGAATAAAATGTTTTCGAAGAACGCATAGATCAACAATGTAGTGGATGGTCTGGGACATGTCCTTTTGACCCGTACCCTCTGCATTAGCATGATAACCTGAGGGATGAATAAGATTAAATAATTCTATTAAATCTAAACAAATAAAAAACATAACTCATGGTCATTGGAGAATTCCCACATTTGAGTAAGAGTCGGTTTTCATCATTCCTGCAAAAATCCTCCAACGACTCTGCTAAATCGTCGTTCTTTGGGTCTTCGTTGGTGAGAGGATTCGTTCTTCATAAAAAATACTCCCAACATCAAGAATTTTCCAATGATATTCAAAACCCCCATGTTAATTTTTTACTCTATAACATGTGACATTGAGGTTCATTAATTGGTGTAATTAATTAGCCCCATTAATCACACGAAGGGTGGTTACACAACCATTGTGTAACTGGGAATTTTATGACCTTAATTAAATTCCAAACCACCCCTATGGTCCCCACCATAAAACATAAAAGTGAGGTGGAAGAATGTTTTAAAAATGAAATGAAATAAATTTAAATATTTTATTCATCCACGAAAAACACAAAAACAAAAATCCTCTGCTAACCACTATGATGGAGGATGAACATCCCATAAGGGAATCTCGGTGCTACGAGTTCAACGCCGACATCATATTTAAATTCTGAAAAATGGTTTAAATGATAGGACTTTCCACACGCATGTTTATTAAATATACCTTAATGAATGTTTAAAATTTTGTTCTGGGACCACCGGGCATCAGAATCAAACCCATTCAGATTTCGCAGCCTCAAAATAGTCCCATATAATTAATCAAAATTATATATAAAATCTGAGACATTAGAAATTTGTAAAAATAAATTATTATCATATATTAGATGATTTAATACATTCATCAATTCCTATATGCTATAAAATTAAATAAATTTTTTATGTCATGCTCCTTAATTTATTCACACATTATCATTTAAAACTCATAAACATTTTCAAATATTCACATTTATCGATTTATAAATTTTTTATATTAGAAAACATTACCTACGCTAATTCCAAATCTAGACACATATATCTTTATGATATATTAATAATTTAAACAATAATGTTAAAAAATTTCTCATGGGGTTTATTTCATCCAAAAACAATTATAGGCTCAACATTACCATTAACCATTTTTTGATATTTTAGCACACCTAATCGGTGGCGCTAAATTACTCTAATCACCCTAAATGTATCCCACATGAATTTTGAGGGGTTCGATTCAAAAAATTTATATCCATTTTACCAATAATCAGTAAATACATTGAATAAAAAATAACATAGAAGCAAGGAGAGAACAATAAATGCTCAAATCTATTACAAGACTTTGGAATATTACTTATAGACTGCCCACATTGAATCTATCGATGAAAACACTCTTAATTGTATATTAAGATCTTGATCCAATCATTTTTGAAGCCCCATACTATAATCCAATGAAAATAGTTGATTTTACGGCTTAATAAGAAAATGGATCAAACTACAAGCCCTAATCTAGAAAAGAAATGTAAGAGGAGTGTTTGAATTACATGGAGCATCAATATTCACCCAATGTCAATCCCAAGGGCATGTTTTGTAATTTTTTACTTTTTTAATGAGGGTCATAGTTTTCCCCCATGTTTTTCAAAAAAATGTAGAAACTATGTTCTAGATACAATATAAGGAAAAACCTAAGCTGCATGGATTTATGTGTATCCCCTCTTTTTTTTCTAACATCGATCCATCCATGTGGTATGCTATAGTCCGAGGAGATTTTTGTCATGCTGTTTCCTAGTTAGGTTGCATGGATTGAAAACCCATGTGGCAACCATGCAAGATGCTTCTATTTGAGCATGCATGGTTTGTTCTATCCCCTAGGATGGAATTTTTTCACTATGCATCCCCGACACATGGAAATAATGGGTTGGATTTAAAGTTATGCATAACCACACATTAAACATGAAACACACAAAGTATGGTCAATGTTCAATTTTCTTTCTTATCTCAGGCCCTCAAGAAACAGTTATGATAATACTTAAACCTAGTATGAATTCCATTAACTGGACTAAAGAGTCATTAAACAAATTTTTTACAAGTACATACCTCCATTAATTCTAGGATCTTACACTAGATCCATTAGAATGCATCCTATGTGGTCTATGTACTGGTTATTAAGAACCCCCAACATTTTATCTCACTCGGTTCCTGGATACTCATAAACAATACAAATTGATGTATTTTGATCATAATATCAAATTCTATATTAAATTATAAATAAATACATTTATAAAAATATAATATAAGAAAAGTAAATTTCTTTTCCAAGAATATAAACCATTGAGAGGAATCCCCATAACCAATCTTATTCCCAAGGTCTCGGAATGTCACTTTCCACCTATTGATATATTACTAACAACAAATGATAATAATAATATATATTCCTAATAAAACTATTAACACTTCACATCATTTAGTAAGAATTTTTATACAATGGATAATCATAACTCACTATAATAGGTGGTTCAATTCCAGATCCATATATATAGTCAAGGCATGGCATGTTTGTAGCCATTTAATTTATTTTTAAACATCTCAAGCATGTGGGAAAATAAAAACACATAAAAAGGTGTTTTAAATATTTATCAAGATATTGTTTTTAAAGAAATTTAATTCAATATACACATTGGATGGATCATGCTATTGTTTGTAAATTTCAACGGGAAATTGGGTTGCATGGAATATCCAACCTTATGTATTAGTAATTTTTTAGTTATATTATCATTTATATAGATATTATTGGATGGTATATTTCAAGGAATAATTATGTATAATACAATGAACAATAATCATAGGGTAAAACATTAAAACACCTATATTAGATGGGTAGTATACTCTTATCTAGAATCAAACTCTAATCTGGGATATACTAGGAGAAATCCTTGAGATAGAAAAATATCATTATAATAGGGAATTCAAGTTCAAAAGATATTAGAATCAATGATTGAGAGAATATTTATTAAAATGTCCAAGAGTATTCATAGAGATACCACTATCTCTATGATGTAACAAAAAACATTGAAATAATAGAATGCATGTAGGAGATCCAATAAAAACAATATTGAGAATAATAGTGGGATTTAATTACACCATTATGTGATATTATGAGAGAGGCTTTTTGATGAAATAATTATTATTAAATAATTTATATATGGGGAATTTAACATATGATTTCATTATTTTTATGATGTAAATAGGGAACTTATACTATAAATTCCTCAACACTCCCCATATATGAAATACAATTTACACCGTAAATAGAATTTAAAACATAAATATATATTTCATGTCATCTATTTATTATGTAAATTTTTTTATGGTGTCCTTCCATCCCTTTATCATGTTCATCATATGATGTAAATTTACAGCTCAAACAAAAAATTTACCACTAGAATCATAAATTATAAATTATAAATTTATGATTTTATGTTTTTTTGCATCATAACTTATCATGAAGCATCACTGAAGATACATATTCCTACAAAAATAACCCAACAAATACATCAAGTTTCCTTAAAAAATGTCTAATACAAAAAAAACAATATAACACTAATGGTTTTAGTATATGTCAATGAATCCATACCCAATGAATGTTATGGGATCTTACAACATTGTTGATGTTACATTAATCAATAATAGAGGAAATTGACATTAAAAATATACATCAAATTCATGAAAATAATATAATAGAATATATTTTTTATGAAAAAAATATTGTATAATCCCCATAAAGAAACATTGAACAAATGAAATCCAGATATAATATTATATTGTATAATTAAAATCCTTACAGAGTTTGTATATTTTGAATCTTAAGACCATGAAGGAAATTAATGCAAATAAAACGTTAAATACCATGTATATAAGTAGATACATGATTTGAAATGTCATGTGGATTTATATGTGTCTCATTATGTAATATAGTTGAATAAAATAATCATATTCCCCAAATTTTGGAAATTTGAGATGAAAACCCCTTACCAATATAATATAATTGAATTAAAAATTATTCAACTAAGTCATTTTGTATAAAACAAAATCTAAAAATGTAGTGGGCATATAATGTAAATAAACTGAAGTAAATTTTAAATATAATATAGAAAAATTTTCATCAATTAATAAGTTATAAAATTCAATGAGATTAAATTGAGTTGTCGTACCACATACATCTTTGGTAACATTAAATTCAATGCTCCATGGATGAATTAAAATGATTGATATCATAAAATACCCTGAATAATGAATGATCCATGATATTAAATTTAAAATATATTTATGTTCATCATATAAAAATTTTGGTGTACAACAAAAAAAATGCCAAAATGAAGTGATATTGTGACAAAATCATTTATGTTGAGTACATATTTTGCATGTTTGTACTCTAACCCATTAATAATAAAAATATATCATTTATTTAATTGTTTTATATCCTTTTGAAGGATTATTAATTTATCATTAACCAATTTATTAAATTTATTTCAATAACATATTTAATTACATTATGCATTAATCTGGCATTGGTTATTTTCAGTATATTAATTTCTTAATTGCAAGACTGATTTTGTCCATTAACCATGCTTAATAAAGGCATTGTTCCATCATCTAATGAATTATAATGATTACATAATTACCATGTTAAAAAATATTAAATAATAATAACCAACCATGACATATAGTTATGGAAAATTAATTGTGGTATAGATATGAAGATAGATGGTTGTATATATGCTTGTGTAACATTTCCATTTTTAAATGTACATTTGTGATAGATATATAGTTTTATATTATTCTTATATAATTATTATTTCCTCATAAATATTATATTAATTAATTAATTAATCATATATATAGAATCCAAGGGCTATATTGATGAATAATTAATCAAAAAAATCATGGAGATGGTAATCCTCATGTATACATAAATGACGTTATCATTGTTTAATGGACGGAAAGGTATGAAAGTATATGATATTATAACATTATAGAAAAATAACTACTTCATTAGTATCATATATATATATATATATATAACATTATTCCATCCTTAGAATCATCTTCAAGAGTCTATGATGGACTATTAATCACATAACATCATGGAAGTGGTAGTTTCCAAGTACACTTGAATAATGATTGTATTCCCAATTTGATAGATAAGGAGATGAAAATTTGTAGTGACGTAGTCATCAAAACATAACAATATTGTTTATATTTTTATTTTATCATATCATTTATTTTTAAGAAAATTTTAGAGAGGATGAAGTAGAAGTAATATTAAAATTCACAATTAAGAGTTTTACATCTTCTTCTTAATACCATCATTGTCATGCACCTTATTAATTCTATGATTGAATTTTTATGATAATAATTCCCATAGGTATTGTATAGGTATGTTTGGAAAAGATTTGGTTTGGGATTATCTAATATATAGTACCCAAAATGTATGAGGAATACAATAAAGGATGATCCGGTTTTTAAGGGAGGGGAGACCCACTCTTGTGATCACATAATGTATTAAGTAGTATAAATTAATTATCATTAAAAAGTCGAAAATTTAAATATAGAAAATAATGGATTATTATGAAACTATTTTATCACATCCAATCAAAGTTTTTCAATTTTATGTGAATTTCACCCCAATCACTTTGTTTCAATGCACACCTAACCCTTTTAATGATAACATTGATATCAATGTCTTAACTATTTTGGTGTCAATAAATTTACTATAAAAGGAATAGTGGTCCATAAATTTTCAATGGTTTTTAGTTTCACCCATATACCATTCAGATGGAAAATTTAGTATTTTGAAGAATTTTAAATTATTTTAAAAAAGTATTATAAAATTTAATTTATGTATTGACTTTTTTTATTCATTTATGTTTCAATAATGTTATATAGATCAAAATGGAATTCAATTATAGTCTTTTACACACCCAAAATTTATTATATGTATATATATATCTATAATATTAATGTGACACTATACTTCACCCAATAAATTTTACTTTTAGGGACATTAAATTGAATTACATTATTTATCTCTTACTTTTAAAAGAATTGTGTTGGCATTACAAAACACTTTATATTAATTATTTCGTCACTAAAAATTATTAAAAATTCTTCATAAATATCATTTCACTATTAAAAAAATTGGAAACAATCAAAATGTAATTTTATCAAAATAGGTGCTCAAAAGGTGAATTTAAAATCAATAGATACATTTTTTATTTTTCATTCCTTAAACTAACTTATAATTAAATTTTAATGAAAAAATGGAATAAAATTTCTATAAATTCCAACATCGGATTATTTTTTCCATTTTGTAGTAATATTTTTTCCTTTTATTTAGATCTACTAACAATTATATTCATGAAAAAATGAATCTCGATGTTTATTAGTGAGGAAGTCCATTTATTGTCCATAAAATAATAAATAATGATTTACTAGACTATCAATGAATCCTAAAAAGATCGATTCAATATTGGTTACTTTTTTATCACATCACCAACTTTTCAAATTTCAATATTAAAAGAAAATATTTACCTCTAGAGTGACATGTATGAATCAATATTAATAATGTTGTAATAATTCATGGTTCATCTTTTCTAATTTTGTATTATAATGATATATGATTTACAATGAAATTCTAGAAGGGTCTTCGTATGGAACTTGATAATGTGATTTTTTAGCACACCTTATTACCCTAAAATAGATGGATAGTCCTAATGGATATTCAAATAGTAAAATATATATTTATGGTGTGATCAATTTATTTTTGAGGTATATGGTATCACTATATTGTTTTAGTGAAGCTTGTTTATAATAATTGCTTCCATTCATGTTTTAAAAAATATTTATATACAACATAATATAAAAATAGATTTTTTACTCCAACTTTTTGGGATAATTTTGGTGAAATAAAGAATGTAGTCCAAGAATATGTGTAGGTGGAAGTAGAAATGACAATGACTACTCAAACCCTTATCAAAGCATCTCAAAGCTGTAAAATATTTTATATTGATCACTAAATGAGTTATTTTGAATTTAATGTGGGACATCACATTTTATTTAATGTATCTCAATATAATGGTCTTATAAAGATCATTATGAAAGGGAAATTGAGCCCTTGGCAGATCATATATTTTTAAATTGTTGAATTATTAGGTGATTTGGTGTATTATTTTGAAATTCCTTCAAGTCACTCTAAATTACATATTGTGTTCTGTATATAATTGTTAAAAAAGTAGATATTAGAAACAACACATAGTCTGAACTCATAATAAGTATAATAGTAACATAAATTATAATACCCTGAATATTCTATCTAAATTTGATACATTATAAAAAAATTGTTTAGGATTCGGGTGACTCGGTTGGTAAAGTTACATTAGTGAAATCAGGAGATAGAACATGCAACGTGGGATCCAAAAGTAGTTATGATGAAGAAATACTCAAATATATTCATGAGGTGGATTATTGAAATTATGTGGATGAAAATTTTTATGTAATAGTTTAATACCCCAAAACTTTATGTTATATTAATATTTAAATAACATTAATCTCAGCTAGCAATAAATGCAACCCTGAGTCTACAAGCATAGTAAAATAATATAAAATTATAATTTTTTTGTTATATATATTGGTAGTAAAATGAATAATTGAATTATTAATATTATATTTTCTTAAAATGTATAAAAAAATTATATTTTAGAAATTGATCAAAATATATTGAATTAATAAGTGATTTGTTTTGAAATAATATTATTTTTATAGATAGTATTCATGCCATGTTTTATATAATTATTTTAAGATTAATTTTTGAAAAATATAGAAAATTTAATTTTAATAAAATGAAAATAATTTTTAAATTATAATATCAAATGTTTCTTATAGTGAAACTTTGATAATTTTCAAAAAATATTATTTTATTGATGAATAGTGAATGATAAAAATTTCTATTAAAAATATAATTACTATTTAATGCAATTAAAATTTATAATTTTTTAAAAAAAATATTAATACTAAAATTAGTTCAATTATATTTTAATAAATTAAATTTTGTTCTTTGGAATAATGTTTATTCCATGTTTTCATAGAAAATATTTTTGCTGTTAAGAAACATTTTCATTGAAAAAACAATTTCGACGTCCATAACGGATAAATTTTAAACAAAAAATTGAAACTAATTTTATTTGAATAGAAATAAAATAAATTTCTAATTTGAAATCATAATATGGAATTTTATTTAATATTTTAATATTTTTTTTCATAGTAATTACTAAATATATTAAACATTAATTATCGTGGTTAATGTTACAATTGGTTTATAAGAGGGTGAATAAGAAGATAATGGCTTTAATGATCTAAAAACATTTATAATTATAAATGGGTTTCCATATTACATCCTTATTGAATATGATGTTCATAATGTTCCATTTAAGGTCCTTTTACCATTTGCAAAAGATGGGTACAATTTATTCTTTTCATAAAATCCATGTCTGTATCTCCCACACTATTAAATGGAAAACCCTCTACACTAATATTTATACATAAAATTGATTTTTATTGAAAAAAACAAAAAATTCCTTTCCAGAAATACACCCCCATTAAATAGTGTAACTAATTAAATCAAAAACCCAATCTAGGTTGATTTTATTTATAACCCGAAAGAGTACATCTGAAGAAGATATATAGTTCTTAACCATGCATCATCATTTTATTTAATCATATAAGAACATAAACCATTAAAAATATATTATAATATTGTAAATATTTTTTATTAAATATAATTATATTGTATTATGTTAATTTAATATCTATTTTACATATCATGTTCCATTGAATTGGAAATTAAATTATAGATCCTAGATACAGAGGACTACTGCAACACAAACATATGTAATTAGATTTCCATCACCAAAATTCATGGATGAATATAATAATGTATTTTATGTTTATATTTTATTTTTATTAAATACATATACTTATATAATTATAATATCACATATTACACCTTACCTTCCAGTCCAAAGGAAAATGATAACATCGCTCGTCTATACGGGAGGACTACAACATCCATAAAGTGATGCAACTTATTTTCAGATTATTTTTGTATGGATGGTAATAATAATATATATAATGAATATATGTGGTATATATGATATATTAATGACTATGTAAATGTTAATTATTACTACATTTCTTTATTTCCATCCATCAAAAAATTTAAAAACATCGTTCATGTGTACGTCCGACATAATCTCTTCATGGACGGTGTAACTCATTTTTATATAAATAAAAATTATGGAATATTATAAATAAATATATGATGAATGTATATTATATTTTTATAATTTAAAAAAATATTTATTAAATTTAATTATGATCAACAAAAAAGGTTTGATGCTACCAAACCAAGACATAAATTAAAAATAAAGGTGTTGTCACCTAAAATAGTATTTTAATTACAAATTATTAATACATGTGTGATAAAAAGTTTCAAGTAAAAACATATATGCTGTGATATATATATTTATGGTTCTGTAATACTATTATAGTAAATATATATTTATTATATAGCTGTTATGGATACATATGAAGGAAATCAATCCTTTGTTAAGGGATTATCATCACACTTTTAGTTTCGTTAGAAATATTCAATTTTCATCATATAATTATTCTATGTGTTCTATATAATACCCACTTAAATATCATTTAATGAATCCATTTATCTTATTATTTTTTAATGTATCATTTAAAGTTACTTATTTTAAGGTGATTATGATTCAAAGGTTAACAATGTGGTAAGAGTTTATTTCACAATCACATCATTATTCAAAATTGTTTGTTTTTATGTTTCCCTTGGTGAAATAATTGTATATATATATCCTAAAAACTAAAGATTATTGTCTGTTTCATATTCGTTAAATATTTATGTTGTATTAGCATTTTAAACTATTTCATAATTTTATTAACATAGAAAATTTTTAACAAAAGGGGACTTTAGTTCACCCCTTTGCAAAAAAAAATTTCATTATTTCCATGTTTTCTTAAAAAATCATGAATATTATTATCATTAAAAATATTATTTATTCAATAAATTTTTATCCATGTTTTACTTTAAAAAAAATTCAATGGAATATTTTTTTTATTTCCCAAAATCGGTACTTTTTATCCTTTTTACAATAGTGTCAAATGAACATTTTTATCATATAAAAATTGTATACAATTACCCAAAATGATGACCACTCTTTATGTTTATTATTACTATACCAGTTTATGATGTTTTTTTTAAAAAAAAACTATCCTTAAAATTTGGGAAAAATTTAGAATTTAATTATGTGATTTCATTGTGAAAAAGGTATTTCACTAAATAAAATAAAGAATTGTTTTTTAATATTTTCATATATTTGAACATCCATTGTTTAATATTATGTTGGGGATATATGATTATGAAACCATCGAAATTATTTCATGGATTATTTATGATCAATTTTACTAGGGATTTACTCTTTCATACCATTCACAATTTTACTCGATATGGTTTATGTTTGTTTTTAATGATTTGTGAATTTTTTTAACATTTTTTATGCTTGATTTTCAGTATTAATGTTATCATTTATTATGATTTTCCAATTTATATGAGGAATTAAATAGACATAGTATGATATGATTAACTCCCACTTTAGTACATCACTCCATCTATAGGTTTCAATAGAAACAAATCATGTGTATTTAGCCGAGCCCTTACCTATTTATGTATGTTTTATTGGTATATGGCCTTATAGGAATTATTATTATTTTTAAACATATGGATTCCATCATTATAATTTTTTTTATTTATTTTCATTTTATTATTTTACTATTTATGGTGTCCATGTATAAATTTAAAGAACACGATATTATTTATATTGAATTATCTATTAATCCTTTATTCCTATAGTATTATTCTTCATGATCATGTCACTGGTTAAATTAAATGTGTTTTTATTTATTTATTCTTCAATAATTATTATTTCATATGTATACATTATAGATAATAATATAAGCACACCATTACTGAAAATTTGAACTCACCCCATTCATGTGTTTCCATTCACCATGATGATAGGAAGTTTTTATGATTTATATACAATTATATATTAAAGTAAATAATTGTTTTATAAATTTATTTACTATTTTTTATTTTATTTTATCAATTGTAATGTGAGATTCTTTTTTGTATCTAGTTTTTGAATATTTCTATTCAATTTACTCTACTGGGATTTGATTTCATGTATCTAGAAATAATGTAAAAATGTAAGAATGTATCCAATGACACTGGGATGCTAAAATTGGGGGAATTAAAAAATTTGAATTAGTTTTAAACATATATATGAACAAATTTATAAAATAATATATGTTTCTTATGTTGAAAAAATTTTATTTTCACACGATCTTGTGTAAAAAGAGTATAAAAATATTATGAAACATAATCAAAAGTTTTATTTAATATTTTTAGGATCCTCATTTATATTGATTTATCAAATAAAATGACATAAGATTATTGTTCAATAACGATAAACTAACATCCTCAAAATAGTCCATCTTTTGATTAACCAGTATGGATCAACAATCAACATCACCCATGTTGGATCATAATAGGGCATGATGCATGTTCTTGAATACTCTAGGATGGAAACTAGTTCCATGGAACTAGATTTAATTTAGTAAAAAGGGTTTCACCTTTGAATATAATCAACATGTAATGGACCCTTATTTAAATTCTTGTGTGGTATTCCCAAATATTATACATCCATTAAAAATTAAATAACTCATCTCAAATATAAAACATAACCAAAAAATGAAAAAAATTATTAAAACGTCCAACTTAATTATTAAATACAACAAATTATGGGGTGAAAAATGGTTATTATATATTGAGGTATATGATAAAAATAAAATTTACAAGTATGAGATATAGTAAAACAAAAAAAATGTTTAGAAAATTTTAAACCACAACTTGAACATCTCTCTGTGACTGTACACCTATGAAAAACTCTTAAAAGTTGGAAAAAACAACTCAAGAAAAACTAAATTTCATAATATCACGAATTAAATAAAATAATAGATGAATGTGTCCCTAGGATGTGATAGATAAAAAATTTTAATCAATGAGATAACTGGGATCCATGGAATTCAAGACAGATTTCATTTATTATAATAATATTTATATCATGATTCATGTAAATGAGGTGTTTATCCACAAATAATTCATTTTTTTCAGAACAAATATCATGTATAGTATAGTGGCTGTTTAAAATAATCACTAGGAATCAGCAATTTATAAAAAAATCAAATCATAAATAATAAATAATAATTTTCACAAAAAAGATGATAAATTCACTATAAATTAACTATTTTGAAGTCATTAATTGGTTAATGTGATCAAGGATTATTTATTAATAAAAAATAATTATATAATTAAAGTATATAGTTTTTTTAAAAAAATTACATACAGATATATAAATTCATAAGTACAATCATCCAACCAAGTAAGTCACATGCTAATTCCATTATTGTAATATGAATCTTCTATAAAATTCTCATCTCGATAGACATGTTTGATGATGTAATTGATGATAGAGAAGGTTTCTAAATTCTATCCATAAAGTAGAAAATGTATTCGAAAGGAAAAAATTTTCAATTCATATTTCTAGAACAATTTTAGTAGAACTATTATTAATTCACATGTTATTCCATCATTGGGATTTAGAAAAATATTCCACATTGTTGAAACTAATAATCAGGCCATAAATAGACGATTCCAATCCATATGAACCATAGAAACATCCATTAACTTTCCCAATATGATCACATAAAACAATACCAAAACATTAAGGTCTAGGATTCCATTTTGATGCACAATAATGGTTCATTGGAATCTGTTGGTCAGAGTGGATACTCAAGAGGGTGGGTGAATTGAGTTACAATTAATTTTTTTTAAATTATTTATCATAAAATCCCCCAATTTAAAAACAATGTTAAACTTTAGTGAATCTATTCATAGTGTAAATGTTAAATCAGTTTCTCAATGATTGATTAGGTCTCAGTTAACATAATCTGAGGATTAAATAATCTTTTAAACAAACTTACTGGTTTACAATAAGTATTAACACATGCTAATTTAACTATCAAAGTAGCTTCAAAAGAGTTTTGTATTTCAAAGTAATAGTACCAGAATATGAAATAAATATATAGTATACTTATAAAAATAAACTAAAATTGCACAGCAGAGTTAACCAAGAGGTTCAGTCACAAGCCGAGACTTAGTCCACTCAACAATTTATATAAATTGGTCCACACCCTAGATCGGGGTTAACACAGTGAGCACACGGTCAAGGTACAAAGACCTCTACCACAGTTCTACGTGGGAAAACAAACAACAGCTTATAACTATCTAGGTATTACTCAACCTCTACCACTATCCACAGTGGGAATCAAAATAGTAATGGAGTTTTAGTGAGGATTTAAGAATACTCCAGTTTAGCTCAGGAGACAGTGTGTGTGTAAAATAAGTAGGATACACACACTGGTCGAAATGTAAAAAGAAATAATCACAAAGATAAGTATGACGGAGTTTAGAAATTCGTTAGTGATCAGTAGTGAATCTCTGGACTCATTTGGTTGATCATAAAATCTTCTGAGTCCTTCTCTGGTTTCTTCTCATAAAATAGATTATTGTTTTCTTTTTAGTTTCTTGGTCCAGCTTTTCCCCTTGAGTTCATGAAGTGATTTTTGTAGTTCTTCACTCAATATGAAGCTTGTGGTTTGCTTCAGAATGATCGTCTTCAAGTATGTGAGAGTTCATGGAGTTTAGATGTTGTCATGCGTGAATGATCCACATTTGAATACTTGTTGAGCCATTTTCTTTTTCACCTTGGTGTGGCTTCTTAGATCCATGGTACTCTCTTTTTGTATATCTGCACACTTGTTCTATCTTTTCGTATCACTTATTTTCAGTGTTCTCATTCCTTCCACTTATAGATTTTAGCTCCGTCAAAAAGGATTGATCACTTTTTTCATGGGTACCAGGTACAGTTCCCTGACATGACAAAAGAAATCATTTAATAACATAAACTGCATTAAAATCATCAAATTTAACTGTTATCTTAATAAATAAATAGTATTGAGAGTATAGAGTTTGACTGGTTCGTCAATCATTAGTATCTTGTGTTGGAAAATTTGTAGGATGGTCTTTGTGTAGCAGAACCATCCATTGGTAGCTCTTTTGAACTTTTATCAGTAGCTATATACATCGGTGACTTTATTCTATCATTAGATCTTGTTATCGGTAGCTATTAATCCATCGGTAGATCGATGTATCAGTGACTGTACTTGTTTCTGTAACTATCTGTGAACAGGCTCTATCGGTAGACTTATGTCTAACGGTTTCTCTTGTCTGTCGGTAGCTCTGGTCTGTTTTTCAGTCAGTAGCTCTACTTTGTTTTTCATATGGTAGCTCTGGTTATTGGTGATTGTATGTACTCGTATCGTTAGGCTTACTCTATTGGTAGCTTCTGGTAGACATACACATCGGTAGCTCTATACATAGTGGTGACCTTTGTGTGTTAGTGACTCTTTCTATCGGACGACTAAAGTCTATCGGTAGACTGAGTACCGAAAGCTCATTATAAGTAGCTATGTGCATAACCGTGACATGCACTTATCTGTTTTATGAAAAACACATTCTATTGGGTTAGAATTATTCCATAACTCATATAAACATGGGTAAACAAATATTAACATATTGTAGAGACAATTTTAATATTATTTTCATCTTGATCATAGAATATCCTAGATTTTAATGAATAATTATATAAATAAACAGTAATTGGGATTATCAAAATATATGTGAGAAAAATTGGGATTATCAAAACAGCTGAAGTCAACAATTTCCCCCTTTTTAATAATCACATCTTATAACATTATAGCTTTAAAATAGTGAGTAATTGTATTAGAGGATATATCATAAAATGCACTTATCTTAGAGAAAATAGTATGTTAGAGAACATAATGTAACAGAGGTAGAATTTAATGTGATAGTATCAGAGATAAATGAAAATTCAATGATATCAGAGGTAAAATTTAGTGGTAGAAAAGAGTTAAATGAAATGGTATCAGATAACTAAATGTAATGGTATCAGAGAATGAATGTAAAAGTACTAGTATCAGAAGGACAAAGCATGATAGATCTTCTCCCCTGTTGATACTTTCTCCCCATTATTTATTTTCCCTTTAAGACATCATCCCCCTGGGTGAATATTTCTCCCCCTTGGTAAAAGCATGGTAAAATATTTTTCCCCCTTTTTGATAATCAAAAAGTGGGAAAGAACAAAGAAAATATGAGACAAAAGAAAGTTACATGTATTAAGTGTTTGAAAAAGATACATTGAAAGAACATAAAATACAAATTATTCCCATCAAACATCTTAGCCACTTGATCAATCCACATCCTCAATGTGAGATTTTTCCTTTGGATCAGAAGAGGATGCAGGTGGTGAGGAAGCTGGTGAAGTCTTAGGAATTCCGGAAATGACCATTGGAGGCTGAGCAGTTGACACTATGCCTGGCCTATACTGAGTAGTTCTTTGAGTGATCATCGGTGTGAGGCCTCAAATAGCTTTTTCAAGAGTAATTTGAATTGGAGAAGTAGTAGAGGTAGAGGCAGGTAAGGCTGGAGGTACAATTACCGGTCTAGCATCAACATGCATAAAATGGAGCAACAGATTTCTAAAATCCATTATTATTCCTCCTCCATGCTCCATGGCAGATCTGATGACATCCTTATTCTCCATAATCTTGTCCAACACTGGATTCAATTATCATAGCCTGCTAACTTGTTATCGGAAGCCCTGATTGATAGGAGGTTGTTTCATATTCTCAATCAGAAGTTTGAAAAGGATGGTCATTTGGGTCTTTGTGTAAATCTTTTGGAAATTGGAGTCCACATTATCTTTCACTTATTTCTGAGAGGCAGAGGCTTATCTCATATAGTCTTGGACTATCTTTATTATCTCTCGAGCTAAATATTTGGTAGAAAGAACATCTCTGGTTAGGTCAGGTGAGTCCACAGTGCCACTAGTTAAAGCTGAACCACAATCCTCCTTCATCACAGCTCGGAACTGATTCAAATATACTGAAGGTTTAGATGCAATAGGACCAATAGAGAAGTTTACTGTTTCCTTGAAGTTATTGTTCAAACCACTGATAAGATTTTGAACTTGAGAATCATGGGTTTTAACATGATCATTCATGGATTATTTAAAACATTCGAATACTGAAACCATCTGACTTACATCACTTTTCACATAAGCCAAGTATTTTTTTGGTTGGGAATTTGAGCTCATGTAAGAGTCTAAAGAAAAAAATGAGTTCTTTAGAGCATCAAGATCAGATTCCAATCTAGAGACTTGAGTCTGGAATTATTTACCATCTTCATTAATTTCTGCCACGATGGTTGATAGATTACACCCTAGAGATATTTCAAAAGATCTTTCCAACATTCTCATTTCTTCAGAAAAAATTTGCTTAATTTCAGTAACTGAGGCACTAAAATATTCTTTCAGATCATTCTTTAAGTATTCCAGATCATCCTTGGTAGTTAAATCTGCAGGTGTAATAGCAACAAATGCTCTTTTAGAGGCTAAACTGACCACAGAGTCAGTCATAACCGATTGAATTGACGATACCAAAGAAACTTACATATTATTTAACTCTTTCACAAATATGTCCTTAAGACTTTTCTTCAAAGTATCCAGGTCATGAATTCTGACCACATCTTCTGGAAATAACTCAGACTCGATATCATACACAATTTTAGGTCTATTTAGAGAGGCCTCATTATCTGAATCTGGATAGTCTAAACCACAGACTACAAAACCTGGGTCTTCTGCCCAATCATCAATTCCAGCAGCCACTATAACACTTCCAACATTGGATTTATTCTCCACCTCAATGGGTGGATCCAAAAGTAAAACAACAATATTCTCAACTGGTATTTCATCCCGAGGAGAATGTTCTACTATCATTAATTTCTCTGTAACAGCAGGAGGGTCTTCCAAAATAGGCAAGGGTTTGTAAACTTTATTTTCATCATTAGTAGGCACTAAAGATTCTCCAATCACTGGACTGAGGCACAAATCAGCAAATAGAGATGCTCCACTCCCCTTAACATATTCTTCATTATTTACAACATCCACTTCAACATCCTCTAAAATATCTTATTCCTTATCTAATTTATGTTGATCAAGATTTTCAGGAGCTGGGCTAGGAGGTAATTCAGGGTCTCCTCCTTCATCAGCAGAGGACTCCTCCTCTTATGAATCACCACTTTATTCTGGATCCTCTTCATCAGGTCCCAGACCCAAATTCCTCACATCCTTAGGTCTTGAAGGATGATTCATATGTTTAAATTTTTCATACTCCTTCTGGTCATCATTGACCCATTCTCCTCTCCATGGGTTCCAATTGATCCACATGTATTTGCAGACTGTAGAGGTGATACAAAAGTTATTCATAACCACTACTGTCTCATCGTGGAACACAACAATCCCTTTTACATTGATCATCATAGAGATCAAGATAACAATGAATAGGGAATTTGTCTTTGATTTCGTCCTTGTCATATCTTCCATTTGGATCATCAGAAATTTGCACAAATTCACATTTACACAATGTCTTAATAGGTGAAAGAGATAAATATCATGATATCTCAAATTGAAAAAGTCTCCTCTCCTTGGTATCAAGACATGTTGAACAAATTTGATCAAAAATATGTTCTCTCCATCCATTTCCGTAGCAACTAATTTTCTTTGAATTCCATCACCAGTCAGCTCCTCCAAAGCTGTCTCAAAGTAGAAAATATCACTGGTAAGTTGCATAGCTATCGCGAAATATCCAGATACACCTTCATGCGAAACATTTAAGCACTTAGTCCACTCAATAGATGAAAATGACATCTCCTTTCCATTCACAAAAGTGTTTTCTCGGTATTCATTATTAGATTTCACAAAGCTCACATTGTCATAAAATTGCTTCAAATTATTCGGATAGTAGGGACCATTTATGTTTGAAAAACAATCTACCCATTTTTGATCTTCATGAAATTTGTGCACTAAGGACTTGCTAGGAAGGAACCATTCCACGCACAACCCCTTTCAAATCACAATAACTCTATTCTGCATATTAGGATTCACTGGTCGTCTCCACATCATAGTTCTAGCAACACTACAAGTTTCTTCTTGCTCTGGCTTCTGCTTCTTTTCTTTAGGCTCATCTGCAACATCTTTAACAAAAGGGGGTTTGGTTTTTTCCATCTCGGATTCGAAGGATTTAGGGTTCTCGAAAAATTCGGGAGCTATGGTTTGAGGGTTAAGGTTTTGAGGCTCAGTGGATTGAGAAGTATATAGGACTTTGTTTTTATCATTCATTAATAATAAAAATAAATAAATTAAATGACAAAAGGTAAAAATGATTCAGATTCTGGTGGCAGACAAAATTTTTAAAACATCGCACTCATATGTGAGAATTTATATCATTGAGGTTAAGTCTGTGAGAATTTAACATCAGTGAGGATTTTACATCGGTGAGGATTTTGCATCGGTGAGAATTTACATCAGTGAGAATTTCATATCGGTCAGAATTTACATCGGTGAGAATTTCACATCAGTGAGTATTTCACATCGGTGAGAATTTCACATCGGTGATAATTGCTACTGATTGAGGTTAAACATTCCTAACTCAAGTCTAATGTAACTTAACCCATCCGAACATAAAAGTTTGGTGAAAATGTCAGCTAACTAATGTTCAGTGCATATAAACTCAAGAGTAATATTACCCTTTTGATAATGATCTCTCAAGAAATGGTGAAATACAAAAATGTGTTTGGTCCTAGAGTTAGACACAGGGTTCTTCGAGATATTTATTGCACTGTTGTTGTCACAGTTGATAGAAACGTGCCTAAAGTAATATCCATAGTTCAAAAGAGTGTGTTTCATCCATAGAATTTGTGCACAACAACTACCAGCAGCTATGTACTCTGATTCGGAATTGGACAAAGCTACATAATTTTTCTATTTACTATTCCAAGATAATGAGGATTTTCCCAATAAATGACATGTTCCTGATCTTCTTTTTCTATCCAACTTGAAACTAGAATAGTCAGTATCTGAATAACTCATTAACTCAATGGATTGTCCTTTTTGGTAAAACAAACCTAAGTTTACAGTATGTTTAAGATACTAAAAAATTGGTTAACATCAAGTAAGTGAGATTATTTCAGGTTAGATTGAAATCTTTCACACATGCATACACTAAACATAATATCTAGTCGACTAGCAGTAAGGTAAAGTATGCTTCCAATCATACCTCTTTAATTGGTTTGATCCACTAGTTTCCCAGTTTCATCTACTTCCAATTTAAAGACTGTACTCATAGGAGTTTCACTTTCCTAAATACCATCCAAACCAAAATGTTTTAAAATATCCTTTTTATATTTACTTTGACTCAAAATAATACAATTTTCATTTTGAAAAACATGAAATCCAAGAAACTTTTTATGTTCTCCCATTAAACTCATTTAAAATTCATTTTGATACCCTCAGAAAAATCAGTACATAAAGAATTTTTAGAAGATCCAAAAATAATATCATCAACATAGATTTGTACTATCAAAAAATATTTATATATTATTTTAATAAAAAGAGTTGGTTCAGCAATCCATTTAGTAAAAAATTTTGAAATAATAAAATTACTAATTCTATCATACCAACTCTTAGAGCTTGTTTTAAAACATATAATGCTTTATAAAGTTCGAAAACTAGATTTGGAAAATGAGGATTTGTAAATCTAGGTAGTTGTTCAACAAAAACATATTCAATTATAAAACCATTTAGAAAAGAACTTTTGATACCCATTTGATATAACATGAAATTCAGATGAGCAACTTATGAAAGTAGAATTCTAATAGTTTCTAATCTGGCTATAGGAGAAAAGGTTTCCTCATAGTCTATACCATCCACTTGACTATATTTTTGTGCAACTAGCATGTCTTTGCTTCTAACTATGTTTCCAGATTCATCAACTTTGTTTCTAAATACCCATTTAGAGCCTATTGTCATTGTGTCCTTGGGTCTGTCAACTAATTCCCAGACATTGTTTCTTTCAAATTTATTTAACACTTCTTTGATAGCCATTACACAAAATTCATCATTGATAGAATCATTGACATTTTTAGGTTCTAGATGTGAAAGAAAATCTTGATGTTCAACCTGGTTTCATAAAGAAGCTCTTGTATGTGTCCCTATATCAAGATTACCAACAACAGCATCTAAAGGATGATTCTTTAGAATCATTATTGATAAAGTAAATGTAGGACTAGAAATTTCAGTTTCATCTATAGGTTCGGGTTCCATAGAATCAGATTCTAGAATATGTCCAGAACTGGATATTTTTACAGCAGGTTCTTTGGATTTATCATTAAGGTCCAGAACACTCAAATTTTCTTCAAGATTTTCAAGAGAGGTTTTAGGCTCATGCGTATCAGTTTCATCAAACATGATGTGAATAGATTCTTCCACAAATTTTGTTCTTTTATTAAAGTGTCTATAGGATTTTCATGTTAAAGAATAACCAAGAAAAATTTGTTCATCACTTTTAGAAGAAAACATGTCCAGATTATCCTTTGTATTAAGAATCAAAACATTCTAGCCAAAGACTCTAAAGTAAATAACTTTAGGTTTTATATTATTCCACAACTCATATGAGGTCTTCTTAAGAATAGGTCAAATTAAGACTCTATTAATAATATAACATGTTTTATTCACATCTTCAGCCCAAAAGTAAATAGGAAGGTCATATTCATTAAGCATGGTTCATGCTATTTCTTGAAGGGTTCTATTCCTTCTTTCAACTACACCATTCTGCTGAGGTGTCCTAGGAGCAGAAAAGTTGTAACTAAAGCCATTGTGTGAGCAATAAGATTCAATCACATGATTTTCAAACTCACATCCATGATCACTTCTTAGAGATTTAATATTAAGTCCACTATGATTTTCTACAGATTTTGAATATTTAATAAAGTAAGAACAAGCATCACATTTGTGAGCTATGAAGTATACCAAATTATATCCAGAAAAGTCATCTACTAGGACATATACATAGTGATTCCCATTTAAACCTGAGACTCTTTAAGGTTCAATCAAGTATATGTGAACCAACTCGAGAGGTTGAGAAGATGAGACTTCTTTCTTGGATTTAAAATAAACTTTGTGTTGCTTTCCCTTTTGACATGGATAACAAACATTTTCAGTTGGGAATTCAAGCTTAGTTAGCTCTATAACTAAGTTTTTCCTAGTTAATTTTCTAAGTGAATAGAAGATGTAGTGTACTAATCTTCTGTTCCAAAGCCAATATTCATTATGAAATGTATTTAAACAAGTAAAATTTTGTTTGGCTAAAGAATTTAAATCAATAACATAAACATTTTAATTTCATAAAGAAGAAAATACTAAAACATGTTTAGAGTTATAAATATTACAAGAATAATTTTAAATCATGACATTAAAACCATCATCACATAATTGATAAATAATTAATAGATTTTACTTATGTTGATGAACAAATAAAACATTAGAAATTTAAACTGAATCGGTGTTACCAATATGGCCTAGGTCAATGATTTTTACTTTAGAATTATCACCAAAGGTGACATGACCTCCACCAAACATTATTAAGCTCTTAATGTATGTATAATATCCAGACATGTGTCTTGAACATCCACTGTCCAAGTGCCATACATTTTTGTGAGAGATCTTCAAATAGGTCTCCTCCAAAACAGATTTAAATAGAAAATTATTTTGCTACACAAATATTATTGGGTCCAGAAAGGATAGAAATCAATACATTGGGTACCCATATTTGTCTTATGGGTCTCATATAATTTACAGAATCAATAAATTTTGATAGATAAACTTTATTAAATCTATAACTAAATAAATAACTAGTTTAAGAATACAAATTTCCAGAACTGGAATAAGTATAATTTTTTCTAGACTTTGGAATAAATCTAGTTTTAGTGAACTATCTTTGTCCAGGTTGGTATCCCATACTAGTTGTGTATTTTGGTGCAAATTTCGTACATAAAATTTGAGTGAGATTATCTTTTCCCTTACAGAATTTTTATAAGTCCTTTCTTATTTTATCATTGAAAATTTTCAGTTCAGTGCTTTCCTTTAACATTTGAGCATTCTTTTCTTTTTATATATCAAAGGTAGATTTAAAATTGGCAGTAAAAGAATGATGTTTCTTTAGTGACTTATATTTGTCCTTATGTTCATTAGATGTAACTTCCAGTATATTACAGTATTCAAAAATGTAATCCTTAGACATATTTTCATCATAGTCTGAATCACTGTTATTTCCCGAATAATAATGATTTAGAACAGGGGAAAGAGGTACCTCAGAGGTATCGGTCATGAAGCACATGTGGGCACGATTCATCTCAGAATCCAAAATTTCAGATTCACTTGTGTTGTCTTCTGAAGCACTCCATGTAGATTTCATATCGTTCTTATAGTTCTTGCTCTTATAATTATATTTCTTTTTGAATTTTAATTTTGGATAATCAGCCTTGATGTGTCTTTTCCTTTTGCATTCATAGCAGACTATATCACCCCCCTTATCAGGTTTTTTCCAATCCTTTTTCTAGTGTCCCTTATTGTCATACATTCCTTTGTAGTTAGATTCTCTGAATAATTTCTTCTTCCTATAGGACTTCTTGAATCTCCTAGCTATTTGAGCCATTTCAGCATCACTGTCAGATTCTGAACTTTCACTTGTTGAACTGTCAGTTTTTATTTGAGATTTTTCTTTGTCCTTTCTCGTTGAAGTAGTAGTCTTCAAAGCCGCTCATTTCTATTTTGGTTCATTATATTCCTCCTTATTTACCTTTATTTCTTCATCATACTTCATAATTTTACCAATAAGCTCTTTTACAGGCAGTTCTCCAATGTCACATGACTCTCAGATTGAAACAGAAGTGCCTCTCCATCGGTCTGGTAGAAATCTCAAGATTCTCATGATTTGTTCCTTTACTGGAAAATATTTTCCATGTGAACTAATTTTATTGAATATCTCACTGATCCTGAGATACATAATAGAAGTATGTTCATTAGTATTCATTTTAAAATTATCATATTTAATAGTATATGTATTTAATCTCATTTCTTTAACATTGGTTGTTCCTTCACGAGAAACACCCAAAGCATCCAATATTTCAAAAGAAGTTTTGAAAGCCGATATTCTATTGAATTATTCATCTCCTAAGGCACAATAGAGGGAATTCATGGCTTGAAAATTATTATTGTAATCATTCTTTGTAGGTTCATTCTAGGTCATTCTTTCAGTTTCTGGAATTTTATATTGTGACTCTATAGTAGTCGAGATATCAAAACTCATACATTCCAAGTGAATTTTGTTTTTCAATTTCTACTGGGCATAGTTTGTACCATTGAATAAAGGTGGCTGGTTAGTATCATAATCCTATAGTCTATTGTCTATAACAAGATTTTAGAAAATGAATTTAAAGATATAAAATTTAGAACAAATAGAAATTTAAGATATTTAAAGATGAAACTTCAATCACAGTTGGAAAACAAAGTATTTCAAAAATACTTTCACAAAACCAACCAATGATACAAAATTTTTCTCGGAGTTGATACTCAAGAGGGGGGGTGAATTGAGTTCCAATTAAATTTATGTTAAAATTATTTCTCTTAAAATCCCCCAATTTAAAAACAAAGTTAAACTGTAGTGAATCTATACAGAGTGTAAATGTTCAATCAGTTTGTCAAAGATTGATTAGGTCTCAGTTAACATAATCTGATGATTAAATTATCTTTTGAAACTACGTTACCGATTTACAATAGGTATAAACACTTGATAATTTAACTATCAATGTAGCTTTAAAATAGTTTTTTATATCAAAGTAATAGCAGCAGAATATGAAATAAATATATAGTATACTTATAGAATTAAATTAAAATGCACAGCAGAGTTAACCAACAGGTTCAGTCTCAAGCCAAGAAATAGTCCTCTTAACAATTTATATAAATTGATCCACACCTTTGATCGAGGATAACATAGTGAGCACACTGTCCAGGTTCAAAGACCTCTACCACAGTTCTATGTGGGAAAACAAACAACAGCTTACAGCTGTCCGGGTCTAACTCGACCTCTACCACTATCCACAGTGGGAAACCAAAGAGTAACGGAGTTTTAGTGAGGATTTAAGATTCCTCCAGTTTAGCTCAAGAGACAGTGTGTGTGTAAAATAAATAGGATACACACACAGCTCGAAATTTAAAAATAAATAATCACTAAGATAAGTATGACTGAGTTTATAAATGCTTTAGTGATCAGTAGTGAAGTTATGGACTCGTTTGGTTGATCCGAAAAGCTTCTGAGTCCTTCTCTGGTTTCTGGTCAGAAAAAAGAGTGTCGTTTTCTTCTTAGGTTCTTGGTCCAGCTTGTCCGCCCGATTGCATGAAGTGATTGTGGTAGTTCTTCACTCATTATGCAGCTTGTGTTTTGCTTCAGAATGACTGGATTCATGTATGTGAGAGTTATTGGAGTATAGATGTTGCCTTGTGTGAATGCTTTAAGTTTGAATGCTTGTTGAGCCTTTTTATTTTTCACCTTGGTGTGCCTTCTTAGTTCCTTTGTACTCTCTTTTCTTATATCTCCACACTTGATCTATCTTTTCGTATCACCTCTTTTCTGTATTCTATTTCCTTCCCTTTATAGATTTCAGCTCCGAAAAAAATGAATGATCGCCTTTTGAATGGGTACTAGGTATAGTTCCCTGGAATGACAACAGAAATCATTAAATAACATTAACTGCATTAAAATCATCAAATGTAATTGATATCGTAATAAATAAATAGTATTGAGAGTATAGATTTTGACTGGTTGGTCGATCATTAGTAGCTCGTGTTGGTAAATGTGTACGACGGTCATTGTATAGCAGAACCTTCCATCGGTAGCTCTTTTGAACTTGTATCGGTAGCTATATACATCAGTGACTTCATTCTATCGGTAGCTCTTTTTATCGGTATCTCTTAATCCATCGTTAGCTCGATGTATCGGTGACTGTACTTGTATCGGTAACTATCTGTGAACTGGAACTATTTGTAGACTTCTGTCTATCAGTAGCTCTTTTCTGTCAGTAGCTCAGGTCTGTTTTTCAGTCAGTAGCTCTGGCCTGTTTTTCAGTTCGTTTCTCTGATTATTGGTGATTGTCTGTACTCGTATCAGTAGTCTTACTCTATCAGTAGCTACTAGTAGACATGAACATCAGTATCTCTATACATATCGATGACCTTTGTGTATCGGTGACTCGGTCTATCAGTAGACTAACATCAATTAGTAGACTGAGTACCGATATCTCTTTATCACTAGCTATGCGCAGATCTGTGACTTACACTTACCTGTTTTATGTAAAACAAATCCAATTGGGTTAGAATTATTCCAGAACTCATATAAACATGGATAAAAAATTATTAACATATTGTAGAGACTATTTCAATATTATTTTCATCTTTATCATAGAATATCATAGATTTAAAAGAATTAATAAATAACTAAACATTAATTGGGATTATCAATGTATAGGGAAGTATAATTGGGATTATTAATACAGGTGAGGTCAACATAATATTATTTTTAAATGGAGGATACTCGTAGAAAGTTTCATGGTCCAGGTTGGTGGCATTACATTCCCAGTGAAATCCTTTCTTATTAGGGATGTGATGTCATTAATTGAATTTCTACAAAAGTATGATCAAATCACATTGGAATCCCTTATGGAAACAATTATATTTTTAATGGTTGAATGTATGTTGATGGGAGTGCTTCTTTGAATTAATTTATTATAACCGTACTAGGTAATATGCAACATTTCATCCACTACTACATGAGAGAGATTGGAGTGGTATAGGGAAAGAGATCACATGTCATACCTCCAACGAATCCAAAGAGAGTTAACCTTCTACAATATATTTTTTCAATTTTTAATGAGAATATATTTAATGATATATAAATAATAAAATATGTGTGTTTTGAGGATCCAAATTTATTCTCTATGTTTTCAAAGTTACAATTATCTAATTAAGAAAAATATATCATAGTTAAAATATTCATTCGATAATGAAGTAAATTATTCTGTCTTCATTAATAAAAACGTTTAATATAATGTATACAAATTGGTTATTTTCATTGTATTCATCTTTTAATGTTTTATATGTAATACATACTTCCCATAAATAATGAAATCCTAAATTTATATCCTATAATGGAATTTTGTGTAAATTTTTCTCAGGGGAAAACATGATTGAGTTTCGTGCATATTGGAAATGAATATCTATATTTTTTTATTTAAAAGGAGAATTTTTTTTAATTAAAACACATATATACATAATATAATAAAGGGGTTTGGAATGAATAATTCAAAAAATGTATTCTTACAGTAATTATATTTCTATAGTAATCATAAAACTCAATTTAGATTTATACCTATAGAAAACGATCACATGAGTTAGATTCTTTATTCATCAATAATAGAATCAATCATGTATTACATGTTTTTTACATAACCTGATTACTCGTATTTATTGATACAAATGTGTATATTCTAATATTACCAAGGTATGATTAATCGTATCTATAACAACCTATATATTTTATACAGTTTGTTTCAATATCTATTACATAAGGATACACATAATACAGATTACATGATCATGAGTTCAAAATTATTTCCGTATTTAGGTACATATTATAATAACCTGAAATAAATATACAATGACATAAACAAAAACAATATAATATTCCCTTAATTTACCTTGATATTGTAAAAAATCACGAGTTAACTAGGGGATTCACATAATTAAGGGGATTGCTATAAAAATAATTAATGGAATAATCAAATAATAACATGATGAAGTAATACTTTTTATAATATATAAATTTCAAGGAGACATTAGAGGGGTGACAATAATAAACATTAACATTGAATCATGATATAAGGTGATAACATGAAGGAAACATAGGAATGTGGATACACTATAAACATTACATTAGAATATGTCAATTCTAGTTACAAAGAAAATATTACATGGTAAATATAGTCCCTTGAGTTATTAAGTTCACTACTAATCACATACATAATATCTCATGATACGAACACATTACCCAATTCATTTTAGAACTATATAATTCTATCACGCATATAGAATTTATAACATGTACATGCATAAGTAGTCAAATAGATCATACAAACAGGGGTTATAGTGAATAACTTTGAATCCCACGATAAAATATTATGTGTTATATACATATATGTCCCTAGAATATTATGTATAGGTACATATTTTTTGAATACCCTTGAGTGGAAAAGGGGATGGTTATTGACTTCATAAATTTTTGGCATGGAATATGAAGGGAAATTATTAAAATAATTATAGGTTAAATAAAAAGAAATGAAAGGGTATAATTAGAGTAAATTGAGTATCTCATTAAATTGAAATAATAAGAGAACAAATGGTATGTTTAATAACAAATGCAATCATTAAAAACATTTAAATCAAGAAGAATCATAAAAATATGTTTCTTGATTAAAGGGGAGATGGACACCATCTTATAACTTTAAATGTGATATCTAAAATCATGGGAGGAGATTATTAAGATCTTTGGGACTTTATGGGAGGGATACAAGGATGTTAGGGTATAGTAATGTTTTAATCAAAGGGATTTTAGTGAATATTAGAGATATTTTCCATGGTTTATATTGTTAAACCGAGAGGAATTGTTTATTAATTTCCAAAAACAGGTTTTCGACTCTATATGATAAAATAATCAAAACCAAAAATCATAAAATAGTCATTTCCCATGGTTTCTACCAAAGGGACGTTTTTATCAATATTTATAAATTCAAGAACCAAAATCAATAAAATAAAACCCTTGGTGATGTGATGGTGCTTCATATTCTTAATAAATTTATTTTATAACCATAAAATATAATATAAGATTTAGAGGATTAATTATGGGTTTAAAAAATTGTTCAAATAACTTATAAAAATAATATTTTAATGTGAAACATAATATTGGTTATGGATACACTTTATTCAATTTATTTCATCACTTTTTTCATTAATGATATCATAATACATACCATATTTAATTTGTACCAAAAAATTCTACTACTTCCTAAAATTATGAAATCATCATCATTGGATAATTGAAAAGTCTTAATATAAAATATAATATTTATTTTATGAAATTAATTCCATATCTTTTATAATTTACACATTATATAAAAAACCTCATTTTTAAAACAATACTACTTTTTGACAATAAAAGTTATGTTAACCTTATAAAACATACATTTGACATCATAAAATAATATTATTTTTTATATTTTAATTAATATTTTTTAATAATATTACCTTATTGAAATAAAATTTATTTATATAATTATTCAAGTCATCAAATTGAGTAACTTGTTTTAAAATATATATTTTTGAAAATTAAAATTCATGTTTCATCGTATCGATGTACAATTTCATTCAAACACATTTTTTATTCATTTAAAAGTGATAATTAAAAGGAAGAAACATTATATTTTTCTTTGAAAATAAAATATACAAATTCTTATTACCATGGTCTTCATAAATATACCATATTTATATATTGGCACACCATCAGTGTACGGTGTGTGATGAAGAGGCTTTATTGGGAAGGTTTTCCCATATTAGTTTGGGTTGTGATCTATATAATAATGATCATCTCTTGTAAATATATTCACTCATGCTTTAGTGGTTTAATCATAGCTTGGTAATGTATTGGGAAAATCTCGATGACTCCATATCCCTTAGAAGCAATGATAAGTGGGCTATATATGGTATAATTCTACTGGTAGAAGCCATCGATCCATCCTTTTGTGTCAATTGGTCATGATTTCAACAATTAACATACTAATCATAATGGTTAATATACAATTGATATATTATCATTGATTATGATGCAGAAAGGTCATTTAAATTAGACATACTATTTAATGGTAAAAAATAACCAAAGATGGGAATGTGTTTTCTATAACTACATTAACTAATAATGTATCTATTCATTTGATAAGGGAATTTAATTTATATGTTTTTAGGTCATTACATTCTTCTAACCTTTATAAATCACTACCTATAATTTTTCATTGAATACACTAAAAAATATGACACGGATTTTTCTTCATCACATATTCTATTACCCATTCCTCTTCTTTATTCTAGTTGTTCTGCCACTACACCATAACAAAGTATGTAATCCTGTTTTCAGAACATTGTCTCTATAATCAAAGATCATCGTTGGATTATCCTTATATGATAGGTTATTCTCCAATGATACCACCTATGGATCTTGTACGTATGATAGGTCTAGAATTCACTTCTTGAAGAGGGATGCATAGAATGTATCATGTACATGAGATATTTTAGGTGTGAGTTCTATTTTATAGGCCATCATTCCCATGTGATCAAGGATAAGAAATGACCTAGTGTATCCTGGACTAAAAATTCCGTTATTTAAAAACATTATGACTTGTTTATACAATGATATATTAAGGAGAACATTATCACTAACCTCAAACACTAGTTCTCATTGATGAATAACTATATATATTTTATGCCAACATTGAAGGAATTTCATACGACTCTGAATGTTTTGAACCTTCTCTGTCATTTATTTGATATGATGAAATCCCATTAGATTCCTCTCTCTAACATCATCCAAGCATGTCAGAGTTGGACACCACATTCCATATTGATCGTCACAAGGATTCATTTAATTATAGAATAGAAATTGTGGTCATTTTTGAACACTATTGGGTGGATGTGATGATACCATAATCCATGGAAATATATTACACATGTTCAAAACATATCCTCTAATATATTAATAGTCTTTTTATATTATCCATTCATTTATGGGTGATAAGTAACACTAAAACTCATCTTTGTATCCAATGATTTCTGATGTATTGTCTCTAACCATGAGGAAAACATCAGATATTGATGAGATACAATGTCGAGTGTAACATAATGAAATATTGCCACTTATATTATGAATATTACTTGGAGTTGGTTTAGAGATAATTATTCCCTGATATATTTGAAATTCACTGAATTTATAAGATAATCAACTAACAACTATATGGTTTTATTTCCATTATATGTACAAAGTAGTATTATGATGAAATTAATGGTTATATTTATTCAATTTCATACTTTTATGGGCAATTGATGTGACATAAATTTAGATTTATCTCGTTATTCCCTTTAATTATTTTTATACAAAAAATAGAGATACACACTTTGTAAACTCCCACTTTATTTTATCCCACCAATTTTTTTAAGATGTATATACATCCTAGTTCTTCTAGGATTAATAAATTTTGATGATCTATTCATATAAAATATAAGTTACTTATCAGTATCATGTTTTTATGGGACACATATCTAGGTTCCTTAACATATAACTCCATCTTTAGAGAAGTTAAACTCTCAAAAATATGACTCACGTGTATGTAGTTCTTCATTATTTATGTATCCATCCATGGTCAACTCAAGGATGGATGGTTAAATAATTATTTGGTAAATTTATGATAAACATAATTTTTTAAATACCATATCCATACTTTTCATTTATAATAATATTGGATCCCTTTTAATCCTCATCAGGGATAGGGTTGTAGGATCCATTCTAATGATAGGATATTTTTCATTGTTTTCCTTCCATGGGTGTTATTTGATTAAAAAAACCTTATTCTTATATCATGTTCAACCACCTTCACTGGTTCATATCAAGATACTTTACTGTTAATATATAATTAAGATTTTATGATCCATATATATGTGACACTTTTATCCATAGATATAATGTCACCAAATATGTAACGTGAAAAAAACTAAAGCCAATTCTAGGTCATGAGATGGGTTGTTTTGACCATGGATCTTTAATTACTTGGGGTAATATGCTATCATTTATTAATTTTTCATTAATATACATCCAAATCCATTTTGAGATTTATCTATGTAGATCATAAATCCTTCCCCAATAGTGGCTAATGTGAGCATATGTGTTTTGATTATAATCTTTTTAAACTCTTTAAATATTTATTCACATTAATTATTCCAGAAAAAACATTAATCTTTTTTGAGTTATCTTAGTTAATGGTACTTTTAATCATGGAAAGTTCCTCACAAATATATTATTGTAACAAACTAATCCAATTAAACTAAAAATTTATATCACAAATTTTGTTCTATTCCATACTTTAATTAATAATATATAGATATGCCGTTATTGTTGATAATATTCTATATTAATTTTATATGTGCCATCCAGAACACACATTTAATATACTTCACATATAACAATTTTCCATCACAAGGTCATCCTCACAACATTAAAATTATCCTAATATTCTTCCTTAAATATTTAGTAGATAAGATTATATTAAATAAATATTACCAAAAATTTATCAAGTTAATCCGTAAGGACACTATTGATATATTTCATGATGTTAGTTGTAGCATTAGTGAGTCCAAATAAAATCACTATGAACACTTAGTTCACAAAAAATGTTTAAAAGGAATTATTGGGTATGTCATCCAAGTTCACCTTCAAATTATAATATCCAAACCAAATATACACCTAGGAGAAATGGATAGAAAAATGTAGATGATAAAACAAGTCATCAACTTAAGGAAAAGGATACTGGATCTTTATAATATTCCTTTTGAGTTTATGATAGTCAATGTAGGGACACATCGACCCACCCTTCTACTTCATAATGTGGATAGGTGCACTCCATGGTGATTGAAATGGATATATAAACCCTTTATCTATATAATGTTGTGCATTATTCTTCACCTACTAAAGTTGAATATTATTTGTTCTATATAGATTCTAGGATATTAGAAAATATTTAGTAATAAGATAAATTGAGAACTCAATATCATGGATTGGAGTAAGACCAAACAATTTGTTGGGAAACACATCGCCACATTCCCTAACAATGTGTATGTATTCACCAGTTGTCCTTCAATTTGTTTCATTTATTTGATCAAGATACACTTTCTTATAATAAAATAATATCAATGATTGAGATGATGAAACTAAAAGAGAATCATTATCCACCTTACACATGTATGGAATTAGAAGAAAATTCCTGATATGAAGAGTGAATTCTTATCTTGGAATTTCATGTTGGCTCAATATAAGGAAATCCAACACATTCCAAGAATTTCATCTAATTATACAAAATAAATTATAAATACCCTTGATTAAAAAAGATGGATATTAAGTCATTTTAGATGAATATTCATCACATTAAAAAATGACATTCTTGAGGACTATAATAGTTTAGTTCCTTTAGAAAAATAGAGATGAATATTTTAACTTGGTGAAAGATCCTCAGTTTTTACCACCAATATCATCCCATTTATTACTCTTACTTAAAACCTTTATTCAAAACTCGATGGAATGAATCATCACAAAGGATGATCTAAGATGCTCAGAAATAGTAAATAAAGGAGCTTTGTAATCAAAATATTAGGATAACTGTATGAGAACATGAGAATAATATTTTAAGATCATAAATTTCATACCAAAGATCATATAAATGAGTCATGGTATAATGTTTCGTAGATCGTAATACATAATTGATAAGGTAATCAATGAACAATTCCCATATGGGAATGACATATTAATAAGTCATATATTTGGGTTTTATATATAATCATAGAAAATAATATGTCTTTGAAATCCACCAAGACCATCATATCGATTATGGATTAGGATGACCACCAATGTTCCTGTGTTTGTAATGGGATGACCTCCCTTTTACCCTCCTTTAATGGCCTAGGAACACCACTATTGTGACCTACATTACATGCTTGTACTGACCACCATTGTACCCCCCATTAGAATCTTGAGATGACAACCAATGTACTCACGTTTATAGGCTTGTGGAGAAATCTCATTTACCCTCCATTACCAGAATGGTTTAATCACATGTTTACCTACCTTTACAGGCCTTCGATAACCTCCCATGTACCCTTTTATATTTTAGATAATTTATCGTTACACAATTAATTTATGGAGATACGGTTTCCAAAAATTACATAATGAAATCATTCATTCAGGTAAAATGAGATAATAAAACATTCATCATATCATGACCCATAAAAAGTGATGGGTCTCAAAGACATCATATCATAAACCATGAAATTAAATTGGTATCATAAAATTTTCATCATATCATAACATGTAGAAAGCATAAATGTTTCATAATCATTTCATCGTTGAATAACCATTGAATGAATGTGGTTTTTATACTATTTTTATAATGGATTAATATGTTGAAGGTGAATGAGCTTCACAAAAATCATTTCCACTAAAATATAAACAACTCAAAGAAATAATATTAATTGTCTAATTGGATCATTTCCCCAGTAAGTTATAAACTATATCCTAGGGAGTCGTCTTTCTACATGAAATTACATTTTTACTATTCAATAATGGGGAATAATCTTACAATTATTACATAAAAGGGGGTCGAAGTCATGAAGACCAAGGACATCTACCATTACAATGAGATTAAATTGATTCAGGAGAGATAAAACATATAAATAAGGAAGGATTCACCCCTTACTATCTCCCTTTCTATCCAAATAACTAGAAGAATAGATATCTTCCATCCATGTGTCACTAACCATAATTACATGATCGATGAACATTATATACTTCCTTATTAGGTATGCCAAATCCCATGATGGAACTGATTTTCAATGATAAATATCATCCAACATTCTAGATTCACATTCAACCTCTGTAATGTATATTTTGTAATGATGACACATGGAATGGCCACTGACTATAGAACAAGATTCAGATCACATATATTTTAATATGTTATATATCGTGATGAATCCAAAGAGAACCGAGCCTCTTTCGTCACCCTCCTAGTGACCTAATCTCATTTTCTCATCCAAAATTGATCAATTAACATTGCTCTTTGGAATATTATTTTAGGGATTCCATCTTACCCACTTCTTCATATTATTCCTTTTAATTTAATCTGCATGAAACACCACCTTGGTAATAATCCCATGTGGGCAAAAAAATTGTCCCCCACCAGAAATGAGGGCCCCATATTATACCACCAAATATCTCAAAAATATCTATACGAAATGGGGAGGGTAATAAAATAATTCCCTATCATTTATTCTCACATCCGAGATAATACAAAATTCCATAGATCATATCATTCCACCTTCCATTACATGAGTGCCATTTTTTTCCACCATGAAACAAGGAACCAAAGAACTCAATTATTGAATATCTGCTGATAGAGAATCCCATACATTTCCAAATAAAACACCAAATGAAATGTTCCTTGGGCCCAATGAAAAATGGATTCAAGGTTTTTTAGTGGATTGGTGTAGTGCCACAAAAATAGTAGGAACCAAGGACAATCCCCTTCATCTAAATATTTTCGTTGATAGGTGTGTCTTGATTTCTCAATCGCCAACACTAAAAGTTCATTTTTTGAAGGCATCAAATTTCACAAAAGGTTTTATTTAAAACTATAAATATTTTTTCTTAAATGAATCCAATCACGTTAATCCCAATAAGAAAAATTACCAAGATGTTGAAATTGTAAAAGAAAATTTATCTTCTCATCAACTAGAGTGATATTCGTGATGATATAATTTTGATTGTTTCCCTTCATAGATCTCATTGAGCAAATTAATAATCCTTGTTCTTTAAAAGATATTTTTTCACAAGATATCCAAGAAATAATATGGAGCCACTATAATAGTGATCTTTTTAGATGTTAATTTTTCTACATCCCACAACCCGTTGACCCATATCATTCAAGTCTCCTATTGATTTATCATACTCATTAGAAGACATAAATTTCTTCTATTAATGGATTTACACAATATCATGTCATCTCCATATATATTTATCACATGAAATTGTTCATATCATATTGACTTCTAGGATTTCATATGATAATTTGGTCTTCATGTCTTTCATTGCATCAAAATAATTGCACAATTTAATTCCACCTACAAAAAAGGGTTTATCCATCCACCTACAGGGCTCCCAATTTCATCTATAATTATAATTCACATCCCAAATGAATTTTCTACAGTTTTCTCAATCCATTTGATAATTTCATTTGGTACATTAATAATTTAAAAAATGATAATACATATTGAGGATACAAATCCATTCTGGAAATTTATATGATCTCCAAATGGAAGAAACTTGTTTTATTAAGTGGATAATGGTCCCTGTGATCTAGTTAAGAATTCCAACGAGCATAACCTTTTAAATTCATCTATTAAATATATTATCCCTAAAATACTACATGGGTTGTTTTGAATATTTAATCAATATATATTGTTGAATAAGTCATCTTCATTGACATGAGCGTTTTTTGAGATATAAATATTTCAATTCTCTTGGATGATCATTTTTTATCTTTGGTTTTAATAATTGTTCATGATTTTTTTAATATATCAATGGAATATATGGTTTAGTTCATGAAAAATAGAATTCCACCAACAAAAATTAAATTGGAAATTATGTTGTTAGGTTAAATGTTACTTTTTGTTAATATAGACCAACAATTCCAATACATGTTTGAAATTCCTTATGAGTGAATATTGGGATGTGATGAATAGGATAGGATAAACTATGTCACCTTTCTTTAGGAAACAAACCATCATGAAAAATTAAAACCCCTTCCACATTACTGATATGGATATCCATTATAAGGTGTACTATATAAAGATCATGTCGTAAAACCAATAATTGACCCTTATGTTCCTTATAACTCTTTTAATATAGCACCAAACAATCTTATCATGAGTTTTATCAAAAGAAGTATGTGATTAATATCTTTTACATATTTCAAAGGTCTATTTTGATATTTATATTATAATATGTTGCACAATTTTATATTTAAATACATTTATAAATTCTTTTATTGGATACTGAATAGAATATTAAGACCTAACACTACAATGCTTATTTTAGAGGAACAATATGGATTCAACCAAGGGGAAATCCTTCAAGGGTTACTGGTGATTTAAAATTATATGGATGATGACATAGAAATTTTTTTATGTAAAATAAATATTCGTTGCAAATAAATTTTTATGACATGAATCATTTTGAAAATAATTTTATTTCACAATCACATTGAAAAATTATAATGATGCATAAAAACCCATTTTTAAAAAAATTATATCTTTTTTCAGTATATTGGCATAGAAATATGATTGAATTTTTTTTTGAATTTTTTTTATAGAAATGTTATTTAATAACAATGATATACAACCGAAGAGATAAATAAGGTCATATTTCCATAAAAACACATTATTACTTATATTATCTATAAATAATTAGAAAAATTTAACCATTCATTTAATATTCTCTAATTAAAAAAATCATCTGAAAATTCATAAGAAATTTTGAAATATGGAACCTAATATTACTTCAATGAATTTATAAACATAATTATCCTGAAAAAATGGGATTGTAACAATAAACTCTTATAACATTAGTAAAATTGAATCATAATGCCTATGAAATAATAACATAAAATTAAGCATAAAATATCATTAAAATAAGTATATTTAGTAAATAACTTATCAATCAGTCAATATATATAACTCATTAACATGTATAAGTGCATAACAAAACATGTATCACAATGAAGGAAACTTGAGACAAAATTCCCTTTAATATTTGGTAATTCTTCGACCATAAACCCAATGAAATGGATATAGTCAAAAGGACATGTAAATCCCAATAATATTTATTATAAAAAACATAAAATACAATAATTGGAATTATACTCACCACATATAAGAAATATTGGGTGAACATAGTTGTGTTAAATGGAAAATAAAAGTGATATTGAAAACCCTTACTACTTGAGTGACATTATTATAGTGATACCCATAAAAACTAAAATCAATTCAATCAATGAATATCACGAAATAAATATAATTCATGATATAACATGACATATGGAAGTATATACACCACAAAAAATAAACAAGTGGTAAATATGGAATAAGTCATATAGAAATCGAAATGAGACCAGTATTCCCATTACCTTAAGTCCCAACATCCTTTCTACACATTCATACCTCATGGAAAATAAAAAAAAGTTTATTACACAACAAAAACTACACAATATTAATATATTTCTACTATATATTATTTTATTATGAAATTATGTTACTAATTTATGAAAAATACCATATTAATTTTACGTTTCAATTAATAATCGATCTATTTTTAATATATGTTTTTTCCGTTATATTTTTGGAAATCAAAATTAATAACAATTTCTTCATTTCCATAATTTGAAACATGATATAAATACCATATATATAATAATTATATTTTTTTAAATATTATATACATATTTGTTATATAACAAATGAAATACACGATTCATTGAGACGCTATGCCATATGTGCGCATGAATATTATTTTCATATTCTGGTAACACAAAAATAATGAGGATTAAATGATATATATTTTAATTTTAGTAGTATTTTAGGTCATATATATATCAAAAATTTCTTTTAAAATACCCCTTAAAACATTCTATCTACATCCTGAATGAATCACATCGCTTCGTGAGGCCATTGTCTTCCATACTGACGAATGACATTTCCAATTCCCAAAAAATGGTAATCATAAAGGTAAGTGTTATATTAAAATTGAATTAAAGTATTAAAACAATAAGTATCATATCTATAATTTATAGACTATAAATAAATCATTACTCCCAATCATGAAAGGTGGTAATGGAATAAAGAATGATATCGGTTCGTGGGGAGGTAGTCAACTGTACACACGAATGATGAATGTGTATCCCATTTGATAGACGTTTGAAAAGATGTTGGTTGAAACCTTACCAAAAAAAAATATATATATATATATATTAATGTAATATAATTATTTTATTATATAATCTAAATAAAATAAAAATTAATGGGTTTTAATAATAAATAAAATAAAATGATTCGTCAATGAATGTTACCTCTTCTTCGGGTGTCTCCTTGTTTTCCCCATAGGCCTTCATTGGATTGATTTATATGAAATTTAAAGCTTATAGATTAAGGGATGGAATTTATGAGTTTATTTTTATCGTTATTAACAATAAAAAAGGATTAGATTTGTGACTATATTAGGGGTTTAGTTCCCTTTCCTAATGGAGGTGGAGTAACATTCTTGTAAATACGAAAAGGTAAAAATTATTCTGAGGAATCGATTACATAATTTTTATAAAATAAATATAATGATTAATTATAGTTCTTATGATATAAATAAAAATATAAATTATTTTTGTAAATGTTTATAAGTCATTTACCCTTTTGTTTTATGTTTAGTGTGTTAGTAAACTTTTTTTTCTCTTAATCATCTTGATTATTTTTAAAGGTTTTCACTAATCATTATGGACAAAAATTAATTTATCCATATTAGAAATTATAAATTACTCTTATTAAATATACATAATACATTTTTATAATTCCAATCACATAATTGGAATAAATTAATATAAATTTAACAACACATACGGGATGATACAATAAGTTATTAAAGTGAAAAAGATCAAAGGCTCGAAATGTTTTTTACCCAGGATTTTTGATATTGATTAAAATTACATAAATTGGATTAATATATTTAATATTAATATAATAAAATATCTAAAATATTATTTAACTACATAAATAATTTTATGGAATGGTAGTTTTTATTTAAAATTCTGTATTTTTCACTATTCATCGAAAATTGAAATATTTTAGAGAAAAAAAATTTACCCTATGATAATATTGATATTTATTTTAAAAAATAATTATTATTATTCCAAATATAAATTTTATAATTATAAATATTTATATTTATAATAATTATGTAATTAAAACACGGTAAAAATATATTTAGAAGAATATATCTCAATATAAGAAAAAATGGATTTATTCATATCTTTATTATAGAAAACAAATAATATAAATTGTAAATAGATTATTTAATATAATATATAGTTTTATATTTTTGATAAATCAATCATTGAAGGATTTTTTTAATTTATTTATATAAAATGAGTTTGTTCATGGAGAAAGTGTATTTTATAAAATAAATTTCTTAATTTTCAAATAGTTCTTAATCTCATTTCTAATAAAATACTAAACAATGAAGAATTATTATATATGTGTGTAAACCATATTTTCATAATTTATTTAATCATATTCATAATATTCATTCCAATAGATAGGTGATATTTATAATAATATTTTAATAATAATACTAAAAGTATGTTGTAGTTTGGTAAAAATCAGTCTTGTGTGTAACAAAAGATGTCAATGTACATTGGTATTATGTGCAACCCAAAAAAATATTGTTGCGTGTAATAATATGTAATTTCTCAAAGTTTGCATATAATTTTTTTTATTTATATTTAACTATTTTGAGACCGCAAAATCTGATGGTGTGCGATTATGAGGCCCGGATTTCCCGGAATGTTCTGTTGATGTTTTGTTTAGATTTAATTAGTGTGCGTAAGCAGTTTTCCTGAATAAGTGTAATAAATCTTAAATGGTTGCCCAAATCTGAAATCTGATGGCACCATTGCGTTCATGATTGTGGGTTTACTCTAGGCGTGACATAATTTTAGAAGGTGCATGCCTCTTGTAAAAACACTTGAAAATGGAATAATTGTATATAAAATAATTAAATAATGTAATTTTATTTGTCAAATCCTTATAACTCACTTACGGTAACTTTGATTAAAAATATGAGACCACCACGGAACTTGGGAGGCTATGCTTTCTTGAGGTAGATACTATCATTTTCCAGCACGGGCCATCTGTGAAAGATAGTTTTTGGTCGTAAATAAATTAATTAAGTGAAAATTATTTAATTGTATAATTTATAACAACTAAATGGTAACTCAGATTGGAAATCTCAGAGTATGGTTGGCTTCATTGGGGCGTGTTTTATTTAGTAAAATCATATCCTTGATGAGCGTGGGACGAGGGTGACTGTTAATAATTTATTAAAATTTTTTTAGGTACGTCCAGTAAACATTCAAGCGACATTTTAAAACTTTTGAACAAATGATTGGATAAAAAATCTGAGGGCACCGTTGAATCCACAGCACCAGGATTCACTAATGAGTGGATTTACTTTGTCCGCATTTGGTCTGGAGAAAATTTTATGTTTTTCAACTTTTTAATAGAAATAAATTTAAATAATTTTATAATTTTATCCTCCAATGGACAATAAAAGGGGTGGGGCCAATGATGTGTCATGCCAATAAATGGCTTCACCTTCCAACCCTATGTAATAATGGAATTAGAGAAATATGAAGCTTTATAATTGGTGAGCCCCATTAAATTATAACGTCATTACATACCCTCCCCATCACCTCAATACATTGAGCTTAGGGAGGGGTATCGACACTGCATTTCCAAGAAACTAAGTGTTGAAGAAATGCTGCGACGCTAGACCCTTAGAGGATGGATTCAATCCTAGTGGGAGGTGATGGGTGACACCAAACCACGGACCAATGGATGATGTGAGAGTGTTGACATTGGGAACCGGTTTTGGGAACAAAGAACACGATCAGCCTTCATGCCGCAGACACTCTCAAAGGGGTTTCGAGGTAGGGGGTTTCTCTGTTTATGATTTCTAAATGAATTCCATCTTCCCCGTTCTTGAATAACACTAAGACCGCAAGCCAACCAACTACCGGGTTGACCAGATATTCATTTGCCTTTTTGGGAGGTTGTTGTGGGGAATCTTATGGGGTTTATCCAGATGTTAAATTCAATTGTTTTTAAACCCTTATCACCCCTCATGTTATTATCTAACACGGAGGGAGCGAGCCTAAAAAACCTGGCCCGAACCCTCTGCTATATTTGTTAAACCCTTGTACATCCATGGAATACCGACAACACAATGACACTGACCAGCTACATGGTGGATAGTGTGTCGACACATGCCGCTAGAGGATGATGCGGCATAGAGCCGCGGCGGTCATCGAAATGATAGGCACTGGCTGAACACAGAAGAGGTGTGGTGCACTGCCGAGCACCACTGGATTGCAAGGGGTTGCGGCTCATCAGTCACGGTAGTTAGAGAAGGCGGTCGGCATGTTTGACCACCACGGAGGGGAAGGATAGCGCGCTTTCGCGCGCCAATGGTGAGCAGGAGAATGTGGCAGAGGAGGCCGAACCCGCACCTTCGAAGGGTTCCTTGGCACCGCCGCTTTGCAAACCGAATGGATTTCGTTCCATTTGGAAATCTGGTAGAGTGTGGGGTTACACACATCAAACTGATCCAAGCATCTTCCCACAAAGCGGGAACCCGCCCTGAGAGGGGGCCACCACCCTCAGGGTGGGCCGCCGCCCTCAGCGCCGGTCGCCCCTGTCGGACGGGGTCGCTTCCCTCAAAGAAGGCCGCCGCTCACGGAGTGGGCTGCTGCCCCCGGACCGGGCCACCGCCCTCGTACCGTGCCACCATCGTTGGAATGGGGCACCGCCCTCGGAGCGGTGCGCCAACCTTTGAATGGGTCGTTACCCTCGGTGTGGGACACCACCCCACGCGGGTCGGGCCGCCCCTCTTGTGGGATAGACCGGACATCGGCCCATACCAGACTAGGTCGGGCTTGGTCGGTCCGACTGGGTCGGACCAGACTCAGGCCCGAACGGTGCGAAAAACACTCAGAGGACCTTATCTTGAGAATTGGATTCTCGTTTGATAAACCATCTATGGAGTTGGGAAATTTAGATCGAGGGGGTCCATTTTACATACTCTATCTTTGTTTTGGAGAATCATTGAGTACAACGAGGTTGGATCACTCCCGAATCTAACCGGGCCCTCAGCACTGAAATGCCAATAATGCAAAGACCAAACGTATGATTGAAGCACTATCTATTTCATTGGAACCCTTATGACATACAATGTCATCAGGTTACTTCTTTGTGGGACCTCTAGCTTCTTCATATGCGACTAATTGATTGGGGAGAATTTATCCATAGCGCACTACATACGGAACCCTACGACTTGCTAAGACCTGATGACCGCTAACTTTTCGACTCGGAGTGACTCGACAACCACTTTACATGATGTGGAGGATTAACTTAGTAGGAAAAATTGGGGGATGATGGTTCTGTGTGACCCGATGGTCCATGGTGGGGATCGGCCATGTTATGTGATGGGGAGAAGTACCTTAGAAGACTGCATTGGGGGATGGGGGTTCTGTGTGACTTATTTGACCCACGGTATGCAAGGGGAAGGAGTACCTCGTCAGTTCATAGTAAGTGGGAAGCACCTCTGTCTGACATGGTAGATCCACTGTACTAGAAATAGGAGGAGTTCTCCAGCAGCCGGGGAGTTCGAAGATTTGACTAGGGATGTTACTCATTACTACCCCACGAATAAATACCAGTGTGAGATTTCTTTACTTTGTGCATGTGATCGAGGTAATTCTATGTGGTACATTACCTATGTGATAATTTATCTTCATGGTGTTACCCCCTGGTTTTTCTTTGTGTAACAATAGGAGACCTTCGGGGTCTCAGGGTCCCTACTGAGTATCATTATACTCACCCCTACACAAGCTTCGACCTCACCTTGTTTTTTCTTATGAAGACAATGAGAAACTGAGTTGAGTCTTGAGGGACCTAGGACTAGGCAGTAAGTGGAGGAGACGGGCAGACGTGGAGTGCTGAGGAGGCGATCTGTACCTACCCTTATGGTAGGATCCTTAGAGGACAACCCAATAGCTGTTTTTAGTATTCTAGTTGTATATAAATTTTAGTTGTAATTGTACTTTTATAGTAGGGATTGTATTTTGGACCCTTTTACAATCAACACTCTTTTTACTACATCAGTTTACTTCACAGTTTATTCCGGATGTGTTCTTGGACCATGTGTTTTTATAGGATTAAAGGAAATGCCTTCCTATTTTAGAGAGTATTCCTTTCAGTGCTTGTCACAATCCCTTGGCCTATGGAAGGCAGGGCTTGGGGTAGTCACGGAACAGGCACCGGGGGGACGTCCGTTTTAGGGAATACTCCTTTCGGTGATAGTCAACAGCCCTTGGCCTATGGAAGGAGGGATTGGGGTAGTCATGGCACGGGCCCCGGGGGACGGTTCGTGACATAAGAGACAAGACTTTTTTCACATGTAACATGATATATGATCGGTTTTTTATTTACTGTAACATTAACATGTTTTTTATTTTAAAGAAATATTAAATTTTTGAAACATGAAATGAAATATATTAAAGTATTTTAATTTATTAAAGAATCATAAATAATCAGGGTGTTACACTAATTAATATGAATTTATCTTTCAAAATTAATCTTGGTCACAAATGTTTAAATATTGTAATATTTTTTTCATAGAATCCCACAATAAAAAAATTATTGATAAAACATCCCTTAAAAGGGGAATGTTATAAAAATAATTGTTACCCAAATTAATTCATAATGGGATTTACACATAATAGGGAATAGGTGGAAGGTAATGACAAGAACGATGATTAAAAGTGTAAATAATTATAATGATTGATTGATGACATTGAAAATAAGATTGTAAATGAACACTAGAATGTTAAAAAAATAAATACAAAAAAAACATTGATGATTTATAACAACTTCGAGTCACCAAAAATGAATGTATTATGATAATTTATTTAAATGTCATTTTATTAGTGTTTATGAAGTCCCTTTTAATCTATATTCATAATTAAACAAAATTACTTGATTTCATTCACTTTCATTAGTAAAATAGTTGGGTCTTAAAATTTATTAAAACAATACCAAGATTAGTCCATTAATTTTTCAATGAATAAAAACAAAGCCTATGAAGAGTTTTGGAAAAAAAATGGATGAACTGTAGAGGATTAGATGATTCCATGGACTATAAAATGGTACATATACTACCACTATGAGTCACGAACTCAATCTGGTCACTATTAACATCGATCCTGACCCTGCCCATAATAAGGAATGAAAGGCATTCCCAATCCCCATATGCTAGTACACGTTCCTAGGTATCATAAAATGATGTTTGAAAATGATTTCCCTAGTTTATAAACATTAAACATCAAACAAACTCAATAAAACAAATCCAGATTTTTCAACTAAACCCAAATTTTAAAAACTTTTGAAACAAAATTAATAAAATATAAAACAATTATAAATGATTGCAACATCTGAAGAACCCCACAATGGACATACCAATAACCATAATCATTGAAAGAGGCACCTCCCTCAAGGCATATCCACAAGAAAACACCACGAAGGACCTAAAAGATACCGAAACCACTGGTTCTAAAATCTACACCTAAACATGCGACCAAAATAACCAAGTCTAAATACAGCCAAATGTGTAAGTAGATTGTGACCCAAAGCCTAGTAGGATACCACCACTATGATATTCCTTGAGATAAAAATTTAGAGACGTAAATAATGGATGTTTTCAATCCATGAAATGCTAGCTATGAATTCAAAATGTTGAAACCATAAATAAAAATAGTTTTCAAGTAGGATATTTTAAAGTATTAACACATTTAAAAATAATGTCAATGAAAATAAATTTTCCATCCAACCATGTCATATGGAGATTGTATGAACAAAGTAACAACTGATCATAAGCAGTGAGAAATAACCCATAGGCACTAACAAGATGTGGTTCCTAGGTAACTCATATCTTGGTGAATGTATCCATCACAAATATCTGTTCTGGTGAATGATCCACATGTAGGGAACCTAACCATAACCTAGTGGTCCCTAATCATCATCGTAATCATAATTTTGTTATTGTTAAAGCGTCAATCATTCTACATGAAACTGAGGGAAAACCTCATGGTATCACTAGCATACTAGTACATGTCCACCCACCTAGATACCCGGATTTCATTCTTATTTTCAAACAAGTTCAACATATCAAGAAATATAATTTTTTCATTTAAATACCAAATCACCATCAAAAATTCACCAAACATCCCACATGTACCTCACAGAAGCCACAAAATCCACTTTTCATTCAAATTTATTTTGAAATCATACTCAAACCAAATATAGGACCCAACATATTCTTCGTATCGTTCATGGATCTAAAATTCCTTTAACAATTTTATAAAATCATTCTGAAGATGTTAAACATCACATAACAGCCCATCCACATGTTACATAATAACCTTTTCATATAAAATTCTATTTTGAACATCACACTCACACAAAACAGCCCACATCACATTCACATATCTCTCACACCTCAATAAATCATTTAAACAAGTTGATAAATCATTTACAAGATAATACAAACCACCTATCATCCCATTAACATTTAAAATGTACCTTTACAAAATATACTCCAACCAAAACGGTTTTCTAATATAATTTCACCTCTCACATAAATTAATAAACCATTCAAAACATTCATAAAACAATTCCAAGGAGTATACCCAAGCCTTGAAAGTGAAACCCATTTCAAAAACCTCTTTATAATCCAAAATCACACCAAAACCAATCCAAAAATGAATTTTTCATCCTAGAAATATTTACTAAAACACTCTATATTGATATAAAATCACCTGGAATAATACCACAAAACGTACATATGAGAACCACACATTTTCATAAATCACATTCAAAAATAAAACAAGGTCTTACACAAGAATCCTATTCAAAAAACCTATTGTAAACCATAATGCACATCAAAACCCTACCAAAGTATAACTTTCCTCCCAAAAAACATTTAATAAACCTCTATATTATGTTATAAAACAACCCAATTAATAACACAATAGTTAAAGAAGTAAAAAAACCCAATTTTGAACAAAATGAAAATATAAAATAAAATGAATAACCAAATCCATAAAAAATAGTATTTTCACAAAACCCATAATATGAGGAACATGAAAAATAAGTAACTCAATCAAACTAATAGAAAAAAATTGTTACATATGGAATCACCAACCATTTGTGTCGAAACCCTCAAATTTTGGTGCAAAACTTATACATCACCACCACCTCACCACAAAGAAGATAAAACAAACCTAAAACCACAATATTGGACCAAAAGTACACCTAGTTAAACACTATGTACGAACCCTTGGTTATGGACAAGAGGATCTTCAATAAACATGAAATAAGACCATAAGGATATGGAGGAAATCAAGGACAAAAACACTTGGATAAATCCTGGAGTTTCTCCTCAGAAAACACCCATCAAAGATGGGTTCCATGGATGCTTGGGGGATCTTGGAGACCTCCAATGGGGGATGGGGTGAAATGGGGGAGAAATAGAGAGAATTGGATTTATTTCGAGGAAGAAAAATTTGAAATTATAATATATTTTTAATTTTCTAGACACCCTGCATAGTTTGGTGGCACGGTTTGGTACCGTGCGACAAAATAGTGTGGCCTGTTCAGGCCACCCAAAACCAAGCCATTATCCTTTAATTTTTGGGGTTCCAATGGGTATTCCAAGGAGGAACTATATACCAAGATTAGGGGGATATAATACCAAAAATAAAACCACATTATCACCCCCCAAGACTCATCCCACTAATGGGAATAAACCACCTCAACAACTTACCCCACATGTGGTGACACTATGAGTGCCACAAAACAAACTCCAAATCACCACAACCTAGTAAATTATTTTTGAACAAACATTAGGAAAATTATCATACAATACCTCCAAAACCAATGTCATAGATCAACAGCATAAGAGACACCAAAATTTGAAACCCGAAACACCCAGAAACCAACGGAAAGCTAAAAACCGAAATAGGATTTGAACCAAATAATTGAACAGAAAATATGGGTGTGACAATTCTCCCCCCATAAAGCATTCCATCCCAAGAAATTCACAACATTTATAAAAGAATGAAACCAAACCCAACTGATAATCCAATATGCCCTCTCATTCCAAGTTTCACCCCCAAAGGCCAAAACACCTCTAGTTATCAATTAATGAAGGAATACTCTCACAAAACAAATCATACATCACTTTCCTAAAATGACCAAGAAAATTCATATTTCATCCCAAAATAAAATTCCATAAACATTATCCGAACATGATTCTAGAAACATACCCAAAAAACTGTAACATTGTACATGGATATTCATGAGTTACCTAAACTAAGTCGTTGGGCGCTCTCTGGTCCCAACGTTTACCTAGGGTTGTTGTTGGTAGTTAAATAGATCTGAACGAGACAACCTACCGCCAACCCAAGACCATGGAAAGTTTTGAGTTTCTGCAACGAGGAGGCATAAGTGGGAACCCCACCATAAAAGACAACATAACATTTCTAATGATGGGATCAAGACACTGACATGGAGAGGCCCATACCGAATCCCCAGAAAAGGGGATAGACATCCATTAAAATTTTAAATGTAAATAAATGAGAATCATAGTGGCCTAACCACTATAAGAACCAACCCCCATAACCCACTAGCTTGGGAAATCACCAAAATACCGCAAAATTTAATGATTTGGTATGGCCACAATTTTAGTCTATACGGTTTGGGAAACTGTGCAATTACAGTGAAGATCATTCTTTCTGCCTAGCTTCCTAGAACTCTATCACTTCTAATCATGCTCAAACTAAGTGATCATCCTATATAGCCAAATATCCAATAATTCTCCATAGACATTGTGGTGTCCAAAGGTGGAGGGAATGTCTTTGGGTGATGACATGGGTACAAGTCCCTCCTACACATTCACCCGAATGGTAACAATAAAGCAGGATGACAAAACTGAAGGTTTAAAATATTAATATATTTCATACTGAGGATAGGAATTCGTACAAGGGATTAAACGACTCTGGGATTTCCTATATCTATTCCCCAGCATCTCTCTGGGACCTATGGATGGAGCCCAAAATATTGATTCATTTTCGGCCTCGCAATTAGGATTTGGAAACCCCTATATGGAAAATCTTCTTTCAGTGCCACAAACAACTACACTGAAACCCCAGATGGGTTTACCAAGACATTACCCATTCCAAAACTCACTTTAACCTCGCCTGATATTTCACTAAAATAGGGTCTTAGATGATTCACGCGCATTACAGTATGTTTCTTCATGTGGGAAAACATTAGGAAATAACACATATAAACACCTTCCTCTCAAATAGTTTATTTTGATGTTTTCCTAGGGAGACATACTCCCAACATAACAGATACTCTTCGATGATTGCATGACCTTCACCTTCAAAGTAAAATGAGCACACAACATCACAAGGTGTCACCGATCATGATCATTGCAGCTGATAGAAACAATACATGGGGGGGGGACCTTATGCAACGTCCCCATACATCACATAATTACAGAAAGTGTCCATAATATCCTCTCTTGACCACATTTCCGCCAGTGGTGGTATAATGTGAACTCCGGTTTTTAAGAGACTACGAAGGACCCAGAGTCCCTCTTAGACACCATCCAGAGACTCTTTCACACTAACAACCCAAAACCACTTTCACCTTAGACGAATCAAGTAACATAAGAATCAAAGGCCTCTTTAAAACATCCTTGGTCACTCTTCCACTATAAGAGGACCCACAAAAAAATAATGGAAATGAAGTAAACTCAATATCTAATGATCAAGAAAAATATTCCTTATATTGATAAACTAGAGGGTCTTCCAATGGAGAAACAATCCACGATTCACTTTAGTTGTCCACTAAAACTTAATGTGGGCGTACCTTTTCCAATGATAGAACCAAAGGACCCAACCAAGATGGTCCAATGGTAAAGACACACCAAAAACCATATCCAAACACATTTTGAGAACCACCGTAATGGTATCCCGAAATATTTCCCATAAGAGACCACTAATCGGCCCTTCAACCTACCTTACATACCAAACAAAAACCCCAAGAATAGTTCAAACAGGAGGGGTTCTTGGACTAAAATCATCCCACAACATCAACATTTTAAAAAAAAATAATACACACCAACCCAAACTAGTCATCCAGACATCATTTTTTAATTTAAAATCATCTTTTTGAAAATAAATGGTTTAGTGGTTACAGAATCCACCAATGGTACCCCATGGGCCTCACACATGCATGTTTCACTGCCACACCTGGAACCCTACACATACCCTTCCCAGAACTCATCCATACATTCCATAAACCATCCATCATCCAATATAACCCCAGGTATGTGGTCGCTATCGAAAATACTAAAGGTCAAAACAAAAACTCTTTCAACTTTTCAAAACCAAAAAAATTAACCAATAATTCTTTTTGTCATGACTGCTAACCACTAAATCAAACCCAAACAATAGCTCAAAAATAATTTCAAAAAGTTACAATCATTTAAATTAAAACTCACATTCAAGATATTCTCACCAGTTTCAAAACATCTCAACCTGCTAAAACACCATTCAATAGTCTAGAAAACTCAACAGGAAAAACTATTTCAAAACCAACATTTACATAGTTCCTTCATTCAAAAGAGGTGTAATCAAACAATGTTCCCTATCAAAAAAATTCTTAAATTATAGTTCCACCATTACAAAAATAATTTCCTCACCTCATTATTAGAATACAATTTCACAAAAACATTACGCTTCTTAGAACCATGTTCTTTTTTTCACTTCAAAAACGAGGGCACAATACAATGCGAGAGGAATCTAGTTTCAGTGGGTGACTTGGACATATCGTTAGCAGCCATAATCCAATCAAATCAACATCACAGAGTATATTCTAAGGAAATATCCCAAGATCCACATGGATTTACAGACCCTGTGAGCTCACAGTGATCGTTAACCTAACTCTCTTTTCATTTCCCCTAATCATCATCAAACCAAGATAACCAAAGGACTCAGATAAGTCCCAACTCCCCATGGAAACATGAATCCATTCATGAGGTGTGGTGATTAGACACAAAAACCATATCCTGAATGGAATTTTCCAATAATCCTAACTGAATACTATCATGACTATTCCCTAAATAACATGACCCAAAGAGAGTGAACCTCCTCTGATACCATTCTTTCATAAACTGAATCTGGTGTCCATAAAAAATGGTACCCAACCCTACCCGCGACAACGATCGTAGGGAGTTCAAAATACCAAAGGCCAGAACATGTTCTAGATTGTCATTAAATGAATATTCTGAACGATTTTCACACATTTATAAACATTAAGAAACAAACAAACTCATTAAAACAAATCTGGATTTTTCAACTAGAACCATTTTTACAAAATTTCATAACTTATTTACATTATTAAAATCATTTATAAAAGACTACAAAAACTGTTGAAAAATACAATGAACATCCAAAGAACCATCCTCATGGCACGAGGCCCCACCCACAATCCATCTCCAAAAAATAGAACCAGGAAGGACCTGCTAGAATCCCGAACCACTGACACTAAAAACTATACCCAAACCTGTGACATAAATCATCATGTCTACTTACACAATAAGGTGTAATTATGGTGTGAGACAAATCCCCACTGGATACCACCACTATGAGATTCAATGTGATAAACTTTTGGATATAAAAAACATGAATGTTTTCAACACATGAAATGCTAGCCATAATTTCTAAAAGATGCAACTTTAAATAAAAACATTTTTCATATTCGATATTTTATAGAATAAACACATTTAAAAATTATGTAAAGGTTACTATATTTTCTATCCAACCATACCATATGAAAATGGTAATCCCAATGTTACTACTGATCACATGCAGTGGGAAATAACCCCTAGGAACTAGCTCGTTGTGGGTCCCAGGTACATCATATCTTAGTGAATGTAACCATCACAAATATCAATTCTTATCCACAAGGCACTTCTAGAGAAATACCCATATCCTAGTGGTCCCCAATCATTATCACCACAATAGTTTAGTTATTTTTGTATGTTTAATTATGCTACATGAAATTGAGGCCAAACCCCCTGGGATCACTAGCATACTAGTACACGTCCACCCACCTAGATACTCATGTTTCTCTGTTGGTCTCAAAAAAGTTCAACAAGTCATGAAAAATAATTTTCATATGAAAATACCAATTCCACATCACACATTCACCAAATATCCCCCATTTACATCACAAAAGTCACATAATCCACTTTTCATTCTAATATATTTTTAAATAATACTCACAACATAAAATATCCCACACCACATTTTTAATATCTTTCACAATTCATTAAATAATTTAACAATTTAATAAAATCATTCCCAAGATGTTGAAAATCACATAACATCCCAATCACATGTTATATAATACCATTTTCATAATCAAAATCCATTGTGAACATCACACTCACACAAAACATCCCACATCACATTCACATATCTTTCAAACCTCGATAAATCCTTCAAAAAAATTTATAAAACATTTCCAAGATTATTCACACCACATAACAACCCTTTCAAATATAAAATGGATCTTTTTAAAATATACTCCAATAAAAATAGGTTTCTATTATAATTTCATCTACCACATTAATCAATAAATAATTACAAACATTCATAAAACAAATATAAGGAGTACACCCAAGCATTGCACATAAAACCCATTTCGAAAACAACTTTTTATGAAAAAATCACACCAAAACCAATCCAATATAGAATTGGAAGACCTAGAAATATTTACTAAACCAGAATCAGGTGTTATTAAATCAACTGGAATAATACCAAAAAAGGTTCACATGAAAAACATACATTTTCAAAAATCCCATTCAAAAAGTATAACAAGGTTTTACACATGAAACACATTAAAAAACCCACTAGTAAAACAAAAAGAATACCCAAACCATACCAATTTCGAATTTGAATTCCAAAAAAAACATTTACTAAACCACTTTCATTTGTTATAAAATAACCCAATTAATACCACAATAGTCACACCGGCAAAAAAATCCAATTTAGAGAAATATGAATCATTAAAATTTAATACATTACCAAATCCATCAAATAATATTTTCATGCTACACACATCATGTGAGGAACATCAGAAATAAGTAATTCAAGAAAAATAAATCATCATGAAATTCTTACCCATGTAATCACCTAGATTTTGTGTTGAAACCCTCAAATCTTGCTTCGAAACATTGATCACACCACCCATGCACCACAAGGAAGATAAAACCAACCTAAAACCGAAATATTGTACCAAAAAGACACCTGGTTAAACCCTAAGTACGAAAATCAACTTCTAGACAAGAATAAATTCATGAAATAGGAATGAACACCCTATGAAAAGGAAAGAAATCAAATAAAAAACACTTACATGAAGAAATCATGGAGTTTCCCCACAAATACCCCCATCAAAGATTGGTTACCTGGAATCATGAGGTGAATGGATTCCATACATGGATGTTGGGGTATAATGGGGGGAAATGGGGCAGAATAGATTTATTTCCTACATGGAAAATTGGAAAATCAAAAAAAAATATTTAATGTGTTGGACACCCCGCACGGTTTGGAACCGTGCGACCAAAACATGCGGACTATTTTGGACACCCAAAACCATGCCATTCTCCTCGAATTTCAGGGGGGTCCAAGTCCTAAACAAAGGGGGAACGATAGTCCAGTAATATATAGAATTAATACCCAAAAAACCACATTTTCACCCCAAGACTCATCCAACACATGGGTACAAACCAGCACAACAACATACCCCACAAGTGGTTACACTGGTAGTGTCAAAAAACCAACTCCAAATTACTAGATCCTAATGAAAAAATATTGAAAAAAATAGGAGTCCAATTATCATAAAATGAAATCAACACCATGGTCATTGATCAACAACACAAGAGAAACCAAAATTTCAAACCCGAAACACCCTGAAACGAAGAGAATGATAAAAACTGAAAATGGATTTGAACCAAAGAATGGAATTGAAAATTAGGGTGTGACACACTGCATGGAATTTTCCTGCGCTATGAGGTGTCCTATAAAAATAAAATATCTTGTCAAAAAGGCGATAGTTGGATGTGCCTAGAAATGAGATGATGTTGTTTTTGAAGGAGTGGGGGAAATTTCATCTCTATAGATAGCCACCCTCAAAGATGACCATCCCCAATAAAGGAGAAATCGTCAATGAGAAGAGTAGGGACCCACTCCACTCGAAATCTAATAAATACACATTACGAGAAGTGGGGTTGATTTCCTCACCCAAAATCTCATTCCCATGACCCAATTATTTCATGAATGATGTGGAAATGATGGACCTCTTCAAAATATTCCCCCATTGACAATGTCATCCCCAGGTAGGGCTACTTCACTAAGCTCCCACAAAATAAACATAATGGTCGACCACAAATATTGGTCCATTCTAGTACCTAGATCCATACACTTATATATATAAACAATAAGAAGGCCTAAAAAGGGAATGGCCAGTGAATGGAAGACTGGAGGAGGAGAGATGAAGAAAATTTAAATATTATAACCTTTTCGATGATTCCTAGTAGGTAAAACTCACCGCATATAATGAGGAAATAATATATTATCCAAAAATCATTGAACCAAAATCCATTTTCATCCAAAAACCACTTGTTATGCGAACCTGATATCCACATCATGAATAAGAATCCCGCGTAGAAAAAAAATTTTGTGGGAAGAATCCAACACCATGCAGAAAAACACTATGTGTGTGGAACTCGACCATTAATAGCAACAGTCTATTCATGGGAAACATGGATCTACATATAGCAATGAAATGTGGATGGATCCTCGGTCAGTGAAGTGAAACTCCATGAACATGACACCATGCCCCGCACAACAACCCACTAAACAGAGGGACACCCATATCTTGTTAAAATGAATGATTTGGAATGAGGCATCCTAGGTTATCCCATGATCTAGATCCCTTCATCTTCTATCAATTAATCTATCCTCAATTAGAACCCTCTGCAAACATGAATAATATAATTATTCCATAGCCTCTTCCAAAAAATTATATAATGATATGTTTTTATAAATATGAAACAACCCATCTAATGGTTTTCCCCCAAAATTCAAACAATGCTCATCACCCTGGAATACTACATAATCCAGAGAGCTTAGAAAAGTGGCATAAAACTAGTTTCACCTAGATAATTGGACAAGAAATCATGAATCTATCTATAAAAGGGTAATATTGATGGACAACCTCAGATACATAAAAATCATTCCATTGATAGAGATGCAAAAATTTATATGGATGATTCCAACCTCCTGTGTATTAATGATGGACCTGTACCTAAGATTATTATGTTATATAGAAATTTTGGAATGAAAAAATTATTTTTGAGAACATATATTAAATCTATAAGAGAGTCCTGAAATTGTCAATAGTTCCCTCCAAAAGGATGTGATGATCCCAACCTCCCATCCTCTAAGCTAATTTGAGTTTTTATGTATTGTTGGGTATGATAACCTACTTGTACATACCATTTTAATGAATTTATATGAATCATGATTATAGAAACATTTTGGTGTTTTGGATATATGAACAAAAACCGGTGGAGATCATTCATAGACTTTGTACCAGATGTCTTTGATTGCACACCATTCAACCAATTCAATCAAACATTATAGGAAACACAACTTTTGGGGGGAAATGATTAACTCAACAAGAATGATTTAACTATGAAATATCATTAACAAGATAAAAGGAAACACTCCCCATACCTCATTGGACCATTTCATTCATGAAGAAAGAACAACTTCAGGGGGGGAAATGGAGAACCCTATTTGAATCCAGAACCAAGATGGCGATGTCGCCCCATTTCAGTCCGCTTTCAAATCAAAAATGGAAGATGGAAGGATGAGGCCATTAGTTACACATGTGAATACCTTCATTATTTATTCTCTTCAAAAAACCTACCAACCTAAATTACTAATGATTCTGAATGAATGAATGTTTCCTTCTTCATTATATAAATAAAACAAAAAAATATTGAATATTTTCCATGGATCCAATATTTTTTTAAACTCCATAAAAAATAATAGAAACTAATTTTTAAAAAAATACATTACTATTTCTGAGGTCATGAATTTTATCCAATTTACATTACCAAAATAACTCACCTATCTATCCATGATAAACACAATTTTCCAAATAATAGGAACACATTACGTGGTGTATTCCCTTCATCAAAATATAATCGTTAAATTAAATCTATATTTTAGTTAATCAAATTCATTCAATATATTGTTTCAAATACTTAATGAGAAATATATATTTTATGGTTCGTATAACATAATTACTAAATTATAATACATATAAACATAAATCATCCAACTTCATTTAAAACACACTAACTAGGATTCATTCTCATGTTACTTAATACCAATATCCTAACATATTAAAGATGAATCATTTTTAAAATTTATCAAAATCAATTTAATAATACTTTTAAAAAAATAATATTAGTAAATCACAAACCTTTCTTATGCCACACGTGGTATTTTAATGATTATAAGTAAGACCATCACTCTTAAAACATTGTTGATTTACTTCATTAGTTTTCAATTGAATACATTTACTTTCATAATTTCCATACATTAAAAACATAATACTTTAATCTGTTGAAAATACATTGGGAGACCCATATTCCAATCCATTCATTTACTAAACTTTTCATTTTCATTGATAATCACATAATCTATATCCTTCTTTACCACATATAAGAAATATTATATTTCCTTTGAGATATTCACATAAGTTATTATTCAAACATTTATTATAGATAATAAAAAAATCATTATTCATTTATGGTAACCATCAATTGATCAGTCGAAGAAATCATTCCTTCACTTATTTGGGGAGTCTGTGTGTTGGTTAAGGTACACATTGTTAATCATGTTTGGCGAAAAATGATTATGCATAAAATAAATACTTTTCTACATCCATCATCCCATTTCGTTTCTCATCATAATATTTTATGTAACATTAAATGTTAATCTATTTCCTTTTCGTTCACACCATTGAGTAAATCTATAGAGAATATTTTGACCATCACATATCATAGAATAAAATGTCACAATAATGAGAACTCAATTATAGAATCTCTAAATGATTAATCATTTATTTAAATAAATGACTGTAACAACCCGAGATTTTATAAGATATATTCATTTTAATTTCTTTCATATCTTATTTTGTACACTACACTAAGATTTTCTTGCGTTATATGTAACACCATATTAGCTTCTAGTATACGAAACACTAATCTTGGATCGTGTTGCACACAATTTCTTGTTGGTTTGATAGTAGTTATTCTAAGAAAAATTGAGTATATATATAGATATATTTAATGTATTTTGTTATATGCAACAAAAATGGAGTCATGTACTACACGTAACCCTGACTTGGCTTGCAAAACACACAATCACGACCTTCCTCTATAGCATGTGTTGTACGCAATACCGGGTTTTACTAAACAACGATATATTATTATAATAATATTATGAACTAGCTGTTATGAATATTAGTAACTAAATTTTTAATTTTAAAAAATTATTATTCAACTTAAACATTTTCTAGAATATGGTATAGGAACAAAATAAGTTTTTCGTATAAAATATGTATTTTTTGAAAATTGAAGTTTTCCCGCCTTTTGATGGAACACCCAACTTAAATCTTGTATTTGACATGTCTATAGGTTCAATTTGACATAATAAAATTCTTCATTGGAATCCGGATATAAAAATTTACTTTGGATAAATTTTTCATTTTATTCTGATAACTTTCATTTTTTAATGAATAGTAAAAACACGCTATATTTTCATTAAAAAAAACTTTTTAAATCGCAATAATTTATATGGTCATATTATCTTCCTAATTGGTGTTAAATATTAATTATTATATATTTTTACCATTTAATCCAATGTTTTTCATTGTAATTAATTTCACTTTGAAATTGGAAATAAACAAGTATCAATCTTTTGATAATTTTTGTTTCTTAAAAACATGCTATTTGTTTTGATAGAGGGAATTAATTTTAAAATTAATTAATGACACTTATATGTTTTTAATTTTTCAAAATACACATCAATTTTGAATTCGGAATATCAAATAAATCATAGGTGGATTTTTTAGTATTTTTTCTGAAAAACTTCAATTTTCGATAAATAGTGAAACCACTTAGTGGTAGTTAAAATACTCACTTTTTTTAATTTAAATTAGATTTTACCACTTATTTTAATTGAATTTCAAAAATCCTAGAGACACGGTTAATATCAAGGACTAAAATGTGGTTCAATGAGATGAAAATAATTTTTGTTGAATAGTAACTTTTTTCTTTTGTTTACCATAGTTAAAGGTAAATAGGATAATTAACGGTAAAAACGATATTATAATTACCATAACACATGTCCAAAATCTATTGGATAATTTTAATTCAATCATAAACAACTTTAGGAATAAAATATGACCATTTAGGCCCACATGGATTAGATTAGGACATTTAATATTAATTTATTTAAAGAAGGGTTAAAATAGTTAAAATCAATGTTTAATAAGTAATTCATTTTTAATATAGGGTTATACATAAGATAAATTATACTATAAATATTAATTATAAAGATAAAAAGATTTAATACATAATTTTATTTTATTTATAATTTTTTAGAAATTAAATAATTTAATTTATTTATGACACAATGATGATGCTGTAATTATCTTATTAATGAAATATTGACATAATTGATGTTATAAATTCCCAAATAAATGTAATTTGAGACTTTTTATGAATTTCACTAACTTTATAGGTTATTATTATATGTTATTTTTGATTTAATGTAATTTATTCGATCTAATAATTCTGTTATGGTTTTTGCAAAATTCAATTAACGAGTAGTGTCAAAATTGACATAAAATAGTTTTTAAAACAAATATTATATTATTAATTTTTATTTTATTCCTAAAAATAATAGGCTCCTCCAAATGTCTTAGATAAGGTTATATATATTAATAATAAACAATTTGGGGTTCGTTTGGCTTGTTATAGTATGTTTATTAACCTTATTGTGTAAGAAAACAAGAAGTCATGGTAAAAGTAAAATTATTTAACTTAAGGATAAATCTAAATGATAAGGTTAAAATATGATCCTAAAATTTTATAAATTCTATTGGATGAGAGTTTGTCGACCCATCCCCACATTAGCTTCGTAATAAATCAATTTGGAGCTATTAAAAACCGAATGTGACTTTATAATAAAATAATATTTTTATTTTTCCAAAGGTTCCCCTCTCCTCCCTTATAAAAGGTCACCTTATCCCTCTCATCCTCACACCAAATTGATCCTTCAAGCTCGGCCAAACCCTGAAAATTTATCTTCTACACTTCCATATAAACATCCTAGAGGTTCTGGTCTTCTTCAAAGACCAATTTTAGTGCCCGAAGAGGGGGTCTCAAAGAGGCACTTCAAAGAAGAGGTAATGTCTGTTACCGATTATTTCAAAATTAGTTTTTCGTAAACATCTTCTTATTTACTAATTTAATTATGAAGTAATAACATCAGTATAACTCATATAATGATATGTTATCATAAATATGAAACAGCCCTATTTCATCATCTATCCATCCTATGGAAAACGAAATCACCACGCGCGTGTACGTACGGAATATCGTCTCCACGCCGTGGTGAAATATGTTTTTCCACCAACACCTTACATGGATGGGTATAATGGTGTAAAGAATAAATTTATATGGTTATTATAACATCATAATGATTTTTATATATTATACCATCCACTCCAATTCTATTCAATAATTATGGGAACGATATCATCGCTCGTGCGTACGTACGGACTACCGTCTCCACGACGCGATGAGATTCATTCTCTGTGTTAACAAAACATGAATTATCATAAAGTTTATATAATGAATAATAATGAAATATATGAAATAATAATTCTAATGGATTTATGTATATATATATGTATTCCAACTATTCAGTTTCATTCAATTCAATAAGGAAACGAAAACAACGTTCATGTGTACGTACCGCCTACTGTCTCCATGAACGGTGTATTTAATTCCTTTTATTGATCTATAATATATATATATATGTATATGATGAATATATATTATATATAAATCATGTTTTAAATTGTGGAATTATATAAATCAGGATATATTTAATTATATCATGAACGACAAATCGAAACACATATGATAAATGAAATGATTTTAACCAAAACAATGCTTTAACATGGAATTTACAAAAGAACGGGTAATATAAAGTCATAAGCTAAACATATATGATATCATCAAAATGAATATGATTTTGTAATATGTCAATGACATTATTTAAATCATGATACAGGTGGATCAGATACGTACAAAGCATATCGGACCTAAGATAATGGATAATTATTCAAATCTCATTCTGATCCGAGATTGTTATTCGTAAGTATTTACTGTGGTTATGTTTATTATCCACGTCCATATGTTCTCAAAATGTTTTCATAAAATTATTAAATTTCTTTAATTATGTTTAAAGTCCTTTTTACCCATTTTTGACTTTCACTACATGGTGTGTAAGGAATCTTTCTTTTACGAGGTACTTTTTGACTTTTCCAGCAAAAGTACGAGAAGAATGTTTTTTTAACGTATATGGCATGAAAGGATTTTAATGGTTTTATAAAGCCTTACATTCATGAAGCTTACTCCAAAATATTTCATGAATATTTTCAAAAAAATCTTTTTATTTTTAAATCACATGACATTTTGTGAAAAGAAATTGATTTTGAAGAAGAAATGATGTTTTCCTCAAGAATTCATTTCAAGTGTTTTATCAAAACCATTTTCATTTAAGATGGAATTATTTCACATGTGTATGTTTCAAGTATCATTTCTCTATGATTTACATGGTTTCACATTCCTTATTATGAAATGATAACCATTTATTTTTTATGGATTATGTGATGATGGGATTATGTTTATGAAACCCATTTTATTCGTTGGGATATTATGAATGATGTATGTTTAATTTGTCGCAAAAGAAAGAATGATTTAATTATGAGATGGGTGGGACCTATATCTCCCTCAAATTCATTGGGTAAAGATTTATATCTCATGAGATAGACATGGCTAGAATGGAAATTCTGTGACGCCTCGACCCCAGTTACCCAGAGTCAATGCCTTATTACATAACATTGGCATGATCACAAAAAAGATCAAGTCTCAAAAGAACGATTAGTTTAGTAGCCTTGGAAACACTATATATATTCATAAGACTTACATTAAATCATAAGGTAAAAAATCTGCAACAACATCTTGTCTTCATATCCCCTCATACTATCCCTATAGGTCATTCATAAATTACTTCTTCAAATCCTGGGAAAAATAAAACATTGAAATGGGTGAGCTCAGATGCTCGGTAAGGATAACAATATAGTAGAAGATTTTATAGATAATAATAAACACTTAAGGAAATGTCTGACTGAAACCAAAGCCTTTTAAACATGAACTTCAGAATAATATGGAAATGATAAAATGAAATAATACCATTTACTTACTCACATGGATATTATACTAGTCGAATAATCACATGACATATCAATAACCACTTTCATAATGATGGAAATCATAATACCAGACTATCATAACCACATACAAAGGCCTCGTGCCAAGACTACGGATAAGATTTTTCCAAGGCCTTGTACCAAGACACTAGATTGTCTCATGAGACCTATCGATGAATCGAGGAGATATAGAGGGCCCCACCATTCACTTACTATGTCCAATGCATTCCTCGTATGAAATGTTTTAAACATAACATAAACATGTCAATACTTTATCCACATACCATGAATGGTATAAAAGTAGCACATCCAAAATAAAACATAACACATTCGATACAATATGGAAGATTGTATTGTATCATGTTAACCTCAATTGCGAAAGATGAAGGATATTGACATAGATGAAAATAATCATCAAAACAATTAGAGTGAAATATCGCCCTTTTTCTTGGAATCATTTAAAAGTCACACTATTTGTCAAGAATCCATTTAAAATAGATTTTAGAATAAAAGTTTCCCATACTACTTTGAAACATTTAAATGGAATTTTGATTTTAAAACTTTAATATCCATATAAATAAATCCTTAAAACCATTTTTAAATCATGGACATTAATGAGAAAGATTTAGAATAATCAATATTTAAAAAACATAAAAATGTATTTTAGTTAGAGTTTCTAACCAAAATAGAGACACTTGAATACAAATAATTGATGTAATCAAAACTTTATAATATAATGAGAATAAAGGGATTCATGATATACTATGTCAAAGTACATTATATACACCATATAAAAGTGATATGGTGTATAAAAAAATAAAGTCTCAATGGAATGTAAATTGAGATGAATTCTCTTATAAAGACCATATCCTTAGGTTAAGGATAAATCAACGACATAATTATTTGTGGCAAATATAAATACACTCAATATGATTGGATATTTAATGTAAATCAATCAGATATAATTCACACATATTCTTGAAAAAACAACACCAATGAATTGGATAATTAACACAACAAATTGAGATTGAGTTAAAATTAATCTTATCAAATTCATACCGATGACTTGAAAATTTACCAATGGAGTGATTATGTGTATAAAAATTATATCCACATAAAGGGGAGTGGAAATTATGACATAATCAAATGAATAGTGATTCTACACATAATCATGGATTAAAATAATCAAAGAAGTATGCATAAAGCCGAATGAGTTGAAATTGAAATCTCAAATTCCCTTATTGATTTGGTAACATACAAAACATACACCCATGAAAGAAGGACAATAAAATGATGATGTAAATATACATTAATTAATGTATATTACACAATGAATACAAACATGGGCAGTACACTAACCACATGTAATAAATAAGTGGTGAACAATGGAATTCTAACGGAATTAAAAGTGAGATAAGAAACCCCTTACTTTGTACTTTTTCCTTGGTCGATGGTAGGTTAACCTCCTGTATAATGGTGAAATAATTTTTATTGAATTTTACAAGAATCATATATATTAATATGATATCATATATGATCTTATAATATTTCTTTGTTAATAATATTTTAGAATTATCGTCGTTTCGGTTTTCAACTTACTCGTTTTCTTTTATATGTTTTGTTACGTAAGCCGTCTTTGTCATGGATAGGTAGTCCGTACGTACGCACAAGCGACAATATCAATCTTATTATGTTAAAATAATATATAATTGGATGGTATATCATATAGACAGAATAATTATCATGATATATTTATTATTTAAATGAATTACACATCATTATTATAAGAATCCAAATAATAATATATTGAATTACAATTACACCATGACGTGGAGACGGTAAGCCGTACGTACGCACATATGGTGACATTCCATTCAAAGGATGGATAGAATAATGAATATGGTTGTACCATATTTATAATAACATCTCAGTATATATAACATATTGGAGTTATTACTTTATAATAGAAATAATAAAGAATGAATAAGTTGAATAAGAAGGGAACATGAAAAAGGGTAGTGAAAACATTACCTCTTCTTTGGGTTCTTACTTTTGATTTGATCAAATGGGCACCATAGGTTGGCTTTCTGATCAAACTAAGGCCTCTAGGTTGTAGTTAGGGAAGTTGAATCAGTATTTGGTCAGGGGATGGCTGAACCAAAAGACTTTGAAGGTGTTAGTTAAATAGAAGGGAGAGTGCCCGTTTATAAGAGGGGTGAGAGGCACCTTTTGAAAAGCTAGAAATATTATTTTATAATAAATTCATATTCAGTTTATAATAGCTCCAAAGTGGATTATTTAAAGGTTAAGGTGATGATAGTGTAACACCCGAGATTTTTATGAGTAATATTTTGTTTTTTATATATCATCAAAGGAATCTTTCACTACATACTAGCTTGGCTTACTTTACACGCAATCACGACCTTCCTCGATAGCTTGCGTCGTACGCAATACCGAGTTTCACTAAACAACGATATGCTATTAAAATATTATTAAAACTAGCCGTTATGAATATTAATAACCACTTTTTGAAAATTTATAAATTTTATTTTTCAAAATGGACTTCATTTTTGGATTCGGAATACCGAAATTAGCCTAGGGTGAAATTTTGGTATTTTTATGAAAACTTTCAATTTTTGATGAATAGTGAAACCACTAAGTGGTAGGTTAAAAACTGAATTTTTGCATAAAACTTAATTTTACCGCTTCTGTGAATGGAATTTCGAAAATCCGACCGACACGGTTGATATCAGTACGTAAAATGTGGTTCAATGAGATAAAAATAATTTTTTGGTGAATAGTAACATTTTACTTTTTTTACCGCGGCTAATAGTAAATAGGGGTAAATATGATATTACTATTACCCTGACACATGTCCTAATTCTATTGGATAAGTTTAATTTGACCAGAAACAAACTTAGGAATAAAATATGACCATTTAGGCCCACTTGGGTTAGATTAGGACATTTATTATTAATTTATTTAAAGAAGTGTTAAAATAGTTAAAATCAAAGTTTCATAAGTAAATAATTTTTAATATGGGGTTATACATAAGATAAATTCGACTATAAATATTAATTAGAAAAATTAAAAAGATTTCCTACATAATGGTATTTTATTTGTAATTTTTAGTCATTAAATAATTTAATTTATTTATGACACAATGATGATGCAGTAATTATCTTATTAATGAAATATTGACATAATTGATGTTATAAACACCAAAATAAATGTAATTTGAGACTTTTTATGAATTACATTAATTTTCTAGGTTACTATGATATATTATTGTTTATTTAATCAACATGTTTCGAACATATAATTCTATTATGACTATCACAAAAATCATATATCAAATAGTGTCTAAATTGACACAAAATAGTTTTTAAATCAAATATTATATTATTAATTGTTATTTTATTCTTAAAAAATCTAAGTTTCGTCCTAATGACTTAGATAAGGATATATATATTAATAATAAACAATTTGGGGTTCTTTTGGCATGTTATAGTAAGTGTATTAACCATATAGTGAAAGAAAACAAAAAGACACGGTAAAAGTTAAATTATTTAACTTAGAGTTAAATATAATTGATATGGTTAAAATAATACCATAAACTTGTCTAAATCATATTGTTTGATAGGATTACGACCCATCCCCACTTTAGCTTCGAAATAAGACCCTTTGGAACCATTATAAACCGATTTTTACTTTAATATAAAATAATATTTTGAGATATTCCTAAGGTGCCCTCTCCTCTCTTATAAAAGGGCACCTCCTCCCCCTCCTCCTCACACCAATTTGAGCACTCAAGCTCGGCCAAAAACTGCCATTTTCTCCTCTCCACTTCCCTAGAATAATCCTAGAGGTCTTGGTTTTCTTCAAAGACCAATCATAGTTCCCTAAGTGGAGGATTCAAAGAGGCGTTTCAAAGAAGAGGTAATTTCCATTACCGATCTTTTCAATTTCTTTCTTCTTCAACTTCTTCTTCTTTAGTTGTTTCATGATAAAGTAATAACATAAGTATTAATTACATACTGATATGTTATTATAAATATGAAACAACCCTAATTCACCTTCTATCCATCTTACGGAAAAATGAAATCACTGCTCGTGTGTACGTACGGAATACCGTCTCCACGCCGTGGTGTAATCTATTTTCCACCATCACCTTACAATGATGGGTATAATGGTGTAATGAGTAATTATTTATGATTATTATAAAGTAATATTGATACTGAAATAATATATATATACTCCAAAATAGTTCCACGATCATAGGAACGATATCATCACTCGTGCGTACGTACGGAATACTGTCCCCACGATGTGATGCGACTCGTTCTACATGATCATCATTACATAGTAATTATATAAATAAATTGAATGAATAAATATGATATATGTTACACTAATACCATTCTGGATATAAGGTATCTATAACCTTAAAAGAATAATAAGAATTTATTCGGCAAAACACGCATAAGAACAAAAGGCAATAAGGACCCGAGTAACAAGTAACAATGAAATATTACTAACAAGAAGCTAAGAATATGACCATATATGATATCATCTCAATATTTATGATTCTGGAATAAGTCAATAAAATTATTTAAACCATTATACAGGAGCTTCGAACAAGTACAATGCAAATCGGACCTAAGGTAAGGGGAAATATCACAATCTCATTTTTATCCGAGATTGTTTATACTTTGGTATTTACTGGGGTGTATTTTATCATCAACATCCATGTTCCCTCAATATGTAATATTATTTCCATCCACTTACAATAGTTTAAATCCAATTTTACCCTTCGGTGAGTTTTTAGTAAAGAATATGAAAGGAATCTTTTGTCGTTTTTTTTGTACGAGGTACTTTTTGACTTTTCCGACAAATGTACGAAGAATGTTTTTTTAACATATACGGCATGAATGGAATTTTAAAAAATTATTTCCAAGAAGATTCCTTTACATGATTTCATGTTTATTTTTAATCAACTTCTTTACGTTTATAATTGTATGACATGTTAAGAAAAGAAAAGTGTATTTTGAAGAACAAAGGATATTTTCCTCAAGAATGGAGTTCAAGTGTTTTATCAAAATTATTTTTCATCTAAGATAATAAAGGGTTCTGTTTTTATCCCTATTATTACATTGATTTGATTATTTTGTGATGGAATTATATTTTTATGAATTCATTTATCTTATATGAATTGTTTTATGATGTAATGTTGTTTAAGAATTACATTTTTATTACATGGGTTACGCTATGATGTATGGTTTATGATTATGTGGCACACATAAGAAAGGATTAATTATAAGATGGGTGGGACCTATATCTCCCTCCAATGCATTGGGTAAAGATTTTATATCTCATGAGATAGATAGGGCTGGAACGGTAGGTTATACCGGTTCAGTGAAACCGGACTTGAACGAGGGTGACTCGGTTCAGAAAGGGACTCTGTCCACTAAGATAGTCTTGGCAATGAGTAATGACTAACAAGAAATGATTTTCCATGATTATGTGTGCATGCCACAAAGTTTCATGTTTCATGTTTTGATTATGGGGATCTCATTTTAACTTCTATGATTTATTCCATGTTAAGATATTATGATCTCTTTTGCAGGTTATGATTTTCAAAAAGATATGATATGATTTTGATTTCCTTTATTTTCCCTTGCTGAGCATTTGAGCTCACCCTTTTATGTTTTCTTTTCCCTAGGTCAGGAAGATGGATATTAAGTAGAATATGCTAAAAGGGACCCTAGATATGATGAAATAAATGGGAGACACTATAGAATATTTATGAACCAGTTGTTTATGTTTCCCAGTTTCTAGAGACACTATACCAATAAGGTCCTTTGTGGTTTTTTCATATGTTGTAATAAGTGTGCTTCAATTTTGAAGTATTAACAATGTATGTAAAGTATGGGTCGTTATAGTTGGTATTAGAGGAAAGGTATAGTCAACCTTTGGAAACTAGGATGTGAAAGCCTTAGTAAGAACCCTAAAGATAAGTCTAAGCATAGAACACAATCTTAGTGTTTTAGAAATGGCCATGAATACCCTAGGATAAGAACATTAGTGTGAAATTTTATTCTTGATTATGTGGTTTTCCTATTATAATTAGTGTTGCTCACACTATTCTTCTTGGTTTTAGTCAATGGCTGGAACCCGAAGGAACCGTGTTAATGCGGAATGCGATGGGCAATGCAATGATTGTCCCCCTGAGCAACCAAACGATATGGGAGCTGGAATGAAAAATCATGTAGCCATGCTCACACAACTTTCTCAAGCTATGAATCATGCAGGACTTCCAAACGAGCAAAGGGAGGAGTAAAATTCTGTTGAATCATTCATGAGGCAGAGTCCACCTTCTTTCAGCGGGTCTACTGATCCATTAGTTGTTGAACAATGGATTAGTACTACTGAAAATATATTTTCAGTTTTTCAATGTTCTGAACATGATAAAGTCATCCTAGCAGTGTATCGTTTGGAATTAGATGCTGATCAATGGTGGAATCTTATTAAGAATACGAGGCAAAGGGATGAAATTGAGTCTCTGGAATGGGATGAGTTCAAGAACTTATTTTTCAATAAGTACTTCCCTCGTATTCTCTGAACAAAGATGGATAAAGAGTTTCTTGAACTGAAGAAAAGGGATGATGAATCTGTTGGTACCTATGAAGCAAATTTTACAAGACTTGCAAGGTACGCTTCTGGTATTATTATCCAACCTGAGAGTAAGATCAATTGATTCTTTAGTGGCTTAAAACCAAGTCTTCGAAGGGTGTTAGCCATAAGAGACATCAATAGATACGAGGAAATCGTTCGATGTTCTCTCAAAGTCGAGATGGAGATTGGAGTAACCCATCAGTCACATGGGTTTGATAAGAAGAGGAAGATGGAATTCAAAGGAAAATATAAAGAGCACACTGAAAAGAATATGAGCTTTCCCTTATGCTCAAAGTGTGGAAAGAAACATGGAGGGAGTTGTCTTAAAGGGAAAAGTAAATGTTTCAAATGTGGAAAGGAAGGTCATCGGGCATTTGAATTCCACGATAATGGGAAGAAGATGTCTAATGATGCAAACAAAGGAAGGGATACACAGAGTGAAGCTACTACACTTCAATGTTTCAAGTGCAAGGAGATGGGTCATTATGCCAATCAATGCCCAAATCCAAGGGTTGATGATGATGGTCGATGTCAAAAAAATCTTAAGGCTAAAGACAAAGTAAATTCACATGCAATTTCTATTAGCGATGTGGAGTACGATAACGAAGTGGTGAAAGGTACACTTTCCATCCACTCTAAAGTAGCCAATGTTTTATTTGATTCTAGATCCACCCACTCTTTTATTTCTGAAGAATTTTCTAAGGGTATCACCGTATTACCTCAACATTTAGATGTTGAGTTAGCTGTGACAACACCTAATGGCACATCAATCGCATCAAAAGTTTATAATTCTTCTCCAATTGACGTTTGTGGGAAAGTGCTTCTTGCAAATCTTGTGATCCTTCATTTAGTGGAATTCGATGTGATTCTTGGAATGGATTGGATTTCTTTATACGGAGACCATATCAATGGCCAAAGAAGGGAAGTCACATTTCATATTCCAGATCAATCTATGATCGTCTATCAATGCAAGGATGAACATAACCTTCCAGTGGAAATTTCTTCCATTTTATGGGTATTGATTCCACTAAATGAAGGTTATTTATCTCAAATGGTTGGTGAGAAACTCGCGATTAAGAATATTCCCATTGTACGGGAGTTTGATGATGTCTTTCCGGAGGAATTACCGGGTCTTCCACCAAATCGTGAAGTTGAGTTTTCAATAGAACTCGTACCGGGTGCTTTTCCAATTTCAAAGACACCTTATAAAATGGCCCCAATTGAGTTGCAGGAATTGAAGAAGAAACTCCAAGAGAATCTTGATAAGGTATTCATATGACCTAGTGCGTCAGCTTGGGGAGCACCTGTTCTATTTGTTAAGAAGAAAGATGGATCAATGAGACTCTATATTGATTATCGAGAACTTAACAAGATCACTATCAAGAACAAATATCCTCTCCCACGCATTGATGACATATTTGACCAACTACGCAGAGCTCAATACTTTTCCAAGATTGATCTTCGTTCAGGGTATCATCAATTAAGGGTCAAAAGGGAGGATATACCAAAGACGGCTTTCCGTACAAGGTATGGACACTATGAATTTATATTGATTCCATTTGGTCTTACTAATGCCCCTGCTATCTTCATGGATCTAATGAATAGAGTCTTTAGAGACTATCTTGATCAATTTGTGGTAGTCTTTATAGACGATATTCTTGTCTATTCAAAGAGAAAGGAAGAGCATGAAGATCACTTGAGAATTATATTGAAGACCCTGAGAAAGCAGAAGCTTTATGCCAAATTTACCAAGTGTGAATTTTGGCTTAAAAAAGTTGCATTTTTGGGTCACATAATCTCAAAATAGGGGATATCTGTGGATCCAGCAAAAATAGAGGTTATCGAAAGATGGTCAAGACCAACAATGGTAACTGAAATCCGATGTTTTCTTCGTTTGGCTGGATATTATCGACGTTTTGTAAAAGATTTTTCACGATTATCTAATCCACTCACCAAGTTGACTCGGAAAGGAGTTAAGTTTGTTTGGACAGAGGAATGTGAAAAGAATTTCAAGGAGTTGAAAAAGAAGGCTATCCAGTGAACCTGTGCTCACACTGCCTTGTAGTGGAGAATGGTTTGTGATCTACAGTGATGCATCCAAGAAGGTATTGGGTTGTGTTCTTATGAAAAATGATATGGTGATAGCTTATGCCTCACGACAGTTGAAAATCCATGAGCAAAATTACCCAACACATGATTTAGAGTTGGCTGCGGCAATATTTGCATTAAATATTTGGAGGCATTACCTTTATGGTGAAAGGTGTGATATTTATACTGATCATAAAAGTTTAAAGTATATTTTCATACAAAAGGAGCTGAATATGCGTCAAAGAAGACAGTTGGAGATGATTAAAAATTATGACTGCTCAATCCATTACCACCCTGGGAAAGCAAAAAAGGTGGCAGATGCATTAAGTCGACAAGACCATGCTAGTTTATCCATTATGAGGATCACAAAAGATCCAATATGTATGGATTTACAAAGGATGGATCGTGGAATTATAATGGAAGGGGAAAAATCTTATCTTTCTCAAATGAATGTTCAACCATCTATACATGTTAAGATTAAAGAGGCACAGAAAGAAAATGTCGAGTTACAAAATAAGGTGAAAAATGTTCCTGAATTCAACCTTGATTGTGATGGGATAATAAAGTTCAGGAATCGGGTTTGTGTTCCTCCCATCACTGAATTAAAGAAGGATCTGCTGGATGAGGCTCATAGTTCTTCATTCTCTATTCATCCTGGAAGCACGAAGATGTATAGGGACCTGGAAGAGTACTTCTGGTGGGATGGCATGAAAAGAGATGTTGCTGAATATGTCTCTCGATGCTTGGTTTGTCAACAAGTTAAAGCTGAGAGACAGAAGTCTAAGGGGATGTTACAACCATTACCCATACCCGAATGGAAATGGGAAAACATCACTATGGACTTTGTCACAGGACTTCCTAAAACATCCAAAGGCAATAATGCTATCTGGGTCATAGTTGATCGTCTTACAAAGTCTGCACACTTCATTGCTATTAGAGAGGATTTCTCTCTAGATCAGCTTTCCATGATATATGTAAAGGAAGTGGTAAGATTGCATGGAGTACCAATTTCTATTATATCTGATCGTGATCCGAGATTTACCTCGAAGTTCTGGAGAAGTCTTCAGCATACTCTGGATACAGAGTTGAGTTTCAGCACTGCTTATCATCCCCAGACAGATGGTCAGTCTGAGAGAATAATTCAAACCCTAGAAGATATGTTGAGAGCCTGCACTATGGATTTCAAAGGAGGTTGGGATCAACACCTACCTTTGGTGGAATTTTCTTATAATAATAGCTTTCACTCGAGTATTCAGATGGCTCCTTATGAAGCTCTCTATGGAAAGAAATGCAGGACTCCAACTTGCTGGGATGTAGTTGGGGAAAGAAAGCAATTAGGACCTGATCTCGTTGATGAAATGGCAGAAAAGGTCAGATCTATTCAACAACACATAAGAGCAGCTCAGAGTCGACAGAAAAGTTATGCCGGCAACCGAAGAAAAGACCTAGAGTTTGATGTGGGTGATAAAGTGTTTTTACGAATATATCCCTGGAAGAGGGTTATGAGATTTGGAAAGAAGGGGATGTTGAGCCCTAGATATATCGGTCCTTTCGAAATACTGGATCGTGTTTGGAAGGTAGCTTACCGATTAGCACTTCCACCGAATCTCTCTCAAGTTCACGATGTGTTCCATTATCTCTCCTGAGAAAGTACATACCGGATCCTTCACATGTACTCAGCTCAGAAGTTGTACCGCTGGAGCAAGATCTTTCTTATGAAGAACAGCCAATAGAGATTCTGGATCGTAGCGAAAAAGTCCTACGAAACAAGACCACTCGCTTGGTGAAAGTTTTATGGAGGAACCACCAATTAGAAGAAGCTATTTGGGAGCTTGAGGATATGATGAGGGAGTGGTATCCTCATCTGTTTGTTACAAAGTGACGAATTTTGAGGGAAAAATTCTTTTTAAGGGGGGTAGAATGTAACACCCGAGATTTTTATGAGTAATATTTTATTTTTTATATATCATCAAAGGAATCTTTCACTACATACTAGCTTGGCTTACTTTACACGCAATCGCGTCCTTCCTCGATAGCTTGCGTCGTACGCAATACCGAGTTTCACTAAACAACGATATACTATTAAAATATTATTCAAACTAGCAATTATGAATAGTAATAACCACTTTTTGAAACTTTATAAATTTTATTTTTCAAAATGGACTTCATTTTTGGATTCGGAATACAGAAATTAGCCTAGGGTGAAATTTTGGTATTTTTCTGAAAACATTCAATTTTTGATGAATAGTGAAACCACTAAGTGGTAGGTTAAAAACTGAATTTTTGCATAAAACTTAATTTTACCGCTTCTGTGAATGGAATTTCGAAAATCCGACAGAAACAGTTGATATCAGTTAGTAAAATGTGGTTCAATGAGATAAAAATAATTTTTTGGTGAATAGTAACTTTTTTCCTTTTTTACCGCGGTTAATAGTAAATAGATGTAAATATGATATTATATTACCCTAAAACATGTCCTAATTCTATTGGATAAGTTTAATTCGACCAAAAACAAACTTAGGAATAAAATATGACCATTTAGGCCCACTTGGGTTAGATTAGGACATTTATTATTAATTTATTTAAAGAAGTGTTAAAATAGTTAAAATCAAAGTTTAATAAGTAAATCATTTTTAATATGGGGTTATACATAAGATAAATTCGACTATAAATATTCATTAGAAAGATAAAAAGATTTCCTACATAATGGTATTTTATTTGTAATTTTTCGACATTAAATAATTTAATTTATTTATGACACAATGATGATGCAGTAATTATCTTATTAATGAAATATTGACATAATTGATGTTATAAACACCAAAATAAATGTAATATGATACTTTTTATGAATTCCACTACTTTTATAGGTTACTATGATATATTATTGTTGATGTAATCAACTTGGTTTGAACAACTAATTCTGTTATGACTTTCACAAAAATCATATATCAAATAGTGTCAAAATTGACACAAAATAGTTTTTAAATCAAATATTATATTATTAATTGAAATTTTATTCCTAAAAAATCTAAGGTTCGTCCAAATGACTTAGATAAGGATATATATATTAATAATAAACAATTTGGGGTTCTTTTGGCTTGTTATAGTAAGTGTATTAACCATATAGTGAAAGAAAACAAAAAGACACGGTAAAAGTTAAATTATTTAACTTAGAGTTAAATCTAATTGATAAGGTTAAAATAATACCCCAAACTTGTCTAAATCCTATTTGTTGATAGGATTTATACCCATACCCACTTTAGATTCAAAATAGGACCCTTTGTAACCATTATAAACCGATTTTGACTTTAATATAAAATAATATTTTCAGATATTCCTAAGGTGCCCCCCTCCTCCCTTATAAAAGGGCACCTCCTCCCCCTCCTCCTCACACCAATTTGAGAACTCAAGCTCGTCCAAACCCTGAAATTTCTCCTCTCCACTTCCCTAGAATAATCCTAGAGGTCCTGGTTTTCTTCAAAGACCAATCTTAGTTCCCTAAGTGGAGGATTCAAAGAGGCGTTCCAAAGAAGAGGTAATATCCATTGCCGATCTTTTCAATTTCTTTCTTCTTAAACTTCTTCTTCTTTAGTTGTTTCATGATAAAGTAATAACATCAGTATTACTTACATACTGATATGTTATTATAAATATGAAACAACCCTAATTAACCTTCTATCCATCCTTCGGAAAAATGAAATCACCGCGCGTGTCTACGTACGGAATACCGTCTCCACGTCGTGGTGTAATCTATTTTCCACCATCACCTTACAAGGATGGGTATAATGGTGTAATGAGTAACTATTTATGATTATTATAAAGTAATATTGATACTGAAATAATATATATATACTCCAAAATAGTTCCACGATCATAGGAACGATATCATCACTCGTGCGTACGTACGGAATACCGTCTCCACGATGTGATGCGACTCGTTCTACATGATCATCATTACATAGTAATTATATAAATGAATTGAATGAATAAATATGAAATATGTTACACTAATAACATTCTTGATATAAGGTATCTATATCCTTAAAAGAATAATAAGAATTTATTCGGCAAAACACGCATAAGAACAAAAGGAAATAAGGACACGAGTAACAAGTAACAATGAAATATTACTAACAAGAAGCTAAGAATATGACCATATATGATATCATATCAATATGTATGATTCTGGAATAAGTCAATAACATTATTTCAACCATTATACAGGAGCTTTGGACACGTACAAAGCAAATCGGACCTAAGGGAAGGGGAAATATCACAATCTCATTTTTATCCGAGATTGTTTATACTTTGGTATATACTAGGGTGTATTTTATCATCCACATCCATGTTCCCTCAATATGTAATATTGTTTCCGTCCACTTAAAATAGTATAAATCCAATTTTACCCTTCGGTGAGTTTTTAGTAAAGAATATGAAAGGAATCTTTTGTCATTTTTTTGTATGGGGTACTTTTTGACTTTTCCGAAAAAAGTACGAAGAATGTTTTTTTTAACATGTACGGCATGAATGGATTTTTAAAAAATTATTTCCAAGAAGCTTCCTTTTCAATTATTCAAGTTTATTTTTAATCAACTTCTTTATGTTTATAATTTTATGACATTTTAAGAAAAGAAAAGTGTTTTTTGAAGAAGAAAGGACATTTTCCTCAAGAATGGAGTTCAAGTGTTTTATCAAAATTATTTTACATCTAAGATAATAAAGGGTTCTGTTTTTATCCCTATTATTACATTGATTTGATTATTTTGTGATGGAATTATATTTTGATGAATTCATTTATCTTATATGAATTGTTTTATGATGTCATGTTGTTTAAGAATTCCATTTTTATTACATGGGTTACGCTATGATGTATGGTTTATGATTATGTGGCACACATAAGAAAGGATTAATTATAAGATGGGAGGGACCTATATCTCCCTCCAATGCATTGGGTAAAGATTTTATATCTCATGAGATAGACAGGGCTGGAACGGTAGGTTATACCGGTTCAGTGAAACAGGACTGGAACGAGGGTGACTCGGTTCAGAAAGAGACTCTGTCCACTAAGATAGTATTGGAAATGAGTCATTACTAACAAGAAATGATTTTCCATGATTATGTGTGCATGACACAAAGTTTCAAGTTTCATGTTATGATTATGGGGATCTCATTTTCACTTCTATGATTTATTCCATGTTAAGATATTATGATCTCTTTTGCAGGTTATGATTTTTAAAAAGATATGATATGATTTTTATTTCCTTTATTTGCCCTTGCTGAGCATTTGAGCTCACCCTTTTATGTTTTCTTTTCCCCAGGTCAGGAAGATGGATATTAAGTAGAATATGCTAAAAGGGACCCTAGATATGATGAAATAAATGGGAGACACTGTAGAAGATTTATGAACCAGTTGTTTATGTTTCCCAGTTTCTAAAGACACTATACCTATACGGTCCTTTGTGGTTTTGTCATATGTTGTAATAAGTGTGCTTCAATTTTGAAGTATTAACAATGTTTGTAAAGTATGGGTCGTTATAGATAGGTAGAAAACCACTCATCCAATAGAATTTATACAGTTTTGGGTTACTATATTAAACTTATCATTAATTATTAACTCTTAGTTAATTAGTTTCACTTTTACAATGTCTCTATATATTTTTATATTATATGGTTAATAAAAACACTATATACATCCAAGAGACCCCCATGTGGTCCATTAGTGATAAACCTATCATGATATAAGTCTCATGGCCGAATAGTATATTTTTAGGAATTTAATATCAATTAATAATATAATATTATTTTAAAACTTCTTTTATGTCAATTTTGACACTATTTAGTAATTTATTTTTGTTAACCTCACAATAGAATGATTACTTCTAAAAAAGTTACTTAGGTCACTAAAAACATATCATATTAATCTATAAAATTAGTGTAATTCATTAAAAGTCTCAAATTATATTTATTTGGGTATTTATAATATCAATTATTTTAATTTTTCACTGTTATGGTAATTCCTACATCATCATTGGGTCATAAATAAATTAAATTATTTAATATCTAAAAATTATAAATAAAATATCATTATGTAGAAAATATTTTTATCTTTCTAATTAATATTTACAATATAATTTATCTTATGTACAACCATATATTAAAAATGTTTTAGTAAATAAACATTGATTTTAACTCTTTTAACTCTTCTTTGAATTAAATAATAATAAATGTCCCAATCTAATCCAAGTGGACCTAAATGATAATATTTTATTCCTAAGGTTGTTATTGGTCGAGATACACTTGTCCAATAGAATTAGGACATGTGTTAGGGTAATATTAATATCATTTTTACCCTTAATTACCCTATTTACTTTTAAACGTAGTAAATAAAAGTAAAAAGTTACTATTCACCAAAAATTATTTTCATCTCATTGAACCAAATTTTACTCATTTATATTAACCGTGTCTCTTGTATTTTTGGAATTCCAATCACAGAGGTGGTAAAATTATTTTTTATGAAAAATTCAGTTTATTAACTACCACTTAGTGGTTACACTTTTTATCAAAAAATGAAAGATTCCAGAAAAATACCAAAAATTAGGTATAAGCTATATTTTATATTATGAATTCAAAAATGATTTCTATTTTACCCAATTAAAAACAAATCAATTGAATTAATTAATTTAAAAATTAATTCCCGTCGTCAAAACAAATAGCGTGGTTTTAAGATATAATAACTATCAAAAGATTGTCACTTGTTTATGTCTGGTTTAAATGTGAAATATCATCCAATGACCAACATTGTATTAAATGGTAAAAAATATATTCTAAATAGACATTAAAACCACTCAAATTATTAATTTATCACTATTAATTATTTCGATTAAAAAAGTTGTTTTTAATTAAAATTTAGTAATTTTTACTATTCATAAAAATATGAATGTTATCCGAAAAGTACCAAAATTTCATCGTAATCTAATTTCGATATTACGAATCCAAAAATGATGTCCATTTCAATGGATAAAATTTATTAAATTTCAAAAAGTAGGTATTACTATTCATAACGGTTAGTTTGATTGGTTGTGGTGTGTTAGAATCGTGAAGTTGCGTACAACGCACGTCATTGCATAATTCAAAGGGAAATGTACGATGGAATCATTGGGTGTAACATTCTCCCCTCCTTAAATAAATTGCGTCCTCGCAATTTTTTTAAAATTGGGCTTGAGAATATAATGGAATTCCCCACATCATAAAAAGAGTTACTAAAACTATCACATTAAAAGGAAGGAAGATAGGTATAAAGGTCACCCAAGATAACCCATACTATGATTCCATGTAGGAAAACATGGCTATGGAAAATAAACTAAGTGTTCAGTTCTGATGGAGAGGGATAGAAAACATGATCAGGAGAAAGTTAACAATAAGAAAATCACAAACTTGTGTTGGGAAAAATAGTCCTTAGTCTCCCAGTAGGTAAAGTAAACGGAAAACATTTTTTTGTTTTATGTTACATTACATAAGGATGAGTAATTCAATTATGATATTGACTAAGAACATAAATAGATATACTTACTTTTTAAGTAGAGTTTCATTCTTTAAAAAGTTTTTACCACTAACTCATTTTTTTGGACAATGAGTATTCAAGATGACTTGGTCACAATGGATGAGCTAGAATAAACTTCTATAGAAATACGTGATCCACGTAGGATAAACTATATATTTAACTTATATTTAGCGATTAATCAAAACCAAAATGGTTAGTACAATATCTGATTACCCCCCAAATTTATATTCCATTAGAGTAAAAAAACACTAATCTTAATTTCTATAATTAAACCATGAATACCACAAAGATAAATAAATACCATTAAATAATCAATTGTCCTTAAAATCCTTCAATATAATCCAAACTAATATTGAAACTCAAAACTTATAAGAATATAGTCTTCCACGTTAAATTGTATCCCCAAATGACATTAATTACTCTTAATGTCACATTCATAAAAGTAAATAACCTAATCAGTTCAATAAACAACCCAAATCACTATAAATCCACAATAAAAACATAGATAAAATTCACCATTACTCCTCAAATGAAATCCCATAATATTCTATTTTCCATTCAATAAAGTGATCACCTTCCAAAATTACCTTTATCACTTAATAACCAAATAATTTTCCTATACTAAGGGTATTCATTTGATAAGACATAAGATCCAAAATAAAATTATTAATGATCAATAAAATAATTTAACTAAAAATAATAGTCACACTAACTCGGGACTTCACTTAGTCCAGTGGTAGGCGATAAATCCCAATCGCACATTGGTTGTGGGTTCGATTCCCACAGCTTTGTCCAATGCGACAGGTTGTCACACGGTCTGTGTGTTTTCCTTTTTGAAAAACAATATTTCATAACATTACCAAAATGAGATAAATTTCTCAAAATAACCATAACATAATTTAACGAAAAATCTTATCTCATACCTTGCATTTTCATCCCAAATTATAATAACATATAATTGCCTCAAACCCAACGATCATATAAAACCAAATGGTTATTTATAACTATATCCACATAAGAAAAGATAATTCTTCCTCAAATAAAATTCTCACAGGGAAAACTGTAGGGTTAAAAATACAATAGAAAATTATTCCAAAGTAAAACTATCAATGAGGAGCACTAATACTTTTTAAAAATTTCTCCAACCATTTTTTTTACACAAAGCTTTTTCTTTGACCAAGAAAATATCCTACAGAATATTGAATTAACTCGGGTAATGGCCAGGTCCCCTAAATTTACAGAAAATGACTGTAAATGGACTCATGGAAACATTTTTATCTTCTTCCATAGTACACTTCATTTTTTTGGCAATTCTTCACTTTATGTCCTTCCTTCCAGCACATAAAGCATTTCTTTTTCCCATTAAGAAATTTTCCTTGGTGTCTCTTTCCACATTTTCTGCATGATGGAAATTGGTAATTCCTTTCTCCATAGTCTCCACTGCTGGAGCTCTTATCATTCATCACCTTTCTATTATTTTTTGAGTCTGGGAATTGGTTAATATATATATTGTTGATCATATTTTTGGAAAATTGATTTGGCATAAAGATGATATCTTTTACGACTATCAACATTCCATGTTTTTTCTCATTACCACCATTGATCCCACATTGTACATCATTCTCAAAGTCAATATGACTTCCATGGAATCCAGCAATTGACTAAAACGAGAAAGCATTGTGTGAGTAACAGTAATCATAAAATTATTTAGAGATTAACATGTCACCATATTCTCAATTTGAAACACATTAGAACTAACCAAGGTAATTTACTCTCATCTTATATATTTAATACTTCAAACTGGTTAGTAAAGAAAATGAAAATTATCTGAAGCATATCCCCCGGGAGTCTCGCAACCAAGAGTGCATGAAGGCCCATTTTCATGCACCAGTTCCTGTTCAATTCATGCTCAAAGAGGTGTTTTCGGGTTTTACCCCTAGGTACATATGTGCCAGAGCTGCCTCTACCTGCTCGTATCCAGGCAGGGATGTATTTCTCGGAAAACTCACAAAATATCTACAATACCAGAATTCTAGGATGTTCTTCTATACTAATTCTCAAAGTTCATCTTAGGTCTATGTGCTCTAATCAGATTTTATCTAAATCTAGCTTCCAAGGTTTGTACTAAACATCCTCTAATACCAACTATAACACCTCGACCTCAGTTACCCAGATTCGGTGCATTATTACATAACATTGTCATGATCACAAAAAAGATCAAGTCTCGAAAGACCGATTAGTTTAGTAGCCTTGGAAACACTAGATATATTCATAAGTCGTACATTAAATCATAAGGTAAAAAAACTACAACAACATCTTGTCTTCATATCCGCTCATACTATCCCAATAGGTCATTCATAAATTACTTCTTCACATCTTTGGAAAAATAAAACATTGAATGATGTGAGCTCAGATTCTCATTAAAGATAACAATATAGAAGAAGCTTTTATAGATAAGTAGAAACACTTAAGGCAATGTATTACTAAAACAAAAGCCTTTTAAACTTGAAATTCAGAATAATATGGCAATGATAAAATGATATAATTCCATATAATTACTCACATTGATATTCTACTTGTCGAATAATCACATGCAATATCAATAACCACTTTCATAATGATGGAATGCTTAATTCCAGACTATCATAACCACACAGCCGATGCCTCGTGCCAAGACTACAAATAAGATTTTTCCAAAGCCTTGTGCCATGATGCTAGATTGTCTCATGAGACCTACCGATGCATCGAGGAGCTCTAGAGGGCTGCACCCGTCACTTACTATGTCCAATGCATTCCTCATATGAAATGTTTTATACATAACATAAACATGTCAATACATTATCCACAAACCTTGAATGGTATAAAAATAGCACATCCAAAATCAAACATAACTCATTCGATACAATATGAAATATTGTATTGTATCATATCAACCTCAATCGATAATAATGAAGGATATTTACATAGATGAAAATAATCATCAAAACAATTAGCTTGAAATATCCTCCTTTTTCTTGAAATCATTTAAAATTCACATTATTTGCCATGAATCCATTTAAAATAGATTTTAGAATTAAAGTGTCCCATACCACATTGAAACTGCTAAAATGAATTTAGATTTTAAAACATTAATGTCCATATAAATAAATCCTTAAAACCATTTTTAATACATGTACATTAATGAGAAAGATTTAGAATAATCAATCTTTAAAACACATAAAAATGTATTTTAGTTAGAGTTTCTAACCAAAAGAGAGAACCTTTAATACAAATAATTGATGTAATAAAAACTTTATAATATCACGAGAATAAAGGGATTCATGATATACTATGTCAATGTACATTATATACACCATATAGAAGTGATTTTGTGTATAACAATAATGAAGTCTCAATGGAATGCAAATTGAGATTAATTATTTTTTAAAGACCATATCCTTAGGTTAAAGATAAATCAACGATATAATTATGTCTGAAAAATATAAATACACTCAATATTATTGGATATTTAGTGTAAATCAATCATATTACATTCACACATATTCTTGTAAAAACAACACCAATGAATTGGATATTTAACTCAACAAATGGAGATTGAGTTAAAATTAATCTTATCAAGTTCATACCGATGACTTGAGAATTAATAAATGGAGTGATTATGTGTATAAATATTATATCCACAGAAAGGGGAGTGGAAATTATGACATAATCAAATGAATAGTGATTCTACACATAATCTTGGAGTAAAATAATCAAAGAAGTATGCATAAAGCCGAATGAGTGGAAATTGAAATTTCAAATTCCATTAGATTTGGTAACATAAAAGACATACACCCATGAATGAAGGATCATACAATTATCATTTAAATATACATGAAGTAAAATATAGTACACAATTAATACAAACATGGGCTGTACACACACCACATTTAATAAATAAGTGCCGAACAATGGAATTCTCACGGAATTAAAAGTGAGATAAGAAGCCCCTTACATTGTACTTTTTCCTTGGTCGACGGTAGGTTAAACTCATTTATAATGGTTAAATAATTGTTATTTAATTTTACAAGAAATGTATATATTTATATGATATCATATATAATCTTATAAAATTGCATTGTTAATAATATTATAGAATTATCATCATTTCGGTTGTCAACTTACTCGTTTTCTTTTATATGTTTTGTTACGTAAGTTGTGTTTGTCATTGATAGGTGGTCTCTTATTCATATCCATAATGATATCAATTAATTAGATACTATTATTAATCATCAAATGAGCATTATACTTGAATTTATATGATGGAGAATGAATCTCATCGCATTCGTGGAGACGGTAGTCTGTACATACGAATGAGCGACAATATCATTCTTTTGATGTTAAAAAAATATATAATTTGATGGTATATAATATATAAAGAATAATAATCCTTTTATATTTATTATTTACCTAAATTAAACATCATTATTATACCCATCCAAATAATAATTTATTGAATGACAATTACACCACAACGTGGAGACGGTAAGCCGTACGTACGCACGTATGGTGACATGCCATTCAAAAGATGGATAAAATACTGAATATTGTTGTACCATATTTATAATAAAATAAAATTATATAGAATATTCTGGAGTTATTATTTTATAATATAAATATCAAATAAAGAAGAAGTAGAATAAGAAAGAAACTTGAAAAAGTGTGGTGAAAACATTACCTCTTCTTCGGGTTCTTCCTTTTGATTTGATAAAAAGGGATCCTTAAGTTGGATTTATGATCAAACTAAGGCCTCTAAGATGTAGTTAGGGAAGTTGAGAGAGTATTTGGACCAGGGTTGGCCGAACCAAAAGGCTTTGAAGGTGTGAGTTAATGAGAAGGGAGAGTACCCTTTTATAAGAGGGGTGAGGGGGACCTTTGAAAAAGCTAGAAATAGTTTTTTATAATAAATTAATATTCGGTTTCTAATGGCTCCAAAGTGGATTATTTAAAGGTTAATGTTGGGATAGGTCGAAAAAACTACTCAACCAATATAATTTAGACAGGTTTGTGTTACTATATTAACCGTATCATTAAGTATTAATTGTTAGTTAATTAGTTTCACTTATACAACGTCTCTTTGTATTTTTATATTATATGGATAATAAACATACTATATATATACAATAGTCTCAAAAGATGTCCATTAATGATAAAAAAATCATTAGATAAGTCTCTTGGCCGAACATTAGATTTTTAGGAATTTAATAACAATTAATAATATAATATTTGTTTTAAAAATTCTTTTATGTTAATTTTGACACTATTCAATAATTGAGTTTTGTGAACCTCATAAAAGAATTATTACATCACAAAATGTTATATAAGTCACTTATAACATATCATATTAACCTATAAAATTATTTTAATTCATTAAAAGTTTCAAATTATATTTATTTGGGTATTTATAATATCTATTATTTTAATTTTTCACTATTATGGTAATTCATGCATCATCATTGTATCATAAATAAATTAACTTATTTAATATATAAAAATCATAAATAAAATATCATTATATTGGAAATATTTTTATCTTTCTAATGAATATTTACAATAGAATTTATCGTATGCACAACCCTATATTAAAAATTTTTTAGTAAATAAACATTGATTTTAACTCTTTTAACTCTTCTTTGAATTAAATAATAATAAATGCCCTAATCTAATCCAAGTGGACCTAAATGATAATATTTTATTCCTAAGGTTGTTATTTGGTCCTCATAAACTTGTCCAATAGAATTAGGACATGTTTTAGGGTAATATTAATATCATTTTTACCCTTAATTACCTTATTTAATTATAACAGTGGTAAATAAAAGTAAAAAGTTACTATTCAACAAAAATTATTTTCATCTCATTGAACCACATTTTACTCCTTGATATTAACTGTGTCTCTCAGATTTTCGAAATTCCAATCGCAGATGCGGTAAAATTAAGTTTTATGAAATATTCAGTTTTTTAACGACCACTTAGTGGTTTCACTATTCATCAAAAAAAGAATGCTTCGAAAAAAATATCAAAAATTATGCCTAAGCTATATTTGATATTATGAATAAAAAAATGATGTATATTTTACCAAATTCAAAACAAATCAATTGAATTAATTAATTTAAAAATTAATTCCCGTCGTCAAAACAAATAGTGTGTTTTTAAGAGATAATAACTATCAAAAGATTGACACTTGTTTATATATGGTTTAAATGTGAAATATCATCCAATGACAAAAAATGAATTAAATGGTAAAAATATATCCTAAATAAACTTTATAACCACTCAAATTAATAATTTATCACTATTAATTATTTCGATTTAAAAAGTTGTTTTTAATTAAAATTTAGTAATTTTCACTATTCATCAAAATATGAAAGTTATCCGAAAAGTACCTAAATTTCATCCTATGATAATTTCGATATTACAAATCCAAAACTGAAGTCCATTTATAAATATAAAATTTATAAAATATCAAAAAGTATGTATTAATATTCATAACAGCTAGTTTGATTTGATTGGTTGTGTTAGAATCTCGAAGTTCTGTACAACGCACGTCATTGCATTATTCAAAGGGAAACGTACCGTGGAAGATTGGGGTGTTACAAAGTTAAACCAGTTCAGTAATACACATATGGAACGAGGAGTGAACTCGATTTAGAAAGGAACTTTTTCCACTAAGACGGTCTTGGCAGCAATGCCTAGGCTACTATGGAAATCATATCATGTGCTTAATGGTTTCCACAATTACATGTTTTATTCCCATTCTAATTTATCATGTTTAATGCTTCTTCATGATATATGCCTTACGTACATCCATGTTTTATGTCATTTTTCATGATTTTGATGTTTATATTTTATGCTCATGTTTTTTTACATTCAAATGTCTAAGGATTGTTTTATGTTCTCTATGCTTACCCTTACTGAGCATTTGAGCTCACCCCTTTTATGTTTTCTTTTCCCCAGGATATAAAGAATGGTTTTAGGAAAGAAAAAAAGGGGGAAGATCTTTATGGGAGATGTTGAAGATCTTTCACCATGATTAGAAGATTATATTCCGTGTTTCCATAGACACTAAACTATTACGATCCTTGTGTGTCTGTTTTTTGTTATGTATTAAGTTTTCCGCAAATGTAAAGTAATTTCCATGTACATCAAGCTTCGGGCCTCTACAGTTGGTATCAGTGGAAAGGTTTAGTTATCATTTGGAAACTCGGATGCAAAAAAATTTGTGAGATCCCTAGATATATTTCATAGGTATGTCTAGGGATGTCCCTAAGCTTAAGTATAAGTATAGGTCATAGTCCTAGAATTATGATAATGATATTAGAATTAAACCTAAGATGTTAGATGTTGAAGGTACTCCATCTTGATTATGTTATTTTCTTTGTATGATTTTTTCCTCTCAGAGAATTATTTTTGTGTTTTAGTCAATGGAGGGAACTAGAAGGAATTCCGTTAACATTGAATCCAATGGGAAAATTGATGACTATGACCAAAAAATTTGTGTAATGCCTAGAGAGAAATATATTGTGAATCAGTAGAATCAGGCATCGCGATATATGATTAACAAGGTGAAATTTAGTGGTATTCCTAATTCATCAAATAAGAGGAAGATATACTTTTATGCATGTTCGCATGTTGAGGAACATAAAGAAAGTAAGATTGAGATTTCTGAAGAAGAGAAGAAGAACCATGAGGAATACCACAAATAGAGGGACATATGATATCTGTGTGGACAAAGGGGTCATAGAGTGACCGACTGTTATGGAGTTCAATATCTTATTTTTGGAGAACATGGGTATTACCCAACTCAATGCCCTGACCAAAAATGTTACTTCTAAATCAAGGAAGGGCTTATTCCAGGACAATCATTGAAAAGGATGGATTGAAGTGTTTATGTATTGGTATTGAATAAAATTGTTGTTGAGGCACCTTTATGGGGTATTAGAATATTTTTTTATTACTCTATTGTGGTTTTCAATAATTTTATTACACTGGTAACCATGAAAAGTGATTTAAATATTTTGGAATGTAGATGATATGCATAATAAATAGAAAATGAATTGTTTGATAGTATTCATGATATCATCACTAATATAAGGACAAAGTGATATCGTGGTTTGAGTATATCGAAATTTTGGGATTTTGGTATGTGGATAGAGTTATCTTTTGACAACACTCATGTTTTCACTAAGGTTCAATGGGTATTCAATTTTCAAGAGAATACATGATTAAGGCCTTAAAATGTTTGGAATGTGACCAACAAGACATATATTATGATATATGGGGATCAATGATGGTATTAACATGCCTGTTATATGAACACTATGGTAATTGTTTTCACTATAATATGAGATTGGAAAATAGTATTTTGAATAAGCCTAATGATTGAAATGGATTATGTTGGACATAACTCAGTATTGTTTAAGGATAAAACTTTTTTCGATATTATTGATGGGATGTTAAAGTAATGTAGTTTTAGAAAAATGGACAACCTGCTGGATGGACGACATCCCATCAGGTCGGAAAAGGCTGTGGGAATAGAACCCACAACTGAAGTGCGACTGGCCTTTATCGACTACCACTGGCCTATAGGAAGTCCATGTTTAGTATAAACTAGTTTTACTATTCTAAGTAGTATGATATATGACGTATAAGTCCATTTTAGGAACCATATATGATTAATCTCACTATAGATGGACTTATGTATTTTCGATAACTTTTATAACCTTTTGATTGAGATAGATGGAATGACCAATCATTCTATTACATGATCTTATAACACTTCATGAATGACAAATTCAACTTCATTTCTTTAAGAGATGAAGTGGAAATTGTCCAATGAATGACCAACAGTGAGACTGTACAAAAATAGCAAAAGTATTTCTTCTAATTCGAATTTCATCAACTTTAGGGAAATGATCTTGAAAACCAAAAATGTTTTCCTAGTGCCCTTTTATTCAATGAATTAGATGGTACCTTAGATCATCAAAAATCTATGGCTTTGTGATTGATGGCTTTTTCATAGCCATGTTCTCTACCACTCTCCATTAGATCCTGATGGTTAGACTTTTCTTCCATATCCATATTTTCACCTATGTTCTGCTATATGGAAACATAGTGATGAGTTTCTTTGGTTAATCGTTACATTTCATACTTTAGTTTTTAAAATTATTTTTTAGTATTCCTTTTTATGATGTGGGTTTCTATAAATAGTAAATGATTTATAACCCCAAGGAATTTCGAGGGAGAAATTCATTTTAAGGGGGATAGAATGTAACAACCCATGATTTTATAAGATATATTCGTTTTAATTTCTTTCATATCTTTTGATGTACGCTACACCAAGATTATCTTGCGCTATATGCAACACCGTATTAGCTTGCAGTATATGCAACACTAATCCTGGATCATGTTACACACAATTTCATGTTTGTTTGATAGTAGTTGTTATATGAAACATTGAGTATATATATATATTAAATGTATTTTTTATATGCAACAACAAAGGAGTCGTGTACTACCCGCAACCCTGACTTGTCTTGCATTACACGCAATCATGAGCTTTCTCGATAGCGTGTGTTGTACGCAATATCAGGTTTTACTAAACTACGATATATTTTTATAATATTATTATGAACAAGCCGTTATTAATATTAGTAACTAAATATTTTTTTAACATTATTATTAATCTTACACATTTTCTTGAACATTGTATAAGATCAATATAAATGTTTCGTGTAAAATATGTATTTTTTGAAAATTGCAGTCTTCCCACCTGTTGATGGAGAACCCACCTTAAATATTGTTTTTGACCTATATAGAAGTTAAATTTGACAAAATAAAATTCTTCTTTGGAATCAGGATATAAAAATTTACTTTGGATAAATTTTTCATATTATTCTGATAAATTTCATTTTTTTAATGAATAGTAAAAACACGCTATATTTTAATTAAAAACCATTTTTTTAATCGCAATAATTTATATGGTTAGATTATATTTTTAATTAGTTTTAAAGTGTAATATGAATATATTTTTACCATTTAATCCAATGTTGTTCATTGGAATTAATTTCACTTTGAAATTGGATATGAACAAGTATCAATCTTTTGATAGTTTTTGTTTCTTACAAACACGCTATTTATTTTGATAGCGGGAATTAATTTTAAAATTAAGTAATTCCACTTCTATGTTTTGAATTTTGAAAAATATACATCAATTTTGAATACAAAATATCAAATAATTCTTAGGCTGAATTTTTGATATTTTTTCTGAAAAACTTCATTTTTCGATGAATAGTGAAACCACTTAGTGGTAGTTAAAAAACTGATTTTTTTAATTTAAATTAGATTTTACCAATTATGTGAATTAAATTTCAAAAATACAAGAGGCACAGTTAATATCAAGGACTAAAATGTTGTTCAATGAGAAGAAAATAATTTTTTGTGAATAGTAACTGTTTACTTTTATTTACCACGGTTAAAAGTAAATAGGATAATTAAGGGTAAAAATGATATTATTATTACCCTAGAACATGACCTAATTTTATTGGATAAGTGTAATTCGACCAGAAACAACCTTAGGAATAAAGTATGACCATTTAGGCCCACTTGGATTAGATTAGGACATTTAATATTAATTTATTTAAAGAAGGGTTAAAATAGTTAAAATCAATGTTTAATAAGTAAATAATTTTTAATATAGTGTTATACATAAGATAAATTAGACTATAAATATTAATTAGAAATCGAAAAATATTTCCCACATAATTTTATTTTATTTATAATTTTTTAGACATTAAATAATTTTATTTAGTTATGACACAACGATGATGCAGTAATTATCTTATTAATGAAATATTGACAAAATTGATGTTATAAATACCCAAATAAATATAATATGAGACTTTTTATGAATTTCTCTAATTTTATAGTTTAATATGTCATGTTAGTTTTCATTTATGTAACTATTTCAGTGCGGATGTGCGTCGGGCTTCTGTTCCGACGCTGTTCCGCCAGGACGCATTCGCGCATGCTCCCGTCGACCCGAGGGGATGGGAGCGCGGCTTGTGGCCCCGCAGTCCCGCTTTCCAAAGGCGGGCGGCATCCTTCCCTTATTCAGGGGCGTCTACTCCTTGATCGAAACTGGTATGATGGGATGTCGGCTCCTCCTTCCGTGGACGTCTCCTCGGAACTCGTCGCCTAATCCGGGTCTCCCTCATAGATTTAAGACATGCTCGTGAATCTCGTTCCCGGTGCCATATCTTCATGGACACCGGTTAATTATGCTGCTTCCGCCCAAACGCTCCAAGGAGTCTGGTCGGGGCAGCAACCTGCGGTGAGGAGACCGGGTGGCTCTGGGTGTTGGGGGCGTGTCTTAACACTGCGGCTCTGCATGTCTGTCTTCCGTCCCTAATAGGGCTTCTCGAAGGCGTGATGGCCTGAGGCATCCTGCGCTGGGTACGGGGAACTGCGGTACCTGAGGTTTTCCTCAGCTTCCCATGTTTAACACGGGGTATGCCGCGAGTTTAACGTCCAGCGGGGACGGCATCGGACTGATCAACACGAGGAGTGGATCAGATGACAGAACCCCTTGCGGGAAACCTCCAATGCTGGGGCCAGCACATGGGCGGCTTCCCGAGTGAAGTGGAGTGGAATGAAATGGCATGACCCCACCGGGATGTGGCGGCCCGGGTAATGATCAGGATGGATGATGGAGTGAAGAGCTTAGACCCCATAGGGGCTTCCTACGTACCGCGCGTTAGCAAGGATCAAAGTCAGCGTAGTTCGGATAAACATTTTAACGTCATGCTGGACGTCGGCAAGCCGACTCATGAAGAGATCGAGGCTGCCGGGCGGAGGATTGAACCGAACCGCCTCGCACAGAGGGGGATGGAACGGCCGGGTGGATCACAGTTTTACGTCATGCTGGTCGTTGGCAAGCCGACTCACAAGGAGGTCGAGGCTGCCGGGCGGAGGATTGAACCGAACCACCGCGCACAGAGGGGGATGGAACGGCCGGGTGGATCACAGTTTTACGTCATGGTGGACGTGGGAAAGCCGACTCACAGGGAGGTCGAGGCTTCCGGGCGGAGGATTGAACCGAACCACCTCGCACAGAGGGGGATGGAACGGCCGGGTGAATCACAGTTTTACGTCATGCTGGACGTTGAAAAGAGAAAAAGGCAGTGGGGAAGAACAATGGAGATACACATGTGCAGTCTCCCACAAGGGCGGATTCATAGGTGAATCGACGAAAGTGTGAACCCGGGAGGGGTCCACTGATGGACGAACCGACGTGAATACGACCGGGACGACCAGGTGGTGGGCTTGAACCTCAGAGAGGCTTCCTACGTACCCTGTTTAGGAGACAGGGATCAAAGTCCACGTAGTTCGTTCTGTCAGGACTTACGCACTGAGGCAGCCCGGATGCGGAAAAACTCAGTTGGAGAGGGGCGTGGGCCGAAAGTAGGAGACACCTCGATCCCAGTCACACCCTCTACTGGCTTCGGCAGTGGGGAAACGCAATGGAGATACACATGTGCATTCCCCCACAAGGGCGGATTCATAGGTGAATCGACGCAAGTGTGAACCCGGGAGGGGTCCACTGATGAACGAACCGACGTGAATATGACCAGGACGACCAGGTGGTGGGCTTGAACCTCGGAGAGGCTTCCTACATACCCTGTTTAGGAGACATGGATCAAAGTCCACGTAGTTCGTCCTGTCTGTAATATTCGACCCCCGTGGGCGAAGGCCACTCCAATCCCGACATCCCTGCAGAGACGAGCGGGTGGGGGCCACATCCAAACCGGGGGGGACCCTGCGTGCGGGGCACGAGATCGGGTGGTGCGGACGGTTTAACGTCTTTCCGGACGAAGTACAGTTTAACGTCGTGTGTTGAGGACGAAGCGGACGGTTTAACGTCTTGCCAGACGATGTACAGTTTAACGTCGTGTGTCGAGGACGAAGATGCTTAGCAGTTTAACGTCTTGCAGAGCGGACATGGTGTAGTTTAGCGTCATGCAGGACGAATGTGCAGTTTAACGTCATGCGGGACGATTGTTGTACAGTTTAACGTCTTGTAGCTTGGACGAAGGTTCTTGGCAGTTTAACATCTTGCAGCGCGAACGTGTTGGTGCCGCCGATGATTCCGTGTCACTTCGCGCGAGCCTGGAGGGCCGCACGGGATGACAACGCACGGTGCGGGCACCCTAGATGAAGATCATCGGGCGCCACACAGGAGGGTACCCTCAGGGGGTCAAAGGGGGCGACCCCGGCGGTTTGCGCGCAAAAGAGGAATTGGCATGCAATACCGCAGGTCGGCGCGCAAATGGGCAGGCTGGCACGCAATTGGGCCAGCGCTTTGCGCGCAGATGATTGAGATTGCGCGCACCGGGCTTCGGATAGCGCGCGGGGGAAACGACTCATTCTTTAATGAATGGCCACTTTGAAAATGGGGGGTGCGCGCAATCGGGCTGGATTGCGCGCACCCGGGGGGTGGGGGCAATTGCGCGCAAGAGGCTTCTTTTGCGCGCGGATGTCTTTGAGTGAAGGGTTATTCAAAGGAAAGGAGCCAAAGGGATTGCGCGCGAAGGCGAACCCCGAGGCTTTCTTGCACGAAAGAAAAGAGGTTACCTGAAGATCGGCATTGCGCGCGGAGGGGGTTGGATTGCGCGAACGAGCGACTCTTCGAATTCCGGCAACCTTCAAAACGTCGGGGGTCGCCTTATATTTATAGGGAAACCCGGGCGTAGAATCTCGTTCGCGGGCGCGCAATTTCCTTCGCGGGCGCGGAATTGGGCCTGGTGCGCAAGGGAGTCGCGCGGGCCACGGGCGCGCAAAATTGCGCGCTGGCCCAGCGCATTGCGCGCATCCCGGGAGGTTTGCGCGCCTTACTTCAACTTTGCGCGCGGATCTCCAAAATTCCGCGCAAGGCCTCCGGGCCCTCCGAAACATGCTTCTGACTCCAAATATGACCTCGCTTTCCGCATTCGGAGGTTTGTTTGGGAACAACGGACTTTTCCGGCATCTACAAAATCCCCCCCTCGGAATCAGATCGGCGAGAGGTCGCAACGATCGGGTTCCGAGGGAGACGTCGGAATGCCGAATTCTTTGGTGGCGCGGGGCTATGGCGCGCAAAAAGGGCGTCGGGCGCGAAATTCGCTGTCTCGGTCGCGCAAAGCACTTTCCGCGCAGCGCGGACACCCGGCCTCGCCTATAAATAGGGGCCCTAGGTCCCCCGCACCGTACACCGGCCTTCCGCGCGACAAGCTTCCAAGCTCTCGTGTGCGAAATTGCCCTTTCCGGTGCAGAATTCACCCGTTCGTCGCGTAAACCTTTCCGGATTTCGGCCTGTTTTTGCGCGAACACCCGGGGTTTTACACGACAGACTTCCCAATTGCGCGCCGCCCACTAGGATTGCGCGCCAACTGTCAAACTTCTCTACCAGCCTCTTCCGATTCCGCACGCCTCACCCCTTAACCCACACGACTCCCAGAGCTTCTGAGATGACCGCGAATCAAGGGAATGAGGGGGATGCCGCCATTCGCGGAGCCGAGATGGCGGCGAACGGGGAGGTCTACGGAGCCAAGGAGATTGTTTCCAACAATCAATCCTTGTTCGACTTGCTGACACCGGCCCAGAAGACATATCCGATGTCGGACAACCTGCCGATCTGGAACTTTGGCATCCTAGATGAGGATCCGGTGCCAGGGTTCGAGGTTGATGCGCCACAGACCTGGGTGACTCGGGAGGACGAGCTTCCCCTCTATAACATCACCAACAATGGGCGTCCTGCCAGGGAGACCAGACATTTAGATGTCTATGTCCTGAACCCGAGGACGCGAACCATCATCGGGAGTGAGCCTACTGCAGAGAACTCTCCAGCCCTCTTCTCGAGCACATATCGCCAGAGTGTCACTGACGACACCAAGGGCTGGCTGACGGACTGGGACTTGCGGTCTAGGGGCAATTTCACCAGTGAGTGGGCCTGGGCGTTCTGGGTACGCCACACCTGCGATCACTTCTCGGAAGAGCTGCGGTACATCGGCCTGTTTGAGGCGGTGTGGACGTCGCAGTTCCACTTCTACTAGCAGTCCGAGCTCGGGCTGGAGCTGTTCACCCGCTGGTCCCCGGATACCAACACCTTCCATCTTCACCATGGGGAGGTTAGCATCGGTCTCTGGGACATCCACTGCATCGGAGGTATCCCGCTGGAGGGTTACCAATACGATGAGTTCCTGCCCCCGAAGAACATCTGGGAAGACAGGTCACAGACTCCCATTCAGACATGGCATCTACTTGACCTGGCTACGCAGCGGCTTGGGATCAAGGACTTCCACAAGGACATAGCCTACAAGGAGTGGTTCGGCCAGTTCTTGGAGCATGACCCAGCGGTCAAGATGCCAGGCAGGGGGAAGCGGTGCCCGACCGCGGCTCAGAGGAGCCGGAACGGGTCGTACTGGCGGGTCCTGGAGACGGGCGACTACCGCTCATGGGGGTACCGCGTCATCGAGGCTCGGGACCCAAATGTCTGGTACGCGGCGTTCCTGGCCGCCTTCCTGAGTGGGTGGCTCCTGCCAGTGCGGGACGTGAGAATGGGCGTCCGCCCGGCGACACTGGCGATGGCGGGCGCCATGGCCGCCAACAAAAGATACAACCTCGGGGTCGCAGTGCTGGCGAAGCTGTATGCCATCCTGGGACGCATCTCGCGAGGGGGGTCGCCATGAAGGATCTGTGGGCCCTTTCAATTCTTCCACAGGTGGGTGGCTGATCACCTTGGTGGGTACACGTTTCCAAATGCCGTCATTCCTCCGGGCAACAGCCTGCGACCCTCCCTGCTGAACATCGCGGGGGTCGCTCCGATGTCCCTAAATGAGGAGGGCGTGAGGATTCGGATTGGCAATCACGCCAATTTCAACTTCAGCCCGTTCCCGACTCCCGTCGGCCAGATGATCGACAATGGGCAGGGTCCGCTGGAGCAGCACGAATACTTCCTGAACATGCGGGGCGGGGTGCTCGTGGCTCGGATCGACGGGAAGGTGATCTGCGAGCCTTACGTGCCAACCCGGTTCGCCAGGCAGTTCGGGTTCGTTCAACGGATGCCGAAGAGGGTATTCACTACTGTCCAGGAGGAGACGAACCCTTGCGTCCTTCGCCAGATGTGGCTAATGCTCGCCGCTTTCGGCTCCGGCGACGTCATCACTCTCCCTCCTACCGGGGTCGACGCAGGCTTGGCAACCGAGTACGCCGAACACTGGGCCATCGCGTACCCCGAGGGGCTTCTACGGAAGCCAGTTCGGCGGCTCGAGGTAACCCGTGCGGAGACCGGGCGTTAAGGAAGGAGGCGAGGCGCTGTTACGCGGGGGAGAACAGAGGCGCGCCAAGCAGTGGAGCCGGCGCGAGCAGGGACTTCGGCGGCGGGCACATCGCAGGCTGCCGCTACGACCTCGGTGCCCAGAGAGGGGGCACATGCGGTGGTCGAAGAGCGGCCCGGGAAGCAGGTAAGGCGTCTGCTCGAACCCTCCCACGATGCAGTCTCCCCGGTGCTGTGGTCAGCCTGGATAACCCTGCGGCAGTCGCTAGGGACCGAAATCATCTGGCAGAAGATAACCAGCGAAGGAATCCATCTGCCAGAGGTCGGGCGCCTTCAGGTCGCCGACAGGGTGAAATTCCACCGGCGGTATGCATATCTGACGGCCATGGACGAGTATGCGCGCCAGCGTGGTCAGCGTGCGGAGCCGTCCCTTCTGGTGAAGGTGATGCTCGGTCTGGAGCCTGCTCCAGAACAGATGCCGCCGGAGGAAGATGATAGTAGCGATGACTCCGAGGAAGAGGAGGAGACGGGAGAGGATGAAGGCTCCGAGGGAAGGTCCCATCAGGGGAGCCCACGGGAGAGCGGCGAGGTGGCCGGCTCTGGAAACATTGATATCACTGAGCTCCTCGAGGTCCGCTTCTATCCCTACTCAACCTGCTTCATCCATTCTCTTATGCAGCTTCTAACCCATTTCTCCACCTTTCTCAGGAGTGCACGGATGTTGGTCAGGCGTCCTCAGTAGGAGTAGGAGAGGCGCCAGCAAGACAAGGCGGGGGCCAGACACCCATTATTTAATTTACAAGCGCTGAAGGGTCCCCTGCTGCAATTGCTCCTGCGGCGGCCGGGACAGCGGAAGATGACGCCTTGGATTCCTGTAAGTCTCCTTAACTTACTGTCGGTGCTTGCCGTTGACGATCCGTGACTAACCACGGCATGCCCTGCGCAGTGATCTCAACACTGGAGGCTCGTCGGGCTGCCGAACACGGGCCATCCACAAGTGGACCAGTGGTAGACATGCCGCCTGCTCCAGAACAGACTTCCCACACCGAGCCGGCCCCACCAACTGCTGATCAAAGGGCTGCGGACGCCGGCGGTGCTGCCATCGGAGAGAGGTCGGGGGCTGACGAGGGTGTCAACGCCGCTGGGGAGAGAGAAAAAGGTCGCCCAGATGTTTGGGAACCTATCCCCCGTGAGGACATCCCAGGGGCGGACCCTGTAGTAGACCTGTTGGCTGCCTTCCCTACCTACAGGCCTGCCGACCCCGAGGAGATGGACGACTCGGACGCGGAGGCGGTCGAGGAGAGCCGGATAATGCGACGCAGTGGGTGGAAGTGCATCCAGCGCTTCCTCAAGCGAGACCCATCGGAGTGGCTGGGGTGCATGGGATCACTTCAAACCTGGCTGCGCTTCCTGTGTGCCGGGGGAGCTGATGCTCAACGCCTCCATCTGACGGTCCGCGATTTCATGGCCAAAAAGATGCGCGAGAGCCGCCAGCGTGCCCACGTCGCACAACGTCGGGACATGTCGGAGAACACGCGGGCACTCCTCGTGGCGGAGCAGGAAGTCCGGCGCCTCGAAGGGAAAGCGGCAGAGAAGGAGGCCTTCGTCGCAGCGTGTACTGAGCTTGTGGAGCAACTGACGGCCCAGCTGGATGACGCCCAGGTACAGCTGACGGAGGCGGGCCAACAGATGGTCACACTTCAAGTCGAGCGGGAGCGTGCACAGGCCAGGATCAGCGAGCTACGTGCTGCGACCGCCGACGAGGAGAGGGCACGCAGAGAGCGAGAAGCAGCTTTGGAGGCCGCCAGCCAAATGGTAGCGGTGTTGGAAAGACTCATTCAGCACGCTAATCCCTAAGGGCTTTGTTTATTCCATTCCCAGAACATTTTCTTCCGCTACTCAATACTTTGATCCATTTGTATGAACCAATATATTTATCTGCATCTTTTGGCTTAACATGCTCGACCACAATTCATTGTCTTACGGGAGCGTTAACCAAGCTTCAGGCATCCACAATTGGGCCTGGATTTCTAAAGAAGAGAGGGAGGTCATCCCTAGGAAAGGAGACCTCAGACCTAATCAATGTACCATCCCCCCAACTTGTTCCGACACACGAGCGGGACAACGCTAGGGGCATTAAGATTTTATCCAAACATAGGGAAATGAGAAAGGGTGAATTGCGTGTCCCGAATTCAGAAATCCACGACGGTCGGCCTTCCAGGAAATGCCCAAGACGGCAAGCGGACAATGCATCAATCGACCATACTACTGCAATAGACGGACCGAAGGTCATCATTCATATTGAAGGAGGCGTATCACACGTCATCATCAATGCCGCTTTGGGGGTTCCTTCAGGCACAAGGGTGGAAATCCGGATCAACAGGGCATGCGAAGCGTGGGGAAAAGTGACGATTTGTTCGGACAGAATCTAACGCTCTCAAAATTGCGCCACCGTGGGGAAAGCGTATTAGGCGGATGCATTAATCTGGCCGTGAATCACCTCAATTCTCAGACAGAACCTCTTTGACGAGGGAACTGTCGCTTCCCATCATTGCAATGGGGAATCCCGAGCTGAATCGGGGAGAATATCACAACTGCACCACTCTACCGGAAGCCAGGCCCGACGGCCGGCGACGAGGAGGGGCGGGACTTAGCGATCCCTGAGGCTGGACCCGAGTCGAAATGCCCGGGAGTTCCTACGTACTCCATCATGCTGGAGATCAAGCCACACGTAGTTCTGAGAGTGCAGTTTAACGTCATGCAGGATGTAGAACCCCATTTAGGGAGATCTTAGTTTAAGGTCGTAGAGCTTGGACCATAGGGGTAGATCTTAGTTTAAGGTCTTAGAGCTCGGACCATAAGAACCTCAAAGTACGCCACATCGTGGTCCTATCCCCTGGATATGCGAAGATGCACTGAGGGATAGTGTCAAGAGTGTCGGGGTTTCACCTGGTCAGAATGGGAGGTGGAAAATGTAATGTGAATCATGCGGCCATTCACTCAAGGACTGGGGGCACCGGCGTAACGATATGGGAGTACTGCTGACCGTGGCGGAAAAGCAGCATCAATATCGCACTAACCGTTGATGGAATGAGGCAGCAAACGAGCATCAACCGCTCAAGCGCAGGATCCATATCGATTTGCTGCCCGAGGCCCTTGGGGGAACCAGCCCGAGTCGGTGGGAGAGCACTGAGGCATTGTGTCCAGACCGCTCACAGGGGCTCCACCCAGGGCGTAGGCGATTGGTCCGAATGAAAGGGAGCACGAAGCCTGAAAAGTGGAAGGAACCTGACCAAGCTGAACCTGACCCTCCTGGAAATAAACCAGAGTACTCTTGACACCGGTGGACCACTGCAAGGGGTCGGGGAACACGCCTTGAGGGTGACCCCAAGGCGGCGGACTCCCCAGAGAAGGGGGAATCTCTAAGAGGTGGGGGGCTGGACCCGAAGTTTCAAACATCCAGACGTTCCTACCTATCCCATAAGGATGAGAATCAAGCCACACGTAGTTCTTGAAGCGCGGCGCAACACAATCGGGCACCAGCGCGGGGAGGGGTGCGGGTCTGACCCTCGCATCCAGAAGAAGCGGTATTTGATATTTCTTGTTTATCCTTATAGGTGGATGGTTTTTCTTTGTGCGGAGACAAGCCTGTGATTAAGAAATCCCTAGCGTCGCCATAATAATCAAGCCATGAAAGGAATTGATAATTGGCGTGGTTATTAACCAGCGCCCAACGGGAGTGCCCCCCTGAGGATAACATCACGATGCCGTGTCGTTTCTCGTCGGGCGGCCAAGACGATCACAGTTTACGGTCGTGTGGTAGGACTAGGCAACACAGTTTAAGGTCGTGTGGTTCGGACCATGGAGGAATCCGCTTATTACGATATGGCGGACCCAGCGGAGGTGGGAACATACCCAGCCCTGCGGTCATGCACGATTCCAGGAGAAGGATCCTGGGATTGGGGCCTGCGTATGTCCATCACCCGAGGGGCAGAGATGCTAGCCTCCAGCTATACTGGGCCCATAACGCGATTGTTCGGGCGAATCCTTCCTCCTTATGGGGACAAGGGTCCAGCCACACATGGACCTTAGGGAGGACATCAGCATATATCCTTGGTGCTCAGATCGTGGGAGCCTCGAAAGACACCATTACCCTGGTTGGCCTGCCTAACATGTAGAGGTGTACTGAAGGTCAATATGAAGAGAGTGTTGAGATTCCACTACAACGCACAAAGGCGGAGTGTGATGAGGACTGCACAACCAATGTTCAGAGCCTGAAAGAGCCGACATGGAGATCAAGGATGTCGCTGACCATATTCGCAACACAACATCCGATCGCGTCAGCCTAGGATGGGGCAGGCAAACAAGCATCAACCGCTCAAGCGCAGGATTCATATCGATTTGCGGCCGAGGACCCGCCGGTAAATCGACCCAGAGCGGTAGGAGAGCACTGAGGCATCGTACCCAAACCGCTAACGAGGATCCCTTTGAGTGAAGGCTCGAACAAGAGGAAGCGCGAGGCCCGACAAGCAACACAGGACTTGTCGGGATTGAATCCGACACTACGGGTCATAGACCGCAGTACCCAAAACATGTTAACAGATCACCGGAAAGGGTCTGAGGACTCACCCTGAGAGCAACCAAAAGACGACAGATCCCCGTGATCAACCAAGAGACGGGGCTGGACCTGAAAGACAAGTGTCCAGGCGGTCCTACGTATCCCATAAGGATGGGAATCAAGCCGTACGTAGTTCTTGAGAGGCAGTTTAACGTCATGCAGGACGATGAGGGGTGTGAGGTAGTCCCACACACGGGGGAGGCGTACGGCGCGGACAGTAGACCGACGTGAATGAGGACATAATCCCCCGCTCATGCATTACGCCTAGCACAAAAAGGAGGGGAACTTGGGCCAGAGGCCCAATGCGGGATAGAGATTCCCGGGAAATGGGGCTGGGCCTGAAACATGAATGTTCAGGCGGTCCTACGTATCCCATAAGGATGGGAATCAAGCCGCACGTAGTTCTTGAAGTGCAGTTTAACGTCATGCAGGACGAAAAAGGCAAGGGGGAAGCGGAAGGCATCCCCAAACGTGGGGGCCGTACAGCGTGGCGAGCAAACCGACGTGGATGAGGGCATAGCCCCGCGTTCACACCATACGCCGCATACCCAGAGACAACTGGGCCAATGGCCGAGATGGGATGGAAATTCCCGAAGGATGGGGCTGGTCATGAAACATGAATGTTCAGGCAGTCCTACGTATCCCATAAGGATGGGAATCAAGCCGCACGTAGTTCTTGAGGGGCAGTTTAACGTCATGAAGGACGAAGACGCTTGGCAGTTTAACGTCTTGTAGCGCGGACGTGGTACAGTTTAACGTCATGTTAGACGAATGCTGAACAGTTTAACGTCTTGTAGCTTGGACGAAGTGCACTCAGGCAAAGTACTGCTTGAGAAACCTAGCGTTGGTGGGAGGAGTGACACGCTCACTATCCATAGTTGCTAGGGAGTACGCGCCATTGGGATAGACCTTGTGGATGACAAAAGGTCCCTCCCACTTGGGCTCCAACTTGGGCAGCTTCCTGCCGGGGATCATCGGTGCTCTTAGGGCCAGTACTAGATCACCCTGCAGGAAGGAGCGGAGGCGAACCTTCTTATTGAAAGCTTGAGCCATTCTTCATTGATGCCTCTCCAAGTTGTGCAAAGCGCGAAGCCTATTCTCATCCAGTGCTTCCAACTCGACTAGACGGGCTTCAGCAACTCTGTCCGGCGCTTGCTGGTCGTAGACCGCAGTGCGCAAGGACGGTAACTGGATCTCGAGGGGCAGGACGGCCTCAGCTCCATACACCAAGGAATAAGGGGTCATCTGGGTGGAATTGCGAGTCGTCGTCCGATAAGCCCAGAGGGCGTTGGGGAGCTTGTCCGGCCAACTCTTCTTGTTCTGACCAACCATCTTTTGCAGAATGTTAGAGAGGGTTTTGTTAAACGCCTCAATCTGTCCATTCGCCTCCGCATGATAGCGAGATGTATGGTTCGAGAAAATGTTGTACTTGGCGTACACCTTCTTCAACTCGGCTGCTCGGAAATTGGCTCTGTTATCCATGAGGATAGCGTTAGGCACTCCAAATCGATAAATGGTGTTGGAGGTCACGAAGTCAGTGATCGAACAGGATTTGACCCCTCTGAGCGGAATCGCCTCGGCCAATTTGGAGAAGAAGTCTGTGGCGGTCAGAATGAACCAGCACTGGCGAGCTGTCGCCGACAGGTAAGGCCCCACAACGTCCAGTCCCCAGACTGCAAAGGGCCAGGAATACCTAGTGGTATGGAGAGGCTCCAGCGGCCGATGCACAAAGTTCGCATGAACCTGGCACGCATGGCACCTCCTGGCATACTCGATGCAGTCATGGATCAAAGGGGGCCAGAAGTATCCCAACCTCCGAATCTGGTGGGATAGCTTCGGCCCAGTCTGGTGGGCGCCACATGAACCAGCATGAACCTCTTGCATGACTCGTGGGATCTCAACTCCCTGAAGGCAACGGAGGAGAACACCATAAAATCCGCGTTTATAGAGGATCTGCTCCAGGCCGGGGCTGCTCTGGAGGACAAACTGCGATGCGCGGCGTCGAACTCGCTCGCGCTCGGCCCGATCCGATGGAAGAATGCCATGTTGGAGGTACATAACCAAAGGCGTCCTCCAATCAGAGGCTGGTTCGACTGCCATATCTGGGGTACTCGGGGCTCCGGGCATAGGGGCAACCGTGGTGAGATTACTTACCGATGGGCCGCGATCTCCCTCCGGGATAACGGGAGCGATGAGCCTGCGGTGCGTCACGCGGACGATCAGGTTGTCCTGTTCAGGCTCTGCAAGTGACGCAGCAAGGCTGGCCAAAGCATCTGCTCGACCGTTCTGCGACCGGGGAATATGGACAATTTCTGGCCGGGAAGGGAACTGGGCCATCAGAAGGAGGGTGCACTCCTGAAATGGCACAAGTTCTGGATTCCTAACAACATATTCGCCATTGATCTGCTTAACGACCAGCTCGGAGTGCCCTTTCACACGCAGATGGGGCACGTCGATCTCAAGAGCCAACTCGAGGCCAGTGATGAGGGCATGGTATTCCGCCTCATTGTTAGTACAGCCCTCTGACAACAGGAAAGAGTATGGCAGCACGTCTCGCTCCGGGGTAATGAAGACGATACCCAATCCCACTCTGTTGAGCTTAGGATTATCGAGTCTTCTACCGGTGGGGCTCCGGGAGGCACCGTCAAAGTGCATCTACCAGCATGGATCGGCATGATCGACCGAGAGAATGGTCTCATCAGGAAAGCCTAGATCCAGCGGCTGATCCGCGGAGGTCGGGTGAGCTGCCAGAGAGTCTGCCAATGCTTGACCTTTGATGGCCTTCTGAGACACATACCTGATGTCGAACTGCTGGAGAATCACAGCCCACCGCGCTAGACAGCCGGTCAACATAGGCCGGCTCAGGATATACTTCAACGGGTCTACCCGAGAAACCAACTGTACCTCGTGGTGCTACAAGTAGTGCCGTAATTTCTGTACGGCAAATACGAGCGCCAGGCAGCTCTTCTCGATAGGGGAATACCCAAATTCCGCATCGAGGAGCATGCGACTGAGGTAATAGAGGCTATTCTCTGTTCCCTCGTTGTTCTTCTGGGCGAGAAGGGCACCCAGGGACCGTTCCAGGGTGGTCACATAAAGGACCAGCGGCTTCTCGGATACAGGTGGCATCAGAACCGGAGGTTGAAGTAGGTACTGCTTGATTTCCTTGAAAGCGGTCTGACACTCTTTATCCCATACATAGGTGGCACCTTTCTTCATGAGCCGAGAAAAGGGCTTACACTTGCCGGCCAGATTCGCATTGAATCGGCGTATATAGGCTAAGTGGCCTTGGAACCCTTGCAGTTCCCGGATGTTACCTGGGGGAGGCATCTGGCTAATCCCCCTGATCTTCTCTGGGTCGATCTCAATACCCCGGTATCTTACCACAAATCCAAGGAACTTTCCGGAGGTGACCCCGAAGGCACACTTCAACGGGTTCATCTTCAGGCAGCGAGACCGGAGGAAGCCGAACACTTTCTCAAGATCTTTGAGATGGTCCTGACGCTGGCGCGATTTGACCACCAAGTCGTCGACGTAGCATTCCACCAGTGTGCTGAGTATTGGCTTGAATATGCGGTGCATCGCCCGTTGATAGGTGGCACCTGCATTCTTCAGTCCGAAGGGCATGACCCGGTAACAAAAGCTACCTTGGGGGGCCCTGAAGGCAGTGAACTCCTCATCCTCAGGGGCCATCCAGATTTGGTTGTATCCGGAGTATCCATCCATGAAGGAGAGGGCTTGGAACCCTGCCGTGGCGTCGATCAATAGCTCTGTCACCGGAAGGGGAAAGTCATCCTTCGGAAAGTGGCGGTTGATATCGCGGAAGTCGATACAGACTCTGATCTGCCCGTTCTTCTTCCTGACCGGCACAATGTTGGCCAGCCATTTGGGGTACTGAACTTCCCTCACGAAGTTGGCTTTGATAAGCTTGTCAACTTCGGCCTCAACCATGGCACCGTGGAATGGGTGCATCTTCCTGGGAGGCTGCTTGAACCCGCGATGGTTCGCCGAGAGACCAAGGCGGTGGACGGCTACCTGAGGATCTAGCCCCGGCATCTCGTCATAGCCCCAAGCGAACACATCACGGTGCTGCCTGAGAAAGTCCACGTACTGCTGCTGCTCCTCATAGGGCATGGTGGCACTGACCAATGTGGGTCTTGGATCTGCCTCGGTTCCAAGGTTCACCTGTACTAACTCATCGACCGTGGCGGGGACGCCCTCCTCAAAGGCTGGGGGTGCATCTTCCACGTCCTCTCCACTCGGGGAGGGATCATCCACGGGAGAGACTGCATTGGAAACTGCATTGGGGCCACCAGATCCTGCTGGGCCGCTGGTGCTGGCACGGGCGGTCGCGGTCATCTCATCAGGAGACTCGCAGGCCGTCGAGACCATGGCTACGTCCAACCGATGGATCGGGAGGACATAAGCATCATCCAAACTGGCTCAGGGATCACTTGCAACATCGACAGGCTCAACCTCACCTGCCAAGATCTGCTTATCCTTGCCCTTGTAATAGGCCGCGTCCAGATAGCGGGCTTCACATGAGGCAAAAAGAGAGGCATCTCCCTGAAGCACGCCTACTCGACCATTAAGGGAGTATTTAAGGCATTGGTGGTATGACGAGGGAACCGCCGCATGAAGGTGGATCCATGGCATGCCCATCAATGCGTTATACGCAGTGTCCTGAGAGACCACCATGAATTCGGTGTTGGCAACCAAGTCACCGAAATAGGTCTTCAAGCGTATCTTACCGACCGGAGTTTGCTCGGTGCGGTCATACCCCTGGATCCTGAGGTCGGAGGGAATCAAGTCATCCTCAGACAACCCCAATCTCCGGAGCGTCCGAGTTGGAATCAGGTTAATCCCGGACCCCGTGTCGACAAGACACCGCCGGAATTCAAGGCCATTGAACTGGCCAGTAACATACAGCGGACGAATGTGCCCCTGTATAGGAGGGTCTTCATCCTTACCAGAGAACGAGATAACTGCCTGACATTCGGCGTCCTCGATCGTTTCGGCGTGAAAGGCCTCTGCAGCCGCAACCTCTGTCTCAAACTGGAGGGGGCTCTTCAGGGCTTCAGCGAGTTCCTCGCGCATCTCATATGACATGTGCAGAGCCTCAAGGATGGAGAGTCTTGCTGGGATGTTGGCCAAGTGCTTCAGGACATCATACTTTTTTGCCAAGCGCGAGCCCCTGGTTGCAGGAGATTGCTCTGCGGTTGGAGGCATGACGGGCCTTGCCGGTTGGACCGGCGGCCCACTGGTGCTTTGCGCATCTCGCTGTTCATCGGTTGAAGCCCGAGAAGTAGTCACCGTATTGGGGTCAGGAGGCCGGGATGGACTCATGGCAGGGCGGAGCTGATCGCGACGCGGATGAGGCGGTTCTGCCTGGTCCCACACCACAAACAGTGGCGGAGGCGAATCCGTCATCCCCGGATGGGGAGGATGCGCACGTTGAGATCAGTTTTGAGCCTGCTTCCTAGTCTCAATGGCATGCACGGGCTGGCTGGAGGTACCAACTGATGTGCCCTGGTGACTCCTGTTGTTGCGGTTCCTCCGACGGTGGCGACGACCGGGGACACTAGGGAGGTCCACCTGGTGTTCTTCAACGTCGGGAACCGAAAAGGGATTTACCAGCTCGGCGGTATTAACCGAAGCGTACCCAACACTGTCATCGGACGAATCATCCATCACCGGGCGGATCCGAGGAGGGACCCCCATCTCCGGGGGCATGAAATCGCCAAGAGTGCGGGATAGTGGCGGAACTGGCGGGGCGCGCTCTTCCTTCTTGCGCCGCCGCTGTTTGCTCTTCTCGGAAGAGGCAGGCTGGGACGACGATGCCGAAGCAGCACCAGCTGATTCTGGGGGCTCATGCTGATTCAATCGCGCACGGATGATTCCATGGGCGCGAATGGTCATCTTGCGGACCATCCAGTTATTATACTTCTGGGATCCGCGGTCGGAGACCAGCTACCATTCTTCCTCGTTGCCACTATCGTCATCTGATCCCACGAACACACCCGCCACTTGTGCTGGAGCTGGGCCCAACCTGATTAAATTGTTGTTAATATGGTCTTGGAGCCAATCCTTAAACACATAGCACCGCTGGATGGTGTGCCCCAGGGCCCGATGGTAAGGGCAGTAGCGGGGGTTATTCATGAGATGCGCCTCCTCTGGCCTCCAACACTCAGGCAGTCGCACAATCCTCTGCTCCAGGGCGCTCCGGAAATAATCGGGGATCTGATCCTCGTGTAATGAGTAAGTCAGGTATCGCGGGCCCCTGGGAGCGTGGTCTTGACGAGGGGCCGGAGGGGCCTGCCGAGGAGGTGGACCCTGATTGTCTCGCCTGGGTTGTGGCGGTACATTACGCGGAGGGGCCGGCCGGTTCTGGGGCTGCCGCTGCTGGGCCGGGCACTGAGCCCGTGGAGGCAGATTCCTGTGAGGCTGTAGAGCTGGCCTCACCGGCAGCAGCTCCAACGGCCTGGGGGCCTCTATCTGGGCAACAACAGCGGGCTCAGCCCTGCTGACTCTCCTTGCAGGGATCATAGGAGGCAACGGGTGTGCCTGACTGGTCTGTTGCAGGGCTTCCTCGAGACGTTGAGCTTTGTCTGAAAAGTCCTTGAACCCTACGGGGTAATTCTGAGTGATCAAGGAAGGGACCAGCTCGGTCTTGACGTTCCCGACGCACATTGTCAACAACTTCTCCTGAGTCAATGGAATGTCAAGGGAATACGTGAGACCCTTCCATCGGGCGACGAAATCCGCGACTCGCTCATCAGGCCTCTGCTTGCACTTGAAGAGGTCTGCGATGCTCGTATTCCGGGTCGTGGAACTGAACTGGTAGAGGAACTGTCTACGAAGGTCCTCCCAGCTAGTTATCGACCCGACGGGGAGCTGGCTGTACCAGACAAATGCTGGCCCTTCTAGTGTCTGGACAAAGCAGCGAAGCTTAGCGGCCTCCTGCTGCGCCGGAGTTCCCAACATAGGCCCGCACCTCGAGTTGAAATGGGCCAAATGCTGTGGCGGATCTCTAGTCCCATTGAAGTGGGCGAAAGTGGGATTCCCGAATCCCGGAGGTGCCGACATGTCATCCACCCATGCTGGGTATGGCTTGCCGTCCGGTGGGATCACCACCTGCCGAGTCTCCAAGGCTTCCAAGCGGGCGATGAGTGCCTCCATCGGATCGTCCGGACATGGGTTCCAGTCCTGGCGAGGATCTCTAACCACGAGCGCATTGCATGGCCCTTCAATCGGGTCATCGACCGGGTCGTTGAACTCGGCAGCTCGTGGGATGGCGGGCGGAGCGGCCCTTGGGGAAGCGGGAGGAATCCGAGCGGGGTCTCTCAGGTAGTCGCGCCGCTCGGGAGGGTGTGGTGAAAAATACCATGCCCTCTTGCCATAGGCAATGGCCTCTCCCCTGTCGGCGAACACGGCGTAATCGCGGTCGCCCGGGAGAGTCTCGTCGAGGAGCGGTTGTTCCTGTCCCTGCTGTCCTGGCCTAGGATCACCGTAGTTAGGCCGCTGCTCTACAGCGTGCTCGGCTAGGAGCTGGTCAACTAGCTTATTCTGCTCGGCGAGCTGTTGACGTAGCGTGACCTTCTCAGGATCCTCATCCGCCCTCTGCATGGAGGCAGATGGGTCGACGGGCTTTATAGCCCCGCAGTGCTCTTTACCTTTGCTGACGTTTCGGCTCAACGTCAGTGCTTCAGTGGGTGGGGGGAGACCCAGGAGGTTCCTCTGGTGTCGAGTAATTCTCACTGGTGGATCCAAAAATGGCTTGTCTTCGGGGGAAGATCCCCCGTCGAGATGTTCCAAGCCGTTCCCCTCTCCCGACAGGTCGGCCATATTGACAGTTTCCGTCCTTGGGGATGTACCCTCAGGGCCACCCAGTGAATCGGGCTGTCGGTGAATCGCACTGAAGCATAGGGCAGCGTACTGCCCCCATCCACGGATATACATGTGGGGGGTGGCTTCCTCGATAACCTTGTGGAGTACTTGAAAACACTCGACGCATCGTTGTTGGAGGGCCTCATGGTGCCCAAATGACCCGGGGTGCCGAACCGCGAGGAGCATGGCCAGGTCAATCTGACGGCACTGCTCACCAATATCCTCCAGGTGAACTTGACTCCCGGGATATGGCATTTGTAGGCGGTGAAGACGGGAGTGAGTCTCCCGGAGAGTTCAGCGGAAGCATTCGAACTCATCCGGGGTGCGTGATTCGGGTGCATCAATGTCCGGTCCTGCGACTGGCCAAAACTTCTCAGGGAAGTGGCCCTCTGCAAGGACGGTCCAGAAGCTCCACGACTCAAACTCGGGACCCAGGTCTCCTTGGTCCTCTTCAATGACTGGGAATGGATAGGGAACCGGCAGTGGGGCCGAGGCGGGCCATCGGGCCGACGAGCTGGCCGGCGGTGAATACGGCGAGCAGGACAATTGGCCCCCATATCCCGGGCCGCCCTCTGAGGGTGGCGGTGCCCCGTCTACCACATCACGATAGGACGGGCCGGCGAGCGAACATCCTGCCGTGGTGTCGGTGCTCGCCGAGGGTGCACTAGATCGTGGTTCGACCATCGATCCCCAGAAAAAGTCTTCGACTTCTCCGATCGAGGCGGAAGGCACTTCCGGAGGTGCCGGTACCAACCGCAAGCTTGATCCTTGGGGGTCTACCAGGCCCTCGCTACTCCGGATATACCTTCGGAGAGAAGCGGGGATCACATCGATCTCACTCTCGGGGAGTACGAGGCTGACGTGCCGCATTCCTACCCCTTCCCTTGACTAGCGGGATTGGGGGGAGGGCTCTGTCGCCGAATCGTACTCCGCCTCTGTATCAGAGAAACGAACCGGTCGGATCTCTGTCCGGAATTCCCTAACATTCCTCCCTCAGCATCGACGCCTTTCCTTCCTGCCCCTGGGTGGTTCTTTGGGGCAGGGCTGATCTCTGTCCTGGCGTCCTCCGGCCGCACCGGTGCTGGGGCCAAGAGGACTGAAAACCAAGGTGCGAGGGGCACCGGGACAGATATCAAAGGGGACGCGGGGAGAGATGATTCCGGGCAGGTCTCCGGGCCGGGATCGGAAGGTGGGATGACCCATGCCTCTTGGATCGGCCACACGGAGTAGACCCTGCTGGTGAATAGCGCTACCGCGAGGTGGTCCGCGGTGGCTATTGCTTGTACCAGCAACCGGGAGAGTCGACCAAACCTGCCTTTGGGGCGGTCGGGGCCTCGATCCAGGTTGGGCATAGACTTGCCCCTGCTCAGGATGCGCAGGGGCCTGGTGACTGGAGCCAGCAGTGGCTTGGGCCAACGCGGCCGCTGTTGCTTGGGCCCCAAGGTGGGCATCCTCTTCCGCTCGTGCCCGACGTTGGCGTCAGGACAGATGAGTCGGGATGAGCGGCGCAGGCATGTGGAGAGCCCGCTATTCGACTTGAGAAGCCTGGCGGCGGCGCCGACGTGGCCTGGCGGGAGCCCTTATCGCGGATCCCTGGAGCGAATCTCGGATAGGGTGGTCCCGAACATCTTCCACCTCATCCGCATAGGGGAGGGAGCTGTCGGAGCGTTCCGGGGATATGCTCCCGAAGCGGTTGGACGTCGAGGTAGGCAGCGGTGCCTCCCTGCGCGGCCCTCGGGGGCGGCGGTGGTGGCGAGGTGCAGCTTCCTCGAGGTCTAGGCGAGCCATGTCCTTGGTGGGGATGACTCCCTATTCCTCATATCTCCGCACCAAGTTGTTGATCACCCCTCTTTGGATGACCTCCGAGGGGGAGAGAGGGCGGGGTTGCCCCGCAGCTGCGGCTGCTGGGACGACTGTGGAACGGGCTGGACCGCGCGGAGTAGCCGCGTCGGTGTTTCCCCTACCCCTGCGCTAGTGGGCGGGCGGCGATCGGGCACTGGATCGGGCGACCTGATTCCTGAAAGCAGGGAGACGAACCCGTTAACACTGACAGGAAAAGGAATCGACAACCGACCGTTAGTGCCACGACGCCTTCCGTGGGGCGAACTCAGGCCATCAACGTCATGAGACGGAGTGCCCGATTTCCCTTCCCCGGCCCCTGGCGGGTAAAAACTGAATGCTCCGCCGGGCAACACGCTGGTCTTCCAACACCTCTGAAAGCCATCGGTCTTCGTATTGAAGAGAAGAGATTCACGTCGGGTTCACCATTTTTCTGTTTCGGTGCGGATGTGCGTCGGGCTTCTGTTCCGACGCTGTTCCGCCAGGACACATTCGCGCGTGCTCCCGTCGACCCGAGGGGATGGGAGCGCGACTTGTGGCCCCGCAGTCCTGCTTTCCAAAGGCGGGCGACATCCGTCCCTTATTCAGGGGCGTCTACTCCTTGATCGAAATCGGGATGATGGGATGTCGGCTCCTCCTTCCGTGGACGTCTCCTCGGAACTCGTCGCCTAATCCGGGTCTCCCTCATAGATTTAAGACATTCTCATGAATCTCGTTCCCGGCGTCATATCTTCATGGACACCGGTTAATTACGCTGCTTCCGCCCAGACGCTCCAAGGAGTCTGGTCGGGGCAGCAACCTGCGGTGAGGAGACCGGGTGGCTCTGGGTGTTGGGGGCGTGTCTTAACACTGCGGCTCTGAATGTCTGTCTTCCGTCCCTAATAGGGCTTCTCGAAGGCGTGATGGCCTGAGGCATCCTGCGCTGGGTACGGGGAACTGCGGTACCTGAGGTTTTCCTCAGATTCCCATGTTTAACACGGGGTATGCCGCGAGTTTAACGTACAGCGGGGACGACATCGGACTGATCAACACGAGGAGTGGATCAGATGAAAGAACCCCTTGCGGGGAACCTCCAATGCTGGGGCCAGCACTTGGGTGGCTTCCCGAGTAATGTGGAGTGGAATGAAATGGCATGACCCCACCGGGATGTGGCGGCCCGGGTATGGATCAGGATGGATGATGGAGTGAAGAGCTTGGACCCCGTAGGGGCTTCCTACGTATCGCGCGTTAGCACGGATCAAAGTCAGCGTATTTCGGATATACAGTTTAACGTCATGCTGGACGTCGGCAAGCCGACTCACGAAGAGATCGAGGCTGCCGGGCGGAGGATTGAACCGAACCACCTCGCACAGAGGGGGATGGAACAGCCGGGTGGATCACTGTTTTACGTCATGCTGGACGTTGGCAAGCCGACTCACAAGGAGGTCGAGGCTGCCGGGCGGAGGATTGAACCAAACCACCTCGCACAGAGGGGGATGGAACGGCCGGGTGGATCACAGTTTTACGTCAGGCTGGACGTGGGCAAGCCGACTCACAGGGAGGTCGAGGCTGCCGGGCGGAGGATTGAACCGAACCACCTCGCACAGAGGGGGATGGAACGGCCGAGTGGATCACAGTTTTACGTCATGCTGGACGTTGAAAAGAGAAAAAGGCAGTGGGGAAGCACAATGGAGATACACATGTGCAGTCTCCCACAAGGGCAGATTCATAGGTGAATCGACGCAAGTGTGAACCCGGGAGGGGTCCACTGATGGACGAACCGACGTGAATACGAACGGGACGACCAGGTGGTGGGCTTGAACCTCAGAGAGGCTTCCTATGTACCCTGTTTAGGAGACAGGGATCAAAGTCCACGTAGTTCGTTCTGTCAGGACTTACGCACTGAGGCAGCCCGGATGCGGAAAAACTCAGTTGGAGAGGGACTTGGGCCGAAAGTAGGAGACACCTCGATCCCAGTCACAGCCTCTACTGGCTTCGGCAGTGGGGAAGCGCATTGGAGATACACATGTGCAATCCCCCACAAGGGAGGATTCATAAGTGAATCGACGCAAGTGTGAACCCGAGAGGGGTCCACTGATGGACGAACCGACGTGAATACGACCGGGATGACCAGGTGGTGGGCTTGAACCTCGGAGAGGCTTCCTACGTACCTTGTTTAGGAGACCGGGATCAAAGTCCACGTAGTTCGTCCTGTCTGTAATATTCGACCCCCGTGGGAGAAGGCCACTCCAATCCCGACATCCCTGCAGAGACAAGCGGGTGGGGGCCACATCCAAACCAGGGGGGACCCTGCGTGCGGGGCACGAGATCGGGTGGTGCGGACGGTTTAACGTCTTGCTGGACGAAGTACAGTTTAACGTCGTGTGTTGAGGACGAAGCGGACGGTTTAACGTCTTGCCAGACGAAGTACAGTTTAACGTCGTGTGTCGAGGACGAAGATGCTTGGCATTTTAACGTCTTGCAGCGCGGACGTGGTGCAGTTTAGCGTCATGCAGGACGAATGTGCAGTTTAACGTCATGTGGGACGAATGCTGTACAGTTTAACGTCTTGTAGCTTGGACGAAGGTGCTTGGCAGTTTAACGTCTTGCAGCGCGGACGTGGTGGTGCCGCCGATGGGTTCGTGTCACTTCGCGTGAGCCTGGAGGGCCGCACGGGAAGACAACGCACAGTGCGGGCACCCGGGATGAAGATCATCGGGCGCCACTCAGGCGGGTACCCTCAGGGGGTAAAAGGGGGCGACCCCGGCGGTTTGCGCGCAAAAGAGGAATTGGCGCGCAATACCGCGGGTCGGCGCGCAAATGGGTAGGCTGGCGCGCAATTGGGCCAGCGCTTTGCGCGCAGATGATTGAGATTGCGCGCACCGGGCTTCGGATAGTGCGCGGGGGAAACGGATCCTTCTTTAACGAATGGCCACTTTGAAAATGGGGGGTGCGCGCAATCGGGCTGGATTGCGCGCACCCGGGGGGGCAATTGCGCGCAAGAGGCTTCTTTTGCACGCAGATGCCTTTGAGTGAAGGGTTATTCAAAGGAAAGGAGCCAAAGGGATTGCGTGCGAAGGCGAACCCCGAGGCTTTCTTGCGCAAAAGAAAAGAGGTTACCTGAAGATCGGCATTGCGCGCGGAGGGGGTTGGATTGCGCGAACGAGCGACTCTTCGAATTCCGGCAACCTTCAAAACGTCGGGGGTCGCCTTATATTTATAGGCAAACCCGGGCGCGGAATCTCGTTCGTGGGCGCGCAATTTCCTTCGCGGGCGTGGAATTGGGCCCGACGCGCAAGGGAGTCACGCGGGCCACGGGCGCGCAAAATTGCGCGCCGGCCCAGCGCATTGCGCGCATCCCGGGAGGTTTGCGCGCCTTACTTCAACTTTGCGCGCGGATCTCCAAAATTCCGCGCAAGGCCTCCGGGCCCTCCGAAACATGCTTCTGACTCCAAATATGACCTCGCTTTCCACATCCGTAGCTTCGTTTGGGAACAACTGACTTTTCCGGCGTCTACAGTAACTTTTTTATAACTAATCATTCTGTTGTGATTTTCACAAAAATCAATTACCAAATAGTGTCAAAATTGACATAAAATAGTTTTTAAAACAAATATTATATTATTAATTGTTTTTTTATTCCTAAAAATCTAAGGGTCGGACAAATGACATAGATAAGGTTATATATATTAATAATAAACATCTTTGGGTTCTTTTTACTTGTTATATTAAGTTTATTAACCTTATAGTTTAAGAAAACATGAAGACATGGTTGAAGTAAAATTATTTAACTTAAAGTTAAATCCAAATGATAAGGTTAACATAGAAACCTAAACTTGTCTAAATTATATTGTATTAGTGGATTTTGTCCCATCCCCACATTAGATTATAAATAAATCAATTTGGAGCTATTAAAAACTGAATATGACCTTATAATAAAATAATATTTTTAGTTTTTCCAACGGTGCCCCTCTCCTCCCTTATAAAAGGGCACCTCCTCCCTCTCTTCCTCACACCAATTTTAGCCTTCATGCTCGAAAAAACCCTGAAAAATTATCTTATACACTTCCATATAAACATCCTAGAGGTTATGGTCTTCTTCAAAGACCAATTTTAGTGCCCTAAGAAGATGTCTCAAAGAGGAACTTCAAAGAAGAGGTAAAGTCTGTTACCGATTCTTTTAACTTTATTTCTTCTTAAACTTATTCTTCATTAGTTTTTTTATTATGAAGTAATACCATCAGTATAAATCATATACATATATGTTATTATTAGTATGAAACAACCCTATTTCACCATCTATCCATCCTACAGAAAAAAGAAATCACCACGTGTGCGTACGTACAGAATACCGTCTCCTCACCGTGGTGAAATCTGTTTTTCCACCAACACCTTACATGGATGGGTATAATGGTGTAATGAATAAATATATATAGTTATTATAACATCATACTTATTATGATATATTATACCATCCACTCCAATTCTATTCAATAATTATGGGAATGATATCATCGCTCGTGCGTATGTATGGACTACTGTCTCCACGATGCGATGAGATTCATTCTCCATGTTAACAATACATGAATGATCATTAATTTTATATAATGAAAAATAATGAAATATATGAAATAATAATGCTACTATATTTATGTATATATATATCTAAGTCCTCTTTTTCATTTCATTCAATTCAACAAGGGAACGAAAACAACGTTAATGCGTACGTACGACCTACCGTCTCCATGAACGTTGTATTTCATTCTTTTTATCGATCTATACTATATATATATGTATATGATGAATACATATTATATATAAATCATTTTTTACATTATGGAATTATGTAAATCAGTATGTATGTAATAATATCAAGAACGACAAGTCGAAACACATACGATAAATGAAATGATTTTACCCAAAACGCTGATTTAACATGGAATTTACAAAAGAATGGGTAATATAATGTCATAAGTGAAACATATATGATATCATAACAATGAATATGATTCTGTAATAACTCAATGACTTTATTTAAATCATTATACATGAGTTTCAGATACGTATGAATCATATCAAACCTATGGTAAGGGATAATTATTCCAATCTCATTCTTATCCGAGATTGTTATTCGTAAGTATTTTCAGGGGTTATGTTTATTATCCACGTCCATATGTTCTCAAAATGTTTTCATAAAATGCTTAATTTTCTTTCATTTATTTTTAATGTCCTTTTTACCCATTTTTGACTTTCACTACATGGTGTGTTAGGAATCTTTCTTTTACGAGGTACTTTTTGACTTTTTCGGCAAAAGTACGAGAAGAAAGTTTTTTAACGTATATGGAATGAATGGTTTTTTACAGTTTTGTAAAGCCTTATTTTCATGAATATTCCTCCAAAATATTTCATGACTATGTTCAAAAAAATATTTTTCTTTTAAAATTACATGACGTTTTGGGAAAAGAAATTGATTTGGAGAAGAAAGGATATTTTCCTCAAGAATTCATTTCAAGTGTTTTATCAAAACCATTTTCATCTAAGATGGCATTATTTCACATGTGTATGTTTCAAGTATCATGTCTCTATGATGTACATGTTTTCACTTTCCTTATTATTAAATGATATCCAATTATTTTATATGGATTATGTGATGATGGGATTATGTTTATGAAACCCATTTTATTCATTGGGTTATTATAAATGATGTTTGTTTATTTTGTGGCACAAGTAAGAATGATTTCATTATGAGATGGGTGGGACCTATATCTCCCTCCAATGTATTAGGTAAGGAATTATATCTCATCAGATAGACATGGCTGGAACGGAAAGTTAAACCGGTTCAGTAATACAGGATTGGAACGAGGAGTGAACTCGATTAAGAAATGGACTTTGTCCACTAAGATGGTCTTGGCACCAATGCCTTGGCTACTATGGAAATCATATCATGTGCAGAATGGTTACATTAATTACATGTTTTATTCCCATTCTAATTTATTATTAATAATTTTTCTTCATGATCTATGCCTTACATATTTCCATGTATTATGTCATTGCTCAAGATTTTGATGATTAGATTTTATACTCATGTTTTTTTACATTCAAATGTCTAAGGATTGTTTTATGTTCTCTATGCTTAACATTACTGAGAATTTGAGCTCACCCCTTTAATGTTTTCTTTTCCCTAGGATATAAATAAAATTATTAGGTAGGAAAATAGGGGGAAGATATTTATGGGAGATGTTGAAGATCTTTCACCACAATTAGAAGATTATATTTGGAGTTTCCAAATACACTAAACTATTATGATCCTTGTGTGTCTGTTTTTGTTATGTATTAAGTATTCCCCAAATGTAATTTAATTTCCATGTACGTCAGGCTTTGGGCCTCTACAATGAAACCTTATGTTAATAATATATATTTCATATTCGTATTATATTCAAATCATTTATGATGGTTTATAAATAATTTGTGAATTTTAATGTCAAGTCCCCTAGGAGTGTCAAACTAAGTGTTCAATAAGGTCCATCTTATTTTAATAGTTCCTGATAGAATCTTGATCAATAGAAATCTTTAGGGGTTGTTACCACTATGAATATATGTTCTAGAGTTACATCCACTTGTTGAATGAAGATAGGGACATAATTTTGAGAACCCACTCTCTTAATCATTTACCAAAATTACATGACATTTTAGTAAACAATGACTCATCCTTATACTTATACATACAGTAATCTAAAGAAAAAACCATATAAATATCCTTAGGCATCTCAATAATGTATTTTAATCCTAGTTTCCAATGGTTAACTAAAATATTATTTTAATACGAAATATAGTTACTGAATATTAATATACATGGAAATTATATCATTTCATATGAATATTAATCAAATTAAAAACATACATGCCTGATGAAAATAGCATTTCACTGTATTCAGAGAAATGGAATACCATATTATATCATGGTGAATGATCATAAATGTTTACAAAAAATATCTTCCTATTTAGTAATCCCACTTATATAACATCCCTGACCCCTGAGACACTTAATCAGTTCCCCATGTTGTTTCTACAAATTACCTCAAGCATGCCTCCCCAAATACAAGAGGTTTCCAACTAGCGGTGAGATTATAAGAGTAATGTGGGGAGAATATACCCTCTTTTTCTCAAGGTAAGTCAAATTAGGAAACACTTTACATCAATTGGTGAAACATAAGAAAACAATCTACATAAATAATAATCATAAAAAAACTAGGAACAAATCATATCCAACTGTAATTATGTCATGTTATCATATAGTGCCATGTGAACAACCTATGAAAACAAATAAAACCCCAAAATTGTCTTGGCACCCAGTCTCGAACATCATCCATGCTAGTCCCAAACCAAACTCAATTCCCCAACACTAGGAACTTTCCCTTCTCCTAACTGGCAATTATAATAAAAATATGGGTACCCAATGGTTGCCCGATTTGGGTGTGAGTACATCTTAGTAGGCAACCACCAATAGTGTCTAAAAAATATCCAATTTAAAAATATAGATCATGTAGGTGAATAATAAGTGAAAATAAATACATGGGAGTTCAATAGGTCATTCTAACTATGTTTCTAGAATTATGGAATACCAATTATGCCAAGGTTCACTACAAAAACATCTCATGTGTCAATTAACCATTTTCATGAGGTTAATGGATTAGTAATTTCAATGTCTTCATAAATATGGTAAATACACAAGTCATATCTCATTATTAATTACCTCATAACAATCCCATTATCTCTATCTCTAATCCTCATTCAGGTTGAAATGAAATTGATATGTTATTGAAATTTTTCCCCTTACCTAACCCATGTATTTAGTGGGTGGAGCTTAGAACTTTAACCAAACTGAACCTGTTGGTGTGGAGCCTCATGTATATACCCCACTCTACCAATACATGTGCACATGATTATTTATCATTCTCCAAAAACAACCACATTACATACAAACATATAAAATAACATTTGCTATTGGAAAACAATATCAATTAAGGGAAAACTATATCATTCCAAAATCCATTTACCCCTTCCTTAGTTAGAAGTCATAACCAGGTATCCCATTTCTTATTTCCCATTCCTAACTCACTAAGAATATTTACATATAATGATGACTCCTTGACATAATCCCATTAACCTCATTTAACACTTTTTCATGCCTACCAAACAACCCCTTCGGAAATGAACCAGTATATACATATTGCCGAGACCCCATTTTCACATACATCTGGCAAAAAAAAATATAATTCAAGGTCTCTATATTATAACACCCCATCCATACACATACATATCTAGTTTTTAAGTATGGGAATCTTCGGCACACCACATCAGTGAAACTAAAGTAAGGCAAGTCTTCCTCCATGTATCTCTCATGGATCATGTGGGGTTAATTTGGTTATTTGGACACCCAATATACAACATCTTAAAAATGTAAATTCTGAATAATCTATAAATGGACAAGAATTAAACCCTACATGAATAAATACAAATAAAAAATATTTGATACTACTAGTAGACCACCTACCATGAATCTGTTGGATAACTCACTACTAATAGATTCCTTAGATCCTAAATCAACAAACCATTGAAGCATCATCTTCGATCATCAATCCTGAAATGAAGACCTGAAATCGTCCTTTGCATGAAGGGAGAAAGACCCTTGGGGGTTTGTGGAGACCTAGGTTAATCACTATGGGTGAAGGAGGAAGAATGGAGGAAAACAACGAGTTGGGTATAAGAACCTTGTAATGGATTTTTTTTAATTTTTTTTAATTTTTTTGGAATCATGGTTTACCGTCATGGTTTTCCAGACCATGAACAATCCATGCAGATGCCACTATATGAAAACCCATCCCATTCATAGCTACCAATGATTTATACACTATTTGAACTAGCCATGTGAAACCCATAAAACATGCCCCGAGAACTCCTTTTTCTTCATTTCTCATGTCCTGAAACCCTGGAACACCACCAAGACTCCTCAAGAACTTGTAAAACACTTATTTAATGCAAATAAAATACCTGAACTAAAATGTAAACCAAATAATACCTTAAGATAAATCTGGGATCTTACAGCCTACCAACCTTATGGAGGCTCATCCTTGAGCCACTCTTCTCGAGCATCATTGAACATCCAAATAAAAGTGGTCGGGAATATAGGTATTCATATTCGATTCACACTCCCATGATTCTTCATAATCATTCCCATGAATCCATAGAATGCAAACCAAAGGTACTAAATTTCCACATAGGACCATCTCACTATGGTCCTTAATACAAACTGATTACTCCTCCAAAGAAACATTGACCTCATGCTCATCATCATCCTCATTATTCACAAGATATAGGTAAGGGTGATACTATAGGATTCGTGAAACCTGAAAGACATCGTGAATCCTTATATAACATAGTGGAAGTGCTAATCAGTAATCCACTTATCCAATCGTATCATCAATCTCAAATTTCCACACACACCTAGGCACCGAATTTCACTATTTCTAAATTCGATGGTGACCCAACCATAGAGACACCCAAATAAAAACAATATAACATACACTAAACTCGAGAGGCCTACAAAACCAGTTGGAATATGAATTAAGTTTACAATGAGCCATTTTCATACAATTCATAATCGACCGAACCTACTTCTATGTATCGGTCACAAGACACAATACTATCATCTTTGACTCCCCAACATCTTTTCTACACAATGGACATCTACACAGTCTCTCATAGTGTGCCTCCAAATGATACATTTGGATTATGGAATTACAACTATTATTATAAGATAACTCAACAAGTGAGAAGTGTACATTCCAAAAACGACTAAAATGCAGGACACAAGCTCTCAATATCACTTCGATAACCAATATTGTATGTTCTAACTATACTTTTTTCTATGGGTGACAAGAGGTACACAAAAACACAAGGGTACCAAGTGCCTTTTGTAGTCCCTTCCAAAATTCTGTGGTGAAACAATGGTCATGATCCAAAACTATGGTCTTAGGCACACCATGTGACTATATTATATCTCAAATGTATATCTCTCCCATCTAATAAACTGTATAAGTCTTATAGATCTGTATGAAATTATCCACGTTGTCTAGTCAAAACCCCACCACCAAAGTTGCACCATTCTGTTGATGTGTCATCGGATGACGCACTACTAAGTCCATTGTTATGTAATTCCATTTCCCCTATGGAATAGTAAAAGACTGGAAGAACCAACCTAGATTATGGTTTTCTCAATAACATGTTGATAGGTAATGCATCATTCCATAAAACATGCAATATCTCTTTTTATTATCCGCCACCAATAATGTGTATGAAGGTTGTGTTAAATCATAGTCAATCTAGGATTCACTGCCCACGTTGATGCATGGATATCGTGCATTATCACTTCAAGTACATTTTCTATCACCACAACACGACCATGATCATAAAAATAACTCCATCCGCACTGGAAGTCAAACTAGATGGTGACTCTCTACCATTGAGACATTCATTCAAATCCAAACTTATTGGATCTACTAACATAATCTTCTGGACCGATCTCAAAAGTGTAGATTCTACTACTATAGATTCATGTGTTATCTTCAGGTACCCATATTGTACCTCCAGGTGATTCTCAGCAAACAAATCTATCAATCTTCACTCTGAGTTGGATTCCTGAACCACATAATTCTATGTCTTCAAGCTAAGATCATCAGCTAAACTATTCTTCTTTCCTGGTGTGTAAACTAACTCAATGTCAAATGATTGAATGAATTCGACCCACATGCTTTGTTGGACATTCAGATCCTACATTGAAAATATTTACATGAGACTTTTATAGTTCGTAAACAATGTTAAGCATTCTTCTAACAAGTAATGCCTCCAACACATTTTATAATAAACTACAATATCTAGTTCAAAAACATGTGTTGGATAATTCCTCTCATGTGGTCTCAACTATCATGACCCATAGGCTATAACCCATTCATCATGCATCAAGACATCCCCAAGTCCCAAAGTAGATGCATCACAAAACATGATATTCCATTTACATGGTTCTGGTATGATCAAAATCAGTGCGGTAGTGAACTTTTTCTTCATCACATGGAAAACACATTCACATGCTTTGACCAATGAATCATAACCACCTTCTTGGTCAAATTTGAGAGCGATACTACCAATCATGAGAAATCCCTATTAAATATTATGAAATAACTAGAAAACCACAAAAAACTTCAAACATTAGAAATGTTCTTGGGATTCTTCCATGACACAACAACCTACACCTTTTCTACATCCATAGAAACGCCTCACTCAAAAATGATCTGTCTCATGTAATGTGCCTATCAATCTAGAACTAACATTTTGATAGATTGTTGTAAATCCTATGACCTCTTAGTGTACTCATAATTATGTCAATATGTTGTGGATGATCGTAATGTGTTTTTGTGTACGCCAATATTTTATCACTGAAAACAATCACAAAATGATCTAGATACGGGTGCAATATCTCGTTCAACAAATCTAGGAACATAGATACTTTATTGGTCAATCCAAATGGAAACACCACAAAATCATACATATGTACCTGCTCTTGAAATCTATCTATGGTACATTATAAGGCCTAACCCTCAACTGGTGGTATCTAAATTTCAGATTGATCTTAGATAACACTGACCCACTGACGATCTTGTAGAACATGTCATCCAATCTAGGAAGAGGGTATCAATTATTAACCATCATCTGATTCATCATCATATAATCAAAAAATAGCATCATCAACCCATATTACTTCTTAGATAATGACATAGGAGATCCCCATGGCGACATACTAGGGAGAATAAACCACTTTTGCTCAATATCATCGAGCTGAACCTGATGTTCATAGAGTTTAGTTCGAACCATTTGATATAGTTGAATGGAAACTGGCTCCACCCCTTGAAAAAATTCAATCGTGAACTCTGCATTTCTCTTAGGTGGTTATCCCGACAATTCTTTGGGAAACACAACTTGAAAGTGGTCCAGAATGGGAGGGAAGACTAGTTTATCCACTTTCTCCTCATCTAGAATAAGCCATGTTACTCATTCTATGATTTTCCCAAGCTATGGAACACACTATCATGTATTTCCCAAATGAACATCCAACTCACCAAGAAGGACATAGGTGTCTCCATTGAGAGATGTTAACATTTCCTGACACCAGTAATAGTTGATATTGGCATGATACAACACCAAACAATTCATTCCATTTATTAATTCAAATCATTGAATCTCTAGAAAAAATATATCCCACACAAAATGATATCATCCAAACTCTAGAGAACCAACCTTACACTATTTGATGTTATCTACTCAAACCTCAAATATAGTATCATGGAACAATACCCCACACACACTCTCCAATGTTAATCCGAACACAAATACAAACTGGGAGGAAATAAAATAATGTGTTACACTTATGTCAAAAAAATAACTACAATCCACGGAAGATATAATAATCATACCTCAAACAGTATATGGTCCTACCTCACCACCTTACGGTGCAGTCTAAAATGCATAGTGGTGAGCAGACCCAATACCCTAGCCTCCAACCTGTGGAACTTGTTCTACACTTCCCTGATAGTGTGAGAGATCTCACCCTAGATTTTCGCATCCACCAACCCTACTAGTATGACCATTGGAGATCCAATTGTCTTTTTGGTACAGCGTAATTGACTCCCTGCTTTCAGTCAACATCTTCCTCTAATTCCCATCATTTCCCTTTAATAATGGGTTCTTACAAAATCAATGCACATGGCCTGTCCTACACCATGATTTCCACTCAACTAGCGTGATTGGACACTGGACATGCATGTACCATAGCCTACAATAATAATAATAGAATACACGGTTTACACCTTATGAAGATGACCCCCTCTTATGTCTACTCTAAAAACATCCACCCTCCTCAAAACATCCAAAACTATGCTTCCTACTATCAGAGGCCACACCACTTTCCTGCACATTTGGCACCACAAGTACACTACCCAATGACCCCTTTAGGTTCCCTTATAAAACTAGGGCTTAATCTAAACCTTCATAAAGCCTCTTTAAGTGGATGAAATTCACCTGAGGCCTAATCTCATGTCTCATTACATCCCGGAAACACATCGTTATAGATACCTAGTCCACTACCATGGTCGGAACATAACGTCACAAGTTAATAAAATGACTATCATAGTCCATGACCAACATTGTCCCTTGGGACATGCTCACAAAGTATACAACCTCCTATTACCTCAATAATTCATGATAGATGTATTCATGAAACATCTCTTGGAAATAATTCCATAGCATTCATTTGTCCTACTCCATTTTGACCATGATGTCCCACTAATTCTATTCTTTAACTTATTGAATATATATCGCACACTTGACACTCTTCTCAATAAGAGTCTCTATATGATCAATAATAGTCTGGATGTACTCTATCCAAGACTTTACTTCCTCTATCCCATCCTATCCTTTAAATTGTGGATGGTGCTACAGCTCAAACTCCCTGGTATGCTCAAACATACTAACTGTGACCTACCATGGGTCATGTTCCCTCATCTACATGAACCAAGAAATGGCCTCATGGAAATTCACTTCGATATCATCTTGAACCACTAGATCCCCTTACTCCACCACAAGATTTTAATTCTCAAAAACATCCTCTTATCTCCCAAATTTCACACGTCTTCATGGTTTCATTTTTCTACAATGAAAAATCCGAGCTTTAGAACTCAACCACAAAGATTATAGGAAAATTAAAAAGATATAGGTAGGCTCATTGAATTCCATAAACAAACCTGTTTTCATACACTACATGATTGAGCCCACTCACAACCAAAACAAAACCCCTGGAAATTCCTCATAATTCCATTGATAACATGGGCACATAAGTCACAAGTCTTCATTCCTTATCTTTTACACCGATTAAAACAATTTCAATATCCCAATTTAATCTTACAAAATTTCTTTCAATTGTAATTCATTACTGAGAACCATATTCTAATTACTATGTACCATTTTCACTTCTCATTTTACACATCTATACCATATCATTAGGAACAATTTCAATACATTTATGGAATACAATTGCTTTATTACCATTATATCCCACACAACAATCTCATGTGTTGTGCCTACTGTGATACATGTCACTTGTCTACATATGTGCCTATAATGATGCGTGAATGCACAATCCCATGCCCTTATGGACACGAAAAAGAAATAAAAAATCTATCAAATTACAAATCAAATGCATCACCTAATGGTCAAATATAAAAAAATGTATCAATAGACAACAAAACAATCATTCCCACATGGGGTTTCTAGGGATTTCTCTCATAAATGGGTAAGCTACTCCCAAGAATGATCACATTACCAAGTCCTGACACATCATATCCTTGTGTCTAACATCCCAGATAACATAACTATAGAAAATAAATTCTATTATAAAACATTACAACATCCTCTACTTAATATCCACTTTGCTGATGCCCCAAGATGGGTGTCCACTTGACCTCAAATGTGCATCCCCATACAATAGAGGTTGCCGACTAGCGGTTGGGGTATACGAGTCAAGTTGGGAGACTATAGCCTGTTTTTATAATGTTAAGACACAACAAGAATCAATATATAATAACAAAATAAATTTAATCAAATGATGGAAATAACTAATAATAATCAGCCAAACTGGCTACAAACCATTTCCAACAATAAATATTTCATGTCATGCTACACTACCAAGTGAACAACCGAAAATAAATACAAATGTCAAACACTGAAAAATTGTTCTGGAACCTAGTCCCAATACTCAAACATATTCATACCAAACATTACTCAGTCCCGTATAACTGGGACCTTTCCTTTCTCATGACCCGTAACCTTAAAATCTACTCCAGTACCCAACAGTAGTTGAAGCAGGGTGTGAGTACAACACAGTATGCCACCACCAAAAATGTCTAAAAAATATCCATTCAAAATGATAGTGCATGAACATGAATAATAATGTAAAATAAATAGAAGACAATTCATGAATCTATTCTAACTATGTTTCCATTAATATTAACTACCAATTAACCCATGGATCGCTACTAAAACATCTCTTGTATCAATTAACACATTTTTATTAAATAATGGATTGGGAATTTAAATGTTCTTAAGAAAATGGTAAATTAACAAGTCATATATTATCACTATGAATCACCTCACAAATCTCATTATCCTCACCTAGAAAACCTATTCTAATTCAATGAAACTATTAGGGTAATATAAATCCATCCCCTACCATAACCCATATACTTAGGTGGTGGATCATATAACCTCACTCAAACTCGGCCTGTAGGTGTAGAGCCTCATTTTTATACCCTTCTCTACCCAGCCATGTGCACATGCCTATTTATCATTCTCCACAAATAACAGAATTACCACAAAACATAGCAAAAAACATTATCAGCAACACAATAATATCAATTATTGGGAAAAAATATTTTTCCAAAATCCATTAACCAATTATTTATTTATAATAAATAACCATTTATCCCATTCCCATTTCCCATTCCTAACTCACTATGCATATTCATGTATAATCATGACTCCTTGAAATATTCCAATTAATACCATTTAACCCCTTTTCATGCCAACAAAAAACCCCATAGGGTACTTCCCAATAATAATGTATTAGTACTACATAATTTTAATATCCATCATGCATATCAATATATTCGTCATGGGACCTATGTTATCACACCATGTGCTTACACATACTTAGAAAGCTTCTATGTATGGGAACCATTATCACGCACCATGGGTTTCCATAAAATAAGGAATGTCATCCTCCATTAATCCTACACGAATCATGCAGGGTTCATTCAGTTATTTAGACACCCAATACACCATATCACACTAATGGAACCAAGAACTCATCAATAAGGGGAAAAAATAAAAACCAGATTGCACAAAATTAAATACACACTATAGGATAAAGAATGTAGACAACCTACATTGAATCCATTTGCAAACAGACTCTTAATTGAGGCATTGAATCTTAATTCAACACCACTTTGATTTATCAAACCCGATCTTCGATCAACAACTGAAATAACTCAAAGAAAACTTCGTATGAGGGGGGAAAACATTGGGAGTTATTGGACACCTTGACTCATCACTAGGGTTGAAGGAGGAAGAGGGGTGGAAAATCATGAGTTGGGTATAAGAATCTTGTAATAGTAATTTTGTAATTTTTTAAAATATTATGGGTTTCATGATAAACACACATGGTTTTCCAGACTGTGTAGAACCATGTGGATTTCACTGTCTAAAAACAACCCCTTATACTATTACCTTGGATTTCCAAAATTTTGAACTAACCATTCTAAAATAGTGAAGAATGACAAAAAAACACTTGTTTCTTCCTCTCTATTATCCCAAACCGCTGAAACAACTCCATGCCTCCTCAAAAACTAGTTATATAATTATTTAACAGAAATAATGGACATGAACTAATCATAAAGAAAAACATATATTATGTGAAATTTGGGATCATACAACCTAATACATTTCTTCAAAACCAGGGGAAAATATTCATAATAATGGATGGCCTCAGATTTATAGTAACAGTTAATAAAAGAAACTTGTATGATTAACATGACTGTAAGGGTATGAAATTATGGGACAAAAATTTTATGATCATACCCATCATATAAATGATCTTATACATGAGTCGTGGAATAATGATTGGTAGATCATAAGACATGAATAATAAAGTAATTAAATGAAATGACCATTGATAGAATGAAATAGGAATAAGACATGCATTTGAGGTATAAATATAAGAATATAAAATCATATTTCTTGTCTACATATGAAGAAATTCATAACATGTTTGGTGTGGAATGACCACATGTGTTCCTGCATTGGGATTGGGAGGACCACCCATTTACCCTCATTTATAGGCTGAGGAATACAACCCATGAATCTTAATTTATATGCATACCATGACAATGTTTTTCCCCCATTTTGAGGCTACGAAGACCACCCATGTACCCTCATTTATAGGCTTGGGAAGACCACCCGTGACCACACCTTTACACTTATTTATTGGCTTATAAATACCACTAGTGTATCCTTTGATCTCATAACGAAATTATCATTACCCAGTTCATTGGATGAAGATACATATCCCAAAATTAAAATATTTAATTCATTCATTAATATTCCATAAATTAATAAAACATTCTTTATACCAGGAACTATAAAAAGATATGGCTTTTATAAACATGGTATAAAATCCCATGTAATTAAATGAGTATCATAAAAATTTCATCATATCATAACCTATGGAATAAATACACGTTTCGTATACATTTCTATATAGGGTAACCCATGAATTGAAGCTTTTTTAACAAGATTTTTATCATTATATAACCCATGGATGTTGAAATGATTTCATGAACAACATGTCACCTTAAACATAAACCATTAATATAATGAATAAGAATGGGGTACATGGATAATTTCCCAAGTAATAAAATATATAAAATGATTTCATATTAGAAGGATGATGATATTTAAGGATCAGTTGGTTCATTTCATAATGGAAATTAAAATCCTTGGAAAATTACTTTTATAGACATAAAACATGTTTAAAATATTTTTCATTGTGGATGACATTGAATATATATAGAGGAATATTTTAAAACTTTTTTAAAACTTTTTAAAAACATAAAACATTTTAAAATAATTTTAATATTGAATTGGTTTAAAAAATAAATAATAAAATAAAATTATTTTTTATAAAACAAGGATTTGGTATAAATTTAATTTTTAACTAAATAGATAAATGAGGTCTTATTTTATTAAAAAAATTCATAATAATATTTTGTACCAAAGTGTTGAAAATTGGTACCATTACATGAATATATCTTGAATAACCATAGGAGAACATAAATCAATGTAATTATTGAGAGATATATCATAATATATAACCAATGGAAGCATACTAAAAAATAGTATATATAATTTTTCATATTGTTGAAATATACTCTTAGAACTTTGGTAACTCTGAATCAAAATCCACATAAAAAATTAAAATTTAATAATTCTTTAAATATCATGAAAATAATTTGAATCATGATATTATCATTCATAGGGGAATTATATAATTTGTAAAAAAGTATAGGTTCATAACGTACCATGTGCCTCGATGAAGGAAACAAGAGACAAAATTCCCTTATTAATCGAGTAATTCATGAACCATAAACCCTATGAAATAACATTACTAAAATTTATATCTAAATACAATTAATTATTAGTATAATAATAAATAAATATATTCATGGGAATTATACACACCCTATTTATGAAATATGTGGTGAACCTGGCTTCTGACTAATGGAAATAAAAGTGAGATTGAAGTCCCTTACTACTTGAGTGACTTTAAATTCAAGGGACTGAAGAAAAAATATCATCAACTAAATAATTGAATATAATGAAATAAAAAAATCATGATATAAAATTTCATATGGATTTATATACACTACACCAAAAAAGAGTGGTGAATATGGATAATGGCTCGAACAAATAAAAGCGATATTTGGAATAATATTACCTTAAGCGTTGAATTACATCATACAAATTAAAACCTAAATAACTTTATTATATATAATCCATATAACTATATTCATATATACCACTACTTATATGATTTTTATTACTTTATATTACACATTAATTAACAATTTAATTTTAAATTTACATTTTGAGTAATAAACACTTTGTTTTTTCAATTGGTTTTGTCATGCTATTTTTCTTAATTTTATTATGATCAGGAATTAAAAATTTCATGAATTTTAACCATTATTAAATAACATATATATTAATTATTCATTTATTTATATTAATTGTAAAAGTGTTTAAATAGAAAATGAAATACACCATTCATGGATATGGTAGGTCATATTTACACATGAACATTGTTTCCAATTTCTTGTCATACTGAATGTAATAGAAGTAAATGATATATATATATATATATATTTAATATAGTGTATTTTTTTCAAATATATTAAATATGTACATTGAACCAATCCTTAATACATTCTATGTAAACTGTGGACAAATCACATCGCTTCGCGAGGCGGTATTCCACCATAAACACAAACAATGTTATCATATTCCATCAATGTTGAAAGAATGATGTTATGTGATATATAAAAATTAAAAATTATTAAAATATAATAAATTTAATATATATCGAATATAAAATATAAAACAATCATTATTACCATCCTTGAAATTTTGTAATGAATGATTGAAGGACTTCAGTTTTCAAGGTGGTATTTCATCTTACACACAAACGATGTTTTGGTATCCCATTAGATGGAAGTGTGTGATGTTGTATGTAATTAACTAAACATAAAAAAATTATTTATATTGATGATAATTATGTTATTATATAATAATTAAATAAAAATATTGAAATGGATTGATGAAAAAATATAACAAAAAAATGGATGAAGAATGTTACATATTCTTCAGGTGTCACCATTTGGTTTTCACCAAATTATTTCCTTTGTATTAATTTATACCAAATTTATGGATTATATGACGAGGATAGAGAATTTTTTTTTTACTTTTAAGATGATTCCAATATATTAGGAGGAGTGAATAAGTGTGTGGTTGAGTTCCCTTTTGTTGAGGACAAGGAATGTTATGGATATAAATAAAAAAATGTAAACAGAATTTTGAATTATTTTTTGTATCTTATGATAAATATAATAAACCAATTTTGATAATATAGGTTGTATGGTCGTAATATTTCCATCCAATTTTTTTGACAAGTTTCATTGCCATTTTTTCAATATTGTTTATTTTATTGTCTTTTAGTAAAGTCGTTTTTCTCTCAATCATCATGATTTGTTTTAACATTGTTCATTATTTTTTACGATTAAATTTTAAATTTGACTTATTCGAAATTATATGTCACGACCCGACCTCGGGGCCCGTGCCGTGACTACCCCAAGCCCGCCTTCCATAGGCCAGGGGCTGGCGACTAGCACCAAGGCGTAAAATCCCAATAACAGGGAAGGCATTGCCTTTATAAGTAACAACCACCACAGAGTCGGCAAGCGGAAAGTAACTACAAGTGCGGAAAAGTAAAGGGGGCCGGAAATACAAGCCCAACTGTAAAGTACAACTCGAAAGGGAAAAACAGCAGCTGGAAGAACGAAGCGGCTCCTGGGTCGTCCGCCTCGATTCCTACCTGAAGGGTAGGTACAGATGGCTCAGCTCCTGGATCGTCCACCACGGATCCTACCTGGAGGGTAGGTACAGATAGCTCCTCTACTCCACAGGTCCTGTCGTCTACTCCGGGTACGTCCGCCCAGTGGTCCACCTCCGGGTACCGACCTGCTCCGCAAGTCTCAACTGCGATCTGCGCTGTCCGTCGTCTGCAACCAACACAACGAAGTGCGGGCATAGCCCGTGCAGGGGTGAGTATAAACTACTCAGTAGGGACCCCGAGACCCTTAAGGTCTCACTAAATCCAACATGGATATCCACAAAGTAAAGGCAGCAATTACGAAGTAACGTCAGACCCTACTTAGGTATACGCCCATACATATACCTAAGTCATCAAGTAACCCATCCAATCTCAAGGATACACAAAAATCATGAAATCAACGGATAACCATCACCCAGGTATATGCCCATACATATACCTAAGTTATCAAGTGACCCATCTCAATCATGAGGAAACGCAAAGATTCATTGACTCAGCTCAAACCAGGATTTTCATTAACGAAACCGTAACTGCTGAAGAGCTCCGTCTCTAGAGTGTACAGTGGTCCTGTCACGACTCCGAGGCTGCCGCTCACTAACCTAGGACTGCTGAAGTACTCCTCCTGTCGAGTACTGCGGGTTTGCGGCCAACTACCTGGCGCTCCGTCCGCTGAGGGTCTGTCGCCAAATACCGGGCGCTACCCAGATAGCCTACTGAGGTACTCCTCCTGATGAGTACCGCGGGTCTGCTGCCAACTACCAGGCGCTCCGTCCGCCGTGGGTCTGCCGCCAAATACCGGGCGCTCCGTCCACTGGGCTAGTCGACTCACTCCAAGTCGAGTCGGTCAAGCAGTCGTCAGGTCTCAGCCGGCTACACGGTCTCCGTACTCTGCACGCTCGTCTCCACCGTCGCGGGTCTGTCGCTACAACCAAGCGCACACACTCCGTAGAGTATCGCGGGTCCGCCGCTACAACCAAGCGCTCCACCGCCAAGGATCTGCTGCTACAACCAAGCGCACACACTCCGTAGAGTATCGCGGGTCCGCCGCTACAACCAAGCGCTCCACCGCCAAGGATCTGCTGCTACAACCAAGCGCACCACCACTGTCAAGTACCACGGGTCCGCTCCACGAGCTACTGGTCGATACTCCAAGTATCACAAGGTCCCGTGAAGAAGTGTCTCAAAGATCCGTCTCGTCACAGGGGTCTCAACGCTACAGACGGCGCGTCGATCGGATGCCCGGTCTGTGAGTTATTAGCCTTTTCGTCCCAGGGGCCCGGTTGGTTTCGTGAGCGAAACCAATCCCGGCCGTATCTCAACTGCACCCCGAACTCCCATATGGTATACTCAAAGGGACCGTTACTCAACGTAACCACCAACGCCGCTGACGGCTCGTCAAGCGGACGTCCTGTCTGAAAGATATCAGCTTTCCCGTTCCAGGGGCCTTGTTGGATTTCGGGAACAATCCAACCCGGCCATACTCCGACTGCATCCAAAACTCGGGCGGAGTATGTCAAAAGTTCCGTCTCATCAAGAGGAAGTCAACGAAACAGACATCGCGTCAATCGGACGCCCGGTCTGTGAGTTATTGGCATTTTCGTCTCCGGGGCCCGGTTGGTTTTTAAAGCAAAACCAACCTGACCGTACTCCACCTGCGTCCAAACCTCGGGCGGAGTATGCCAAAAGATCCGTCTCATTAAGAGGAACGCAACGCGACTGACGGCGCGTCAATCGGACGTTCGTGGCTCAAGATATGAGCGTTTCCGCTCCGAAGGTCCGGTTGGTTTCGTGAACGAACCAACCCGACCGAACTCAAAGTAACCCGAAACCTTGAGTGCGATATACCGAAACGACGGTCTCGATCCAAGGATCGCGTTGCCGCAGACGGTTCGTCGTTCGGAGGTCCGAGGCTCAAGTTATGAGCCGAAAACCAAAACTGGTTCGAAACGGGGGGGTCCGGGTCCGGGCCGACCCGGCCCGACCCCCCCCCCCCCCCCCCCCCCCCCCCCCCCCGGGGGCGGCGCGGCGGCGGCGGCGGCGGACGGCGGCGGCGGGCGGCGGCGGGCGGCGGCGGCGCGGCGGCGGCGGGCGGCGGCCGCGCGGCGGCGGCGGCGGCGGGCCGCGGTGGCGCGGCGGCGGCGGGCCGCGCTGGCGGCGTCTGGTGCCGCACGGGCTGCGCACGCGGGGCTATGCCCCGCGTTTCTCTTCTGGCGGCGCGGCTTAGCCGCGCCGATTTAAGTAACCACCCCCTCACATGAGGGGGCCTGCTTGCGCCGAACCAAAGGGGGCTGCCGCCCCCTTCCCTCATGAACCGCCCCCCTCATTAAGAGGGGGGTTTTAATGGACCGACCGGGGGATTTAATTCCCCCGGTTTTATGACATCCGGCCGGCCCGCTGGCCGGCCGGTTTTTACCAACGGGACCGGAAATTCCGGTCCCGCCCTCGACTTCCGACGCCGGCGGCCCGGCCGCCGGTCTTTCCTTCCGCCGCGGCCCGGAACCGGCCGCGGTCTCCTCGTCCCGCCGCGGCCCGGAACCGGCCGCGGTCTTCTCGTCCTGCCGCGGCCCGGAACCCGGCCGCGGTGTTTGTCGTCCGGCGCGGTGCGACGGCACCGCGCCCCTTTCGCCGTGCCATGAATCCTTCCAACGCGGCGCGACGGCGTCGCGTTCTTGAAGACTCTCCTCGGCGAAGCGCGACGGCGTTGCATAAAAATAAATGAACGATCATCCGCGTGGTGCGACGGCACCACGCTACTTGCTTCCACCCGCATAAACAAACATGAACGATGGAGGGGGGAATTCGGCCGTGTTCGTGCGGTCCGCCCCCCCCCTCACGTTAAATTAAAAACGCAACTTAAAATAAATCAAGTTACACGTTAGTCTTGATAGATTCACGATCAAGAATAAATTAAGGAAACCAAAAGAAAACGACAACCCCTACCTTGTCGTCGTCGTCGGACGAGAGGTCGTCGCGGGATTGCTCGTCGCGGAAGAAGGGGGATCGTCGCGTCGACGCGGTATCCGGCGTCGCGTCGCCAATCTCCGGATCAAGATCAAACGGATTTAATTAGTTTAAATCCGTTGATATTGAAATTAAAAAGGGAGAAGAAGAGATCCGATTCTCACCTTAGTTGCCGAACGAGGATCGGCCGCGGAAGAAGAGGCGTCGCCAAAGAACGTCGCGGGTAAGGCTCGTTGACGTCGCAGATCACAGTGTGCGTCGTCAAAATCCGGTCGCCGGCGTTCTTCGCGTTCTTCGCGTTCTTCGCGTTCTTCGCGGGGAGATGAAGAAACAAGGATTCTCTCAAATCCTTTCAACGGATTTTTAGGTTGGTCTTATTTTATAAACATGCCAACAAACGTAAAAGCGTAAGTAACGAACCATTTAATTCGTTGAATTAATTCAACGAATGAAACAGCCCATTTAATTCACGAAATAAACCGCCCAATTAAATGGTCTGTTAAGAATTAAAGAAAACGCGTCGGTTGACTTTTCAGTTACTTTGACGGGTTTTTGCGGGTGCGTTACTTAGCGAAAGAAACGGCGGGGCTCGTGCGGGCCCCACCTCACAAATATCCTACCAAGGGGTAGGATATTTCTGGATAGCATCCTATCCAGTTCAACTCAGTTCAAGCCGCCTTTAAGTGGCTTGAAGTGGCTTCCAAGTGGCTTAAGCGAAATAAAATAAAGTTGTCGCAAAATTATTTTATTTCTTAACTTTAAGCCCGAAAATTAAAAACCACACCCGAGCAAACGCAACTCCGGAAGAGGCGTTTCTAAGCGAATACCGGCGCTGCGATTTCATCGGTGCCCTCAGAATTCGATTCCGGGCACCGGTTCAAAAGATAGAAAAACCCGCTCGTCCGTTCACTGAACGTACCCGAGCCAAAACTTCAGAAAATGATTCCGGGCACACCGGGCCTCGGAATCAGGTGCCGTCAGAAACTGCATTCTTGTAAAATTCCAAAGAAAATTAAGAAAAAAATTTTCTTGGAATTTACGGGTCTTTACATTACTCCCACCACAGGGCTTTACGTCCCCGTAAAGCTTCACCACAGACTTAGGGAAACAAAGCGGTACCGAGCACGCATCAGAGCCTTCCGCTCCCATGTGCTCACCTGGAGGTTCCCGCGCTGCCAAAGAAAGTGCACAAGAGGAATCGACCATCCTCCTAGGATCCGCTCCTGTTGATCGTCGATCCCCACAGGAACCTCCGTACTTGTCGCCCTGTCATCGACGTCCAACTCCCCGGGGTCGATGACGTGTGAAGAAACATACACGTATCTCCACAGCTGAGACACGTTGTGAACATTATGCACCCGGTGCGACTGAGGTGGTAGGGTCAAGCGGTAAACTTCCTCGCCTACCCTGCTGAAGATCAAAAGGGTCCATCGAACTTCGGAGATAACATGCCGCCTCGACCACATCTCCGAAACCTCATCGGGTTGAGACCGTATAAGAACGTGTTCGTCACCCTCGAACTCAAGAGGTTTCCCTTTTTAGGTTAGAACTGAACTCAAACTCCTGCTGCCACAGGGGTAGGGTTGACCAACTCAAGAGTGATCGGTCACACCCTCTTATGTCTGAGTTTAACATGAGCTGCCCAGGGTTTCCTTTTCGCCGACCAAGGAAAACCCATTCCGACGTTTGCCTAAAACAGTCAACCGGGGTATGATTTGTGAATCAAAACAATACCCAGATCAACGTCGTAAGGCCTCTACGCTGCCACCAAGAGATTCCAACCGAAACTCTCGCCTCGAGGTCAAATCACACCGTCGGCGTAAGCGTGATTATCGAGTCTCCTCCCAAAGGTATCTCCAGACGTGAGGGTCAAGTCTACGGCTTACCCGGAACCTCTAGGTCTGGGACATGATTCGTGGAAGGGTAGAATGATTGGTTCCTATGTCTATAGATATAGCAGCTCGTAGTAGACATAATTCGTAACCCGAATCATTCTTAGAGCTCCTGGGTCACACTCCTTGACCGCAAAGCAGCTATTCTCCTCCCCAGCCCTCCTGCTCCCTGAGCCTGGCGGGGACTACTAAGTCGGGTGGTCGTAACATGTCGAAATGTACACCACCACATGCTGCTCTCCAAGCTCTGCTTCCACGTCTGCTACCCTGCAGATTCATCTGTCCTTAGCACTTCCTCCTCCTGAAACATTTTACACGCCCGAGTCTCTGAGACTGGCGCTAGTCTCCTGCCTTTTACTGCTAACGTTCAAAACCACAAAGGTTCTCTCTAGCATCCTAGCATAGGTAGGAATGCATAGAGGAAAAGAAATGGTTCAGATGTCCTTTAGACACACTTCGCTCAGAAGTTCGAGTCTAAAGAACTGATCACAACGTAACCAACGAGTACCAAGATTGATTGGTAAGCCACGTTGAGTGCTCTGCTTCCGACATGTCGTACTGTCGAAGCTGTATTAGCTCCAGAAAACTCACAATCACCTCCTCAAGCCAGTCCTCAGCCGCCTACGAGTCAGGCTCACTTCGAAACTTGAGGGATTTCTGATGCTAAAACATATGTAAGGCACTAAGCCTGTGGGTCTCTGCTGACCAACAGGTAGTGACATAGCTGGCACTCTACCCGTAGGTACTAATCCAGGTATCGGTTCGCGTACCGAAGCCTCGTTACTATAAGGACCAACCTCATGGTCACTCTCTGGAAACATCTGGAGCTAAGATCATCATCCGCTCTACTAGTATCCAAGCTAGGCGTAGAACTCTAGCATTCGTCTCCATCCAGTCCTCTGCTGCCTGGGAAAACTGTCTCGCCTCGTATCCTCAGAGGCCTCTACTGCTGGAACTCGTGCATCGCGCTCTGCTAGCGTGCACCGTCAGCTAGTGGCATCTGCTGCCTAACGGGTGGTGGTGCTGCTGGTACACCACCCGAAGGTGCCAACACTGAAAAAGGGCCATGCACTGGAGTCTCGCTGCTCGGTGGGCCATCATGAAAGAAACAACGTAACACGATCAAACGATTATACCTGGTGAGCTGACCTGGTTTGAGCTGTTTTAAGGGGAAAAACCCTTGAAAACACACACGCAATCAGTGTTTTCGTGCACAAAGTCGGAAATTAGTTGTCAGGGTCCTGGTGTATGGATACGTCGGCCGCCCGCACCAACACTGGACTCCCTGAACTGAAAACCACACTCGGTACCCTTAACACTATTGCTTCACAGAAAGAAAGATCAGAGTCTGCGGTAGAACCGAACTCCTTTGATACCAATTTGTCACGACCCGACCTCGGGGCCCGTGCCGTGACTACCCCAAGCCCGCCTTCCATAGGCCAGGGGCTGGCGACTAGCACCAAGGCGTAAAATCCCAATAACAGGGAAGGCATTGCCTTTATAAGTAACAACCACCACAGAGTCGGCAAGCGGAAAGTAACTACAAGTGCGGAAAAGTAAAGGGGGCCGGAAATACAAGCCCAATTGTAAAGTACAACTCGAAAGGGAAAAACAGCAGCTGGAAGAACGAAGCGGCTCCTGGGTCGTCCGCCTCGATTCCTACCTGAAGGGTAGGTACAGATGGCTCAGCTCCTGGATCGTCCACCACGGATCCTACCTGGAGGGTAGGTACAGATAGCTCCTCTACTCCACAGGTCCTGTCGTCTACTCCGGGTACGTCCGCCCAGTGGTCCACCTCCGGGTACCGACCTGCTCCGCAAGTCTCAACTGCGATCTGCGCTGTCCGTCATCTGCAACCAACACAACGAAGTGCGGGCATAGCCCGTGCAGGGGTGAGTATAAACTACTCAGTAGGGACCCTGAGACCCTTAAGGTCTCACTAAATCCAACATGGATATCCACAAAGTAAAGGCAGCAATTACGAAGTAACGTCAGACCCTACTTAGGTATACGCCCATACATATACCTAAGTCATCAAGTAACCCATCCAATCTCAAGGATACACAAAAATCATGAAATCAACGGATAACCATCACCCAGGTATATGCCCATACATATACCTAAGTTATCAAGTGACCCATCTCAATCATGAGGAAACGCAAAGATTCATTGACTCAGCTCAAACCAAGATTTTCATTAACGAAACCGTAACTGCTGAAGAGCTCCGTCTCTAGAGTGTACAGTGGTCCTGTCACGACTCCGAGGCTGCCGCTCACTAACCTAGGACTGCTGAAGTACTCCTCCTGTCGAGTACTGTGGGTTTGCGGCCAACTACCTGACGCTCCGTCCGCTGAGGGTCTGTCGCCAAATACCGGGCGCTACCCAGATAGCCTACTGAGGTACTCCTCCTGATGAGTACCGCGGGTCTGCTGCCAACTACCAGGCGCTCCGTCCGCCGTGGGTCTGCCGCCAAATACCGGGCGCTCCGTCCACTGGGCTAGTCGACTCACTCCAAGTTGAGTCGGTCAAGCAGTCGTCAGGTCTCAGCCGGCTACACGGTCTCCGTACTCTGCACGCTCGTCTCCACCGTCGCGGGTCTGTCGCTACAACCAAGCGCACACACTCCGTAGAGTATCGCGGGTCCGCCGCTACAACCAAGCGCTCCACCGCCAAGGATCTGCTGCTACAACCAAGCGCACACACTCCGTAGAGTATCGTGGGTCCGCCGCTACAACCAAGCGCTCCACCGCCAAGGATCTGCTGCTACAACCAAGCGCACCACCACTGTCAAGTACCACGGGTCCGCTCCACGAGCTACTGGTCGATACTCCAAGTATCACAAGGTCCCGCGAAGAAGTGTCTCAAAGATCCGTCTCGTCACAGGGGTCTCAACGCTACAGACGGCGCGTCGATCGGATGCCCGGTCTGTGAGTTATTAGCCTTTTCGTCCCAGGGGCCCGGTTGGTTTCGTGAGCGAAACCAATCCCGGCCGTATCTCAACTGCACCCCGAACTCTCATAGGGTATACTCAAAGGGACCGTTACTCAACGTAACCACCAACGCCGCTGACGGCTCGTCAAGCGGACGTCCTGTCTGAAAGATATCAGCTTTCCCGTTCCAGGGGCCTTGTTGGATTTCGGGAACAATCCAACCCGGCCATACTCCGACTGCATCCAAAACTCGGGCGGAATATGTCAAAAGTTCCGTCTCATCAAGAGGAAGTCAACGAAACAGACGGCGCGTCAATCGGACGCCCGGTCTGTGAGTTATTGGCATTTTCGTCTCCGGGGCCCGGTTGGTTTTTAAAGCAAAACCAACCCGACCGTACTCCACCTGCGTCCAAACCTCAGGCGGAGTATGCCAAAAGATCCGTCTCATTAAGAGGAACGCAACGCGACTGACGGCGCGTCAATCGAACGTTTGTGGCTCAAGATATGAGCGTTTCCGCTCCGAAGGTCCGGTTGGTTTCGTGAACGAACCAACCCGACCGAACTCAAAGTAACCCGAAACCTTGAGTGCGATATACCGAAACGACCGTCTCGATCCAAGGATCGCGTTGCCGCAGACGGTTCGTCGTTCGGAGGTCCGAGGATCAAGTTATGAGCCGAAAACCAAAACTGGTTCGAAACGGGGGGGTCCGGGTCCGGGCCGACCCGGCCCGACCCCCCCCCCCCCCCCCCCCCCCCCCGGGGGCGGCGCGGCGGCCGGCGGCGGCGGCGGCGGCGGGCCGCGGTGGCGGCGGCGGCGGGCCGCGCTGGCGGCGTCTGGTGCCGCACGGGCTGCGCACGCGGGGCTATGCCCCGCGTTTCTCTTCTGGCGGCGCGGCTTAGCCGCGCCGATTTAAGTAACCACCCCCTCACATGAGGGGGCCTGCTTGCGCCGAACCAAAGGGGGCTGCCGCCCCCTTCCCCAATGAACCGCCCCCCTCATTAAGAGGGGGGTTTTAATGGACCGACCGGGGGATTTAATTCCCCCGGTTTTATGACATCCGGCCGGCCCGCTGGCCGGCCGGTTTTTACCAACGGGACCGGAAATTCCGGTCGCGCCCTCGACTTCCGACGCCGGCGGCCCGGCCGCCGGTCTTTCCTTCCGCCGTGGCCCGGAACCGGCCGCGGTCTCCTCGTCCCGCCGCGGCCCGGAACCGGCCGCGGTCTTCTCGTCCCGCCGCGGCCCGGAACCGGCCGCGGTGTTTGTCGTCCGGCGCGGTGCGACGGCACCGCGCCCCTTTCGCCGTGCCATTAATCCTTCCAACGCGGCGCGACGACGTCGCGTTCTTGAAGACTCTCCTCGGCGAAGCGCGACGGCGTTGCATAAAAATAAATGAACGATCATCCGCGTGGTGCGACGGCACCACGCTACTTGCTTCCACCCGCATAAACAAACATGAACGATGGAGGGGGGAATTCGGCCGTGTTCGTGCGGTCCGCCCCCCCCCCCCCCCTCACGTTAAATTAAAAACGCAACTTAAAATAAATCAAGTTACACGTTAGTCTTGATAGATTCACGATCAAGAATAAATTAAGGAAACCAAAAGAAAACGACAACCCCTACCTTGTCGTCGTCGTCGGACGAGAGGTCGTCGCGGGATTGCTCGTCGCGGAAGAAGGGGGATCGTCGCGTCGACGCGGTATCCGGCGTCGCGTCGCCAATCTCCGGATCAAGATCAAACGGATTTAATTAGTTTAAATCCGTTGATATTGAAATTAAAAAGGGAGAAGAAGAGATCCGATTCTCACCTTAGTTGCCGAACGAGGATCGGCCGCGGAAGAAGAGGCGTCGCCGAAGAACGTCGCGGGTAAGGCTCGTTGACGTCGCAGATCACGGTGTGCGTCGTCAAAATCCGGTCGCCGGCGTTCTTCGCGTTCTTCGCGTTCTTCGCGTTCTTCGCGGGGAGATGAAGAAACAAGGATTCTCTCAAATCCTTTCAAAGGATTTTTAGGTTGGTCTTATTTTATAAACATGCCAACAAACGTAAAAGCGTAAGTAACGAACCATTTAATTCGTTGAATTAATTCAACGAATGAAACAGCCCATTTAATTCACGAAATAAACCGCCCAATTAAATGGTCTGTTAAGAATTAAAGAAAACGCGTCGGTTGACTTTTCAGTTACTTTGACGGGTTTTCGCGGGTGCGTTACTTAGCGAAAGAAACGGCGGGGCTCGTGCGGGCCCCACCTCACAAATATCCTACCAAGGGGTAGGATATTTCTGGATAGCATCCTATCCAGTTCAACTCAGTTCAAGCCGCCTTTAAGTGGCTTCAAGTGGCTTCCAAGTGGCTTAAGCGAAATAAAATAAAGTTGTCGCAAAATTATTTTATTTCTTAACTTTAAGCCCGAAAATTAAAAACCACACCCGAGCAAACGCAACTCCGGAAGAGGCGTTTCTAAGCGAATACCGGCGCTGCGATTTCATCGGTGCCCTCAGAATTCGATTCCGGGCACCGGTTCAAAAGATAGAAAAACCCGCTCGTCCGTTCACTGAACGTACCCGAGCCAAAACTTCAGAAAATGATTCCGGGCACACCGGGCCTCGGAATCAGGTGCCGTCAGAAACTGCATTCTTGTAAAATTCCAAAGAAAATTAAGAAAAAAATTTCCTTGGAATTTACGGGTCTTTACATTATAAATTATTATTATTCTAAATAAATAATCCATTTTTATAAATTTCAATCACTTTATTTAATGAAATTAATATAACGATAATTTCATAGATGCTTGGAGGAAATTGGTTTTTAAAGTGAATAAAATCAATGTATTGAAAAAACATTTTATACAATTTGAATTTGATGTTGATTCCAATGAAATAAATTAGATTAAAATATTTAAATGGGTCTAATTATACATTAAAATATATTTCAAATTTAATTAATCATAATAATGTATTAAAAAAAAGGCAGTATTCAATTAAAAGTCAACATTTTTCACTCTTCATCCAAAAATCAAATATTTTAGAAAAATACCAAAAATTTAAATGAATATAATTTTGACATTATTATTTAAAAACTGTTTATATTTAAAATAATATTTATAATGGTTTCAAAATTTTTATATTAAATAATTTTGAAATTAAAAGGTAGTGATAATACCTTTTTGAAGAATACATCACTATATGCTGAAAATTTGAATTATTCTTATATAATTTCTTCAAAACGAAGAAGATGAAATATACATATTTGACTAAATATTATATATCTATTTATATCATCAAAAAACGTAATGAATAGTGGATTATATAATTTATATTGTTAAAATATGACTATGTATCGAAATTGATTTTACATAAAATGAATTTATTTAACTTCAAATAGTTCATAATCTCATTCCAAAGAAATTAGTAACCAAACAATTATTTTCTTATACATATTTAAAATAAACAATATTAATTTAGTTAAAAAATTTTCATAACATCGATTGAATTATCTACATTATAAATATATAAATACATTTTGAATATTATTAATAGTATATTTTAGTTTGGTAAAACAAATTAATGTGTGTAACAGAAGATACCAAAGGAACATGGTATTGTGTGTAACATAATTCAATCATAGTTTTGTATAAAACTAAGGCTATGATTGGTGTTTCATTTAACAAAATATAATCTCTTATTTGAATGTAGTGTATTATTACCTTGGTGTTTCATATAAAATAAACCATATATTTTTGTAACATGAAGTGTATGTCATCGAATAATTTTAATTTATTTAATGAAAAATCTTAAAAAAATTATTTTTTTGTAGAGAGTATCACAAGGTTCACAATGAACATCATCTAAAACATATTAATATGTGTTGATTTATAGGTTTTTGATTCTAAAAATTTCACATCATCATCTAAATAGATAACTGAACTTCCATGTTTGAATTGTTTTATAAATAGTTCTAAAAAACTTGTGTGATATGAACTAATTTATAGAACAATAATCAAAAAGTACATTCACTATTAATGTATGGATAACCATCATACTTATCAGAACATTACTATTAGGATCCTCCAAATAATTTTATTTTTATAATAATACCCTTTCTACTTATACTATTGTGTTTTTTGTAGTTTATTATCATCTGAAACCCTTGTCTCAGTGCGCTGATTCAAATAGTGTCCATATTCTTCACAATGGAAACATTGGAAAATATGATGAAAAATCCTAGCAATATTCCTTTCTTCCATCACTTTGGTTGGTTTCACCCATCATATGATTTTAGCAAGGTTCCCTTCCTCCACAAAAATAAAGATGTTTCTTATACAGTTCAGTAAATTTTAGGATGCTTCTTCCTTCACTCTTGACAAGTGGGTTGTTGGAATTTCATTCCCCCAATATATTTCTTCATCGTACCACTATAATTAAAAATAATTATATTGATAATATCTATAGACCCATGATGCACATAAGATTTTTCAATGTTATTTAGACATTAAGGGCACTTGAGACCATTTTTTTGTAACTATCAAAGTCTCAAATCGCCAAAACATTTTACAGACTTTTAAATATTCAATTGAAAAAGTTGTCAACATTACATTATAAGGAAATGAAAAATTATGAGGCTTAACATTCAATTTATTTTTATGTTTTCTTCATACAACTCTATGGATTCATAATCATATTAACTAAGGTTGTGTAAATCTCACTAAAATTGCAGTCAAAGTGTCCGAGGAAAATATTTATCCAAATAAACTGGGATTATTTGCACTAATATTCAAGGATATATTCCATAGGCATAATATTTTTTATTAAAATTAGAAATTAATTACATTCTCACTCCGATTTGATTAGCTCCTAACACAACTTTATCTTTCTCTTAGATCTAACGGACGAATAATAATATTTCAGGTTTATTGATCAATTGTTCAATTGTTAAGAGACCGTAATATCCCTTAAATGTCAGATTCCTTGTCAGATATATGTCTCTATTAACACTCTCCATTTAGGTGGATATATATTTTCCCATTATTAATTTTTTTATTCAATATATTTGTTAACTAGTAATGTGTTTAATGAAGATAAGAAGTTATATTCTCATCAGGTTCAGAAACTCTTTGGGGAATTCAGCACATTTACCATCACATTGGTTGCTTACATGATTATTCCTATTTCTAACAATTAAATAAAAAAGTAATAATAGTTAGGGGAATGAAAAATATTAAACAAATTAAATATCTTTAATGAAGATATTATGATGTTTGTTTATTCTTCAACATATGAATTTCTAGGATTCAATATACATCATTAGTTTTCTATTTTCCTAATATAAAATCCTATGAGAATTTTGATTCCCCACATCAAGGTTCATAAATAGCTTGGACATTTAAAAATGTATATCCCCAATGAGTGTCAAAACAGTTTTCCACCTGGTCTTTTTTTCGTGAACCATGTAACGATTGAATCAATATCAATAAAAATCTTTCAAAGTAATTACCCCTTGGTACAACTGTGCTATAGCAATGTCCACTAGAAGTATCCAGATAAGGAGGTAATTTCTTAGAAACCACTAACTCTATACTTTACAAAAATTTATGGATTTATTTATATGTTTATCATTATCACTAATACTTTAAATAGGGTAATATAATCACGATTACCATACATAACTATACATTCCTATGATACCAACTAAGATAAAACATATCTTCAAACCAAATTATTTCTTGATTTATTACATAAATATAAACTTCATACAACCCAAAAATAATTTAATACCGTGTTTCTTTGAGTATTTTGTATTGTAGAATATAATTATAAAATATAAAAACAAAAACATAAATGAAAACTCCATAATATTCCTATAATTTAACATGATCTTATAAATCTCCATAGTATAACCTAGGGACATACATTTGCACTGGATGAGTTTTAAAGTAAAGTAAAGGAATAATAAAATCATAAAAAGATAAATACAATACATGTTATTCAATAAGAATATAAATAAGGAATAAGCTTGTTGATAATAATAAACATGATAATCAATTTTTGATATAATATGATAACATGAAAACAATATGGGAATGTGAAAACAATATAAAACATAACATATGAATTTATCATGGTTATGTATCAATACAATATCAAATGGTGGACATAGTACCATAATATATTAGGTTCAATAACTAATCCCATATGTGTTATATCATGAGTGAAAAAATTATCCAATGCATTAGAGTTCTATACAATTCTAGGCCCACCTATCACATTCATAACATTGCCATTCATAAGTGTTCCACATAGATCATTAAGAAAAATTATTCCATTCAACACATTCAACCACATGATCAATGAGTGTTGTTTACATAAATATACTTCCAAAATCGATCAAGTATAGGTGCATTTAGGTGAATACCCTTTATTATAAGTACGGATGAGTATTCACTATGAAAATATTTTGTCTGAAAAATCACTAGATAATTTAGGTATAATAATAGCTTGACATAATTATTCAAGGAAGGTTTTAATGAGAATGAAAATTGATAATCATCAAATAGAAATCATATGTATATAAATATTTATGTTTATGAATATATCCAAACATGCAAATTTTTTAATCCAAATGTATTGTTAAAATAAGGTGTTTGGATAAAGAGGAGGATATGTTCCATTACATTAAAGGAGACCATCTAAAATCATGGGAGGAGCATCTTAAGAGATTAGGAACACCTCGGGATGGCTTCATAGGTGGAAGGTCAGCGAAAAATTGTGATACATGGGATTTAAGTGAATATTAGTGGGTGGTTGGGTGGGTTTATATAGGAATAAATAGGTGGATTCTTTATTAATTACAAAAAATAGGTTATAGACTCTATATGATAAAATATTCAACCAAAAAAACATTCCCATAATTATTTACCATGGATTAAACCAAATTAGAGTTTTATATAATATTTTAGATGTGAAGGAATAAAAATATTTAAAATAACATCATTGGTGATGTGAAAATGAGCTATGTATATAATGAATTGATTTCAAAACAGTAAAATATAATTTAGTTTTTGGAGGACTCATAATCAATTTTTACACTTAGTAAACTAAACGAATTATTTTAATGTGGAAACCTAATTATGGACTTGGATGATATTTATTATATATATTAACACATTTTTTTTATCTATTATGATTTCATAATAAATTAAATATATTTACATCATATTTAATTTTTACTAAAAAATATTATTGTCCCATATATATTTTTAAATTCATTATTGTATAATTTTAAAATACTTATTTCAAAAATAATATATTTTTTATCAAAATATTTTGAGATTATTTATAATATTTTCTTTTAAATCAAAAACTCTATTTATTATAAAATATATATTTTTTGATAATAAATTTTTTATCATTATTATAAAAATTATATAACACTTTATAAAATTATGTTATCATTTATATTAAGATAAATATTTTCTAATAAGAATATTTTACTAAAATATAATTTATATCAAAAAATGTTGAATTCGTCAAAAAATTATTTATTGAACCTATATATTTCCCATAATAATTTGAGTTTAATCGTATTGAAATATAACTTTTATCAAACTCGGTATTTAATCATTTAAAAGTAATAATAATGTGGAATTAATATAATCATTATTTTTATGAAATTAAAATAAAAAAATTCATATTACAATTGTCTTGATATATCAATCCACATTAGAGATGTGTGTGACCAAAGGGTAAGGTGTCTGACATTGATGCTTTCTTTGGGAGGTTCAATGAATATAGATTTGGTCAGGATCATGATAATACTGAACAGAAATTATAAACATTTTTAATCATTCGTTAGATGATAAATCTAGACTTATACCATTTCAAGGGATAATATAATTGATTCCATATCCCTTAAGAATCTCTAAAAAAATGTAATTATATTTGTATGATCAAACTGGGCAAGGAAATATCTCATTCCTTCTATGTAAGTCATAATTTATCATTACATTGATATGCTAATCATAATGGTAAATGTAATATATATATATATTATTGTCATTGATGATTCCTAATAGTTCATTAAATTTAAAATACTATATCACTATACAAAATCACCAATGTAGTGAATTTGTTTTCTATAACTACATTACATAATAAGGAATTTATTCATTATTAAGGGAATTTTAATTATTAAATTTTGGTTGTTATAGTATCATAGACTAGAATATTATTTATTTATTGAGATTGAAAAAGTATTTATTATTGGCCTTTTTGGTAATTAATATCTATTTATTAAGGGTGACATGGATTTAGTTAACAAATCATCAAAGATCATTCAATTACGTTATTAGGGTTTGTATTCTACATAAATGAAAGATTCATAGTCTAATAGAATTATAAAAATTTAATCATGGATGATTAAATCATGGAATTTGAATACATATAATTTCAATAAATATTGTGGGATACCATAAGAAATTTTTATTTGAATCAAGGTTCAACCTATTTCACACTTTTTAGTCAATTATCACCTACCCCATAAACCAATTTCATCCTTTAACCACTCATAGGTATAAAATAAATATGAAATGATCAAATGGGCACCGATTTTTATCTAAATAACCTCTAATAAAGATGTCCAACTTAGTTTTTTTGGTCAGTGCATTGCTTTTATATATACTCCACTAACCCACTATCAATAGTTGATTTTGGTTGGATCATTTCAGAACTAGGGCTAACTAATAGTACATGGTTTAGAATGGAACACTACATTACCAAGGTTGTAAATTCTATAAATAATTGGAGATTAATATCCTTATAGTATTTTTGATTACTTTGTTGAAAATTTGATTTGATGTCCATTAGAAAACATAGAAGTGAATCATTAGAATTTTATAATAGGCTTTTGTGTGTTCCTTTAAATGACTTATGAACTGTATGTTATGTAATACTTCGTTAATATAATATATATTCATAAATAACACAAATTTAATTCTCATATTTTCAATTTTCAAATGTTTATGTTTAAATTTTCATTATCAATGCTTCATTCATCAATCATTTATTACAATATATCATTCTTCATAGTTGATTTTTTCTCTCTTGAATAAGAAATTTATTTCATAAAAATTAATTTTTTATATATATTGAATTTCATAATTACCATATTCTATGAGTATCATCCCTTTTAGTAAGCTCAACACCACCACTTATATCTTACCTTTATATCTCATTTAATTATCAACTTCACCCTTGGGTATTCAGGAAAGGATATCTCGATTTATTTATTATAAATTTAAAACTCAATAAATATACAATATCAATTTTTTCATACAACAATTATCTCATCCTATATTTTTTAATGATATGGTTTCATTATTTTGGAGACCTATATATAAAAACATGTTCATTAAAATTACATTTTTCACATTGACCCTTGGAAAAATAAAATCTATCCCCTTATTTATTCCCCCTTTTAAATATTGTAAATATATTAGTATATCTTAAAAAAGGATATCATGTAATTTAAATGGATATATATCTATTAATAACTCAATAATCTCATTCTTAATACATAAGAATATCAATATGGTGTCATGACATTAATAGATATTACCTTCTTTTATAATATATTATGAAAAGTGGTGGAAATAAATCTCAAATTTTCTTCATTTTTATAATATTACGACTACAATATAACTTATAATATTACATATTCAAAAAACTATGGTTTTATTCAACACCAAATACAATTTTTAATCATTTTAATTATTATTATCAGCATTGTTTTGATATCTATATAGAACTTTCTATGGTATAATGAAATCCTAAAACACACCTATATTGTTTCAAGCATATGTCCCACTCTTTCTCACTATATGACTAATATTATAAAACATCACATGATTTTAAATTGAATTTTATACTATATTTATCCCACTACCTACAATATAGGTGATTCATAGTGATATATCATATTCATTATTTGTATTATCCAATGAGAGTACATTTTATTTTCTATTTTTCATATTATATAACATGATAAACATATCTTATATAAAATGATAACTAAAAACTCTATTATTTAATTTCTATCATATAAAATGAATCATTTATATTTTATAAGAGTTTAATATTAATGAACAAGAGTTTGATCAATATTTTACAAATGGATATATTTTATCACGATCCTTCATTAATATTAGTGGTATATAATGGGAATTAAAATATTTATTTTAAAAAAATTCAAATTCCTTGAATTATATAAGAAAATATCTATATTCTTATGACTTATGTAACCATGGAGATAATATCATAAATCTTGGATATCCTAAAAAATTTATGGAGATACGTTTTTCTTGTTTATAAACTTTGTTTTAAAGAACTATTATGTTTTAGATAGGTGATCACTATCAATTTTAAGAAATAATGCTACTGCACAAGGATATGTTATTCATTGTTCATATTTTTATTATATTCTCTTACAATTTCCATGAACCTAATATAAATAGTTTTAATATTATTATATATTTAAACCTGTATAATATATTTAAAATCAACTTTTTTTATCCATCATTGAAGAAGGATTGAGAATCCTTAAATTCAAAAAAAATTGTAAAATGAATAGCATTTGATAATATGACTTTTGATATATAATATTATAATATATGATATGGATATTGTAATATATCAATATTAATATCTAAATTATTTTTTCCCTTAATATTAGGAACTCATAATTATAGTGAAGAAAAAAATTGGATTATGATGTATGTGTTTTGATTTGGTCGCACAATCAAAAATAATACATCATAATTCCCCTGTAATATGGGGATATTAAATTATGGAATATAGTAATAATATTATGTTTTTTGGTTAATTTATTAAATGGAATATAGATATTTTTTCACTTGAGACATATTAAATTAAGTAATATTATCATAGTGATGTTTTGATAATAGTTATCAGATCTGTCATAGTTCGCGATGTGAAGATATATCAGCAAGTGATAGAGAGCCTAATTAATATACTGGGTATCAATATGGGATATCACTCCATATGAAAGAAAAGAAAATTCTTATATCAAAGGTAATGATATGGAGAAATAATTTATATCCAAAATATATATTTAAAATACCTATTTTAAATATTTAAATGTATTTTTTTAATTTTATGTATCTTTAAAAATCTAAAAAACAACAATGTATTAATATCAAAATATATGTAATTTTCATGTTAAATTATTTCTCACTTAAAAATGTCAATTATTTATATTTATAATAAATATTTAAATTGTAAATTTATCTCATTTAATTAGAAATTTAATATTCATGTTTATAAATTATCAATATTATAAAAAAATTTATTCTATAATTTAAATTGTTTAAATTTATTTTTTAAAATAAAATATAATGCATTTATGGAGTTTCATGAAAGTTGTATTATCAAATTCAATTTTGGTCAGCCAAAATTGAATATATTTTTGTTGAAGTTTATTATTGGTGATTTTTTATTTTATGATATATATATGTACATATGTATATTGATGAGACTAATTATTTAATTAAGATACATATTGAGTAATCATCTATCTATAATATGAATTTTTCCCAAATTTCCATCAGTTTTGGGAACACACATATGTATTGAAAGGGTGGATTGACTAAAAATCATATCATTCAAGATATTCAGTTGTAAGAACCCAAGAATTTATTATATATTTTATTAAAATAAAACAAAATGTTCAATAGCATATACCACATGTAACAATAAGACTAAATAGACTGTGATATGCAATAATGATATAATTATTTAAATATGACTGTTATAACCTATACATTACTTTATCATGGATGAATTTTAGTAACCAACATATGATGTACATGATTAAAATTTTATCTTATTTATAATAATTTAATATATTAACAGAAATCATTACAAATTTTTTTATTAATAGGAAATAACTCATATATAGTTAAGAACAATTAAAGATAAAATGAGTTATTTTTTCTATAATGGGGGGTTTACTATATATTTGAGAATTTTTATTTCAAATATAAATTTATGAATTAGGTAATTTGAGTTTTATGAAATAAACTAAAAAAAGTAATAATCATTTCAAAATTTCATTAGGGTAGATTTTTGGGATTTTTAAATAATTTCTTATTTTTTGGTAAATAGTGAAAAATATAGATTTTATAAAATATATCACTTTTATAAAATTATCATGAAATAATAATTACATTAATGTTTCTAAAAATTTTTTATATACAATATATATTTAATAAGTAATATACTATAATTTAAAAATATAATGTGGAACATATAAATATATGTTTATCATTTTGGGAATCTAAGTACTGTTTTAATACAAATAATTTTTTTTCGTATTTATAATAAAAGAAAGTAATAAAAACGTTCATTTCATGTAAAATTATGTTTTAATGTAAAATATTTCTTCATTTATTGAACATAATCCAATTTATTATGGAATAATATTAATTATACATAAGTTGTGTAAAAAAAATTTATCCTTAAAATAGAAAACATTTTAAATACTATTTTTCATTGTATTTGATCAATTATGTTAAAATTAATTAAAAAACATCTATAAAACCAATATTTTAATAAAAATAAATTTTTTATAATAACTTTTATATCGGTAAAATATTCCCCTATTATTTTTTGACATTATTAATAGTAACCATGATAATTTTTATCACAATTATCAAGGGTAAAATTAGTAAATCAGGATTGAAACCATGAGATAGACTCCGAAAATTTCTAATAAAATGAATTTAAATTATTTATTGAGTTTAATTGAACAATTATCATACAATGTTTGAAAAAATTGAATTTTAGTTCCACATTCTATTGATTAAAATCTTTATTTTTTTAAGATAAGAGTAATTACCAAATGACACTCAATACCATTTATTTTATTTTATGTGTTTACAAAACACACATGTAGTTTGTTTGAATGTAGTAGAAAAACATTAAAAGTAATATGTGTTGGATTAATTATGGGTTTCAATGGATTTCATGGATACTTATAAGTTATTATTGATTAAAATTATATTTATATTGTAATTAAATTTTAATATTCAGTCTTTTGTTTTCAAATTATCGTGATAGTCATGAAAAAATCATTAATTTGTATTAAAAGGATAAAAAATATTGTAAAATCATTATAGAATCATAAATAAATATTATAAATAAATTTTATTGGATATTATCAAAAATAAAAATAATGGTTTCTTCATGTGATAATTTCACTTTTTAAAACTCATTCATAATCCTCAGTGGTTGAAATATTATGAAACTATTATTGATTTTTTCCTACAAAAAGTTAGTAGTATTTGATTTATAAAGGTTAATATGAATTATGTTTACGATAAATCAAATTAAAATCTTTTTCTAATCATATCCCATACCAAATTCTGAATACCATGGACTTACCATATATATCCCATTCATGGGGCTCAATCTCAATGAAATAGAGTATATCATAATTGGAGTCATATGTTATATCCATTTTATTTAATGATTATTTATTATTCTAAAAAATTTAAATATGTTTTATAAATAAATAAATTATGAATTTTTTTCATAAATATTTTTTAATTTAATAATATGAATTTCAAAAATATTATCAATATCATTTTCATCCAATGAGAAATGAAATCCTAGATCATCCATAATTAAGGATTTATATCCACATGATGCGATGTATTTAATAATATATTTTTGAGGATGGCTATTATGATGGATTTATTGTATATTTATGATATTATTTTTTTTTCTTGAAATATTAAATATTAAATATGTTCTTTAACCACCCATCTGTTTGAAAATGACAACGTCGCTCATGTGAATTTGTGTACTCTCACCTCCACGAAGGGAAGTGATTTGTTTTCAATTTCCTCTTCATATGGATGGTAATCATGATATATGTGATGAATATATATGATATATATAATATAATTATTTTTCAATAATGTTGAATTATTATTTATCATTCTTTCGCTACATCCATCAAAATGATAAAACATCACATGTGTGTATGTGTGGACTACAACCTCCACACAGTGATGAAATTTATTATTCATTTACAATATATATGAATTTATATAAAATATAATATATTGAATAAATACCTTAATTTTTATATTATTAATATTTTTTATGATTAAATCATTTCCATGGTTCAAGGATCAAAACCATCGAATAGAAAAATACATTGAAAATTAATCACATTTCACACAAATTTTGATTTTAATGATGAATTGATAATGGGTGGTTATTTATAAATTAAAATGGAATGCTATATTATTTTATATGCATTAATATTTATTTCCTATAAATTAACAAGAAAAAATATAAATTTATCACAAGAGAACTTAAGATCGCGTATGATGCATGTTAGGACATAAGGTACTAGTTATTCATCTAAAAATTGTCTCATTTTGACTTAATTCATGTTATGACTTATGTTTATTTATATGGTGTATATACACCCCATTTATATAATATAAGATCAATAAATTAATATTAATATTATTATTAGTTTTATTTTATGTTATTTATTTTCAGGGGTTGTTGACTCGAATGATACAAAAACGGTAACAGTTTATGTCTCAATTACATTATTTATTTGGGATTGATTTCACATGACTCTCCTTTGGTGGAATTATATTATATTTTTTTATTAAATAAAATAATTTTCATTATAATTTTTTTATTTATCGGGGAATATTTTTTCATGGTATTATACTCTATTTAATACATAAAAGGATAATTTTTTTTTCTGAAATTACTCCATTATTTTCTCATTAGTTGATGAACTTTTCTTCCGATTCCATGTTCTTTAATATGAATTCCAGAAATTTATTTTCCATACTCAATTTATTTTTTAAATTTATATAAAATTATATTTATATTAATTTATAAATTATTAATAATAATTTCTACAAATTTTTGAAAACATTTTATTTATGACTTTTTACAAAAACTGTCAATGAAATCATGGTTTTTTCATTTATCATCGAAATTAATTATTCAATAATGATAACCATTATTTTATTTTATGATTACATAATAAATATAAATATCTATTTTTAACCTAAATAAATTTCTCAATATTGTAGTAATTTTTGTTTAATCATTTAATAGAATAATATTGTATTTTTCACATGTTTTAAAATAACGGTTTGAAATTTCTTTTTTTAGATAGACTATGATGATTATTTTTGGAAGATTATTTGATGAAACCTAATTAATTCAGTTACATTATTTATTATATGAGAAAATGATGAATGAATATATGATCTTATGGTACACAAATGTAGGATTTTTATTACGTGATGTGCGGGATCATAATTTTGTAGTCAACTAGTGCATTTGTTAATAATAGATATCTCATGATATAATATGAATTTGGATGGGGAGTGAACCCATTCCATTAATGAATAGAGATTATAACATGAACCTAATAGATTACTGTACATTTTCCAATATGTGATATTGGTATTGGAAATGATCCTTGTCATTTGAGATGATTCTGTAGGATTGTGATTATTCCATTCTCCTATGAAATTTTCTTAGTCTTATGAATTTTTAAATGATAAATATTTATGACATGACTCATCATTTATGACATATTTTTGAATGGTTATGAACTTCATAAGTTTATATATAACTCTTATACCATAATTCATATCATATTATGGCATATCATCATCAATTGATATCTCCCACGATTACACTTACTAGGCATTTGACTCACACATTCTTATGGAGAAATTTCCCTAGTTTTTGAAGAATGCTATAATGTAATATATGTTTAAAAGGGAATTATGTGTCAAATTTTGGGGGAGATTTTGATGTCTTATTATGGAATAATAATATTTGGTTATAATCGTAAAAATACAAATTTTATGAAAATTATATTGGTTCTTAAAATAAATGGATACCTAAATTCTCAAAAACAATAAACATAAAAGATCGTGGGTATGTAATAGGCTAGATTTTATCTATTGATATTTTATTCATGGTTGTTTAAAACATAGTCACATCAATTTGTATCAAATCCATTATGTATAGAATATGTTTTTAGCACTAGATCTTGGAATAAGAATCTTAGGCTACCCAAATTTATATTAGATAAAAAATTAGATAAAATTATAGTTTATCAAAGAATAAGATGAGAAAAATTTAATAGTAAATGATAAAATTATGTATTGATATGATTATTGATTATCATATGGTCAATAGAATATATACCATTTTGGGTTTTTATATTATGGGATTTTATGGTGACTGATGAAATTTGTGGGAACATTATTGAGTTTTAAAATATCATTATGGAATATATAACCCTTATATTTAACATGTCATTTAGTGAGATTCAATTTGGGTAGAATTTAAATGGGTATATAATTTCAAAGAAACACATAACCTTTATCATTAATGTGTTCTTTGATTATAATTATATTTTAGTTAATAGAAATAAAGTGGTCATAATATTTAGGGATTATAAGAGATTGAAAGGTGTATTTGTAACTAAGTGATTAAATTTTGTTTTGTAATTGAACTATATGTGAAAAAAATTATAATTTTTTATATATAATATTATTTTATATGATGGAATTAAATTTTAGGAATGAATGTTGAGTTAACCTATATAATAATATATGATTTTTTTGGTTTTATAGTTATTTTGATTTATTTTCGGGAAATTATAGTATTTTTTGGAGTATATATAATTAATTTATATACAATTATAGAATTTAACATTATAAGTGATTAATATAATTTATGGATTAATATTGTGTTGATTTTTGATGAATATCTAATCAAAACATGAACAGAAAAATTTGGGATTTTAATTTGTCCCAATATATTTTGGAAGAGTTTTAGGGTTTATTATTTATGGAATGAATGAACTTTTTTTGTTATTATTGAGGTTTTAGAGATAGATAAAAAGTGTTTATTCATATTGGATATTTTATTAGAATTTTATAACCAATTTTTATTTAAATAATTTATAAAACAATGAGTGATCAATTTGAATCATTTTTTATATATTTTGATCCGTTATAAGATAATTATAGTGATTAAGGAATAAAAAATTTCTCAAGGTTATTCATCATATTACATGAAGCAAAGGATAAAAATTTCATGAAATATAAACCATGGATGATATTATTTGAAGAAATATTATATGAATATTCCATAACATTTTCTATCTCAATTGTAAAATAATTTCTCATCCTATAAAAAGGGAATGAAAAATATGTTGAGTAATATGTGGTAAATTTTACTTAGCTTTGAATGTATTCTTTTCATAATTAATTCAATTGTATGAGACTCGCAACGGTAAATGTATGTTTTAAGAAACATTTTAAAATTTATAAGTTTCCTAATATCAACATATTCAAGAATATCATTTTCAAAATGAAATGTAATTGATGTGTACTAAATAGTGTTTTTTCCACTTATGTATATTTATAGTCTACTCCATAAAATTGAATACTAACATGTTTTAAAACATTATTGAACATGAGATAAAATTACTTGGTTGATTTTATTTAAATAGGATATATTGAAATACCTAATGATTTATGAATTTCTATTATATTAAAAATTTCTATGTTTCATTGATTGTACTACCCAAAACATCAAGCTTCAAAAACTGTGATACACAAGGGAAATATTTGTAATTAATTATGACTATTATAACCTAGTTTTTTTATTATAATATATGAATAGGAATAACCACATTGTGAAATATATGTTGAAAATTTTTCCGTATTCAAATTTATTTCATATTGGCTAGGAAATAAGTTCTTTGTTTTGAATTAGCTGAATTAGGCTGTATAAAGTTAAGAAAACATTTTTTATAAAAGCATTATTTCTCTATCAAAGAAGGTTTCCCTTATATTTTTATAATTTTCAATTAAAAGGTAAATTTAAGAATTTTATAATTTTAATTTTATTAAATTATATTTATTTTTAGAGTAATATTATCATGGTTGTCATGTTGTCATTTTTTTAATTTTAATAAACAATTATTTTTTGGTGAATGGTGAAAAATAATGATTTATAAAAAAATGAATATTTATGACAAAAACATGATAAATATTTAATTAAATGTTTTATAAATATTTCTATAGAATATATATATACTTAATAATTTCTCTAAATAATTTTTAAAAAATAATTTTTATTTTATTAGTCTATTTTTGACATTTTTTTGAAATATAAGTAATGTTTTTATTCAAATAAAATTTATTTCAAGTAGCTGTCTTTTAGTAACGTTTTAACAATTTTTCATAAAATTTTTATTTTATTTCTAATATCCAATTATTATCACTTCATTAAAAATAAATTAATTTATTACATGATAATCAACATTATAAATTATTTTCATATAAATTAATTTTTCAACTTCAAACAATCATCTTTCTAAAAAATATATTTATTGAATTTTCATACATATATTGCAATTACTATTTACTACTTATAATGTTTTAATATTTTATAATTGCATAATATTTTGAATAATAATTGTCAAAATAGGTAAATTGGTCATTTTTTGGAGATACTAAATAGCAAAAATAGTAATTTCACATCACCATGATAGAAGGTAAAATATGTTTATTAGGATTGAAACTATGGGATAAGGTAAAAAATATATATAAAAAATAAAAACATTTTATTTTGAGATTTTATTTTTTTATCTCTATAAAATATTATACAATATGTCATTTTGGTTCTTCATTCCTCTGATAACAACAATTATTTTATTTTAAGTTAAATGTAATTAAAAAATAACAGTCTCTCTCACTTACAATGAATTCATCATATAAATATATATGATATTGATTTATGAATTAATATAGAGGGATAATTTATAAATAATAAACTAATTATAATATATTAATTTTTTTTAAATTTTTAATAATGGTATAATAAACATCAAATTTATGCAATGTTGATGTGGTTCTTGTGCATGCTACAAAAAATTCAAATAAATTATTTTTAAAACACAAAGAAATATGTATTGGATGAATTATGGATTTAAGATAATTACACTATTATTAATATGTTATTAGTGATTATAGAAATATTTATACCCTTATTTGATTGTTTTCTTTATTCTTATATAATCAAATCAGGCGAATACTAATGAAAATGACTTTAAATTTTATTTAATTGTTGAAAAAATTATGAAAATAATTATCTAGTAAATAAAATTAAATATTAAATAATTATTGTGTTAAAATAATGATCCTATTGTTCAAGGGATGATATTTTACTACTTTTCATTTTTAAAATTACTTCTATGGCATTTAAAGAGTGAAAATTTATGAAAAATCCATTTAATTTTTCCCATAAAAATGGATTCAATAATTGATTTCTAAAGGAACATATGAGTTTTATTTTACCAAAAAAATATTCCCAATATCCTCTTAACACATACCATACCACATTATTAGTTCCATTTAGTGACCATAAATATCTTATTTTATGTACATATGCACAAACAAAAGGTTGATATAAAAATAATTGGTATAAGTTTTAAAATATTTATTTTATTTTTATTCATTATTTTAACTCCTCAAAAAAATCCAAAATGAAATAATTAATTTTTTCTCATTAATATTATGAATGATTATTATTATTACGGGAATAATTTTTTAATGTTTTCATACACCTATTAATGATCCAACTAATTCATTTGTGTGTTTTTCGGTTTCTATATTTAGACAAGAAGTTAGGTACATAGAGGATAAAATGTAATTATAGAAATAAATTTGGAGCTAAATTATGATGATCCGCACCTTGTTGAGTCACTAGTATACTACTAGATAATGAAATAATCAATTTATTCTACCATGATCATAGACTGACTATTGTTGCCCAACCATGTAGCCTCTCGGTAGGGAATAAGCACATCATTCTACCTTGACATAGCAGCAAACAGGTGGCCATTCAATTGATAGCTATTGGCCATATTTTTTATTTGTTTGTTATGATATATATCCTATAGGACCATAAAACTAGTCGATGAACCATGCAAATCTAGTCATTTTTTACATATCCTACTACAATAACTCGTATTTTAATGCGTCATTTGACCTCGGAATTCGTTAAATTTAGAAAAGGGAACTAGGGCCTATATACGGAACACAAAGATGGAATTTACAATAATGTATATGATCCAAATAGAAATTATATATAAATAATATCATCTTGTTCACTCTCTTGAATATACTATTGTGATTCGTTGTTGTAATAAAATTAGCTATCATCTCTTCCTACATCTTTCTCTAATAATTGTTTAACTTTTCTAGAGATTATAGTGTTCATTATAAAGTGTATTTAATAATATTTACCTCCCCATATTATTCAACTGTTGTGTGAAACTATAATTACTGTAAGGGATTTTATTTTCATCTTAATACATCCTAAAAAATAATGTGCCTCTTATATATATTTATTTTTTACTACAACTAATTCAACATATAATAAATTCCTTATTATATTTCATGGATATGGTAATAGAAAATGGAAATTAATCTAAATTATCTTAGTTACAACTAAATTAGATGGTTTATTCTAAAAACTATATAGCTATTTTGTTAAAAATATTTAGGGACTCATCATGAGTTATTATCAAACAATTTTAACATCTTAAATTTCATTTATGTTTTAATTCCCAATATTTTCACTCATTTAATTAATATATATTTTCACCACTTATTTGTTTTTAATTATTTGTAAATTTAAATTATTTATCTCAATATGTATTTTTAAAAAAAATAATGACTATTCACTTCATATCATTCCATACGACAATGAATTGATATCAAATGAGACCTTATATTAAATATTCTATTTTAAAATAATATTCTGTTTTATAGAAAAGTCTATAAATGTTCGATTTTATCACTAACAATAGTGGGGATTTTTAGGGACACTGAATGCATTGATCCCATTTCATTTATGGAACATAATGACATTATTAAAAAAATAATGTATAATTTTATTATATTTATATGTTATCCCATCTGGAAAATTTTCATTTATGGTTACACCAACTCTAAAGAATCTAAAGGTAAATGGACTCAAATTGATATTTTATACTTTTATATTGATGTAAAATCAATTAATTCTCTTCATTTTAGTTTATATCATACTGAATTTAATCATGTTTCCAAATGTAAAAGTACTCATTCAATTTTGAAATTTCATGAGTTAACTCAGTAATGAAACAATAATTTACAGGATAATTTACTTGATATTTATCATATTGATTTTTAATGATTTACATGAATTCTAATGATTAAAAATTGTACCACATTACATAATTTAATTTCATTTGTAATGGTATAAAAACTATTAGTTATTATTTATCCATTGAAATTTTCTTGAATAACAGACATTATGTTTTTCCAAGATCATTGACACACAAGGTAATTAGGATTCAAAAAACCATGGACATTAAAAACATGTATATAGAAGAACTCATTTGATAACACATTGCCTTATGTAATTATAATAAAATGAAATATTCAAAATTAAGTAAATAAATTCAAGGAAAATTAGAAAATTATATTTAAAAAAATAAATTATTATTCATCCAATATGAATGAAAATACTGAAAACATTGCCAAAAATGTGAAAAAATTAATGACAAATGAGAAATATTTTTATCATAAAAATGATGATATTGAACGAGAATAACTAGAGGTAGCTTTAATTAAATAAAAATTAGAAATGAAATATCTAATTGAAGTGCCCCAAATTCGAAAATATTATGAAGGATAAAAAATTAATCAAAGAAATCATTCAATATTTTATCATGGAGTGCATGTGAAAATTCTAGGACAATAAATACATCACATGATAATGGATAAAGATACGTAACCGAAGAAAATGAGGAAATTAATGATATAAATTTGTCTTCCTATCATTGATATTTATGTTGTTAAAATTTGATAAGTTATTATGTTATTACATACTATAGATATAAATTAGAAAAATTATTTTTCAAACTCAACTCAAAATTAAAATTACATAAAAAGAACCATAATCTTATATATTTTTGTACTAGACCAACTCTTAGTAGAGAAAGAGGGGTTATACATGAAAATAAATGAAAAACAAAATTATAATAATTTAAATAAAAAATATGTATCCAAAAAATATTATATATAAGTTCACTAAATATGAAAAATAATTAAATAATATTTTACATTCAAATTGAATTGAAAAAATCAAATTGGGTTTTCATTTTGAAATCAAGATAGAACCTATAAAATAAAACATTAGTATGAGGATAATCTCAAGAAAAATATTGTAATTTTTTCTCAAAAAATGGATATCTCATTTATGAATTTTATTTTAAAAATTATCATTGTGGAATACCCAATTGTGTCCATTTCTATTAAAATATTTTATTTAAAAAATCTTTTTCAAAATAAATATGTGTTAAAATATTTATTTATCTAATACATGTGGATAAAAAACATAGGTACCAAATTGTTAGAGTCTAAATTATTTTTCATTAAATATTTTAAAGGCAAAATCCCATGAATCCACATGGTACATGATTTGAGGATTCATAAGTCACATGTGTTCTATCTGATCCGATTTCAACTATCTTGAAAATCTTGATATAGTCCATGTCACTTTTGGCGACAACACAATTTGTGAGATCCAAATATAGCTTCTATTGGTTTTTAAAAATATACCATTTAAATTTATGATTTAATTACTAATAGATTAAAAATAATTTATAGTTACTAGTAATTTACGAGACAATGGTTTTAATGTCACTTTGAAAATGAATTTTTTAATTTGTATGATTCCAAATTAAATATATTATTTTCACTTTATATTTTTTAAAATGATTATATTATTTATTAAAAATAAAGTTGAAGTCAAATGTTAAATTTTTTAGTGGGAAATATAGAGATTCATGGATTTAGAACAGTAAACATAGACATTATAGCACAAAAATGATTTTAAAACTCAACTAAAATAATCTAGATTGAGATTTAAATATATTGAATTCAAAAAATAACATTGTTTATAATCCTTTCAATATATTAAAAAACATCACATTACTTTTATATAAAATGTATGTATATTTTTATGAGTCCATTTATCATATTTATATTGATATTTTTCAACTAACCCATGTTTCAATAAGAGGATGTAAATCATACACACTTTTAATTGTCGATGACTATACAAGATTTACATGGGTTTGATTCATGGATAATATAATTAGTCATGCAAATTATTTATTAAATATTCTAATAATGTTAAAAATTAAAAGAGATATAAGATCATATCTATTTAGAGAGATCATTGGGTAAAATAAAAAAAATATTTTGATGAACATTGTACATCACAAGGATACTATAAATATTTTTCTACACTAGGGACTCCATGATAAAATTAGGCTATAATAACATGATATAAAACACGTCCATAGATTGAATGAACTCCCATAAATTAATTTAAAATACAATAAATTTTTACGATTGGGAATTGAATAGTTATGTTTGTATCCTGAACCATGTTATTGAAAGACCATTAAAAAAAATTCATTATGAACCTAAGAAAGGAAAAAATTATTAAATATGATCTTTATAAAGAGTTTAGATATTTTTAACAGAAAATAAATCCTATAAAATAATTTCTCTAAATTCCAGGATGGTTATTTTGATGGGTAATCGAACACAGGTAAACCGTATCGTGTCGTTATGAAAACAACCTAAAAAATGGAAGAATCAATTCCCATCAAATTTGATGATAATTTTCAAAAACCACATCCCCAAATTGAGGATGTAGGGGAATAAATAGAACATTTGACATTAAATAATAATCATACTTCGATGTAAATTAAATTTATGGAATAAAAAAATATAGTAATTTACACATGGATTGGATGAAGACCTAATGTCATATCATAAATACTTTTTTTGTGAGATTCATGTCAGTACTTATAATATATGGCTTCTATTAATTGAGGTAGAACATCATGATTTTATTTCACATAAAAAATTCCCTAAATTTTTATGATTCAATTAATAATGTAACTTGGGTACTTTAAATGCAATAATTATTGAAAAAATTCATAAGTAACTACATTTGGATTCTTATTGATATCCCTAATGATAATCCAAATATTTTTACTAAATTAGTTTTTTGAAATAATTTATATCATCAAAGTAAAGATAAATGTAGCATAGATGGAATCATATCTAATTTATATAATCATTTTGATGGAAATTTTTTATGCTGATACCTTTTCACGATTTGTTATCATTGATTATAATAAAGAATTTTTATAATTCACTGGTCAAATAAATTTTAGTAATTTTCAATGGGAGGTTAAGTATTTTTAGAAGGTTTTATTTCCAAAAAAAGTTACTAATAAATATTTTATTGTTGATTAATCAATATTTTCAAATCATGTTTTTAATTTAAATAAGGATATTTATTTTTTAATAAGCCCCTCAGGCTTGGTATGAATGGATTAATAAATTTATTTTAGAATATAATTTTAAAATGGGAAATGATATTGTTTCATTATTTCTAATGTATATTTTAATGGATTTATTAGTTTCTATATTTATATCAATGATGATTTTTGGTTACACAAAATAATCGATTTGTAAGGATTTTTAACTCTTTATGACAAAATAATTTGAAATGAGTATTATTGGTTTGTTATGCTTTTTCATGGTTTTTATATTTCATTATAAAAAATTTAAAATAAAAATACAACAATGAATATTTAAATACATATTTCATGTATAGATTTATTTAGATCAGAAAAAAATTATGAGTATATTTTTTAATAAGACATTGGATGAATGTGATAAACCATTTGAAAACAAGGTTTATAAATATATTATCGACAACCTTTTTTTTCTTATACTGAATTAAATGGGAATAATTATTAGTGTTTGTATTTGTGATCATTTTTTATCAAACCAAAATAATAAGACTTTAAATATAATAAAATATTTTTTTTTTGATATTTTAATGTTTTTAAAAAATCATAGATCATTTAATAAAATGAAACATATTTTGATCATAAATTTATTTATAATGTAGATTTTAGAGGGTTAAATTTATATAGATAAAGTTCAAGTGGTATTGGTCACCTATTTGGAAAATATCTTTTCTCTCATAGTAGTAAGAAGAAAAATTAAATTTTTATTTATATATCTGATGCGAAATATATATCCATGATGGTGTTTTTCACCTATATTATTTGGATAATAAATAGTCTCTTAAATAAAGGTCCGAATTATCAACATGTTTCAGTTAATTGATTCCACCCTATTTCAACTTTTACCAATATAAATCAGGTTTAATCTACTTGTAATAAAATCATTAACCATATGAAATATTTTTGAGATATTAGATTAAAAAATGGGATATCTTTTTCATTTTTATGAGAAAAAATCATCAATTATTTTATACTTCAAAGAATCCACATGTTATCAAATGATGTTATTTTGTTTGAGGGGGTTATTAATGATTTTCAGGTGACACATAAATTATTCAAATACATGAGGATGATTTCATTTTCATTAATATGTTTTAAAAATATAATAATATCATATTTTTGGAATTATGATTTTCTCTCAAATTAATTTCAATAAATCAACTTTTTAAATCGTTTTACGGAGGGATATATAATACGTTTTAAAGAACAATAATGTTTATGTGTTCTTATTTTAATTAAAAATTGTTGATAAATGCATATTTTTTATCATTTTTAATATCATGGGAGAGAAATGTAACATATTGTTTGTTAAAGTATAGTATGTGTTGATTTTACTAAAAATGACATTTTTATCGGTATAAAAAAATGTAAGTGTAATTGTTTTTATATGAACCAAGTATTAATAAACATGTAAAGGGATGGTTGAGTATTATCCTATTCATAACCCTAAGAATGAGTAGTGGTCCCTTACCACATTAACGATTTTACAATCCCAGGGAACTTAATTTGGATAATTGAGATCACCTTTACAAGTATTTATAATGAGTTAAAATATATATGGTGAAATTTTATATGTTGAAAATATTTTTAATGAAATTTTTTAGGTTTCTATATGAAATGTTGAAACTCATTATTAAAATTAAATTTGGAATGTGATTTATTAAAACAATTCGTATCCTTTAATCTATTGATTTTATATTTTCATTAAATGTTTTTTATAATCAAAATTGGGAATTTTTTATACCTCAAATTGTTTAAGTGATTCACAACTCCTATTTTTGATCTAACTATATAAAACTAGTTCATATCATTATTTACATTTTGACATGAATATAGGTTGTTGATGGATCATATAAATGTATTGAAATAACTTTTTAGGGATAGAAAAAATATAATCACCTGGTGGTTGCACTTTCTAACCAATAAGAATCCAATGACCAGACTGTGGAGTAAGGAAAAATAAATTTTCTCTTATATGGTCACCGAAAAACTGGTGATCCCTCTCTATGTGTATAATATTCTTCGAAGAAGACCTACTTCTTCCATGAACAATAAGACAGTTAGTGGCCGCCCATCATCTAGCCAATGGTCCCCCTGGAAAACTAGGGGGTCATCAGGAATGATAGTGGTCATAATAAAACTATCAATTGATTGTAGAAATGTTAACATTATATATCTATATGATGATCTATTTGACCCATTACTTCCTTGATATTACCGAGGGACTTTTTCGAGATATAAATATAAACCCAAGGAGTCTCTGATATCATAGGGTACAAACTAAACATAAAATTTATGTGAATCAAATCCTTGTGTTCCTTATATTTAGAATAATATTATTCTTCGTTTATATATTATAATTATCTTTCATATCAATTTCTCAATTTCCTTGATTCGTATTATTCCAATATTTCTTACATGTTATATTATTCATTTTATGGATTTCTTCCAAAACCAACCTCATCGTATTTTTAATCCCATGTGTTATTACTACCATTAGTGAAAGGTATTTTATTCTCACATAATGTACCATGAATGAAATTTACTCTTCATTGTCATTGTTTTCATTATTAAACCAATTAAAAATAATATGTATTCCAACTTAAGTGTCCCCCAACTGTTAAAGATTATATACTTTGTTCTCAGGTATACTAGTTACCAATAATGTCAATAGTTTTAATATAGAACCTCCTAATATATTTATGGGAGGAGACATTGGGAGTCATCTTATGAAATTTCCAAACTACATTTTCAATTTCTTTCCCTTTAAAATTTAATTTTCATTTCACATACTCTTTAAATTTATATATATACCTCAATCATTGTTTATATTAATCAATAAAATAATTTAATAATTATGTCACATTATTTAGTTATAATTTTTTAATAGAAATTTCATCAGCATGTGATCATCTTAATGTTACCAGCACATAGGAAAGCTAGTATCGACCTCATTTCCATCCAATGGTAAATGAAAACATCACCATTGTGTACATAAACAAATTGCCTCCACAAAGTGATATATTTCATTAGTAAATATCGTGGATGGTTATTATGATGGATTTATTTAATATATAACAAATGTTTTCCATAATAATGTTTTCTTAAAAATAAAATGGATTCTAACTTCATACCCTCACATCCCTTAGAAAACGTTAATGTCAGTGGTGTGTATGTGTGGGATGCTACGTCTACGAAGCGAAGAAATTATTTTTGCATTAAAAATTTATATAAATGGTTATATGTATAGATTTAATCCATATAAATGATATATATGATATGATTATTATTTTATTGAGGTGATTTTTTATTACCTTTCATTCATTCCATCAATTTAAAATTGAAATCATTCGATGTGAGTACATTGAGACAACTGACTCCATGAAGTGATGCAATTCATTTTTGATCATCACATTATATGAATGTTTATAAAATGGTACATAATTTATAAATATATTACTTATAATTAATTTCTATTATAGATATGTTGACACCTTGAACAAGGAACAAGGAATGGAAACATAAAATAAAAAAATGTACGAAAAATGGATATGTTTTCCCCTAAATAATGAATTTCATATAGAATTGTTGACGTATGGGTCTTTGAAAAATATAATAAATTAGAATTTATTATGATAATTATGAATATGGTTCTATTGTAGATGTATAATAAATCAAAATATTCTATACATGAGCATATGTTCATGTATGAATCTAGTGAGGAGTTGAGGTAATGGTATTTCATCTCAATAATGATTTCGTTGATACATGTTTCCTGTAATGAACCTATATGTGTCTATATGGTCTATATAATACCAATTTGATATATTATATCAAAAATATCTTCATATTAACCATATTTAATGTCCTATTTCATGTTATTTCTTTCAAGGGGGTCACGATTTAAAGGTTACCACAATAGTAAGGTTTTACATTATAATCTCATTTTTTAATCAAGATTATTTTTATATGAATCATATTTGTGGGAATTATATAATATATATCAATTAACAAACTTATATTTATTTATCATAAGGTTATTTATAAATGTTTCTTCATTTTTCAATTCTCATCTCTTTTGGTATATAAAACGACCGTGAATGTCTTCTTAATAAAAGAAAACCTTAATTCCTCTTTAGTCAAGGAAATTTCCATCCATGTATATTTTCATTAAAATTAAATCAAAATACATAATTTATATAATATAATGTTTATTTAATTCTATTTTCCATCATATTTTACTTTACTTTCAAAGGATTATAAATTCTTTTTTACATTTTTTTTTCAAATAGTTTATTTATAGATTTTTACAGAAAGTATGGAACAAACAAATTTTTAATGTTTATAGAATGAACACATTTTACTATCATCTTGAATATTATTTTATTTGAAGATTAAATTATATTTTTCAAGAATATTTTTATTAAAATTCATTATATGAATATTTCAAGACTTATTATTTAAACATTTATAAGTAAATGATATATTTATCATGATTTAAAATAAGGGATCGAATGTTATTTTCATGTCATTTCTCATCTATGTCAACATATATTAAGGATCTATATGAATAATTATATATATTCTATTAATATTCCGAAAATATTATATTTATTTTTGACTTATGATGATGATTTTTGAATGAAGATTTCTAGAAACCTGTTTCATTCTCACTGGTTCATAACACTATAATGAAATTAAGAATTATTTTTTGATCTTATTGAACATATATATGGATTTAATTATGAGAAGAGTGGGAAATAAATTATATATTCCTAAAATTTATAGTTTAATTATTTCTATCTCATGATATAATATGAATGAAGATGGGGAGTGAACCCATTACAAATTTGAAAAGTGGTTGTATAGTGAACCTAATCAATTATGGAACTTTGTCTACATTTGAATATTGTCTTGTAAGTGATTCTTTACAAGTAAAATTATTTTATATACTTATTATGGTTCCATAATTATTATGATTTTTTATTATTCTTATGATATTCTATTGTGAATCATGATTTATTAAATTTGATTACTCACCCTTATAAATCTATTATATTTTTCAAAATGAGAATTATTTATTCCATAACCCATGATTTATTAAATATGACTGATTGGGTGTGAAATTAAAATGTTTTTATAATTATATCATATACTTATTCTTATCTTATTGTTTTAAATGATCATCGATTGTTAGATTCTATTGTAACATGTACTTGGAAAATGAGATCGCCCTTTCTTTTTATTCCAATTCCCTATGTTATGAAAAATGATATCATGTATGATATGAATAGAAGGGTATAATGTGTAAATAATTTTGTTAGATATAATTAAGTATTATTATATAATAATAAAATATGTTTATAATGGGAAACAGTTCAATTTTATGAAAAATAAACGGGGTTTGTTACATAAATGGGTTTATCTGATTTTCTAAAACACTAAAAATAAATGGTACTAGGTATATAAGTGACTAAATTTTGTCTATTGAAAGTTTATTAATGTATTGTAAAAATTGGGTCACATTAATTAGCATCAAATAAATAATGTAAAAAATATATTTTTAGAACTAGTTCTAGGTGTTTGGATCTCAAGAATTCTCATTAGTAATATTTTGGTTTCTTAAAAATTTAATATATTATAAGAAATAATTATATATACAACATTAATTTTATAAATCATGATATATATTTAATATTATGTATATTTTTTCATATTGGATAAATAATATAAATTATTATTTATATAAGATTTATATATTAATGTGGTTGAAAAAATTTCATTTTTTTGTCATGATATGTGTAAATTAAATATTCAGAATAATTTATAAAAATAGATAATTAATATGATGTATATAAATAATATTAAGGACTATAAATACTATCAAAATACCATATATATTGGTTTTTTCAAAAATATCATTTGTTATGACCTTGATTATCCATGCCCATGAAGACCTGGTTAATAAGAAAAGAAAGTGAGGTAATGGGGTCGGTAGCTCTCCCCCCTCTGCTGCAAGCCAGAGTGGGGGGGGGGGGGGTGGATGAGAAGGAGTTCTCACAGAGGAATCGTTTCACCAGATTTTCTGACCCTAATTTGAACCCACCATTTCTTGAGATTCAGATCGGTCTGAAGGTTCATGGCTTTCAGAACGGAGACCCCGTGGTGCCTCTCTCGGTTCTGGAGGTCTCGGAAGCTGAGGGTCTCCTTGATCTGACCTTGATTGTTCGCTTTAGGATGTTTCGACCTTCAGTGGATGATTTCGACAGGTTCGTCTCCAAATCTTGGGGACTTCAGTTTCAGTCTGTTGTTGGTTTTCTGGATAAACGGAGTTTGATGGTCCGTTGCTCTTTATCGGAGGACATGGTTCGTGCACTGTCATTCGCTCCCAGGAATTGTGGAAGGTATGAGTTCCATTTAAGCAGATGATCCTACGATTTTCATATGAACCGCGATTCCCCCCTCATTCTGGTCTGGATTAGCTTTCCCCTACATCCCCTTACCTTTCTATACCCAGCAATCATGCATGTGTTGGGGAACATGGTGGGTGATTTCTGTGCGTTGATTCCTGTACAGCCTCGGTGAGCCACCCGATTAACCCAAGGATGTGCGTGGAGGTTGATACCTCGAGAGCGCCGGTGGAGACATTTTGGATTGATGCTGCTAATGATCTCCGATGCAAGCAACCAGTGTTCTTTGATCAATGGATGGATTTTTGTTCAGTTTTCTTTAGACTGGGATACACCATGGCTTTCTGCCGACACGATGGCCACTACAAATCTGATACTATGAAGACCAGAGATGTTTAGAAGGTCGGAAATGGAGGAGATAGCGAGACTAGAGGAAACGGGATCAGTATTGCTGAACACTCCTCACCTGCTAGAAAGTAGGGTGAAAACCCCTCAATGTCTAGTGTTTTTAGCAGGCTCAAGGATAATCTCAGGGTTAATGCCATTGACACTAATGTTGGAAGGGAGGCAGTGGAGCCCTCCTTGCAGACTCAAGTTAATCCTAGCAGTGGTGGAAAGAAATTCATTGGACATGGTGTTGACCATGTAACAAATGAAGATGTTGTTGAGCAGCCCCTATTGATCAGCACAGAATTAGTCAACGCTAATCCATGCTCCTCGAACCGGTTCTCAGCACTAGAGGAGGAGGAGAATGCGGAATTTAATTCAGTGGAAAAGGATGGGAATAATTTTGCCTCCTTTGTTGACCATCCTCAGAATTTGGAATATTTGGAGATCAATCCAGAATCCCCCTTCAACCGGGAGAAAGCAGATCGCACGGGAACTCCCTGCGGTAGGATGCATGATAAATGTAAATACCAGCATATGGAGGTCCGGGTGGAAGGCGATTTGGATGGGGGCCAGTTCTTGGTCCGCTCGTCTGGCAGTGAGCAAGTGGAGTTACTTGGTTTGGATACAGAGAAAGAATGGAAGGGCGGGGTAGATGTCAGTAAGGGGATGCAAGGGGGTGAGATCTCCTCAACTCAGACCCTAATCCCCCTAGGTAATAGGTTTGAAGGTTTGGTGGAGGAAGGATCAGGACATGTAGCACTGGTTGCTGTTGAGGGAGAGGAGACAAGCTGGATGAATCCCGATGGCTTTGGGGTGGAGGAACACATTGAAAACATCAAGAGTTTTTCTACTGGGAGTCCAGTCCGAGGAATAATAAGAGAAATAGGAGGACGATGGGCAGGACGGATCACACATCTTTACCACCTCCCATGAAGACTCGGTAAGCAAAAAAGAAATTGGATGAGAAGTTGAACAGTGAGGTCAGGGGTCAATTGGAACCCCCTAGAAAGTTTTCACTTCCCTTGGAGTTTATTTTATGTTCGGATGATGAGGTGATAGAGCAGGAGTTATTTATCAATGCGTTAGAAGATGAAGTAGCCAAGATGATGGGTTGGGACATTGAAGTGAAACTAAATGAAGAAAAATATTTTTGGGTCGACAAACAGGACACGATCCTGGTTTGGGGATTCAATAAGGGGATAATTAGACTGGAGGAGTACATACAGGTCTGGGACAAATTGACCTCTTCACTTGAACCCCAGGTAAGGGGAGACCCACACATCCAGGTATCCTATATATCCTGGAGGTTGTTTAGAGATACGGTTACAGGTAGAGTTGAGCTGTTTTTCAACAAAAATGATTTACCATTATTTGACTAATTTTGGGGTGCTATCTTCTTCTTGATATGTTTGCATAGGTGGCAGTTCTTCTTCAGTTTGTGTGTATCGTGGTGTTTTCAAGTTTTTTCCAACAAGTGTTATGGTCTTGCCGTAGATGATGTTTAGAGCATAAGGTCATCGCCTCTACATGTCACATGGAGCAGAAGACTGAGAGGGTATGGCTTGGCCATCGGTACCGTGCCCGTGCATCAGTGTACGATACTGGTTTCCAAGTCTCATGCTTTGTTGGAGGCCTTTTAATATTTAGCTGCTGGGTAGAGGCAGGACTAGTATATTTTTGGAGATTTTTTTGTTGTTTCTATTTTTATGGACTTGGGGTTGCTCACTTTCCCTTAAAATTGATTTGATAATAAAATAAAAATATAATTTTCAGGCAGTGGTATCTAAAGTAATTTTGGATGCTAGTCAAGGATGCTAGATTGTGGAAAAAAATCCCTCATGAACTTGTTGAGGCAGGGCGAATGTGGCCCAAGAAGGCTAGGTTAATGGGGACTTCACCATTAAATTTTAATAATATTTGATAAGTTTTCTTGATCGGTTGTTCAAATGTTATGAGTATTAAATTATCAATTCATAATATATGGTATTTATATTATCTTTGTAGTATAAGACCATGTTGGATTAGTGGGAACCCCCACTTTTCCTTGATGAAGTCTTTACTCAATAGAAATTTTCCATAATAGATTTTAAATTGTCTGATATTAATATCACAATTTTTACTTTATATGATTATTGTCTATTATATAGTTTTATCAAAAATAATATAAAAAATCCATCAACTCAATCATGATCTATATATAAGATATGGGTCCCATATGTATCATTATAAGGACTCATAATGTAATTTTAGTATCATCATGTGCATGATTTTATTTTATGAATATTCTATGAAGGATGATGTTGAATTTTGTATTTGACTATTTTTTAAGAATTAATATGCTTGAGGGTTGAATTTTTCAGTAGAATTGGTATTTTCATGACTATTGGTTTCATCATGGATCCCACTGAACAACTAAAAGTGTTTTCCATTACAATAAGATATTGAATTTGAGAAATCATCTGTGCCCCTAAATGTATTATGTGCTCAAATAAAAAAAAAGTCATTGGGTTTCACTTGTTTTTATTACCCAAATATGATTATTTAAATACATTAATGATTCCATTATAATTCAAAATCTAAATTTGATAATGGTTTTTTCCACTCAAATAATGAAGAAATATATATGATATGATGGACATGATTATAATCCAAAATAGGTTTCTAGTGAGATAAATTGTAAAAAATGTAAAACAAAGTGAAATGAGGATCATGTATCACTAATAGATATGATGTATGAGCTCATAATTTTTTATATCAATATATTAGAAAAAATTAATTATTTAATTCATAATTAAACATTATACTAAATTTTTAAATATTTTAATTACATATTAAAATGACATTAAACAAAAACATCATTTTTAGATTCATTATAGATTAGAATTATAAAATATGAAGGTTTCTTCATTATAAGGAGTATTAAAATGGATATATAATTATTAAATCTAATAGAAATCAATTATATTAATTTCTAATCATTAGTATAGTAAACTGGTTGTTTATAAGACATTTTTTATGATGTATATACTTGAAAATGGAAGAGAGATGACTAAGGGTGAATGAGATCTAGATGTCAGCAACAAATTGAATGTTTCTACATTGGAGATATGCACATATGATATATATTTTAATGATTAGATTATTATGGAATTATGAAATTGTTGATATGTTCCTTCCAAAAATAATGATATGAATTTTGTTTCTTGTTTAGCAAATAAAAGGTTGTGTTTCATTATTATGAAGAATATTATATATTTATATATATGAATGAAATTTTGTATGGAACAATAAATATGATGAATGGTTTATATTTTCTAAACATTGATAACTCAATGTATAACACTCAAAATATACTTTTCAAAATGAATTTGTAAATAAAAAATAATGTTGACATTGTTGCATTGGATATATAAACAATACATACGTCAGAATACTCTATAAAGAATCTGCAATGACCCACCAATTATCATTGGATTGAGAGATCAACGAGGCATTACTAGTCCTTAAGAAACATCCCCATGATGCCGAAGTCTGGAAATAAATGCCGAAGGGTTTCAAATACAAGTTGGGGGATGATTTACCCTTTAAAAAATAACCCATAAACAGACCAAGAATAACAAAAAAGTCACTATATGATGCATGAAAAAAATAATTATAACTAAACAACTTAATTTAGGTCAAACCACATCAAGTACACAATAGAAGAAGACCATTCCAAGTGTCAGTATACATAGCCGATGACAAACTGAAGACTCTAAAAGGACACCATGACTCTGTGATCCACAAGCTCCATGCTCCACAACATCTCCCATCCATCAACATGATCCACTAGTAGTAAGATGCTCAAACATTAACTATTTCTCTGAATAAAACATCTACAAAAGCACCGAAGTTCCAAAGCAAGGGTGAGAATAAAACACAGTAGATTTCCCCAATGACTTCCTTACTCACACCACTAGGATAGAAGAGTTAGTCACATATATATAAACAAAGATTATATAACACATTTTCTCAAAAGTAGTTTATCACTAACTATAAAAATGTTTCCAAAACCATTCATAACCAAATTCATTCCAAGAGAAATTGAAACCAAATTTTCAGAAAGGTATTCTTCCAAAAAAATATCCAAACAAGCTTTAGAATCATTTCACAATATCCCTTTTTGGTATTCCTAACCATTCCACAATCCAGGTAGCAAACCATGCATGCAACCTCAAAAAAGGGAGAATCCCTAACCCATATCCATCCCATCTATGATGGGGAGGCTTATTACCCTTATCCAATGCAAATGCACATGAATGATTGTTGGGGGAGATCCCTAACCCCTATCCATCCCAACACTAATGGGGGAGACTCTTAACCCTTATCTGTCCCGAATGCAATATGAATGTTTGACGGGGGAGAGCCCTGACTCTTATCCATCCCAACATTGATTTGGGAGACTCTTAACACTTATCCGTCCCACATGCCTATGAACAGACACAACCATCATGTCAAAAACCAAGTGTGTTCAACTAATTCAAACCCTGTCAATGCATAACCATTTCAATTCCAAAACCATTTCAATTCCAAACCATTTCAACAGAACTATAATTTTATTGAAAACGGAATCCATCAATGTCATTTATACCTCAAACCATTTCAATAAAACACCCTTTTTTTTGAAAACTCATTTTTTATCAAACCAATTTCAATTTCAACAATCATAATTTAAATTCAACATTTTAAATTCAAGAATGAAAAATCACTTTGTGTAAAAATTCACCATGATTTCAAAATTTCATCAAAACCATATATCATCACTAAAAAGGATTTATATCACACTTTTCAAAATCAAATACATTCAAATAAACCAATTTGAGACTAATCCAATCAATTATAACATGATGAGTCTACAGTGAAGCCACCAACCTCAATGGTATTGATTAAAACCACAAGGGTCAAAGAACACTCAAGAAACCTGGGTCAATTCTCCAATAACCCGTATTTGCTCTCTTCTAGTAGAAAGAAAAAGACCTAATATTTTCATATTTGGAATCCACATACTTAAATATACCCATAATGGGTATAGATCTATGAATCCAACATAATATAATAAGTAGATCAATGGAGATCTAAGAAACTAGTCATGAACGAAAAGAAAGATTACATACCTCAAGAATCCTACTTTGATTCTCCAAGAGAAGCATTAAGTTAAACTATGGAATAATGGGATAATGTTATCTGTCCTATGGAGAAGTAAAATCCAGAGTTATGGCTTCCTTGGTTGAAAACAAGACACCTAGAGTCAAAACGTGAGAGATCCATCTTTATATGATCTCGTTTAAGTGGACACATGGTTAATTCACACGGTTTGACAAACAGTGTTCTAACAGTGCATTATCTACTGCCCCGGCCTCCCATCTCGCACAGTATGGTCACACAGTTAGGAAAACTGTGTGCCACCCATAAAGAAGCTATTGCCTCCAAGACCAACTATGCACGGTTTGGCTGTATGGTTTAGACAAAATGTGTGCCGCCCATGCGACTTCCTCTTCTACCTCAAAACATAATTCCAAGTTCCCCCGACTCTCCCATTCATCACCCCTAATTTTATAAGCATTAAAAACATAAATAAATGTTTACATACCAAAAAATGGGGGTACTAAATTATCCCCAACATTGTTCTTTCCATCCTCGAAAATTATAAACCCTTTAACAAACTGAAAGAGTTTCGTCCACCACTCTTTCGTTTCCTTTTCACATTCCCAAGTCTCTTTCTGAATCTGACCATGCTGCCATAAAACCTGAACTAGAACGATGCATTTTCCATGGAAGACATTCTCTTGCCTATCGAAAATATGTACTGGGATATGTATCAACAACTCATCTCACGCTAGGTCAACGTGTTCTCATATGATAACAAGGTCAGGATCAGGCTGATACTTTGTCAACTAAGATACATGGAACACATCACGCACGGAACTTAACAATTGTGGTGATGCCAACTGATATTCCACCTCCCAAACTCATTCCAGTTTCTCAAAAGGGACAATGTATCTTGGATATATCTTGCCTTGGTTCCGGAAACAATGATTTCCAAGACTTCAAGAGATCCTCATAAAGATATGATCACCCAAAATGAACAACATCAGTCTTCAATGGTGATCTGTATAAGATATCTGACAACACGGAGCCATCTCCATCCTTATTCTAATCAACTAAATCTTATCCGTTGTTTCTTGGACAAGGGTTGGTCCAACTTGTGAAGTTTCACCAGTTTCCACCCATCATAATTGAGAAAGACAATGACTCCCATACAATACTTCAAACGAAGCCATGCGTATCGAGGATTGATAGCTATTATTGTATGAGAACTCCACTAAGGGTATATGATACACCCATGAGCCATCAAAATCCATTAAACAATCCTGCAACATGTCTTACAAAATTTGAGTCATCTCCTCGAATTTACCATCCGTCTGGGGATGATACTACATGCTCATTGTCAATTGAGTCCAAAGGGATTGCTGTATTGATTTCCAGAAACGAGATGTGAACCTCTGATCTCTATCTGAGACTATAGACACTGGTACACCATGCCTTTTTACTATTTCTCGGATATATATTATTGAATGATCTTCCACTGAATGAGTATCACTAATTGGGGTGAAATGGGCTGACATGGTTAGACGATCCACTATCACCCAAATGGAATCATTTTTCTAAACTGTTCATGGATTACCTGTAACAAAATCCATTGATATTTGATCCCATTTCCACTCTGGGATAGGTAATGACTGTAATATACTAGATGGTCTCTGATTCTCTACTTTGGCAAGCTAAAAACTCATGCACCGTGAGATGATCTCGACCACCTTCCTTTGCATGCCGCTCCACCAAAACTACGCCTTCAACACCTTATTTAACTTATTTGTACCTGGGTGTACAACCCATCTTGAATGGTGGTAAGCTTGAAGGATTTTTTCCTGAAAATCCATATGCACAACCATCTGATCACTGAAACACAAAACTAAACCTCCATCATGTTTCCAGCAATCAATGGTCTCCCCGCCATTTAGTTTTGAATATACAACTGAACAATCTGCATCAGAAGATT